>OX031036.1:10002500-11232916 GCA_943735995.1 Sesia bembeciformis | reverse complement strand
AAGGTCTATAAGACGTACAATATAGGATCCAAGAATTTCGTTGAATGAATGTGAGCTTATGTGAGCATAAACTCACTCGGTCTAGACAAAAATATTTTACTATACCCTCTACTGTCCCGATGTAAAGTTTATCACTTCTAATATTCACTTCACTTGTAGCAACATTTCTCTGATATTGCAAGGTACTAACAACATAGATTTGATATATTTACACCATCCACCTACACGGTTACTATTTCGATGGCAGGTGAGCGTTACGGTAATATCAGAAATTACAGCGAGATCATCTTATGAAGCCGTAATTTGCTAAGCAATAATACCAACATAATAATAACGTAGATCTGTTTTCAGTTCCGGTTTCACAGATCACTTTTTTACGAATAATTTCGTTAAAGTATATCATAAGTATATGTCCATTTTAAAAACATGCATATTGTATTACAGGGTCAACCAGGAATGCCCGGAGATCGTGGTCCGATTGGACCCCGAGGAGAAAAAGGGGACCGAGGAGACATTGGTCCGCGAGGTCCAGAGGGCCAACTAGGATCAAAAGGTGAACCGGGCGTTGACGGAAGGCCAGGGAGCACTGGCCCTCCCGGTCCACCTGGACCACCAGGGTCCTCCGATTATAGTAACTTTGACGTAAGTACTTTAATTATTTGCTTTAATTATTTTGTATCGGCTTTTGGTAGTATAAACGGTATAATAGTTCTTTCATATCACGAAGGCGGGTTACCATTAGTAGTATTTGTGCTCACACATTGTTTTAGTGTAAGCAGCGGACATACTAGAAATAATTACATGTACTAGCATAACCACTACTAAGCGTAACCCGCCTTCGTAATATGAAAGAACTATACTAAATTGCAGATTATAATGTAACAAGCCTTTATTATTGGTAACAATAAGGCTTATGCAGCTTTTAGTGCAGGCAATTTAATAAATATATTCGTTCATTTAGTTTTAAACAATGAACTCTATATTGCGCTCTTCATTGCAGATTATTTGTGAATATTCAGGCATAATTAACTAATCGTAAATCATAATTATATTATTATAGTTGTGCTAACCCATTTCATAATTCCGCCATTTTCATGCCATTAATTTTCTGTTCATTTAGTCCAATTGGAAGCCTAGACAAATATACAAGGTGAGTTGCTGAACAGTTGTAAGTCTTACTGTGCACACCACACGACATGCACACATACACACACACATATATTGTAGTTAATTTTAGTGCCATCGGAATAATCAAATATTAGATGTTTAAAATTTTGCCTAAAATACTTAACGAATTGCCAACGTAATTAGGACTGACCTATAGGTACATGTAAAGAACTATGAAAGGCAAACTGAAATCCTTTTTCTTCCTAAATATTAGTAAATGGGTTTCAGTAAATGGCTGCATAGTTTAATAATTTGAAAGTATTGTTAGTTGTTTTGAAATATATTGTTTTAAAATATATGTTAGATCTGAAAACCGTGTGTGGTAGCGGTCCTTGGGAGAGGCCTATATCCAGCAGTGGAAAGGCACAGCCTGATGATATTATGGTATTGTTGTGGTCAAAAAATACAATCGTAATTACAAACTCATTTACCTCTTTTCTGTTCTATTTATACTCGTATATAGATATATAAGTACATATTATTAGCATATATGTAGATACATACATATTTATATATATGTATTATTGAAGTTGTTATGTATGTGTTTATAATATATGTCTTATGTTTATTTATTTTCTAATTAAGAGTACATATAATACAATGCACCTCTTAATTCTCTGCTTAGGTTGACTGGTAGAGAATGCCATAAGGCATTAAGTCCGCCTTTTGTACATTTTGTCTGTGCGAGTAAGTTTAAATAAATATATAAGTATATACAGCCATACAGCCATAGCGTTTATAGTATTTTTTTTCAAGCAATAATTGAATTGTGGTACTGGTAATTATTGAACCTCATTTCCAATAATGGACCTGAATTCATCATTAGACATATTCCATGCTAGAAATACAAATAACACAAAGTAAAAAATATTGAAAGAATAAGCCAAATGAATTGAAAATTACTTGAAAGATGAAATAGAGAGCATTATGTTGTTAAAAATACAGTACAATAGTAGTATGTGTACACAGAGAACATTGGTGATTGTTGTTAGTGGATATTTATATATGTTTTATTCTGTTACTTTTTTTTTATTTTCGTTTTTTTCTGGTCTCTAATTTACAACTGCGCCTGCGATCCTTTTTCTGTATAATACAGTGGTTGACTGATAGAGAATGCCTTATGGCGTTAAGTCGGCCTATTGTACATATCATTGTGCAATGAAGTTTAAATAAAACCTATCATAAACTTAGTATATATTTTTACAGGTATTTTAAAAAAGTTTTGTATAATATAAGCAATTACTTATCATTTGTTCAAACTTTAATAGGCATGTGTTTAGAGATTTTTATAAGTTAATTTTTATATTGTGTTTATGCTGTTGTTTCGTGTAAAATATATAAATAAATAGTACATTAAGAAATAAACTCATCAATATAATACCTATCTAATTTCGATCGTCTGTAATTTCCTTTTTATTGTCACGTCCCTTCAGTTTGCAACTGAAACGAATAGCTTTTTAGAAGAAGCGATTGTGTCTTCCGCAAACAAACCGCTTTCAAACAACTTTGTCAAAGTGTGAAAGTGACTTTTCACCCTTGATTTATATCGACGACAGGGGTAGGTACAGATAAGGGGAATTTAAATCGTCTCCATGGAAAGTTGGTCGTATGTATTGTCTTAAAATAATTTAAATTTTGTCACGTCTGGTACTTTGTTGCAAGTTTAATTACAAGGACGGTTTAAATTGTTAAAGTTTAACACTTCTAATGACATTATTATAACAGCTTCGATTTTAGCCTTTAACGTCCTCTAACTTATTACGTTCTATTCACCCTGCCTGACGTCCAACTTGGAAATATACCAAATATTTCCCATTTCTTCCCATCATACTCTTCACTCCCCCCATTCCATTCAATCCCTTCCAGTAGAATGTGTAATTTAACAAGCTTCACAAAGAGTTTCAGTTGAAAATCAGCGTCGGAAATCATTTAGTAGTTTCCGACATAATGCTGAGCCGAACATCCTTTCAGTGCAGCGCTGCGACGCGCGGAATTACTGTTTGTAAATTTGATTTGTATTTTCTCGAATAAATCTTATGAGTAGGTACTGAGTCGTTTAAAAATAAATGTTTATTCTCTCTTTCTTTCTAATGGGATAAAGAAAACTCCTGGTCACATTATACCTTTTGCTCGCTATCCTCGAAGAAAAATAGGTGGTGCTCGAATAAAAATAGGTAATGAGATAAAACTCTTCATTTCATTATACTCCCTATTTCTCATCCATCCCAATCCTTTTCCAATCCCATGTCGCCCAACATGGGCGACAACATCCAATTCACACCAGGTGAACTGCTCATGTTCGACTTTTTTTCTATAAATCTCCAAAACTGCATCTGGGGGCATGTCAACATTTATCGCATTCTTGACTAATATTGACATGTATCGTGGATACTTTAACGACAATATCCGAGTGCCACTAGATGGTTTCATCTGCTCGTTAGTAAACATATGTACTTTTTAAACTTTGTAGACTAACTTTGTAAAGATTAAAAGGGCATACAAATTTCAGGAATCTCTATTGGGCTCTTATGGAGGAGCGATCGGTAGACCTGGTGCGCCTGGTCCAAAGGGTGATGCCGGACAACCAGGCCCAATAGGACCACAAGGAGAAAGGGGCTTTCCCGGACATAAAGGGGAAAGGGGATTACTTGGATCAACTGGACATAAAGGTGATCGAGTAAGTGACATTTATAGTGAAACATTTAAGAAAATAATATACCATCTATCTGTAAATGCAACTAATGGATTCATCATATTTAGGGCTATCCCGGTCCCCAAGGAGAACATGGTTTAAAAGGAGATCGCGGTAGTCCAGGTCTAGATGGTCGGTCAGGCATACCTGGAGCTAATGGTCGACCTGCTGATAAGGGCGAAAAGGGTAAGTTATAAAAAATAACTGGTAATATGAAACTGTTTTTTCTTTATATATATAGGACCGCCGCCAATGGGCACCTGCAGCACCAGGAGGTATGCCACCGACCTTGCAAAATCCTATTCATGGCTTTCTTGATGAATAACATATCGCAGCGTAATATAAAGACCTCTGGAGTCAGTTCGTTCGCCTACGGATTCACAATATAAAACGGTTTGTGTGCCACACAGTACGCGCATCGAGGAAATTCGAATGCACTGGGATGCAATAATAAAAATAAAAATTATTATCAAGTGTCAACAGATTGAAAGAGTTAATGGGGCGTGTAATCTCGATCTTCTTATGGATGGTGAGCTGCATTTCGAGGGGCATATTGTGGAGTTGGTCAAAAAATATTTATACAGCCTGAAAATTCATTACCAAATTCGTGACCTCATTGATGTTGACTTGCGTATCAGACTGTGTGAGACGCTCATCCTGTCAAAATTAAATGACTGTTTAAATGTGTACGGTTCCTGTCTCCTAGCATGTTCCAAATAAATTATTCGACGTGTGAAAAATACTTGTACTCATTTCTGCTTTACAACTCATACCCCCTCGATCACACGTAATGCCTTATTTAAATAAAGCTGGTATCTTAGGCATGAGTGCACGACAACTGTTTCAGTATATTACTCTTATAATTGGCGTAGTTAACTCACAGGCCAGAATATTTATTTAACAAGCTTGCCTAGTCTCGATCACAGAGCTTATACCTCCTGACTGTCCCTCTTTACTCCACTGCGGCATTTAGGGAAAGTGTCCGGTACTCGGCAACCAAGTGCCAAGTGACAACATCCTCCGTTACCCCCTACATGACTTAAAGTAGATAACAACTTTAAAAAAAATGCCGTTGTGACTTATTAGAACTCCAAAGTGAAAATAGAAATTGAAGGCAGTCACATAGCATACGATTAAAATGCTTCCTTCATTTTGTGCGCACGTTATATGTATTATAATAAAATATATACATGTATTATACTCGTATTATACTATAATTAGTGTCATATGATTTGCACATTGCACATGACCACATTTATATTAAGTGGTCCTGTATATATTGATATTTGGATATTTGTATTATAAATAGTAGATATAGTTTACCGTCCTCGTCGATATTCGCGTGTGTACTTTTACAATGAGGTGATGGCAGAATATCAGCTCTGTGGTTGCAATTTTTTGTCGATATGACACACAGTTAAGTGCCGACTAGGTAATGTGTTATAGTATTTATGAACTAATTCTTTTGTTTGTTGTTCACTAAATGCCTGGGTCTTGTGAAGCGTCATTTAAAACATTTTCTTATAATACTTTCAATACATTGGGATGTGGAAATTCGAATGCAAAATCCGAGGTGGAAATTACGTCGAACTATTCTTCAGAATATTCCTCTTTGTACACGTGGTAGAACACGCAGGGACACAATGATGAAACAAACATTAGAAACAACACATCCAGTCAATGCTTATATTTATACGCAATTCGACAAATGCTTCGAAATATTGAATTAATTTTGGTTTAGTGTCCAAGTACACTAAGCAGAAGCCTTAACCATATTTTCGTGGTCGAGGTTTTAAAAGTCAAATACCCGTGTAAATGTATAAACGTCATGCAGGTGAACGAGGAGCACCAGGTCCTCCAGGTCCTCCTGTGTTACCTGGCTCGTTCAGCTCAGAGGATGCCGAATATCTTGAAACTGGTGAGAATTTATTCAAGTCTCTGCTGTCAATTTATAATTTTCTTTATCCAACAATTTTCTTTCTTTGAGCATTTCATTACTTACATATACGCACATTAATTAGTTCCATTACTAATATATATATTTTTTTAGGTCAACGCCAAATTACAAGTGGACACAAAGGAGATAAAGGCGATAAGGCTAGTAGCATTTAAATTTTCAACCCTTAGCTCTATTATTCTTTGGTAGAACTGAACGTAGGACTAGTGAGAAAAAAATGTCCTATTATGGTAGTTCAACGGTAGAACTGATTAATAGAACTAACCAATTATATTCCCTATTAAACCATCAAATTCAATCTCATACTGTACTCTCTACTCCCATCTCATTTTGACATTTCCGAGAAAAAATTAGCAATATAATGGTACGAAGGAAACATCTCGTTTCCAACTCTCCATTCGTTCCAATCTATTTACCAAATCCTCTTCTGTCTCCATGATACTCGATAGCACATCCCATCGAGTAAGGTGTATTTTAGGATTAGAAAAGTCTTGCAGCCCATTGTACTCCCTACTCCCCATCCTATCCCATCCGCATCAAAGAAATATGAGGATTGTAACAGGTTGAAGAAAACTTCCCCATCCATCCCTATGCTTTTGAATGTGTTCCCGTGGATTGTGGATGTGTTCCCTACGGAATAATGTTGGCGTATGTCCAACGTATAGCGTATCTCTTATGTCCATGAGTGACAGTATTTATTTATCGGCAGTACTGCCCGCTTGTCTGCCACCTTATTTACATACAAAACATGACTACGATTTATGTAGTATTTCATACATTTGTTTAATTACCTTTTATTTTACTAAGTTCATTAAATTTACTTAAATATTTCCCACCAGGGTGAAAAAGGCAGTCAAGGAAACGACGGAACTCTAGGATTTCCTGGTAAAGACGGGAAGTCCGGTGAACGAGGGGACATTGGTCCTTCAGGCATGCCAGGAGAGTCCGGTCCTCCTGGACCGCCTGGCTTGAAGGGAGAGAGAGGCGAGAGAGGACCACCAGGGCCACTCAGCATAGCATCTCATGGATCTGATATCATTACTATTAAGGTGTGTATCACAAAGATAACGTCTTGAAAAAGTTTGCCGGTTGTGTCTGGGTGAGAAGAACTGAAATCATAAGTGGTGGTGAACCGTGGGAGAGATCTATAGCTAGCAGTTAAGAAGCATAAGCTGATGGTATGGTACGCTATGATGTAAGGTTATAATTCATATGTCTGTAGTATGTTACTAAAATTCAAAAACATTTACTTCCTAAAGCACAACAAACAATACGGGTATGTATATCAAAAAACTACCAGGTACTAAGGTGACCCCTAGACATCTAATCAAATTGTACAATAATGTTATTGCACAATATTATTGAAACACGTTTTACACCAAAACGTTTTGCGCAATCCGTAAAATTGCACCATATAATTGTTCGTATAGGGGTCTAAGATTATTATACTCTTTTTTTTTTTTTTTTATGTACGAAGGCGGCAGACGAGCATACAGTCCACCTGATGGTAAGTGGATACTGTCGCCCATAGACATCCGCGATACATGCCAACATTAGTCCAAAATGATAATGTTGGCACGCCTTCGGATGCGCTGCCTACCTTTGGAGATATAGGAATGGATTTGGAGAAAGGGTTGGGAAAATGGGCAGGGATAGGATAGGATGGGAATGGGCTCTGGCACATCTCAGTCACTACCGAAACACGTACGTACATTGGGGAAATACGATAAAGTGGAAAATGCAGTACATTTCAAGGTAGTCTTCTGTGAGAGAGGGGTAACGTGGCCAGTCGAGCGCGCCCAGCGGTTGTTGGATTGCAGCGTGCACTCTCCCCCTCCTTAATCTGTCAATCTGCCATCTATTTTATCTACGAATTAAAAGGTTCACAACAAATTGTCCTTTCTTTAATTTGTTTTTTTTTATTCAGGGCGATAAAGGCGAGTCAGGTCCTCGTGGTAGAAGAGGCAGACCTGGTTCACCGGGTACTCGTGGGCTACAAGGCCTACAAGGCCTACCTGGGTCTCCAGGCAGGCCTGGAGATAAGGGAGACATTGGCTTACCAGGGTGGATGGTAAGTAGGTATCTTAAAATATTAGTAGGATATTTAAATAAAAAATATTAAAAGCGCTATCCAATACATGAAATCGTTATTTTATTCGCTATGCCTTTTAAACCACGGCCAGCGATGTGATATTAAGAAACACGTACTGAGGTGCATTTTTGTGTCTTCTTGTAAACCCGATTTAATTAAAACGATATTTATATTATGTATTATAATGCAGTGTATTTAAATTCTTGTTTTATGTATTATCTTAATAATCATAAATACCTACAAATTGTAGCTTTTATAAGTAATTAACTATTTATGCTTCCTTTTACTGCTCACCGCACAGACGTCTAAGGTAAGGAAAAAGACTTTATTAAGAACCCACCTGAAATTTTAAAACATTGTATTTATTAATGACACCAATTTTAGGGTCGACCGGGATCATTGGGTCCACCTGGAAACCCTGGTCCAATTGGCCCTAAAGGAGAAAAAGGTGACCCAGGAATCAGTCTCGTTGATATCTCAATGGTAAGTACTTTCAGTCCTACTCTTAGCACAATAATTCCTTACTAGAAATAAAAATTCCTCTTTAAATATAAAATCTAACTATGTACTCGTATATTCACGACAGCTAAAAGGCGAGAAAGGAGATCGAGGCTTCGACGGCATTCCAGGATTGTCCGGGGCCCAAGGCCCACCTGGTCCTCCTGGCCCTGTTGGATCTCACTCTGAAGCAGTGAAATACTTGCCCGGTCCACCTGGACCTCCAGGACCTCCTGGAACCCCGGGTGTTTCTTACGTGGGTCAGAAAGGAGAGCCAGGTGTCAGTTACTACGATGAACACGTGCATGGAAACGCGAAATTTTATGGGAGACCAGGTAATATTTTATTCAATGTGATAAACATTTTATAAAGAGTTTGATGAAAGACGTTCTTGTGGGGATGTGGTGAGTTTCTCTTGTTTGTGGTATGTTTATCTAATATACAGTTTTTATAATTTTACAAAGCCACTTTAAATTCATACGTTCTGTGTATGTGTACTACTACATCATGATTGACTGTGCTTCTGCACTGCTAGATACAGGGCTATCCCAAGGGACACCACCACATTTTGTCTTCTGCTTTTCTTTTCTTTATGTCATCGTACTACCTGGTCGGATAGCGCCACTACATTTCCTACATTCCCGGCATATCCCCGGTATTTATTCGGTATTCCCAGTAGCTACATTTACTGATATGCGGTCTCCATTCCACAACTCCTCTGCATCATCGGTTGTCGCTCTCACAACACGACCTACCTCAGCTTATTGATTCCTTAACCTATGTCGATAAATTTGGTTATTTTATGATTTTTTTAGTATCGAATGATATCCATCAAAAAAACTAAAAGCATAGCTCTTTCCATCGCTCATAGATCAGATAGTTTGAGGCTACGTTACGCAACCTATGGAATAAAATTAATAGCTAAGTATTATAAATGTTTAATTGTCTCACCGTTAATGTAAAACTTTACTCTAATCTAAGTTACTCTGAAAATATTCGTTGCATTTCTAATTCTGACATAATCAAATTTTCAATTTGTTTTTATCAATGTTTACGAAAATATGACTGCTCTGGATCATGACCTATTTTATAACTTATTCACCCACTAAAGGTGAAAGCAAACCCAGACATAAAGGTAAATATTATATATACCTTTATTCTGGGTTTGAAGTTCACAACATTTAAGGTGGGGACATGGCGAGGAGCTATCGCCATCTCTATCACTCACGCATTGTTATAGTGAAGAATGACGTTACTTCGTTAGAATGACGTCATTGTCCTATAATACGGTCCTTTTCTTAACTTTCGACTTATAAGCCCTTTATGTCAGTAATTTTTCAAGATTTTTATATTTTAATACCTATCTCAAAACATTTCTGTCATTAATTATTACAATCTCTTTAATTATTTAATTTTCTAAAACCAGTCAAATATGTACTCAATTTCACACGGAACCATTCTTGACCACTGTACGATATTGCGGAACGAATAAGTACTTTTCTACTAAATAGAAACAGCGGGTACTCAAACCACAGTTCGCAAGTCTGTTCTAACCACAGGGCATGTGCAAGTATAACTTCCAAGTGGGCAACTGCGACTTAACGAACCATTTGATTCAGCTTGTTCTTCAATTATTAAATAGCTGTTTATTGTACTTGAAAACTTCGTACTTAACTTGTTGTGTTTGTTGCCTTGGAATGCAGCCGCTAAGAGCCCTCTCGACGAGCTCAAGGCTTTAAGAGAACTAAAAGATCTAAAAGATAAAGCAAAGGATAAGGAAGGTGAGTTAATTAATTCGATATCAGACTATAACGTCCCACTGTCACAGGCCTACCGTAGAAAACTACTAATGGATTCGGGCCGTAATCCATCTCGAGGTCCCAGTGCGGATCAAACAATTTTATAGTATTACTATTTTTAATGTCATTCAAATTATAACAGCAATATATTTGAAAACTAGCACGTGTTTAGTCTAATACTACAATATTAACAAAAACACTGTCTTTATATTTAACTTTTTGGAGAAAAGACTTTTCTGTCTATGTTTATAATAAGAAAGGTCTTTTAATTATTTTTTTAATAATTAAATGCCCAATTTTTGCATAAACATGAAAATTACGTTATTATTGATAGATTATTCCCGTTATTATTAGTCTCAAAAAAGGACGATCATAAAAAAAATCGTTCATATAATTAAAATAACGCCAGCCCGAGAGGAGTAAATAAACAAATCTTTATTTGCCTTTGAACAGAGTGTTTTACAAGTACGTCAATTCGTACGTAAAACAAAAGTCAACTTGATTCAGCTATTTAAAATGTTTAAACAAAACTACTATTTAGTAAAATATTTATAACACCAAATTGTTTAGGAAAATATTAATTATCTATGAATATCTCAAATTAAGTTACTCATTTTTAACATCATACACTTTCAATTAATTGTGAGGTCGTATATTATTATTGATTATAATAATGTCGACGCTGACACCTAACTCTATTATTTTTTGTTCTTAAGAATTTTGTAAAAGAATAAAATGTGTATTAAAGAAGCTACTCATACAGAGATTTTCCAAATTTATTTAACGGTAATTCTTTTATAAGGTCCGGCGATTCCGCGCTAAATTCTTGTGTCAGGCACTCGGCATTTTGCTGAGTTGCTAACACCCTTTCGACAAGCCACTGCCGCGCACTGAATGACAATTACTACATTTTGTTAATTGTCTTTGTGATTATTTTCTATCATCATTGTCTGTTCCTTTGTGTGCTTCGTGTCTTATTGAATACATGTTCGTTTCTATCTTTCTTTGTAATTTCCTGTAATTAGTTTATTGGATATTTGTCACTCATTTATTGAAAATCGGAAGATTTCGCTCATTCGAATTTAAAGAATGAATGTTTAAAAGTTTTGAATGTTTTAAAGAATGAAGAGCTTCATGAGCCCTATCCAACAAGATATGGTGTGAATATATTTATTATAATACTACTTTATAAATTGAAGGCACTGAATCGATTTAGCACATTTACAACCTAAACCGAGATTTTTTAACAAACTTGTGCAGAATTTAATTTTAATTTGTGACCCTTAATTTTGTCCCTTATGTACAGTTAGTGCTCATATGGCAATAAACATAAGATAAACATCAAGAAACAACACTGAAAAATCTTTGCCGTACAACACTAAAAAAACGTAGCAATGCATTTATGTTCTCACTCGTAACGTACTTTTTAGGACCAATATCACCAAACACAAACCATGGTGGTGACTCCAACACTGCTAAAACAGTACCAGGTGCAGCTGTCTTCCAGTCTACAGAAGAAATGGTGAAAGTAAGTATGTTTTACGTGAAAAAGTAGATAGATATACAAATAGATAGATAGAAATTTAGACGCTTTATTGTACACCAACACCTTAAGCAAAAAGACAAAATAAGTAACTAAAAAATACAACAGATTACCTTATCGCTAAAGCGATATCTTCCAGGCAACCTATGGGTGGTAAGGAGAAAAATGGTAAATAAACGTAGATGGCAAATAGAGACCGTAGATAGGTAGAAGCAAATTTGATATTAGGTCCTGAAATACACGAATCAAATTAGAATTTTCACTGTAATCGCATTTTCACTTCTAACATCATTATTAAAATGTATGACCTCAATTGTAATTCTCATTTACTAATAATTTTATTTTATTAGGCAGCTGCTTCGAGTCCAGTTGGTGCATTGGCATACGTTGTGGAGGAACAGGCTTTGTTTGTAAAAGTCAACTCCGGATGGCAATACGTTTTGGTAAGATTTTTAAAAGAAATAATAGACGTGTATTTAAAGACTTTCGTTAAAATATGTAAATAGTAAATTTAATAAAAAAAAATATTAGTGTAAAAACAAGCTTTATATATTAGTAGATGACAAATTGATAGTCAGATTTAAACAAGTTGATAGTCAAATACAAATTACAAATACAATTAGAGCCAAAGAAAAGAAATACACTTATGAAGATGTAGATGTATTTGAAGATAACAATGATGAAGATTATGATGAGATTAAATTAATTATTTAACAATATGTAATGATGATCATAAGAATTGAACCTTTTTTAACAGCTAGGGACGCTAGTATCGCAATCGCCTCCAACGCCTCGCACGTCAGCACCGATACCACTTCCAATGCCAGCAGCAAGTCTAGTCCATGTTCCTCCGATATCCAACTCTGTTGATAACCCAAGTATTTCGACTGAACCAAGTGTGAGTACTATTAAAAAAATGATTAGATTTTAATCAAAATCTAAATCGAGTATACATTGGTGTTTTTAGTATAACTTAATACACCTATTACAAAAAAATATTTAACAACGCCACGGATAATAATAAAATATTAACGTATTATTAGTGTATCACTATTATTTAGTAATTTAAACTTCTTTGTACTTATAATATGTGCACCTACTTTAATTTATCTCATTTAACCAGCGGTCGACTAGTAGTCCGTCTACCACGACCACGACTGGATGTCTCCAGGTCTCTAGTCGTCCAGGTAGTACATGGTAATAAGTCCGTCTCTGCACAAAATTATGCAAAAATAATAAATAAAATAAATAAATATGACATTCAACGATATATTTTTCATTTAAATAAAGCACTTAAAATGAGATCAGTATGTGTATATTCATGGAATAAAATACTCGTGTTAAACTTAATGTAATGATAAAAATAAATTTGAAATTGATACAATTTTTTTTTTCACATTTAAAGAGATCAATTTATGGTAAAATATTTCAATTTTCAAAATATATCAGTGAAAATAAACGCTTTATTTGCCACTAAGTGTAATTATCGTCGAGCCACGTAGGGTGCTTGAGGGTGCAATCTGAGAGTAGACTGATGGATAAGATGACGCCCGGCGCACGACACGACATGCCGCGATTTTCCGCGAAATCGATCGACCAATAATGGCGCAAGATTTCAGCGCGCGAAATATTTAACATTGCCATTGGTGGAATGATGTTTACCGCGCTCCTAAAATGTGTCTACTGCGCAGATACATCGGGGAGACATATTTTTGTGGTAATCCGGTACGTATTTATTAAAAAAATATTAAGGTAAAAAGCAAAATATAAGAAATATTTGATATTAATATGAAATGTTAAGATTTTTAATGTAAATGAATTTAATTTAGGAATATTAGGTACTTCGAAAGGTTTATTATATATAAGTTAACAACTAACACAAAGATAAGTGTGCAGCAATACAGTGACGATATCCTTTAATAATAATAACACTGCCTGCTCGTCCGCCCACTAGTCTATAATAAAAAATAAAAAAAAACAAAGGATAAAGCCGCTGTCCAATTCAACTATTACCGGGAATAAGAATAGTGTACGATTAGCATTAACTTTTCCTTTTCATGCGTTTGCATAACGAGAAATATTGTCTATTGCCAATCGCCGGCTATGGAACAACGGCCTAAGAGTTAGGGTGAAGAAGAAAAACACAACCACTAAATAAAATTATCATGCTGTATTTTTGCAAATATACGTTTTATCATTACTTAAATATATTTTTGAATTCCACGAGTGCGTGTCAACTTTGCTTGTGGATAAATGTGTGTATTAAGGGATAAGTAAATTTCACGTCATTGCATACACATATTATATATACATTACGAAAACATTGGCCATCGGCTAATACGGAAACACCCCGACGCGTCATCCACGTCTATGAATTACCGTACCTACCTCTAATTGCATACTTAATTACAAGATAAATACAAAACTTTATAAACATGTCACGAGTCAGTGCAGACAAACATATGGAGCTGTTATTTTCACTTGAAAAACTAATGACATTATATCTTTAACAAGTCACTATATTGCTAGATAATCGTATTACATTTTTTCTACTTAAGTCTCATTTTTTTATTTATGTATATTTGCATACTAGATAATTAATTATAATAATTAGTAACTATATTGTGTAATGTATGTATATATAACTTTATATTGCTTTTATTAGCCTTATTCACATTATATCTTAAAAAATCAGCACCTATATATCAATCATCAGTCAAACGTTACAGATCATTTGGGAGATATTTATTGGTGGTAGGTATTCGATATCTTCCATGTCAAAATCAGAATAATAGGAGCCTTCATCGTCACTTTCAGGATCATCAGAACTCTCAGCAGTATTAATTATTATCCTATCCATAAAATCATCCACGGCATGTTCATATTATTTTCTATAATATTACAAACTTATAAAAAGATTGTGTTAAGGTTAATTTATGCAATAACTAATGGTATATAATCTACCAGAACTAGTAAATTGTTGGTGCCAGCTGTTACTACAGATGGAACAGGCCCAAGTTTACTCAAGTTACAACTTCTAACTTTAAGTGTAGCATCAGCATAACAAATCAGTCACAAATAAAATATCAAAACGTTAAAAACGCATAATTAGGTATAAACGTTTATAAACCTTAGTAGTAAAATATTTACTATAAATAATATCAATATGGGTAGCTGAGAGATAAAGGGTAATAAGCCAAGTTTTTTAAATTGATATTTTTACAATATAGAATTAAAACAACTCGAAAGGTAACAATAGGTTAATCAGTATTGAGAGTAGAATCGATTCAACCAGTTTTACAATAGATTTTTAATTACGCATTGTTCATTTCCTGTATATCTTTTATACTTATGTGGTCCGTTTCATTCATTCATTTAATTAAATGCGCGCGTCGCCCGCGCTGCGCCGCCTAGGCACCCGGTCATTACTCTGTATTGAGTAACGAGCGCTACGAACGTTTTAGATAGAACAACAAAACTTTATATGTTTGTAACTTTTGATTTATTTCCTAGAATAATGTTACTGGAATATATATCGCAATATATTTTAAATTAGTTAACATGTGTCATGTTTTGTGTTATTTTGGTGACGCGATGAATGCGAGTTTACTACTAAAAGAAAATCAATATATCCTATATATAATTTTAAACATAATATCCCGTTAGTAATTTGCGTTTCAATGATAAAATTGCGCTCCGGCGCTGTCTTATTTTTACTCACTGTGTTAAATTTCAATATGATGCTTGGTATTCTTTCTCTCGCCTACAAATATTTTTTGCCTTTTAGATCCGACTAGCAGCTCTCAACGATCCTTCCTCTGGCAACATGCTCGGCGTGCGCCGTGCGGACTTCGCATGCTATAGACAAGCGAGACGGGCCGGACTGAGGGGTACTTTTAGGGCCTTAATCACAAGCAGGTGATTGTTAACCGTGCATATAATAAAATCATAACAAAACCGTGTCAGTACATTTAATATTGTTGAGTATTATTTCGTGCATGACACAAAAACTACATGATGAATTTTAATGAAACTTAACACAGTTATAGCTTATTTGCCGGGACAACGTTTAGGGTACATTTTATCCAAATCAAATATAGAGATCCCACGGAAATCAATCTACCCAATATACTCAAAACTAAATAAACTCTATTAATTTTGTAATCATTCATTCAGTTACTGACATATATATTAAGTATAGTATGTATGGATATGTGTATGTATGTATATATATGTGTGTATGTATATATATGTATATATATATATATATATGTGCGTGTGTGTGTGTGTGTATGTATGTGTATGTGTGTATTGATATGTACGTATTGCATGTAATTTATGTATACTGTACACCATCTAACTGTGATTAAAATTTTTATTTCCTCTACCCAAAAGATCGCTAATATCGATAAAACCGCCTTTTATTCATTTCATGTGTTACAATGTTTATTATTTAAATACCTATTAAAATTCCGACGGCAATGTAATGTGAAATCTCAGTTCTTAATGTGCTTCGAAATGTTTCAAAATTGTAGCTATTGTTTTTTATTTTAATGCCATACTAATGGGATAGTAGAATTCGTTAATTCAAAACCACATACAAAGACGTTACACCACATACACCACCCAGACCCGAGCAAACGTTTGTCTTTAAACAAATTAATATCCGATCGGGAATCCGTTATCAATTGGACCAATCGGTCGCCATTATTATCCTCAAAATTCTCAAAAGTAATCTATGAAGATTAATTGAAAAATATATTCGTATATGATTTATTTTCAGAATACAAAATCTGGATTCAATAGTCCGCTTTGCAGACCGCAACTTGCCCGTTGTAAACACACATGGTGATGTTCTATTTAAGTCATTTTCGAGCATTTTCGATGGCAATGGCGGAATTATGGCCGCCACTCCCAGAATATACAGCTTCGGTGGCAAGAATATTATGACAGATCCGCATTGGTAAGAGATACTTAACTACTGATTTTATCAAATATTTACTGATTCCTTTGGTAAATAAGGTTTATTTTTTAGGTACCTCCAAAATTAAAGGAATATTTTTTTTAACCCGTTTTTTTACCTTGTTTTAATAAGCTTAATTTCCATCCAGAACAATGTGCTATCAATATACTTTTGTTAAAATTCTGAGATTGCATTTATTTGAGTAACTCGTCGACCATGTCGCCAAAGAAAGATGCATTAGATTACATTGTCATCTACAATTGAAATTCGTCTGGCCCCAGAAGCTGATATGACACGAGTCGATGCCATTTTAATACTCAGAATAATTAAAAATCTAGTGTCAAAAACTGCCCGAAAATTTCCATTACACAAAGTACTTATTTACCTATAACATGTTTAAATATCCTGCACCGTTCTCAAACAAAATTATGATGTCAAGTTGCACATTCAACAGGCCTCAGAAGTTGATATGGCACGGGTCTCACGCGAGCGGCGAGCGCGCCCTCGACACCTTCTGCAACGAGTGGCAGACAAACGAGCCAACGGCAGCGGGCATGGCCGCCTCATTACACTCGCACAAATTGTTATCACAGGAAAAGTAAGTAATTATAGTTTATAATTTGAGATTACTGGAATGGATCCTGAAATGGAGAAAAAAGAACTACTTTTTTACGATAAAGAACATTAATATTCATGACATGACAGTTCATATTATTTGTATGAAAATATGAATATTATTATTAACTTCTACAAACACATTACTGTAGTTTTTATTTTAATGACGGTGATTCTGTCCACTCAATGTCCCACACTAAGATTCCTAGTGTCTTGAATCCAGACACAGAAACAAAAACGAACTCAAACTGACCCTTAATACTGACAAAATGTGTAATGAAATTAGTCTTTAAACCAATTTTTGTTTGATAAAGAATCGAAACTGGGACCTTTCACCTAACAGGTACACATGACAAGATATACAAGTTTGCATGCTAATTTAAAATAAAATAGACTATAAAAATAAATAAATAAATAAAATTTAAAATAGACTAGACGTTCAACAAACTGAGCCACGAAAACTACGGAAGCCGTCATTAAAATTTTGTTATACATTCAATTAACCAGTTATAAACGTCGTATCAATATTAGTTATAATGTCTATGTGTGCGTGTATTGTTGTACGTAGTTGCTCGCAAACATTTATTTTGCCATGTGTACATTACACACAACAGGTATATTACCAACTGTATATTATTATAATAATTACTTTTCATATTATGTAATACACTTTTTTTTTTCAGACATACCTGCAACAAGCATTTCGCTGTGTTGTGTATAGAAGCATTATCTAATATCAATTTACGAAGAAAAAGAGACACCATAAGGTATATATGATTTTGAATAACTTCTTTTTTAATTACCTTATTTTTTTAAATTTAAATTAACTAAGTACCTACAATTACGTATTATTATTTGATAATTTTTATTTCCCATACTTTCTTTATTTATATTTCAAAATTTGTGTATATTATTTCTTTTTAAGATTATTTTCTTGTATTTAAAATTACATAATTGTTAACACTTGCGAATATATCTTAAAATAATTGTTCGTATTTTCCTTTTTGCAGATACAATATGACTGACTTATTAGACGACGAAGACTATCTTTACAACGCGGAGGAATACCAACAATTACTGAACGAAATATTTGCTCAACCTTTTAGAGAAAACTAAAATTAATTTAGTTCCAACGCAATTAGACCAGGAAACGCAAACGAACCGAACCTTCTTCGATTAATTAATTATTTAAGACCAATGAACAGATCTGGTGGTTTTACATTTGAGATTATTAGAATTGAGTCGCTAATTTCAGTGTTCATGATTCCTATTAAACTAAGCTTTAAGCTATTGTGAGTTACTAGGAAAAATTGACTACTTATGTATAGATTAAAATAGTGTTTATTCAATTACGCTATTGTAGTTCTGTCACAATTTTAGCATATTTTTTGATAATTTCAACTAGACATTTATTTTCTGTAATTAAGTTTAATTCTTTCCAGATACATATTCCTAATCGAAATTAATTTTACGTTGCTTTCATTTTTTTTTTGTATCTATACTATTTTTGTACTAGCTAACCCTTTATACCAAGTGCAACCGAACCACTCCCAAGGCCTGAAACTGCTCATAATTTTAATTGAAATAATAATGTATATATTTTTTCATATTTTTTTTACGTTATATTTAGCAGATTATAAAAAATTGGTAAATTCTCGAAAAATACATTTTTTTTATTGTTTATACGGGAAAGATATGGTTCCAACCTATAGATTGTGGTTCATATATGTGGGAACTGAGATAGCATAAAGAATTTATATTTATTAATGTTTCAAAATTTAATGAGAAATCTAAAAAAATATAGTATAAAATGTTTCGTCACTAACACAGTTTTTTTCGAATTTAGTCTCCTGTTTTGCATATACCTATGTACGCTGTTCTCCAATTAAATATGGGCAGCGAGGCGGACGATGAGTTATTGCTTTTTACCTTTCGCATCATTCGTTAACATCATAATGTTATTCGATCATGCATGAATCTATCGTATGCTTTCAACTATACACAAAGGTTATATAGTGTAGGTATGTTGGGGGGTAATCTCTGGAACTACTGAACCGATTTCAAAAATTCTTTCACAAATAGGAAGCTACATTATCCGTGTCTAATATGGGTTATATTTTATTTCGAAATTTTGAAAAAAAAATGAAAAAATAACTTATAAACCGAAGCGAAGCGAGTGCGGGTCGCTAGTATTATATGAACCAAGGAAGAAAATATTTTCATTATCATTTTTTTCGGGATATTCGAGCATTTGGGTATATAACTATTAATTTGTCTTTGATGTCAATTTTGTAAATGTTGATTTGCCATAACTGTCCTTATTATAAGTTGTGAAAATAACGAAGTCTATATTAAATTTCTAATAATCCAATTTAACTCTCCTCGTCATAATATATCAGGATGTGCCTATACATGTTCATAGTTACACCTGAATAGTTAATTCACCTCACTGATTACATTGTAATCATGTATGACTTCATTACGTGTAATCCTAATCATAGAACTATAACCAATGTTTCTTTGTACTAGATAATTTCGCCCATATATCTATTGTAAGCTAGGATGAATCAATATATTACAAATTACTGTATTGATGTATTACAAATAAAACTAAGTACACGCTTATGTTTCGGTCTAAAATATATTGATACGAGTATAATTAACTTTATATCAACGATAACTTTGTATTTCTATATAACTTTCCGTGTATTCAGGCATAAAATTCAATTATATTTTTTAGTAAATACGAATAATCGATAAAGTAAATTAATAATATATCGATATGCATTTAATGTGATTGTATTGTTTTCGAATAATTTGAAACTGTAAATATTGGTTTAAAGCGTATCACGTCAATATATTAATTATTATAAGATATATGAAGGTATTAAAATATTATAAGTGAAATTTTACAATTAAAATGTACTCATTAAGCGTAATAATAATCAAGTATTGATTTTAAGCGCAAGTAAACATTTTTTTACGCAATTAGCATCATGTCTTAAGAAAAATAAAAAATGCAATTTAATTAATTAAGTACTTTTATTGAAGTAACAGTACTTATGTTTTGCTAATTCTTGTATATTACTTCCAGTTTATAATAAAAATTGGATTAAATAGAAAATTAAAAAACGACGCACCCGCCTGTCTCCAACTCCTGTATGAAAACGTATATTGAAAAATAAACTAAAATCAATGAAACAAGTAAGTTTTGCATATTAACTGCATACACTAACTAGTTTATTTGTTTTGTTTTACGAATTATTCTACTATTTTGTCAATGCAGTTTAAACTCGGGACCAGCTTTAATTAACTATATTGTATAACCTGGTCCTGACTGCTTAGTCTGATATCGAATTGTCAAAATAGTTGAGTTTATCGTAAATACAATTTAATATTGTTTATTTTGTAATACTACTTATTTTCTACTTATTATAATCTTAATTTCAAGCACGTTGTAACGTAGTTATTTTTGTATTCATTTAAATATCGTAGCTATTTATCATATAATTATTATTTTTACATCTAATGAAGTAAAAGTGATGTATTTTTAAAATTATTACTTCACTTACTGATTTCACAAGATAATTGAATAAGTAGTAAATAACCTTTTGAATGTAGGTAGTTGATAAAACCGCTCGCAGCTCCCATAGTGGACTACCCGCCTCTCTCTTCAGTCAACTTGCGACCACGGCTGGTGTAACCCGTGTCGAAACGTTGAGTAGAAATAAGGTAAATCGAAACCTTTAATTTTACACGTTCAGTAATATAAAGTAAAATACACATTACACTAACTCTATAAGGCTTTCCTACAAACTGTAGTAGCAAATGTGCCATTTGGAATATATTACAATGAAATTACGTACAATAATAATAAAATATAAAGTCTGATTTTATTTGCTATTTAATTATTGAATGTTGTATTTATAATTATAATTAAAGAAATTCTTTACCATAACTTTAGTGTACTAGTCGCTATGTGGCTTGTTGTACTGTCTTTGTAAATATACGCAATACCATATACCAAACCACGAGTGACTCCACTGATGCCTCTTCAAAGGCCCGCTACTGTAAATATATAAAAGAATATATCGTTAATAACGTTCTTTATTCAACCGATCGATTCCCGGAACTTGACATTGTGGATACTCTAGAAATCAGTTTAAAATTTAATTAACCTTTTTCTATTTTTTTTTAAAATCTTTCATACATATTTTGATAAACTCAAAGCACAAAGAATTGATATTTTTTCGAAAAATACGTTACATTTCATGTCAATTAAGTCAAATTCATTAGCGGAATTCATGTTTTCATACTCCAAGAATTGATTCAGTTTCAACCTGTATGTATCGTATCGGTCAATCGAGCGTTCGCACAAACTCCTTTGCAACTCATTACCAATTTATTGAATAGGCGATAAGGTAATGCCAACCGCAAATGTAACGTTGTAGAACAAACTTCTCCATTCAATTAGAGCAACGAGTATAAACTTCAAAATCGCCACAACAGCTCGTTCACGAATGTAAAAAGAGTTTTTAATCGTGCAAACACTCGGTTGGCCAACGCTTTATATTTATAATACATAATTATATCACAATAATTGTATTAAAGTCATTTACATTGATAAGTAAAGTGTATTAAAATTTTCGTATTGCATATTATTATTACGATTTTCTATTATTAATTGATTTCTTTAACTTTAGACGTCGACTATACGGGGTCGTTGATCGAGACAACCTCGCGAAAGTTGCGTGATGAACAAATTCAAACGCCCATTCATTCCTTTTGTCGGCGCGATCAGCGATCCCGTGTTACTAAACACCTTATGATATATAAACAGTAAAACAAGGTTGTTTATTAGATTACGTCAAACATGACATACCAACAAGCATTTACCTAAATACATAATATTAATTATAAGCGCTTTCAGCATCGAATGAACCTAACTCGTGTATTATACGATCGACTGTATTTAAAATACGTAATGTATAATTTAAAATAAGTTAAATAAATGTTTTCACTTTAACCGTATTATTATTTGCAACACACAACAAATTCGATTCATCAACAAATTCGTCGGTAAAAAATCATCAATTTACATAATCAGTCGGTTTGTTCTTCATCGTCGTCGTGGACAGCTCAATCTGAGTATAGGCATTCTTTTAGAATCCTTTTGTTGATGCGATTCTTCTCAATCCCAAGCTATTATGATCTTCCGTCCTTCCAATGATGTTCTTCTTTTAATCCTGCTCAAATCGATTCAAGTTTCAGAACTCTATTCCCGACAACGTGGACCTTAATCCAACGTTGAACCAGACTTGCAGAGACATGTTAACGACAGAGATAAAATATGTTAATCCGACCTGCAGGCAAAAGAATTCCGAACATGGGTCGCTCCTTGGCTCTCTGTAAGGCTTTTATTTTATACTAGCTTCTACCCACGGCTTTGCTCGCGTGGACTAAGCAGCAGTAAAAGACTTATAACACCTGTAAAAGCAGACATGATGGATTTCACGGATGAAAATTTATCCAGTAGTGTTTGAGTAATTCTATTAAAAATCTTTTTTTTATTTTCCTCTATAACTCAACTTCCATGTGTCATATAAAGATGACACATGTACCAGTTTTCCTTTTAGATACTGAGCTATAAATTAGTGAAATCCGATCAATATCCGTTAAGTAGTTTTTACGTGAAGCTCAAACAGACATATAGACAAAAATTTTCTTTTTTTATAATAATTAAGTACACCTAATGAGACTCAATCCTTTTACTGTTTTATTAGTCTCTTAAAATCCCATGTCTCGGCCTTTCGTACATTGATGTAAACAGGACATACTGGTTGCAGGGTGCATATAAGTTTATGTTTTAAGAAATTATTTTTAAGAACACGCATCGCAAGAACAAAATATAAAACAAATTCCAAAATAATTTGTTATCAACATTTATGATGGCAGGCGAGGAGTCCACCTGGTGGTAAGTGGATACCCATGGATTTCCGTGATACATGCCAACATTAATCTAGTATGACAAACGTTGGCACGCTCTCGGATGCATTGCCTTACCTACCTTTGGAGATTTAGCAATAAATTTGTGGAGAGGATTAGGAAAGGTGTCCGCCGTCCCTCTCCTAGGCGGGATAAGATAAGATAGGAGAATGGCCTCACTCACTACCGAAACATGTAAGTACTTAGTACATACATTGGGGGAATAGGATAAAATAGGTGTAAGCGCGGATGACCAAGACATCCGAAGGATGACACGATCTTAGGTTAATAGTATCTCCATAGAACTAATGTCAAATAACAAAGTGCGAGACAGAGCTAAATCTAACGACCTCACCAATAAGCCTCCGGCGCGTACCAGCTAGCTTTCACCGTCGTTGTGGGCTATACGAGCTATAGCCTTCAGTTTTTTTAAATAGCTGTAACTTGGTACTAAGAATAGATGTAACGGAAGGAGCTGACAGCTGTAAAACAGATTATTCTAGTACAGATGTCAGCACACATTTTCCTTATGTAACTATACCTACTTTAAGTTTGATGTTTTGTAAACTACATTATAAGTGACAAATACTGTATAGAAAATATGTAAATGTCTTAAATAAATATATCTCCTTAATTTAATATAAAACGTGGGTAAATGTATTAATTTATTTTGTGTCATAAAGCAAGATATCAGCATAATACAGTACGCAATTTAATCAAATATATAAAGCTATACAAACCATGGTTGACATCACAATGGTTAACATAGTAACCAATACTAATTATTATCAAGTTTATCGCGTGCATTGTTGCTAAAAGTCTGAATTTTACGAAAATTAACCTTAACTTCCTCAAGATGTAATCAGCGGTGCGAAACAATATTGCACCGTTCATATTAAATTCGTCTGATTTGTTCCCCGATGCAGCGCAAGTCTGCGTTTGGCAGATTAATTGATTTCCAGTCAGGTAAAACCACGATTTATGTGCAATACTGGATGACAGGGATTTCTAAATGAAATTCTTGTACAATTTCATACTTGCATTAGATCGCGTCGATATGAGAACCGTAGACTTTTAAGACTATAATCGATTATTTTTAACGGTGTTGAAATATTGATCGATTTAATCATTAATAAGTAACACAAATAAAATGAATAAGTAGAAATAACACCTTTTTTTTTTTTCTTTTACGTGGGGAAATCCATCATGAGATACGCCCCCGCCGACACCTTGGCGGGAGAGTATGCCGGACTCTTACCGACTAAAACCCCACGATTCCATCTCTCCACCTAATGCCGAGGTTACGGGAACGCTTCAGCACTCGTCCGCGACCCCGGCGGTGGCGGCTCGCCAGTGCGGGCCCCGGACTGATATTCGCCGGCCCATGGGGAAAGAGACGCCATCCACCCAGGCAGAGCCCCTGTACCTGAGTAACCCTAGTCTCACTGGGATATATGCGTCATCCCAGGAGTAACCACCCCCTTGTCCACCGTGCCCTCCGCCCATGCAGAGGGACACGCAGAGACGACACCCGTTTCCCCGCCGTGCCCGCCCCCATTCAGCGAGACACGCGGAGACCGTCCGCGGTTCTCTGAATGCCCCCAACCTCCAAGGGACACGCAGAGAAACCAAAGGGGAGAACACCGTCCACCCAGGCAGAGCCCCTGTACCTGAGTAACCCTAGTCTCACTGGTATGTATGCGTCATCCCAGGAGTAACCACCCTCCTATAATAACTATAATAACCCCTTCTCCTCGCAGAGACGATCCCTGATTCTTCGCCGTGTCCGCCGCCCAAACAGCGAAACACGCGGAGACCCTCCCTGTGTCTCCATGCGCCCCTAACATTTGGGGCACACAGAGAAACGTCACCTTCTTGGAGGGGTGAGACCAGACTGGCATCAACTAACCAGTCTGAGCCCCCGCCTCCCCACCCTTCGCCGCTGGAATGCCGAGAGGCATCCCAGTCTACCTCCATTCTTCTTTCTCCATGCGCCCCCAACAGCTGGGGCACACAGAGAAACGTCACCTTCTTGGAGGGGAGAGACCAGACTAGCATCAACTAACCAGTCTGAGCCCCCGCCTCCCCACCTTTTGCCAGGATAAGTAGAAATAACACCTAATTTAACCTAATTAACTTCACTTAATCCAATAATGAAAGAGATCGTCATTTTGCTCTATGTTTCACTATGTACTGGCGTATGCACATGTATTTGCAAAATCACAAATTGGCACGAACGATTTAATGTATAATTTCAGTGATATGTATGTAAAATCGTTTGAGCCAATTTATGTAGAAGTGCAGAGTTGCAATTAACCAATAGCGAAGAAGCACATACATACGATACCAATATGTCGATGTTTTACTATGATTTATCTATACTCATGACCGACTGCGTCGAAGTGTCATGTACACATTTTTTTTTATAGAAAGAAGGTGGAAATCGAGCATACAGTCCACCTGGTGGTAAGTGGATACTGTCGCCAATAGACATCCGCGATATATGCCAAAATTAGTCCAAAATGACAAACTTTGGCACGCCCCCGAATGCGCTGCCTACCTTTGTTGATGAAAAAATGGATTTGGAGAATTGGTTGGGGATGTGGGAAGAGATAGAAGGGGAATGGACTCTGTCATATCTCACTCACTACCGAAACACGTACATACATCCGGGAATATGAGTGGGAAATGCAGTACATTTCAAGATAGTATTCTGTGAGAGAGGGGTAACGAGGCCAGTCGAGTGCGCCCAGCGGCTGTTGGATTGCAGCGTGCACTCTCACCCATCCAAGGTGTAGCACGACCCCGGATACGCTGCCTACCTTTGGAGATATAGGAATGCTGTGGAGATATTGGAGAAAGGGTTGGGAAAATGGGGAGGGATCAGATGGAAATGAGCTCTGCCACATCTTTTTTTTTTTTTTATAGATTAGCGGGCGGACGAGCAAGCGGTCCCACGTGATGGTAAGTGTTACCGCCGCCCATGGACACCTGCAACACCAGGGGGCATGCGGGCGCGCCGCCGACCTTGCAAAATCCTATTCACAGCTCTCTTGAAGAACTCCATATCGTAGCTTAATGGAAAGACCTCTTGAGGCAGTTCGTTCCACAGCCTACGGGTTCGCGGTATAAAATAATTTTTGGAGCGAACAGTGCGCGACACCTCCGTATCGAGGAAATGCGGATGGACCGCACTTCTGTGACGGGAGGTGCGGTTGTAGAAACCCGAGGTGGGAATTATATTAAACAGTTCCTCAGAGCATTCCCCATTGTACAGGCGGTAGAACACACAGAGAGACGCAACGTCTCTGCTGAGGGGTTCTAGACCGCCCGTGAGAGTGGGATCGTCGACAATACGAACAGCACGTCGTTGGATGGAGTATCGAACTTACGCACTATCGAAACACGTACGTACATTAGGGAAATAAGGTGGTGGGAAATGCAGTACATTTCAAGGTAGTCTTCTGTGAGAGAGGGGTACCTTGAAATGTATTTTACAAATAATCTTATAAAGATATTATTTATTATACTGTAACCATTATAATCAGGGACAAGTTATTATCATTACTTTCATAATAAGAAGGATTTTTTTTTATGATCACTAAAGATAATTATACTAACAAATTGACAAATTTTGACGTAACAAAATCAAAATATTAATAATTTAAGATTAATATTAATTATAGAATCTGTAGAAATATTGTATTTAGATACATTTCTTATACTTAAATTATAGGTGTTCCGACACGGCTCAGGTGTGTATTGAGAGAGTAAATTTTTCTCGTTGACAAACTTGGGCAATCGAAGCGAACTTTTCTTATTAAAGTGGAACCGGTCGATATGGCACAGATGTTATTACGTCTTACAACTTGCAAGTAGCTGCTGCCCTAGTATGATTGAAATATACGACTTATCACATATTTATTATATGTTACTTTTAACACCGTATTATTTGTATTTATTATTTATTTGTACGAGACCGAAATGAAGAACACAAACAAAAGTTTACATAGTGCTCCCACAAGTCTGATAAACGCCATCTTGTCTGATAAATGCATATAAGGACACGGGCCCCCTTGGAAATTAAGAGAGAGGAAGGTGGGGCAGCTCAGCGCACCAGCAGAGCTGGTGCGCTCAGCCAGGACTTTCAAAAAAGTCTATATACGTAATATACTAATAATACATAATAATACAAACAATTCAATACAACTCACAATTCAATACTGCACAATACAATTCAAAGTACAATCGCGCTACTATCTGTTTGCTGTGTAAAAAGTTTCACGTGAACAAGTACCCACAAATGGCAGACAAGTAACAAGTCCACTTGATGTTGACTGCTGCTGGCTATTCCACTCAGCAGCCCTTTGATTTTTAGTTATAGCCTGTTGAATTACTGCTCTAATAGTTCACGTATATAATTATAATAACATAAGACTGCCATGAAACACACTACTACAGACGTATTCAAAAGGTAAGTGAAAGTTATAAGAGCTTATTTTTCTACCTTCTCATAATCCTATGCAATCATATCCGTCCCGCTTTCCTCATTCAGTGAAAGTGGTATAGGATGCGTACCGATGTTGCTGATTCTCTCCTTCAATAAAATAAGGGAAGCAGGGTGTGGTGCTATATGAATTTACATAATGACACTCTCGATACACCATTTTGTCCAATTATTTTATAACCCTGATCTGTGATCCCAAAAAATTTGGTAGTGCATCTGCGAAAGTAATAAAGTTTATCATTTTCTACCAATGTCCAGGCAGTTCTAGAATCACGTCGTGAAGTCGCTTTGTGAATTCATGCCTTTCTCCAGGAAATCCGCGAAGACCGTCCACATTCGCGTTCACGATTGTTCACGGGGCTTCACGGCATGAAAGGCCTTTATCCTTTAGATGTACATCGACGACAGTAACAGTCTACTCTAAAAAAGATATTATTAACAAACCTAATAGTTTTACAATTCTGTGACCACAGTTAGATTTTTCATAGTCCACAAAACGATTGCGATTCATTGTGATTACCCTCGCTGGTGCTAATAAACCATTAAATCAGAAACAGCATTCACGTTTTACTGCCGAATACTGAATGAATTCGACTTCGGTCTGCAATATCATATTAGGGAAACGTTAAGTTGGGTTTTATTATCTCCTTTGGAATAGGCATCATCATTTTATAGTACTTTACCGAAAACCATAAGAAATAAAATGGAAGTCCTTCTGATATTTTGTACATTTTATATTTAGGCAGTTTTTGTATATTGGGATGTTAGATTTAAGTTCTTGCAATGGTTTTTGTGTATTTCTTTTTGTATATTCTCCTATAATAAACCAAAGGTTTCTTTAAAATTTTTGATTAAACGTTCTACGGTTTTTCAAAATTTTGAAAAATTTATAACTGCTTGTAACAATAATAATATTTAATTGCTTGAATATGGTATTTACCGAGTTAAATCACTATGTAATACGTTGCTAGCCAAACGGCTAGTAAACAGTTTTCGCACAATTCGCCTCCACATTCGCCTCCACGACCCTTAAAAGGAAACAAATTTCAAATTATACGAAATATCCGAAAGTCCTAATGAATTTATTCCTAACTCTAAATAATTCATATCACCGCTAGGGTCTGCTTAATTGCGAGACAAAGGTTTCAGGTCTAAATCCAGCTCACATTACGGTCTAACTTAATTGTTCTCTCTACGAGTAGCCATTGCAGCCCGGAATAGTAATTAATGGGCTATACGTATTACTTCTAAAATACAGATCGTAAAATTCGAGCACTAGATACCTACCTACTTATATTTTGTATTCAAAAGCGTAGGTACTTTACAACGCTTAAAGGGTCAATACTCTTTATTACTCGTCAATATTATACTCTTTATTCTTATTTTTTTTTGAGACATTATATATTTTATTATTTAAAAATATAATTATTATAAGTCGCATCAAAAAAATGCGTAACAAACATTATTAATTATTATGTTTATTACGCATCATTACATTTTGATTACATATCAATAATGTACTTGATCGATCACACATCTATATTTTCAGAACTTATCTTTTTATGTTTATCAATTGCAAATGTCTATTGTTATATACTTATAGTTATTATATAATATAAACAGCAATGGTCTTGCTTTTAAAAGTTCTGTTTTTCGCGATTAACGAGTTTCAGACAAACTTGTGAATCTTTTCTACAATAAATTAAGTCCTCAATTAAACACAACGAAACTCTACATGATACGATATTACATTGACGACTTACATGTATTATCATCATTTTTATTTTCACTTCTTTTATTATCATTTTTTTTACAACTGTCTCAAGACGCACAATATAAAATTTGATATAGGTAAGTAGTACAAAAGTGTCCTATTTGAACGTGATTTTTCTAAATGTACGTGACAGCGCCCACTAAAACATTATCTATTATAAACCACTTCGTGATACACAATTTGCACACTTTGTAATACACTTGACTCCGGGCCTCTCATACTAGTCGAAAACGTGTGCCATTAGACAATTGGTTCTGACTGTTTCTCGTGCTGTTTCTTATGGTGAACGTCCTATGTTTTTAATTCCTGGTCGCAGGCTGTGTTGATCATTGCGGTCAAGAAAAAGATCGTCTCCCAATTTTTAGTGTAAAGTATACACTAATAAAGAAAAATAATAAGGAAAGTCCTTATTATTTTTCTCCAACAAAACACTCGTAATTCCTCCCTCACTTGTAAAATCCTATAGTCATATCTCATTACGACAAAAATTCCATAGTCACTGAATATTAGCTCCACCGCTTTACGTATCAACTGGCGCGGAAGCGTAGACGTCAATTTATGAGATTGTAACGCACCGCTTGACTGGCGCAGAATTAGGTATACCAGCGCCTGCGGTTGATTTCCCCTGGGCCCCACACAATAACACCCTTGCTCGACGACGCTTACTTTAATTGCAAAAGTATTTCACTGGGACGGTTTTCATTAAGCTAATGCGAGCCCACATTAGGGCAGACTAACTTTTAATACGTAGGCGAATCGCTGAACATCAAGTGTGATTAAAAAGGGTGAATTTTATGGAGTCGGCCGATGATTTGTCGTTGTTTCTCGAGTCAGTATGTGTTTATATTTATCGTACCCAAGTTTTATATTTATCGTAGGTTGTTACCTTACTCTTTCACAACTGAAAGTTTCCTTAATTTCTTTGACCTTCAACTCTTGAAGATACCTTGAAGCGCAGTTGTAACCTTGGAATGCTTTCGTGAGGCTGTGTTTTCATAAGAATTTTTCGTTTTTCACTAGTTGAACTTGTGTAATATCCCACTAAACTACATTGGGCCCACGGGCCCACCTAGTGGAATATAGTTCGAGTCCCTCGTGATTACAAGGGAAGGCCTATGCCCTGTAGTGGGACGTAATAGGCTGATGTCAAATTGAATTAGTTAAATACCAGTTAGATCGCAAACATTGTAGCTTTGTAATCGCTAATCAATTACGACTGCATCATCCTCGATATTAACCAGTGTTTAGATAAGATGTCTATGAAATTACCTTATTTCTTATTAAACAATAATCTATTTACTAAATTTAATGAAAATTGAAAATTATTTGAAAATTATTGAAAATTTTGTTAATATATAGGTGATTTAAAAAGATTCATATATAGGATAACTATGCGCAATCTAGACCAAGGAATCGCTTTACATAATGACTATTTCGTTTGTTTGATACACATTGGGTATCATCAATGGTTTCCGATTTTGTTATGTTTGGTCAGCGAGTGATCAGGTTTTCTTAACTACAAAATCTTTTTTGTGACTGATAAATAACCTAACGGACTGAAATGTAACGAATTACAAAATATACTGTTAACATCTATACATATAATAAAATTGTAACAGGCCGATGTCTGTACATTATAGATATTGAAGCCAAAACAACAGTTTTTAGAAATTTTGTCTGTCTGTCTGTATGTTTGTACACGCATCACGCAAAAACTACTGCATGGAATTGAATGCAGTTTTCACCGATGTATTGATAGAGGTCTAACTTAAAATATAGGCTCCATTTTACCGCAGGAAAATATCTTATTCCGATTGTTTTAAATTTAATAAACCTAAGCGAAGTGAGGGCGGGTCGCTAGTTAACAATAAAATTTCTTCTGTGCCGTTATACTTTTTACTTTTATCGGCTAGCCATATTTTTTCATATACGAGTATAAAATAATAACACTTACTCGTACGATCACGTGGGACTGCTTGCTCGACCGCCTAATTCCGCTACTACCGATTAAAAATTTTATCACATTAAATTGTGAATGAATTGCTGCCTACACAAAAACATGATTTACCGCATACTGGCCAGTTTTATGAATTTTATAAATATGTACATAGTAACTAAATCCAGATAGACTAACGACTTGAAGAAGTTAACCGGTAATGCCTGAATGAGAAGAGGCAAAGACCGTATTTACCGAGATTTAGGAGAGTAATTTAATTTTTATCGGAGAAATAAATAATATATTATTGATACTATCAACATACAAGCTTAAAACACGCGCCACGAGCAGGAGTTCGACCACTGACATGAGGTCAGCCAAAACTGGACTTAAAAGAGATTTGTATGAAATTGTCGATCACCGACCACTTTACTACATCGAAATTCTTCATACTCGTGGGGTGTGCTTTAAAAGGATTTTAAATTTAACAAAGCAACTACAAGAAGTTCAATGTACAACTGTAAAATTTTCTTCCGTTGTATTAACGAGACTTCATCATCGAGAATTTTCTGGTATATTTAACAAGTAATGCCTCTGTATACTTGTTAATTTCACTATTACAAAATATAGTACTCTTGTAGTATACAATACTACAAAAGTTATATACACGAGCCGATCCGTCAACAAATTGTATCTCCCAGAGAAAGATTTAATTATCTTTCCAGACGTTCCTGCATTACAAGAACAGTTAAAAGATCTACAACGGATGGCTAGAAAGGATTTCTAGTTTCAATTAAATTTCGAATTGCCTGGGGTTTTAAGATAGTAGGTATCTCGTTTAATTTTGTAAGTAGATTCTGCTGAGAATCCATTTCGAGACTTGGACTTTTGGGATTAAGTCAGAAGTTAAGTCTATGATGTGAACGGTAAGTCTATTTTAATGAAGAAAAGTTTAAATAATTTGATTTAGGTGTTACATTAGTTACAATTTGAACATCGGCATATTTTATACTGATTAGCAATCTGTATACTTACAATTTCATATACTTACGCCTTATTAACTTTTTACGAATTAAGTATCTGGATCTTACCACCTACTTATATGATTATAGTTTTATCCTGCCTCTTTAATAAATATAACTTTTACCATTAGAAATTGTTTATTTATTGACCGGAAAAGAAAATACTTATATCTAAAACTAATCTAAAGTTAAAAACAAACTAGTATTGGTTGTACATCGTGCTCTATATGTCTATATATTGACCATGTTGTACAAAATTTGGTCCCTGTGACAAAGTACCCAGCATGCTGGCGGCATTGCTGGATTGCTCGGCAAAGACCTCACCGACTAGATATTCCGTGGTACCCTCCCAAAGCAACGCCCGAAACCGAGGTCCGTTCCTTCCGCCGGTTTACCGGGGGAGTTTACTACACACACTCTTTGCTCCTGACTGAGCGCCTTCTGCGCTCGCCCTAAACCATAGGGTCACAAGAATTTAGCCATTCCGAAAAAAAAGCTAGGCTAATGCGTTGTGCAAGGTGATAGCCACCCCTAAGGTCGCCGGTGCTATCAACCAGGCGCTTTGAGAGGTCCTTAAAGAATAAGTGCGCACTAGGACCCCATGGGCCGAGGGTTCCGAAATCGAAGGCAATAAAAATATATTCGAGCCTGATATCCCTGTATTTAATAGCCTTTATGCTATTAAATCTGCCGCCTTTCTGCCGCCTCCGCCGCTACACCAGTCTTCTCGCAGGTTTCGAAGAGATGGTGGGATGGAGCTAGCGTATCGAGGCAAATCGCATCCCCCACTACGGGTCGGCCCATCTTCCACGGAACCAGTGACATGCCGTCTGGTCTCTTGACGGGTACGTAATAAAGTCGGTACGTAGACGGTAGCAAGAGAGTGACGTAGGATGCCATTAATTGTAGCATAGCGTGAGAAGCCATGGTGAGGCGTGAGGTGGTGTCCTAGTTGGTCGGCATCCACACGGAGGCTAATCGCCGGGCGAAGAGTATTGGGATCCAGGTAAGTCCCCAAGTTTGCTGACTCCTTTTGCGTAACTGCTCTCAGTCCAGCAAGCAATGCTCTAGAGCAATTTTTTAGGAAATTGTCCAATATTTGTTTGCATATCATGTCGTCCCAGTTCCTTTGAAGTTCGGGGGGAGTTGTATCACTATGCCATAGCCATCATATATCCAATATTGATGTACTATATACTAAGATACTTATTATATACACAGAGAAAGGTTCATAGTTTTCGAGTTTGCCGAAAACATAGACAAACGCGTTACTGAAACATTATTTTATTCAACGTAGAGAAGTAATTGTTATTTCTTTCCAAATAGTACTATAGTACGAATTACTGCTACTTTCTTACGAGCTGGTTATAAATTGTTATCGGAACTTTGTGTAAGATTACATCTAAATTATTAATATTCGTTTCCTGTATATTATTATATTGTAAGTAGGTATTATTATTGAATTTATTAACTAATATCTTTGCTTTATCCTCCAAAAATCACCAACGGATACTAAAACAAAGGGTCTTCTCTCTCCGAAACGATTCCTCACAAATTCGTCGTTCAATCGTTCGAGAGATAAGGGCTCATGGAGGGCCCGTAGTAAACCCTCGGTCTAGAGTGCTTTATCGTCTAGTGGACACTTATCTCGGACATCGTAGCGACAAATCGCTCTTCATTTTACTAAGTTTATCGACTTATCATTTTATTTGATTCATTTGCAAAGGCTTTCTTATCGCCAGCAATAATTCTAAAGTTATTGTTATTGTTTTGTCTAAAATAGAATGAATTTAGAATGTGGCGAACGAAACGTGGCACAACGTGTGAATTATAAAAGTATTAGTAATTGTGTATAAGCAATTGTCAAGAGAAATATATCCTTGAGTTTTATTAAACATTTTATAAATATTCGCATTTTTCCTCAGAGTTAAACGAGGTATAACTAACAACACCGTTCAAGTCTATACCTTATAGTACTGTTTTACACTTTCCCTGGGTTGTTGCTGGCTGTATAATATATTTTATCCGTTCCTCAAAAGCATAATACATTTAATTTTCTCGCACATGAAACACCTACATCCGTTTAGAAAACATGTCCACACACTAACCGAGCAAAAAACTTGTACAGTTTTTAAACGAATAATTCCCGGGGCTCGGGTCGTTCCGTTTTATAACACGCGTTATGTTTTATTGTTACCGTGTTTCCACTGAATTAACGTGTGCAGTTTCCTTGTTCTGTTTCATTTCTCTATAGAATATCCCAACCGTACTATAAAGTTGTTTCTGAATGCGATGACAAAAACTAGAAAATATTGTAGTATCAATTGATTATTTAATTTATTTTTGTTTTTGTTAAATTAATTAATAGAGTGGCGAACTCCACTTGTTCCTAATAAGCGGAGAAAGTTGAAGGAGGTCTACACCAGCCATGTTCCAGGGTGAATCACTGCAGATTAAAACTAAAGAACACTTCACGGTGTTTACTAAGTTGACATCAATACCTATTATGAGCCCCTCTCTCTGCCCTCTCGTTACCCCTCCCCTCTCTTGCAGAAGACTACCTTGAAATGTACTGCATTTCCCACTTTATCTTATTTCCCTAATGTACGTACGTGTTTCGGTAGTGAGTCAGATGTGCCAGAGCCCATTCCCACCCTATCCCTCCCCATTTTTTCAAACCTTTCTACAAATCCATTCCTATATCTCCAAAGGTAGGCAGCGCATCCGGGAACGTGTTAACGTTTGTCATTTTGGACTAATGTTGGCATGTATCGCGGATGCCTATGGGCGACAGTATCCACTTACCATCAGGTACACTGTATGTTCGACTGCCGGTTTCATCTATAAAAAAAAATATCATTTACCACACGGTCGCTTGCACAAATATGATTTATGTAGGTACTATATACATATCAAATATTATTATGATCATTAAAATTACTTAAGCACTAGTGAAACGTATTCGTATTGAATATGATTTCAGTCACAAAAAATCAATACAACACTATGATTTTCTAACTTTGGAATTACATGTCAAGCGGTCTCCGATTGTATTCTATACATATAATAAAATCGTAAATGAAATCTGTCCCTGAAATATTTTTTGAATAATGTCGTAGTATAAAATACGAATGACACAAAACCCCGAATAAACAGCTTTTATTCGGGGACGAAGTTTAATTGAATTTAGCATAGTTGTAATTTATGTGCCGGATTAATATTTAAGGTACCTACTTTTTATCGAGATTAATTGCAAAGTTCCTATAGAAATCAAAGCTATAAGTCGCAGGCGTTGCTTAATAATATTTTTTATACGGACATATTTTTTCTTAATCTGGCAAAGGCGTTTGTACACGTTTTCCGTCCCCATTTATGAAATTAGAGTGCCTATTTGTCAGAGGTCAATGTTTAGACATATTTAAAGATTATCTAAAAAATAGACGACAAAAGGTAAAGATTGGCAACTTTGAAAGCAATTTGGCGTCTGTGACGTATAGAGTCCCCCAAGGCAGTATTATGGGTCTCACACTCTTTCTAATATATATATATATAGATAACGCTAGACCATGGCAACATTGTTACCTTCACCTATGACACGGTTATTATGTTTCACGGAGAAACGTGGGAACATACATACAGATATGCTGAGAAGGGACTTCATACTGTAATGAACTGGTCATGTAATAATCTAATAACAGTCAACGTGACAAAGACAAAATTTATGACCTTTTCCTTACCTAGAACCACAAAACCTCCACTACATCTCGTTCTAAAATCCGATAACTGTGGCATGGATATCTCTTTGTTAACATACTGCATGCCCTAATCTAGAATCTGTTCCTACCATTCGCTACTTAGGTATTCTCATTGACGACCAATTAAAGTGGAAACCGTACATCGATCTTCTAACATCTCGGGTTAGAAAATTGACACTGGTATTTATGGAGCTCCGTAATGTCGTTCTCTGCGGAGGAGCTGCAAAAACTCACCTCATACATTTAGAAAAGGCTCAACGGTCCATAAAAGACTTAAAGGTTTTGACTTTCAGAAAATTTAGGTTTCCAACTAGGAGACTTTTTTTGGAATGCAAACTGCTTAATGTACGTCAACTATTCATACTGTATTCTTTTCTTCAACTCCACAGTGCTCTTCCTTTCGATCCTAAAGTACAGTATATCAAACGCATAACAGATATGGTGTGCAACACAAAGACATGAAACTTCTTTTTACCGGCGACGGCAATGTTTCCTTGTGCCCTTCACAATAACATTATTGGACAGTTGCGGATTCATCACCTGACTAGATATCGAACTAAAAATAAAATCAAGAACTGGCAATTAAACCATGATTATAATGACACCGAATCCTTACTTATACCGATGCGTATAAGTAATAACCTTATTCTTAATAACCTATACTTAACATTTTTAGCATCTCACACTCTTATTCACACACACATCCACACATCAACTTACACTCAATTACAAACATTATTGTTACTATGCTAAATTTTCTGAAATCGGATATCTAAAATCACACTCTCACACATTCATATACAAACATACAAACACAACGTAAACACAACGATATTATTATACACAATAATTACCACCTGATTAGACTGTTTTCTTAAATAGCTGTGCAACTTAGTACTAAGAAGAGATCTAAGGGAAGGAGCTGACAGCTGTCAAACAGATTATCTTATTACAGATGTCAGCACACATTGTCTTTATGTATACTTGTAAATTTGATGTTTTTGTAAACTACTTTATAAGTGACAATTACCCTATAGAAAATATAGAAATATGCTAGTCCTAGGTATATAAAAAGAGAAACGTAAGTATGGTTCAATAAGCGAGTACTTATTGAAACAGAGGCAATAATATAATTATAAAAAAGAGCTTTTTAACCATTTACTGGCAGTTGAATTAAATTGAATAATTCGATATTATTTTGATTACAACGTAATAGTTAGCGATATTATTTTAGACTGTCACAGAGTGGCTTCTTTCAACATTTTTATTTCAATAGATGTTATGAAGTAATAACAAACTAATTCAGATTGTCTCAAAGATTTCATTTGTTTTCAATTAAGCTAAATTAAAAGTCTTTGAAGAGTCGAGACATCTTGGGATTTTAATCTGTGAAAATACTTCTACAGTTGGCGCGCGAGCAGTGGGACTCCCGAAGGAATGCGGTAAGCAAGTGTCGATATGTCGATATCGATTGAATATGAAAAAATATACAGATATATTTTCCGAGATATATATTTCGGGCGCGTAGTGTAGTCGTGTGTTTCAATATTGACAAAGACAATGTTATCGTTAATAACTACATTAGTGAAAAATTAATATTATGGTCTTTGTAACTACGAAATAATTTCCAAATATTTTTTGGTCTTACATTTTCATTTATTTATTTAACAATTTATTGTACACACATGACATGAAACAAATTAAAATAAAGAAAAAGAAAAGATGTACAAAAGACAAGCTTATCTCCTGCGGAGATTTCTTCCAGCAGACCTGGGAAACTGAAATATAGGGCAAGACAGAAAGGCAAGAGTACGAAAAATTTGTGTGTAGGTATAATCATCTAATAGTAGAATAATTATTAAATATTAACAAAATACATAAATACATATTTATATACATATCCAATACATTTAAACACATATACCTAAATAATAAATACATTATTACACCGTTCTAGTAAACATAGATATATATTTACCTTCACAGTTTAACTATTAGGTATACCTACTAAGAAAATTGGCATTGTCGGCCGGCATTAGAATACCACCACACTGTTTCTTCCTATGGGTGTCGGAACTGTCAAGAAAGGCGAGTAAGGAGTAACAAAGCCCCTACCACCAGCCCTGAGGAACTACACCATCTCTAAAAGAGTGGATTCGTTAACCCGCCTTTCCAACTTAGCGTTTTAACGCCATATATCCCTCAGGCACAAGACAACGTACATGGAGAGACCCATGTACAGCGGAAGACGATCAAATATAAATAATGTCTAGATAAGGTTACTATAAAAGATGTTTTCTGCATATGTCCATTTTTTGTATTTGCTCACACAAACACACATTTCAGTGAATAAAGAAATAAAAGAATTCTCGATCAAAACTGCGGACGCGTCCGCGGACGGTGGACGTAATCAAAAAGCAATCATGACATCGCCCCACAAAATGCATTACCTGCGACCACCCGTTACCAAAAAACGGTCAATTTATTAATGTATTATAACTATCGAAAATATTATGTTGCAAGTCGTGTATTTTTTAGATAAACGTGTTAGATTTTAGATAAACAATAGCGTCAGGCTGGTGTCCGACATTGAGATCTCTTTAGAGCGAATCTCCACTTGTTACACTAAATTTCGTTCAATTTAACCCCAGTAAGACAGTAAGTGTGTGCAAAGCCCCATTCGTCGTGGCATTTCAATATCAAAACGTCCCTCTCAAGATCGCAGAGAGTTCGGGATATCAAAATAACCCTAGACGTACTAAGTACCTATGCATGCAACAAATAGCCCTAACTAACCCCTTTGCAGCGCATTAGCATCTATTAAACAGGCTATTAATTAGCGCCGATACAACCTGATACTGCAAATACAACATTGTTGAATAAACTTATTCATTCAATAACGGCAAGTGATTCACTATAATGATTCGTTACCGAAATAAACGCAGATCTAAATTTTTACATAATGTGAGTACATTTATAATATACGCAATCAATGGAAATTTATTTTTGTTTTTCTGCCAATTAGCATGTACACATCGACTATGATCGGCTAGCTCGCTTTTATAGAGCGTCGTCTCTGTCGTAACGGCACACGACGGAGACGACGCTCTACAAAACCAAAACTAGCCGATAGTCTCTTTCTAAAGGCCGATGTGTATTACTTTAGGCCGGGAAGTGTACTACATGCCAATTGCAGAAGACCCGCCAGCTTCCTCGTGTTGCAGAGGTCCAAGGGCGGCGGTAATCACTGACCATTGTGTCCCTCCTGCTCGTCTGCCATCTATTCTATATAAAAAAGTACCCATTTATTTTGTATTTATTTTTTTTATCTTATGCAACTAAGACCCATAGACTACAACAATATATCTAACAATAACAATATACTAACTACTAACAATTTATCCGTACAATATATACCATAACCTATAGAATACATATAAATACTTATCAGTATTATCACATTTGGCTTCCCTAAAGCGTCCCCATCGGAAGGCCAACCCCTCAAACCAAAAGTTTGGATTCGTCTGATGCGCTGCACCGGAGCATATGGGTCTTAAAGTTGCTAGAATTATAGTTGTACACCAGCTGCTGCAGATTCACCTTCAACGACATGTCCCCAATGCAACCCTATCACTCCTGATGTCCGTTGTCCCCACCAGTGGGGATTGTCATTGGGAACAACGTTACCAAACCCTTCAGGCGTCACCTCGTCATTTTAAATCACGAAAAGGTTGATGGTACCATAAGTTACAATACAGTATTTATATAATGTCGACATACATATATTCTTGAATAGATATGTCTAACTTCAATACGAAGTCAGTATACCTACTTATACAGTCTCAGGGCAAATCACAATCAATAGAACTAAGTAAAATTGCTCCCGTCATAATATTTTGTTCATACCCGAAAAATGTATCCGGGGACATCTGCAGTACGTCGTCCAATTCGTAATAAAAGTGGATGGGTGCCATAAATTCAGAAAAAGACATCCCAATCCAAGGCAGCACTGGGCCCATCTTCAGCAGCAATCAAATTGTGATCAGTGCTCCGTGAGAGGAATTTTTATGTAAACCCTACAAAGCCCCCGAGATATAATATGGATCGGCCCAAAAATCGCCGTAATAGTTCTCCGAATTTATTGTAGGTCGCACTAATAATATACTTACAGCTAAATTGAAAAATAATAAAGCTAAATAAAAAGTTAGTTTAATGAACGCAGAAGAAAGAAAGAAAGACGTATAAATAAAATAAAATAATAATAAAATAATAAATATACTCGAGGAATGTCGATGGCAGATCAATCGAGTTTGAGTGGACGTCGTGCCTGTGCAAATTATTTCATGGAGCAAACCCAATAATAAAACAATCGGATGAATTCACTTACGACATGCTTAAATACCATCCGTTCTGTTTTTATTAAAAGACTTGGTAATAGGATTTGCAGTTCAAAGCTAATTCTAACTTTACTGTCCAAATGATTGTCCAATAAAAAAGATTCGTTCGGGAGCTTTTAAGGAACAACTACAAGATCTTGACATTAAATAAGGAAGTATATATTTATTTCTTTTATTTTGCGCATCTTTGTTCAATAGGGCCACTAAGAAAAAAGTGGACAATTGACGGTTAAAAGTGTGGGACTTGATAGGGTAAGGCTATTTGCGATATAGCTATATTCTAATTGGAAAAGTTTAATTGAATTTATAAATGATCTAATCGTAATTTAGAATGATAAAAACTATTTTTTTATGTATTACAATAAATGCTTACATAACCATGTAACTTTCTTCCTAAATTTACTTTATTGTAATAACAAGATAACCAATCCTGAATTAATTTTAATAACAATTCAGTATGTTTATGTTTAATTATGTGAATTAAAATTGAGACAAAGAATAGAAACATTTATTTTATTAACTTCCAATTTTAATGTATTTGAAATATTTTAATCCTTCTAGCTAAGGATTTCGAACAAATAGCAAAGGATTAAGGTAAATAAATTCTTATTGTACGTATGTTATGAAGTTAGACTTACGAGGAACATAAATTTAATAAAATGTACAGCATACTTAACCAGGTTTTGCAGAAGTGTATTAGAGGAAAATCATAATTCTCTTAATGTGATATTCAATAATATGAAGGCTTTGCAAAAGGAAAACTTCAATCATTTATATATAACTGATAATAACTTCTACGTTTATTAGCCCGAAAAAATACCATTAACTAAAAATGAGAAACCCAAATAACAATTATGTTCAATAACTTTGCACCACTAAATCTTTAAAAAAAAAACTAATATTGATTTAAAAAACTAAACCAATAATAGTGGAATTCATGTAAATGATTAATGATTATATATATTACATGGAATATTATCTATTAATAATAACTTCAAAGACATGTACACATCTACTTTTAGATTTTGTTATAAGATTTTTGCACTTACACACATAAACTTAAAACTCGTTGGTTTCTGCCAACCATAATATATTGGTCTCGTCTTAAAGAAATCCGGTCAAAGCGATATTGGAAACGCGCCGTTTTATTGGAAAAGTAGTGTGATACTTTTAGGGTACCGCAATAACTGGAAACCAATTTTGTTTGTTAAATTCATAATTATGTTTATGTACATCCGTTCATGTTCCCACATCCAGTGATCTGTTGGAGAGTAAAGTATATTCAGTTATATTTCGTTTTAATTATCATATTATCATATTATCATCATATTTAACTTTTTTGAAAGGTAGAGTTGGCCTGCTGGCTGGACGTCGATAGCCTGATTAAGAAAAAAAAAGATGAAAGTGAAGATACGAAGTTAATTGGCTACGAGTGTAATAACAATATGTTATGAAATAAATCGTGGGAGTATGCATCACGCTTTTTTAAATTTTTCAATATTACGAAAAAGATATATTTAAAATTATAAAGCAAAAACATTGACTTTTTTACAGTGTTTATTGCTTGCTACACAAGCTATGGAAACAAATGCTATTGACTTAGAATACTATGTTCATTCTAAGTTATTTCTTAATTTTACAAAGTACATATCTGTCATTAGAATGTCTCTTATTCTGTCTCTTATACATAGTGACGGATATGACTGGCTGGGACATAGTGATGGATATGAATTCTGACTAGACAGGTAACAAGTCGATAATTAATCCCAAAAAAAAAACAGAAATAGTCGGTTCACCATTTAAAAGTTATAGGGGTTTCTTTTGTGTCCCTGCCAAGTTTTGGCAAGTTCAAATCTATACTATGTCCTGTGCAGCCATTAGAAACTATTTTGACCTCAAGCAAAGCACACACTTGACCGAGCTTTTTAAATTATATTCACACAAAGTCCGTGGAGTAAATTTATTCGAAATGGCGAAGTTGCGGCAAACTTTACTCTTTACTCCGAGTTGTCGAAGTTGGTCTGCCATGAAACCGCATCGGTATCAACCAGCTTAATATAAGCTGGAACTCGGGGAATTATCACTTGTTTATGATTGAAACTGCTAATGAAAAGACAGATAGTTCTACTGTCTCAACGGTTTGCTAATTCGTTTAAAAAATTAAACTGGCGTCCAATTACATATCACTTGAGGTAACCGCCCTAAACCTCAATTATTTAAATGCTCCTCCATCTCCATAGTAATTCCCTCAATGTTGAGAATCTCTCGATTCTCAACATTCTGCGGACCAATATTATTAACGATTAAAAATACTTTTATCGGTTAAAATATGAAGTAAGTAATTAAAAAGTAAATGGCTTAAGTTTTAACATTTACATTCGTACACTCGCTTTCTTATAGTTTCTAAATATTACATTCTATTACTATTCTATTAACGAAATGTATTTTTTCCGGAAATCATAAATATGATTATATTTTATTATATGTACCTAATGATTTAGTTGTCATGTTGTCATTAAAAATATGAAACTACGAGTATGTGCTACTGAAGTGGTTATTTAAGACGTGTAATGTTTTTCCAAACGTGTCCAATATTTACATTATAATGGATCTTTCAAAAGGAATGCTAGATTTTTAAAAGCCTATTGTGGCCATATTTGACAGTAATGTTTATTGACCTTCACCATTTGATTATCGAAAATTAAACGATTCAACAACACGTGGAAATCATTAAACATTACTCTCGAAATGACTGTTCAGTACGTTACATGCGTTACGTGAAATTTATGGTCAGAATAATTAGCCTGGTGAGCCCTCAATTCGACGTCTAATCAATAAATTTAAAGAAACCGGATTAGTTGCCAATCGAATATCTCCTGCACGTCGAGGAAACGCAAGGTCTATGGAAAACATTAATATTGTTCGGTACAGTGTGCCAGAGAATCCGAGACAGTCAATTTATCGTCGTGTGCAAGAACTTGGTCTTTCTGCGACTTCAGCTTGGCGGAATATACGTCGGGACTTGAGCCTTCATCCGTACACATTTCAATTGACTCAAGACCTGTAGCCTAATGACCATAGACAGCGCCGTACATTCGTTGATTGGGCTTTGGAGCAATTGGAAGCGGACCCTGGTTTTGGCCGAAAAATAATCTTCAGCGGCGTAGCCCATTTTTGAATGAATGACTTCGTTAACAAGCAAAATTGTAGCATTTGAAGCAATGACAATCCAAATTCAAGTCTCAAATGCATCTCGAAAAAGTCATTATTTTAAATTGTACAACATACTTCCATTACAGCTTGCATACGAGTACCCGCAACTGTTACAGCGGTCTGCGCTGTAGCCAAACTTTTAAACTCGAAAACACATTATAACCACATTAGAAGTGTTGCCATAAAAAGTGCATTTTTAACATCACCATTACTCATAGTTGCAACATGCGCCTCGGCTCGTAATTCAGGCCACTTGACGTTAAAAACGAGGCAACCGTGCAAATGACTTCATCATAATTCAGGACGACCTAGCCCGAGTCTGCTCGAGTTTTTTCTTGACTGGCTCATTTTTAGTACCAAAAATGGAATGTATTAACGAAGGGTTCCAAATATGTAAGGAAATGTAAACGTACAAGTACGTGCCGATAACTCTGTATTTGCAGATCCTACGTTTTTAACCACTTCCCCGGGAACATCAGCTTTTTTCACGGTTTCCTTATGTACTCGTATGTACAGTCAGCTGCAGAGAAATATGAACCCTTACTAATTCGATGCGTATTGAAACATTAATACATAGGAGTCATATTTCTCTGCAGCTGACTGTACATATGTACTTACCTAATGTAATGTACTAATGTACCTAATGTACATAGGGTATTCCATTAAATATATAACTGGGCTTAGCCTCTCGAACTCAGCTTACTATTCAATCCCTAAATTGCATTACGCCCATTGTCTATGTAGACACAATATTGTGTAACTTGTCGTTACAAATTACAAGTCGTTACAAGTTACTTGTCGTCCACGTCTATGTAGACCTAGCAGATAGATTTGTCTTGCCTGTCAGCGGCTTAGTTTGTACACGTTCTAGAATTTATTACAGCTATCTGCTAGATACCAAGGAAAAGATGAATGAAACTAGTGAAGGGAAACATCACGGGGAGAATAAATATTGCTCCGAACTCTAGTAATATGAGACTAAACGAAGGATTTTTTTTAAGCATACACATTTATTTAGCAAGTACAGGATCGCTGACCGTAGTTACACCATGACAGCTGGTCGTTTGGTCGCCCAACTAATGACAGATATATCTGCATTTGCATTTCTAACATTATAACTATTAACTTTTATTTTAGGACTTTATTCTGAACTTTTTCGTAATTTTTTTCAATTTCTGCTTAATTTTTTTTTTCGTCTCGCTTCTTCTGTGTTCTTTCTTTGTCTGGTATATAGTCTACTTGCAATTTCTATTTCTCAACAGTTTAACCACGTAGCGTTCGCTACATAGAATAGATTGCATTTTTATATGGATATTTTTGTGTGGATAAAGTATTAAATTTTATGAAGTCATAGAACAAAAGTTTTCTTAGATAACTTCTATTTCCAGCTTTAAACCTTGGGACTGCTATTTTGCATTAGAAAGGCTTGGCGTCTGAGTAAATATTGAATAAATTCGTCAATAGAAATACTGCAACTACTTTCGAGCTATTAGTCGTCTGGTCGCGGTTCGTCGCGATTAGTAACCCCGTGTGCACAAAGCCTTAAGCACTGAAATTCCACATGAAATCTCTGTATCACCGTATCTACAAACAAAAGCAAAAATAATTTGATTCATTTCTACCGTTTAGATGTAGATTTATTGAAATTCACTGTAAACATTTTAAATTTCACAGTAAGCCATATTTTTTTACATTTATACTTATTTTTTTATATAAGTAGAAGAGATGAGATGACGGACAAGCAGACGGGCAATAATAATTATATAATTTTACGGCAACATGATCATTTAGTAGGTACTGGTACTGGTAAAGGTAGGTAGGTATTGCTACATCCATTGTTATCCTTTTAAAGCCAACAAAACCAGTTCGTAATTACATCATTTTACTGCAGTTTTAATGTTGCTCGTATTGTAAGTTCACCTGTATGTACTTACATAAAATACAGCAGATATTCTCCTTTAAACTTTACAATTATAAGCAATCCGGAGACATCGCCGAGAACCCCTGTATGGGTAACAAAAGATACGGTTTTCTTTATTACTCTTGTTTTGCTACTATAAATCTAACAGGCGCGCAAGTCCAGAGGGAGAATAAAACAAAACAAGCAATTACAAAGGTTCCAATTACTTTTTCTTCTAATTACCTTTTATTTTCAAGGTAAACCTATATGTATTATAAGTATAGATATGGTTTTTTCCAATTAGAAAATAATATATCAACTCCCCTAGTAATTTCCAGCTTGTTGTTTCGATTGCAGGCGCTATGATTGCATGGCGCAGGGGCTGCAAATCGATGGCAGCAAATTTAAAGGTGGGGTTAGGTTTGGGTTCTCCGATGACATTAAAGATGTAGGAGACTCCGTCAACTTTTGTGCTGTCATACTTGATAATTTAAAATCGCTACAATATAAACGCTCATCATAATAATTATTAAAACTACTAATTTTACTTTCCATAAACATGTATGTCCTAATATTTATTTATTGTGTTTAGTGTGATTATTACGCGGAAGTCTCCTACCCAAAAATGAAACGATTCGCCTCGTTTAAGGTAGAAGTTTGAGGCGATCGCGAAATGTAGCGGAGTATCTAATCACCACAAAAAGGTAGCTTTAAAGAAACATAGTGATAGATGAATGTAAAAAGCGGAAGACTGTGTGTTGTGATGAGCCTTGGCGAAGGAATGCCATAGGAATGCTATGAACGTACCGTAGGAACGCTACATGACCTCCACTCAAGGATTCGTCTTTATACCAATCCTTTACTTGTAAACATACGAATGTTCCTTACTATTTCTTTTTTCTCAGACAACAGATAAATCCATATTTGATATTACAAAAAGGAAAAATATAAATAACTTACCAACTAAACACAAATAAAATAAAAGTATTGTGTATGGAATTCGGGCATGCATATACTTATGCATACACGAAATCACACACATGTGCAATCACATGCACACACATACCAATATAACAGGCTAAGTTACCACACACTGCTTATACTGGCAGAATGTGCCAATGGCAACATTTTTTTTTCAACATGCAGGCCGGAGTCTTCTCTGTCGTCACCCAGCAGCTTCAGTACATACTCTGTTCGGGTTCCTATAGCGTGTATTCCTATTCCTATAACAGACTATAGCATCTGCATTTTCTTTTGATATTTTTCTGCCCACACGAGCTATACGAGGTACAGACAGGCAAAAATAAAATTTATATGTAGATATTATTTTATAATTCTATTAAATCTAAAGTTTTGTCTCTTGAAGTTTCAATAGCAATCACAAAATTCATAAATTAAAATCCTTTTAAATTGTGATTTCATTTAAAATTGATTGGACTTGCGGCGCTTTATTTTGTTTTACAAATAATCATTCGTTCTCATATTCTATCCACAATAGTTTAATCCCACGTTAATGTTATTTTAAGCGACTAATTTAAACTATTTGTTATTTTGTTCACATATTTTCGTAATTTAAAATCATCTCAATATTCAATGCTTTAAATTAATTTGAAATCGCATTATACAAATCGTTATAATGTCCAAAGTGATTATTGTCCAAACTATGGCAATTAATATATTATATTATACTTTAAATCCATTACTTTAATTTATTTAATACCCAGGGACCATAAGGTACCCTATGTGTGATTGTGGCTTCCTGGCCGATAGTTACTCGTTGTAGCTATTGGTGTAACCTATACCTCAATGTTAAGTTGATAAATAAACGTTATTATTATTATTTAATACATTTTTTGAATAAAAATAATTACGTGTTTTTATCTCATCTGTATTATGATTAGAATAGATTCAATAATTTATTATCTGATTCAAAATTATGCCACAACAAAAAGAAAAAAACATATGAATAATATAGACCTCACGGGATCAATGTGGGTTTAAACGCGTGTATTAAAAAAGTAAACGTATTCTTTAAGACTGGTTTAATAGATAAATAGATACTTGTGTATTTCCTTTCGGTCATATACCTTGTTAATTTAATTAAATTTTAATAGTAGGATGGTTGACCTTGTCGTGTCGGCAGACTTTAGAATAGTACCCCCTCATCAGCGGCCGTGGGTGTCGTAAAAGGCGACTAGAGAATATTAAAGTCGCTTCCCTGAGGAACTACACCACCTCTAAAAGAGTGGACTCGCCAACCCGCTTGACCAGCGTGCCGTTTTAAGGCCATATATTGTCTTGTGCATGAGGAGGCCCATTTCCAAGGTTGGTTACAATAATAATTAGGTAAATTCAGTATGTAATTGATAATGGGAAATACCTAAATATGTGATCCGGTTTACAAATCCATGGCTCAGACACGTCATAAATTACAATATCATAATTAGTCATTAACTCTTACATGACACATTAATGACAACAATAAAATATTTGAACATTTCCGTTTTCAATAATTAATTAAGTAAGTAATTTAATTATTTTATTTATATCAATACAAAGTAAATACAATAAATTTACAGTATTTTTTGTGAAATGTGCAACACTTGCAACTTGTGCAACAATTTTACAGCTATATACAACATTTATTTTTTTGATCACCGCAATCGAAAACAAATGGCAGTTATAATTTTTGAGGAAATCTTCAAGTAAGTAGCTTTAGAATTGGTTAGATAATAACGTACGTTACTGTTCAAAGGCCCAATAAAGATAATGGCTTCATCAAAATAATCAATACCTAACATGATTGATAAGATAGTAGCAACCATTTATCGTAAAAATACGAATAGAATACGTTTACCGCAAACATGACACATTAGAACTGCTGTTTAATATAATGTTTTTTGTGTAAAGTGTAGAAAATTAGCAGAAATGAAGAACACAAGAAGATTTGAATCGAATAGCTTGCAGAGAAAACATTTTGCCAGAATTAATGAGAGAATTCAGAGCAAATATGAAGAAATGCAACGTAAAATCGATAAGTCAAAATCAATCGATTCTCTGATATCACTTAATGAAGAATACGTATACAACAAAGAGAAAAAACATATGAGTAATATAGACCTCACGGGATCAAGTGAAGTGTTAAATGAAAGCACAAGATTAGTCAAGCAAAGTTTTACAATAGAAGATGTTATTAAAAATGATGTTGTACTACATGTTGTGAATTCGGTAGAAACAATTAGTGTTTCCGAATCTGAGTCAGCCGGAAAGATAGAAAATGAAATAAGTATAGCGGAAAACTTTTTCTTCGAAGATAGTCTCTCAAAAACGAGCATCGAGTCGTAAGTAACATTATTGTACTTAAAAAATAGAGACCTGTTTTAGCTTCAAATGAGATACACTTAATTTAAATATTCTTTTATTTATAAATTATACTGCTTAAGATCCCCAATTTTCAACCATATCAAAAATTCTTCAAATTTCTTGTTTTTTTCTAGTATTTTCTATTGATGTCTTAGTGTGAATATTTTGGTTTATATTTTATAGAATGATATGTACAGTCAGCAACACGTTAATATATAGAAAACCATTGGATTCTAACTCTTATTACTAGCGTATTGAGGTAATTATGGGTATTGGTTGACCTGTTGCTGAGTGTATACTGGATTTCAACTCTAAACATTTTAATGGAGATTCTGAAAAAAATCTCGGCGTTTTGTTTTAAATTTTATGTCCTAAAATAGCATATAAATATTAAATTATACATTGTAAAGATCGAAAATTTTGATTAAGAGTAAGATGGTTTTAAATTGTATACTTGTGGAAAATTAAATATTTACATAGAATATTCCACCAATGTTTGCAGATTAAATGAAGTAACCAAAGAGACCGACGAGAATATTCCGCCTCCGTCACCGCCTGTAAAAATATCTATACGTGATAAAATTGGTTCTCGAATATCGGCAGTTAAGAAAAAACATCGACAAGAGGGACGACGAAAAAGCGCCTCTAAAGACAAATCGAAGGAAGCGCTCGATGATATCGAAACGGTCGGTTCTTATTTACATTTCAAATTTCTTTTCTATTGTTTTCCAAGTGCTCGTTAATGTTATTGTCGACACTTTTATTGCTATTACTGGGCTTGTATGTAACGTTTGCACTTGTCCTACTGTTTGTTAAAGGAAACCTCACCGGTTTGTAATATTTTTCCATATTTACAGCAAGTTAAGGACCTAACAACATTTTTTTCCAATCTATATATGTAGACACGTACCGTCAGTGTAAGAGCTCTGAAGCGATTCTCATTTTACTAACAAATTGCTTGCACTAAAATTTTGAATATGTATTATTTTATTACGTTCATAATTCATGTGTTCGCAATATTTACGATATTCATGCGATTATCACCTTTGAAGTCTCTCAAATATATTTTCAATAACATCATGCAAATAACTAAACTCCAAGCTCGAGTTTATTAGGTACATCAAAATTGAACAGTAATACAACTAAACGTGCAATTAGAGAAGTAATGATAATTAAATCTATAAAAAGACTATATAAAATATAGGGAGAATCCTAAAAGAGATATCTTACTACAGTATCTACTACACCATAAAGTATCTTACCTAAATGTACTACGGTGATACATAAACCTTATTGCATAACGAAAAAAGAGTCATATCTATTGACGAGACAACTTATTGCTTACAGATGGTGCTAAGTAATACGACTAAACAAGATATTGTACGGATAGTGAAAAAAACTAAAGTGGCGACGGTAACCGTTGCACTCATAGAAGCCACGAGTATTGACTATCAAACCGATGAAAAGCTGTTTTGCCGTTTCAGGTCGTATTAATGCACCTATACATATATACCTGTATAATATCTTCTAAATATAAATTTCAGGGCAATATGAATTTAAGTACAAGTATTACCCTGAACAGTTCATTTAATCAATTTTGTTCTAATTCAAGCGTATCATGAACATAACGTAAAACAAAAGCAAATTACTTTTGTATTTTTCTCCCTGCCGGTCTGTTGGGACCAAGCTTTACTTAACCTTTTTATTCAGGTATTGAAAAGTTTTTATTTCATAAAATTATACCAACATTTTCATGATGCTAAATATTCAAGGGTAAATAATTAACTAATTAACTAGTAAGGGATGTTACACACCTATTCGATTCGGCATATCCGGCTTAGCATTAGGTCTAATTAACACCGAATTGCACGTAACGAAAGCGACGAGGTACATAGTTGCGAAATAGATTAGTGAACTTTATCACCGACGTTCATGGTTTAGATTTGCATGACACTGCAACTACTGTAGCAGTTACCGTAACCAGGCATTTTAACATCCACTGCTGGACATGGACCACCTCAAACACATTGCCCTATGCATGAGGGATTGGCGAGTCCACTCTATAAGTGGTGGTGTAGTTCCTCGGGGCTTCAGTTGGCGGCTTCAGTGTACCTTAGTCGCCTTTTATGACACCTACGGGAAGAGATGGTGTAGTGCTAATCTAAAGCCGGCGGACGCCACATTTGCAATTGCAATTGCAACATTCTGTTGCTAATATATTGTTAATTGATTGCAAGTGCTGCTCTATAGCCATTTACGAAGTTATATTCGATACCATTATTGAAGATACATTATGGAAATTAAAAAGATTTCTTCCAAATAAAACCATTTTGAATAAATTTCTTTGGAATCACTATTCAAAGCATCCAAGTTAATTATTAATTAATTAATTTTATTAACGGTTTCTGTTCCGTTATGGATGTTAGGATGTCCCAAAAAATTCTAAATATTTTTTTAACGCATACCAAATTATTTTCTTTGTTTTATATCCAAAACACACGTAAATCAAATTTCATGACCTTTGGACTACAGCAAACCGTGCCGACTTGCATAGAAACATTTCACTACTTGCATACTTAGAGAACAAGAGCACAGAACGATCTATCCTGACCGTAATGTCTTTTTAGCGAGTTTTAGTAATTATGTCAGAGTACTGTCCTGAGGGGTACCTAATGACATTTTTGTCAGGTATGAATATTGTTATTTCGAATACTAGAAGGTTGTTAAATATAGCGAGTAATCTCGTGGCTTTGTTCGAAGTTATTGTGCAAGTATTTATTGCAAAATATGTCGCAATATATATTTTAGGATACCTAACCATAGTTCAGATCTTTTACTCTGCTAGAGCTTATTATTACCGGTCTATTTGAATGGAATGATTTATATAATGCAAGAAACGTATCATTTAGTAATTTTTCTATAGAACTAGATGGCTTTCAAGCGATATAGCCATCCATTTTCGATAATAGTTAACAAATAGAATCATAGATGTCGCTTTGTTGAAAATAAATAAGGGTTTACAGCTGTAAATTGTTGTTGGACGTTGAAATTGAACAATCAATATGTATGTATACGTAGTTGCAACTACAGTTCCTCGAAATACGCGCGACGCCGCACATCAAATTAGAAAAAAAGGCATAGCATCATGAATGTTAGACATTAAATACAAGAAGTACCTGCAGCAATGCATGGCTTCAGCTTCATATGGTGAGTGGACCGTACACTGACTATATACCGAATATAGTCATATATATATACTATAATATACTATACTATAATCATATACTATAATATACTATACTATAATCATATACTATAATATACCAGTCATATACTATAATCAAATTATATATACTATAATCGAATATGCATGTAGCACCACTAAGGAGAAAATGTAGTATAGATAGATAGTTTTTTTTTTTTACTTTGAGGAATGAGGAATATGAGGAATGAATAACCATGGAAGCTGTACCTTACTCTATCACATTCGTTTCAGATTAGGCATGGAAAAACATAAATCAAAGTCAGCAAAAATTAAGGATTCGATGGTCAAATGGCATGAATTGATCAATTTGAATTTGTATGAAGAGCATAGCGTTGATATAACTCTATGGGATAAGGATATATTATTGGGAAGGTAATTATAATTACTTCTAATCCCCTGAGTTTTTATTCATGGACAATGTATATTGTTTCTGAATAAAAAATAGGTATTATTATCATGATGATTCAGTATGGTATGATTTCAGTTGAAGTGGATACAAATATTCGACGAGACGTGATATTTATTAATGCCAATAAACTTGTTAATGATGAGTACTCTTCAGTAATGTTGAAAATATCCTTCAAAAGAGTGTATGAGACGTTCATTCACATCTCAAACTATGACAGAAATATTATATTCGTACAATGATCTCAATGTTAATAACCTATACTCCTTTTAAAATTCATAGATGTGTATGTCGCAGGAAGATTGTAAACTCCGTTAGATTAAAAGTTTGCTAAATATTCATTTATCAGTCAACATTTACTCTTACAGTATCATTAATCAGTAATATTGTGTGTAAATAATAGCGTTAAAGAAATGAAATTGAATGCCATTTGGTAGACGTGGTTTGATTACATTTCGCGAGCCTTTACTGTTTTCCCATTGCTCTTCAAGCTCGCGTTAATCAGCGATCAATCAGCATCTACGAGTACTATATTTACCGAATTTGTATTTTACATTTTCCGAACATAATCCAGTAATTTCCTGAAGTCTGTCGATAATATTATAAAATCTGAAATTGACTTACAAAATTATAATAACTGCATTATTATGACCTTATGATGCAAAAATATTACATTCTTATCTATGAAATTGCCGTTTTATATAGAAAAATGCAAATTAGTTTTTATCATATATTTACGGCTTGTTCATTTGAGCTGTAAATATATATATATCTCGTTCTGAAATTTGAGTATTTCAAAATTTACCTAGTCAGCCTTTGTACACTGCACATCAATATATATTCCAGTCATAGATTAACTTAATTTATCTTAAGTTAAGAATGTGAAGTTAGTGAAGGAGTGAAGTTAAAAATATTAGAAAAGATATAATGTGACTAATTTTACAATATCCCTGCAACCTATTAATTCACAAATCTCGTTTTAGAAGTGTTATCGACTTGTTGGAACTTGAAAAGGAAAAGACACACAAAATACACATCAACTTGGAAGGGGTGTTAGAAAATGTTAAAATGTTTATCCTTCTCACAATAAGTGGGACCACTTTGGAAAATACTGTCGTCGACCTGGACGAATACGAACAGACGCAAAGGAAAATAGATACAATGAGGAGGAAGTTCGTAAGTTCTATTTCTTTTGTATCAACCTACATATAATGTGAAAACTTACGACTTTTAGAAATGCAACACTTTTTTTCATAACTCACTCGCACCGCGCAGGTACACTCGCACCGATTTACCCATCTATGTACCTATCTATCTATCCGTATAGGTATCTGATAGTAGGTATCAATTAGCAGCTGTTTATGAATGAATGAATCTTATGGCAGTTTATAGTTTTTCAATGTAAATGACTTTGTATTAGCGTTCACTGTGAATAAATTGATATATTTCAATTATTGATTCGTATCTTCAAGACATGTTACAACATAAAATTTTGTATTTCGATATCATGTTAGCATATTATAAATAAAACTTGCAGTAATCTTACAAACACTATACATTTCAGCAAATAATTTGGTCACGTAAAATAAAGAGACTAGATTTCGAACGGCACAACAAGGTTAGCTTTCACTCAGAACTAGAGCTGCGTATAATAAATAGTGTAGTGTATCAAAGTCAGAGACTTCATTTAATGAATTTAATATATTTCTTTTGGGAAAATATCAAGTTCGGAAAAAGTCGTAGAATAAAATTTATTAGTTTTAATGGTAGAAATTAAGTATTAAGAAGATTTATTTGATTTGATACTTTAAAGATACTTTTTATTTGAAACAGTTTATACTTGGGGTGGGGAGCTCTGCTGGTGGGGTCATAAAGTCTTTACTATCCAACTGCAGGGCACAAGCCTCCCCTAGTAAATCACTAGATAGAGGGTTTCGGGCCGTGTGGATTGGTGGATACACATACTCCAGATTTTCTTTTTTATTTCTGAAGCATGAGGATTTCCTCACGGTGTTTTCCTTGTAAACGCCGAGCTAGTAACAATTTTTAAAAATCCGTACTTAAATAAAAACTCTAGTACGGGCCGAGGATTAGAACTCACGATCACACAACTGTGACTCGAGTATAGATACTCCTAGGCTATAGTTGCAATAAACTCAGTAATTTTACATTTATTATTTTATTTCACGGATAGATCATTTGTGCTATGTGTTATTTATTCCATTATCTACAATACTATTAAATATATAACTCTAGTCAGTCATCTTCGTATATCCGTCCGTGAACCGCCGAGACACTTTATATAAAGTGATTATAAAGTAACGAACTTTGAAAGCGCATTTGGATGTTTGTTTCTTTTTTATTCAATCATGCTAAAATGATTACGGAATTCTAAGATGGCCGACAGATATTATTTAATTAGTAGTATTGTAAAAAGAGTCAAATTCCGTATTGCTGTTACGGTATGTAAAATTATTCTAGGCTTGGTATCGACTCCGAGAGGACTATTCAGACGTCGGGTATTTGTCTATAATTGTATACGGAGCCAAAGGCTTGTCTGGCAGTGACTGCTATTGTGTGCTCGAATTGGGCAACGAAAGGCTACAAACACACGCCGAGAGCAAAACTAACGATCCTAATTGGATGAAAATATTTACCTTGTGAGTTTTTTATTGTTATTACCATCAAAACATTTTCGTATTGTAATCGATACGGCCGTATTATTTTACTACATTGTTATTTTTATTTTGCAAGAATTATTATTTTGTTATTCTGTAGTTTAGAATGACCTTCATCAATACGAGCGAAACTTAAATCATCGTGTAGGTCATTGACGGAATACATACTCTGTACCCGTACGTATAAAGGATGGGGCAAAATGTACGTAATTTAATTAAATTTCATTTTCATTTTTCTAAAACACAAAGAACCTTTACTATTTTCGTCTGTTCAATACATGCAAAATTAACTTATCCAGGGCCGGATCAAGCGTGTCTAGCGCCCTGGGCGGAAAATCTACAGCGCATTTTTAAGGATAATGTTTTTCGCGCGTATATAAAATAGTTTTTTATGATGTTTTAAATAGGTTATTTAATAACTGATATTTTAATGTGTATTTTGGGAGCATGCGTATGCTTATATATTAATTGAGTGACTAAGTAGTTGATTTATATTGTATATACAGTATATCAAATGAAAAATCAGATGAATCATATAAAATCAGATTTTCCGCTTGCGACGCGGCGCCCCTCGATCACCTGGCACCCTGGGCGACCGCCCAGCTTGCCCAGCCCCTCTATCCGGTCCTGAAATTATCACTTTTGATATGTTGTTTTATTTAAAACTGATGAGATCGTTTTCAGTATGGTAACAGACATCACAAGGATTTTAGAAGTTATAGTTCAGGATGAAAGAAGAAACGAAGAAGTCGGTAGAGTATCAATACCACTACTTAGGATAAATAATGGAAAGAAAAAGTGGTATGCCTTAAAAGACATGACGCAAAGAGAAAGAGCTAGAGGCAACAACCCGAGAATATTGTTAGAGATGAAAGTCACTTGGAATCTTGTAAGGAATTGTTGAATTTAATCTCTATGAAATGTTTTTTTTTACAACTTACTTCTGTCTAAATTAATTAAAATTAATTATTTAATGTATAATGCTGATCTAACAGACTCTCTACCAATCGGATTCTTTAAATGCCACCGAAACTATCAAATTATTGCACTGCTCAACCCCGATTAGTTACTGATTTTTCATTTACAGATAAAATCCTCACTTCGCGTTATAAATCCAAAAGAAGTAAAATATATAAAAGAGGAAGAAAAAGTAGATCGACGTGTGTTTGCTAGAAATATAACAAGAGCAAAATCTGTTTCAGATTGGACTTTAGACGCTTTCAGAGTTATTAAGTACGTATCCAGACATTAATGCAGGCATTTAGAAAGAGTTAAGTTCGAGTCATTAAGTACAGTCTAGTTGAATTACCGTTTCTAAAACTTGAAACATGCATATAAGTTATCACTAACTACTTGCAGTACTCAAAATTACTAAATTAAGGATTTTGTACATTAAAAAAAACGTTTTTGTGACAAACGTTTTTTTTTTTATCTGGACAATATTTTACATTTTCTTATTTCCTTTTATATCTTTAATTTTTAAACAACTATCCTCACAAAAGACTTCCATAAAATGTACTATATTTCCCACCCTATCCTATTCCTATCCTAGATTGGTAATAAGTATGTTAAGAGAGCCCATTCCCATGCCATCTTCTCCATTCCTATCCCATCGAATGAAGAGCATAATGGAATAAAATTAATTTGTTATCCATTATACTCTTGACTCCCCACCTTACCCCAGTCTCTCAAGGAGGACGGAGAGGTGTAATGGAATGAGATAAACTCCTCGTCGCGTTATACTTTCTATTGTCCATTTCCCCAATTCTTTTTCCAAATCAATTCCAAAATCTCCAAAAGTTGAAGCGCATATGGTAGCGTGGCAACGTTTGCCTTTTGGATTGATGTTGGCATGTGGCTATACATGGTCAACAGTATCCACTTACTACCAAGGTTTTTTTTTAAATGTCGTTTTACTATGCTTACAGAACATGTTTTGAATGGGAATCCAATAAATGGAATGTAATAGCTTTGACAGTTTGGTTACTAATATGCTGGTTTTTCAAAACGTGGATGTTGCCCCTAATGTTGATTATACCATTCATTTGGTACAGACCTCAGAAATACTACCTAGTCAATTGTAAGTCTTACTTTTACAATGCAATAAGCCGTGTGGTGTCGGGTGTCGGCCGGGTTTAGAATAGCACTATCCCAACTCTTTCCGTGAATGTCTAAAAGGCGACCAAGGAAGGCTTTTACCACAAACCCCGATGAAGTACACCACCTTTAAAAGAATACACTTAGGAAACTGCTTAGCCAACATAGCGTTTTAAGGCCATACATCCCTCATGCATAAGATAATGTACATGGGGTGGCCCATGTCCAGCAGTGGGTGTTAAAAGGACTGGTGACGAATGACGGATACGCAATATTGTCATTAGATAATGAAACGAAGATAAGATCGCTGATAGCCCTGGAGTATCTATACTCGACTCTCACTCATGAGATCGTGTGTTCAAATGCTCGGTCCATGTGTATCCAACAATCCGCACTGGACTCGCTTGGTGGATTATGGCCCGAAAGCCACTATTGGGTGAAAGAGTGAAGGGGAGGAGTGCGTCCTATAGTAAATGGATATAGGATTTTTCGAGAAAAATTGTTTTTAATGCAAACTTGCCTCTTTAATAGAATCACATTTGAAAGGATATAAATTATGGAGCCTTTCAGTATGCAACACCACAAAGTGTGAAGTCAAGTTATGTCAACACAATAATCAAATCCCTCAAAATTTTATTTCAATTATTCCAACAGCGGTAGTCAGAAATTCTAAATTACGAGCTGTAAACAAAAGCAACAATTTAGATTAACTTCTTTGTCTATAGTTTTGAACGTATTCTTTGCCCAAATATACCAGAATAGATACTCTACACTGATAGAGGATGTAGATATCTCCCGTCAAAAGTGTTCAGTTGATCAAAATTTAGGTACTAAGTAAAAAATGTGAGCTAGTTGACTGTTTTAAATTAATAAATAAATAGTTTGAATTAAATTAGATGAATTAAATACAATAAAATAAATAAAATCCACAAATCAGAAATCTACTAAATGTTAAATTCAGTTAAACGAAATATAAATTAAAATTATAGCCAGCTGCAGTGGTTGAAAACAATTTAAACATTTGTCTGATCACGAACATTTTACAGGGAGGAGATTTTTTAAACGAAAAACGCCGATCGAGGATGAAGACATCAGAAGCGAAAAGGTAATAAATAGAGTAAACGAGCTTTGAGGGTTGTTTACGTGAATCTTATTATGTTTTAGGGTTCCGTAGTAAAACGCTAAAACTAATCTGTCTGTCTTTAATCCAAAATCCATCATTATCAATTTTGGAAAGGGGGGGGGGGGGGTTTGCACGCTACAAAACCCACAGCCGCTAGGCGCACTCGGCTGACCAAGTTACCCATCTCTTACAGAAGCTTAACTGCACTGCACTTAACACGTTATCCCATTCCTCCAATGTACGTATGTGTTTCGGTAAGATATTCTAGAGCCCATCCCCATCTCATCCTACCCTATCCCTACTTATTTTCCAAATCCTTTTTCCAAATCTACTTCTAAATCACCAAAGGTAAGTAGCGCATTTGGGGGCCTGCTGTTTGTACTGATGTCGGCAGGTATCTCGGGTGTCCACGGGCGACAGTATCCTCTAACCACCAGGTGGATTGACTATCTGCTAGTCTGTCCCCTTCTTTCTTTAAAAAATAACTAACATCTCTGTCATACGTACCAATTGGGGAATAGTCAAAAAAATATATTATACTGAATTGTACCCTGTTTACTGGATATAAAATACAAATTACTTCACTGTTTCAATTATTTGTTATTATTTCTTAGAGAAAATTGTTCAAAATCAACAACCAATTTTTGAGTTGTTATTAGTATAAAAACGGAAAGACATATTTTGTAGTATTATGTAGACTTATAAAATAATTATAATACAAATAATTACTATTAATAATAATAAAATTATAAGTTATACATATAACGTAAATTTTAAAACTTATAAAATGGTGCAGAACCCACAGAGCGCGGCTCCCGTTCTTTCTTTATCGGGTTCTTTATGATTTCAGGAAGAGAAAAACACTTCGCTGAGGCAGAAAATAAACACTTTACAAGAGATGGTTCAAACTGTTCAGTCCGCTATCGGGAAATTTGCCAGTCTCGGCGAAAGCATTAAAAAGTGAGCAACATTGCTAATAATTATGACTTTATCTTTAATTTTTTAAGCAAACCTACCATAGATATATTTTTTTATTTAGACTGTACCATAGATTGTATTTAGTTTTCTACCCAATGCAGGATTCTTATGCATATGCGCGCATGATACGAGTACAAAGCATCAAAAGGAAAAATCGCACGCATTTTGTTGTGAAAATGTTTTTTGCAATACATTTTCAACGTATAGAGTAGGTAATTAGTAGTAGCCAAGGAAGTGATGTTTAACTTAAACGCTAGAATTAGTCAGAGGACACACTGCTCTTTAAAGAAATACAAGCCAAAACCTTCATGATGCAAATTATCGTTTACAATAAGGCCAAAATCGTATATCTAGATAATTTGTCTAAGGAATGAGAGACTAGTGTAAAAATACATTATAATTTAACTCCACGGCTATATCAATTCAAATGGTGACACTGCCGTATGATTTTGTGTCATTAAATTAATAGAGTGGGAAACCATGTTATCTACGTGCCTATATATTGTGTTTACATATGATTCAATCCTTTATCATTATTTTTCCATTTCAGTTTGTTTAATTTTACGGTGCCGTACCTCAGTTGCTTGGCTATATTCATAGTTCTGACAGTTGCCTTAATTATGTATCTGATACCAGTGAAATACATTTTTATGTGTTGGGGTAAGTTTCGCGACTGTACTTTATAAAACTTTTTGACTTTAAAATTAAAATAAGCAAAGCATTTTAATGGCTTAAATTTAAGGTGCTTTATTAAGCTATTGAACCTATGATGTTTAACAATTTTATTATTATCAGTAAGAATTTTATGACATTTGTGAATTTATGTCACAAGTATCATAGTCTGGTTTAAAATATATATTTACATATTACATACAAAAATCAATGTCAATACTATTAAATTAAAAGTTTCCTTCTCTCTTAATGTTACCTTTTCTAAATTATAAGACAAATTAACAAATGAAATTATAAGACAAAATTGTAACTACGATCACCTCATAATTTAGAAGCAAATAGAGAAACATCTCACATGTATATCTTAACAATAGGTACTTATAATAAATTCATTATAGTATTGTAAAGATAAACTATAAATTATAATTTAAACTATGCAGAGTAGTCAACTACATGTAATATTCTATTAATCTAACTTCTAATTATAGGCGTTCACAAATTCACAAGAAAAATTCTCGGTCCGAACAGAATTCCGAATAATGAAATATTGGACTTGCTCTCCAGGGTCCCCGACGACGAGACTCTCGTAAGGAATTTAATATTTTTAATATTCACTTTCAGTATTCTACTGTATTAGTACTGTATGATGCTACTAATACAGTAGTACTGTTAGTACTGTATGAATACTACTACTGTAGTATTCTACAAATACTACAGATGGACAAAATAAAATTAAAACTGTGAATGTAAAGGAAAAAGAGAACCGTCAACTTTACTTTCCACTTCTGTCTGTCGACAACACGCTAATATACCCAAAACCAATAAATTTTATTTCTTATATTTAATAATAACTATTGAATATTAATAGAATTAACGTATATAAATTGACCCTGTCCATATTCTATTTATATTATGTCCACTTAACAATTTTGAAATAACTTTGGTCTTTTGGTGTTTAGATAAATAGTTTTTTTTTCGGAATTGCTAAATTCTTGTAGCCCTAATGGCCTTTCAAGAGTCACCGGACATGTGTGGTTTAGGGCGAGCGCTGAAGGCGCTCAGTCAGGAGCAATGAGTGTGTGCAGTAATGAGCCTAAGGGCTCCCCCGGCGGTAGACCGGCGAAAGAAACGGACCTCGGCTTAGGGCGTTGCTTTAGGAGGGTGCCGACACCTGCCAGAAATATAGCATTACAGAAATCTATATAAATCTTTGTTGTGATCGCCAAGAAGAGAATTTAAAACCAACAGTAGGATACATTTTTTTTGTTTGTTTTTGGTTTATAAAGTTACATAATGAAATAAAAGAAGATTAGACCAGTTAGTAAGGCCTTTGCCTGCTGAGCGAAAAGTTCTGGTTTCGATTAAGATAAATATTTGTTTATAATCAGAGTCAGAATTATATTTATTGTAAATATTTGTTCAAGATCTGGGTAGTTTATGTTCATCTGTATTGTGTTCAAGAGCAGAGGGATTCATAGTGCACTTATAATTATAACGTCACATATTGATCATAGTATTTATATGCCTCAGTTCCGGAAAGTAAACAAATCAAAATTGTATTTTATCAAATAAACTTCTTTTTCAGTTGGACTGTGAAGAATTATCACTAGAAGACGTGGCCGGAGAAGACAATAATATTTTATAGCGTACCTAAGTAACTGCATGGCATCGATTTTGTTGCCTATCGAAAACTGTCTTTCTTCCTTTTACGCAAAAAAATACAAACATAAATGACTCTCGACCAAACAGATCAATTACATGATTTTAGTTGATTGTTTTAGACTCATGTCATTTCATAATGATACGTTATCAATTGATCTGGATACCATAATTTAGTACATAATTGTATAATACCAGTTAATGGAAAAAGATACGTCATTCCATAACGTGTTAAAATGCCTAAGTAATTAAAAGTGCCTACTATTTTTAAGAAAAATAATTTTTAGATTGTATTAAGTATTATAGAGTTTGTATGTAGATTTTGTATTATAGAAATTATTATGAAGGATTATAGAAGAAAAGATCGTAAGAAAGAAACTCGTAAGAAAGGGGGTTTTAGAATCCATATTTTAAAAGTATACGTCTTGATCTCTATCGTGTTTTGAGTCGCTAGAGATTTGATCAATTACGCCATCAGTATTGATAGATGGACCGACGTGTTGGTACATATGCGGCCGTGTTAACTAGGGATCTATTTGTCAATATGCAATATGCACAAATGGATACAAAGCTATATAAATATATCTAGCCATTACTAACTCTATTCATATTATTTTGGGGGCTCTTTTTAATGAGCCCAAAAATAGGAAACAATACTTGAGATCATTTTTTGGACTATGCAGTATACTTTCAACAGGAGTACCTACCATTATTATCAGCCTATATCTGTCCACTGCTGGATACAGCCATTTCCTAGGCTTGCAACCATACATAATTTTCGGCTCTTCTTATACTAGGGTAAGTATAAATAATAAAGAGAATAGTTTGATTTCATCGGTGAAAAGTGTTAAACATGACTAGGTAATGGCATTTTAACACTAAGGTTAACATTCATAAGGTAATTCGTATTTCATACTTATTTACCAAATAAAACCAGCTAGACCAGTATTAATGAGAACAACTGATCTACAACGGATTATAAGTCTAGAGCCATAATTGGAAAACACTCAGCAAATAATAATAATAAAAGTATATAATTAATATGTTACAGAAGTTTATTTTTAGAAACTTCTATTGCTGGTACACATTTTTTTTGTAAATAAACTATTAGTATTTTACAAATAATTGTATAAGATTGTAATTATAAGAATAAATTTAATAATTGAGATTATGAATAAAATATTTTTATAAATGATTCACTCTGTTTTATTTATGAAATCTAATCTAATATCTATTATAATTTAAATAACATACAATATTTGGATATAAATTAATTTGAATAAAATCACAGGCTACAACATGTGGCAATATTTGTACAATTTTACGTATAACTACTATATATTACAACCTAATTATATGTATTTAAACATTTAAACAACAATGTCTTTGCCGAGCCTTTCAAACTCATTAGCAAAGTAAACCATATCCTTGTGGTCTAAAGCGGAGTTTTGGAAAACAATACGGAAGAAATTCACGAGGTTATCTTGTGGTTGATACGTGACCATCATACTTCCTTCCTTTATCATTAGCTCTTTTATTCTTGGAGCGACCTTATGTAGCCTTTCTTTAAAATCTGGTTCGTTTTCTTTACCTCGCAAACAGTTCGGTACGTACCAGAACATAATGTTGGTGCACTCAGGATTATCCAGGACGAGTTGAAAGCCTTCGCGCTGTCGAATGTGCTCTAAGAAAAATTTCGCGTTGTCGAACAATTTGTCGATATGCTTTTCAAATCCTTCGGTACCTTTCGCCTTCCACATGAACCAGAATTTGAGGACGTCAGCCCGCCGCCCGCATTGTATATGTTTATCGCCTGTATCGTATGAGGTATCGTAAAACTTGTCTTTCTGGAAGAGGTACTTGGCGTTGCAAGAGTGGCCGTCCTTGAGGACGTTCTTGTGTCTAATTAAGTAGGTGGAGCATTGTTGTGGTGCCGCTAAGAGCTTATGAGGGTTCCATGTTACCGAATCCGCCCTAAAAATTATTATTTGGTGTATTAAAATCAATGGCATATTTAATTTTCTAAATTAAAATAGAGAACATTTTCAATTATAGATACAAAAATGTTAATGTAACAAACAATTGTAAAATCAAATTGTAATATTCCATGATATAATTTAACAGTAAGATTAGCAACAATGCATTTTATTATGATATTTAAAGTTATATCTAGTTGAGCTGTGAATCAAGGTAAACGATAATTAGCTTCAAAAGGATGTGTTCTGCAATAATTTTATATTGGTTTTAATGCATATGTTATTATCCTTATGGCGCAATACTTTGTAACGTAACATTTTATAAGAAGTTTAAAGGGGAAAATCTAGAGATACATTTATAATGTATAATATTCGTATTTTCCACAATAACCTACGTAATTTGCTTCTCAAGTAACTTATTTCTCACATGATCGTAAGTTTTTAGCTGTAAACATATGTCTCGTCTTACTGAATAATGTGAAAATTTTTGTAGTAATTGGTATTCTACGACAAAACGAGAGCTTCTTAACTACTATTTATAGCAATTAATTACAATTTATAGTTTTACGACTATTCCATGCGTCGAATCTATACTTCTATAGTAATATAATAAAGATTGTGTGTTTTTGGGTATGTTGGGGGGTAATCTCTGGAACTACTGAACCGATTTCAAAAATTCTTACACAAATAGGAAGCTACATTATCCGTGACTAATATTTTATTTTGAAACTTTGAAAAAAAGTTAGGTAAAACTACAACTCCTAAACATACATGAAAATACTTACTGCTCAATTCCGTTCAAAAGATGCCTATGTTTCTTGGACATCAGTGCGCCACCTCCCCAAGCAGCATCAACGTGCAACCAAAGATTATATTTCTTGCATAAAGCAGAAATGGGCACCAAAGGATCAAACGCTCCGAAGACCGTGGTACCAGCCGTCGCCGTCACCAAGAAAGGTGTCGCACCTTCTTCAATAGCTTCATTGATCTTTGCTTCCAAGTCTTCTACGTCCATTCTGCCGCAATCGTCAGTCTTCACCAGGATGCAGTTGTCACTACCAATGCCCATGAATGCTGCGAGCTTCTTCGTGGAGTAATGTGCGAGTTCGGAGGTGAAGAGAACCAGTTTGGGTACAGCGTAGACGCCTTTACTCTGTAAAATGTTTTGTACTGTTAAAGATACGGCTCCTAGATTTTTGAAAAAAAGACATCTGATAAGGATAACAGATTATTTTTCTACAACATCTAGGCGGTATGCTATACAAAGATAAAGTATACAAAAGAAGCAGGATTAAAATTAAAATAAATGTTTTTTTGTGAATATTTATCATATTCAGAAAAAAGTCGTTAACATGGTGCAGGTATTCTTTATTTAATCCTGTATTTGTATACATAATATTCTAAAATTTCCCTTATGTTATAAGTTCAATTTTGTAAGGTCATTGAACTGCAATTATTGTTTCTGGTTCAATACCTGATGAAGGTTGCGTAATTTACATCACTTCAATGAACACATTAAATAAATTAATCATCAATGTTAAACTGTAATGATGTCAAATACGATTATGGCACGAGTCACGTAATTGATGAATTAATTGTATTTTTTAATTATAAAACCTTGTCTTTTTCAATAGCCTCGTAATTTATGATAAAAAAGAAATCAACCTAGTTACCATGTCTAGTTGAGAATAATATTTCACGGCATTAATATTTAAACCTTTTTCACACATTACCAAATGATATTTATTATTTTGTTCTAAACACGCCATCTATGACTGTAAATTAAAACAGACTACGTGGACGAAATTAAGACCTTGGACTTGGATGTTATATTTATTTCACATATAGTTGCGTGATGTGCTTAAATACAATATCACATAATTTTTCTTACAAATTTTATCAGGACGTGGCCGATTAGGTACATCGCGTTTTGACTGCGTACATTTTCCATACACCACCTATACTCGTAACTAACACTGATAGAGCAGCGCCTTTAACTGTATGAATAATTGATAAACTTATATTGATTGTCTCAAATTAAGCAACCCAAAAAGTCACATATACTTACAAGAATTTTAGTTTAAATAGTACCTACCTACATTATTATGCTATACACAAAGAAGAGCATATTATCTAATCAAACGTCCTAAAAAGTCAGGTGTTCAAGTAATGTGACACAAAATATTTAATAACAATAAAATGCAATCAATCCTTAATATATAATGACACAACTTCCTTAGGTACTATAACATCAAGTCCTTGTTGAAACTAACCGCTTATTTATATCGTGTCAATCTTTATATTGTTATTCTCTATAAACGCAAAGATGTTTTGATGACGGTATTAAGAAAAATATATCGGCGATTAACAGATTCAATGTGCCATCTAAAGCTATTTCAAAACCTTAACAAATCCCTACCAGTAAATAAAATATTCAAGTAGCAATATAGATAATTCTAATGTAACGTGTCAACCATCATGCATCAAAACAGTTGATAGAAATAGACTAATTAGTGAAGATACCAAAATCATTATGGTTACCGACGCTGATGATCCAAGTTGTCAAAGGAGTAAAAAAGGATTTTAAAATTTATAGTAGAGCTCGTCGCCTATAGTAACATAAATATAAAAACAAATAGACTATAGAAAAAAGTTATACAGACTGGTTTGTCTTTATACAGCAATATGAACCATTCGTATTTCGCAACCATCTTTGGAACTATTGTGCCAATTTGATACTAAACAAAAATTAATAGAGATAAGATAAAGCCATATGTTAATAGAAGAAACGATAGCCTGACTAATGATCTCATTGATATTTTAGAATAATATACATAAAAATGTAGATTTAAAACAAAATAAATTTTAATAAACACCAAGGCCTATTCAAACTACGGCACGCGATAAAATTATCTTCGGAAATCGGGGTGAAGGTGATCGCCAAATGCTTCCTGCAAAACTGGCAATCAACGGATCTTAAATGAATAGTTGCAGATAAAATGATTAAATAGCATAAATGAAGTATATAAAATGGCAGTAATAATTAACAGAATCGACTAAAGACAGACCTAGTACCAGTCATTATAGTCAATTCGCTCTATAATTATAATTATGTTACCAGGTCAGGATAATGATAGTGGAATGAACTCAAGACAAGTAAGTCGATGTCATTTTTTTACATATATACCTATATCTGGTTTTACAGCCGATTCATACATGAGAAGACATTAAAAACAGGTATTTACTCGTACATATGGTAAGATGCTCTTAATTGTTGGTTTAAAATAAAATAACAATAATCGTTAAAAATAATCGTATATTTGACGTACATGAATTTCACATAACTCGAGGAAACTGATATGTAAGAAACATATTCCACATGAAACATACATACCACTTGAAAAAAAGCTTAAAAAAATGAACGTCTTTCTTTAAGGTGATATAGGTATTACTGGTATCCTAGTTCTAACACAGAAGTCACATAACGATTCTTAGAGGATTATAAGACTATGTCAAATGTCCTTAATATATAGTATAGAAAGTGAAAAATTAAACAACGCTTACCTTAATGTCAGGGTAGTAATAAAATCGAGCGCAGCTTATAGCATAGCCGTTAGCTATAGAACCGCCAGGGCAGAAAATGCCATCGCCTTCTCCTTCTGGCCAGCCAACCATAGCCCTCATCTCGCGAAGAACCTCCTCCTCCATCAAAGTGAAGACGGGAGCGACTTCATAGGTGTAGACGCTAGGGTTTAGAGCATCAGTCAACCATTGCCCGATGAGGCCGTAAGGATCGACACTTGAGAATAGCTGGTTGACGAAGTAGGGATGTGCGGTGTTAACAGAGTAACGAGCAACCTGGAAGTTACGTTTGAATCAGTATTATATTACTTTATCGGTGAAATTATTTGTTTCTTATGTAATTTCAGTTAAAAATAAATGTTAGGATAATTTTGATTTAGATGGGTTTAATTGTGATTGAAATCTTTTGTTTCAGTTTACTACAATCGTAAATGTATAGAAAGCATTAATGTGTTCATTTTTAAAGAAATCACTTACGTCCGCCATAAGTCCTAACAGCACATCATGAGATATAGGTCCATCACGCGGCTTCAAGTCTATCGCTTCCTTGATTTGTTCTGGAGTAGCCCATTCGACCACTTTCGACGATCTCGAAGATCTTCCAAACACGATCCTTTCCACCAATAAATCAGTTGCTCGTCGTATAAAATCCTCATGCTTCGCTCTTTCTGACAGGCTTTGGAAAAGGGTTTGATCTAGCTCCCTTTCTTCACCTCCAGCAACAATAATCGTCGAATCAGCAGGCATTTCTTTGTCTTCTCTCACAACACTCTTGAAGTTATCATTTAAAGAATACAAAGCTCCAACTGCTCATTTGTTACTGTTAATGTCTGATGCAGTTTGCGGGCGGCCGCGAACGTCACTCGCGCGGTTTTGGCCCGTCGCTCATTGCGCGGCCTTCTTAAATACTAACCAACGTCAATTCACTTTATAAGGTTAAAATGTTTTAACCGCTTAAAATGTAAACAAATAGACGTATCTGCTGAAATGCACTAATGAACATTTGCGGAAGAAAATTTTGTCATAAAGACAAATACCCGTATAATTAATTCCTTTTTTCTTTGTCGTTTCACACTTAAAATCTATTTCATCGATGTGCTATATAAAGTAATTGAAACTTAATTAATTATATCACATTCGCTTATTTATTTTTAACATAAAAACCGTTATTTTTGAAATGTTAATTCTTGCATTTCCTTTTTTCTTTGCCTTGACTGTTACTTTTTGTGTACCTACGCTAATTATGCCTTATGGAGGTCAAGCTCGACCTTTATTACTTGGCTAATCAACTGAAAACTGTAAACACAAAAACTAAAAACTAATATACATACTTTTAACCCTTTATATGTTAAAGGGCCCCTTCGATTCTAAAAAAAACATAATTACTTACCTACATCATGTTTGCCATTCCAAACGATACAATAATTATAATCAGTATTAATAATATAATTAGTTTTTTATTAATGATGACGTGTAAAATCCCTACACCCACGGTTTCCTTATTACTCATAATGACAGGATAAAAATTTGTAATAGGAAATGTATCAAATGGTTCCCTGAAAATCCTAATTATTTACGCTGAGCAAGACGTACTACATGGGATTAACCTATACCTGGCTCAGAAGGAAGTAAGCGGTTTTAATATATAATAGGTATAAAAAGGAAAACCCAGTCATCAGTCAATCAGCTTTTAAGGTAGTGCACTATACTTGATGAATCATTTTCCACTGTATAGTATTTCCATTTTCCGCAAGATTAATTTCCATTTAGATGTTACACATACCTACTGCGTGTCAAAATAGCATTCCCTTCTTGACCTATAATTGAAATCAAACACAATTGACATACCTGTTGGTTTAACTTTAAAACATAAATACCAAAGCAGACTCGCTCAAAGCTATGGAACTTTACTCGAGATGTACATGTATTTTTGCTCGTTGAATTTTGAAACTAAAATTCAACAAAGAACGAAAGCTCGCATAATAAGCAAAATGAAAGAAAATCACGGATAGATCATATCTGTCACAGAACAGACATTCGATAGGGAAGTCGATTTCTAGAATTCAGATCAGGAATAGAGAAGCGCGATGTTGAACGTTCACCAAAGTAGATAGAATCTAACGACAGCAACTAAAAAAAAGACAACTCTTGATTAGCGGATGGGTCAGAAAAGAGGAAGACTATATAGTCAAAAAATAACTTTCTTGTTGATCAAATCATAAAAATCAGACAATTGTAATCCATTGCACGGACGAGAATAGCGGCGTTGTAAAAAAAATAGCATTAAGAACTACAAGTATACCGTAATAAACAAAGCTTTTATTTTATAAGCTCTATCGCAATTAATTTTATGATCTTGGTCACAGACATAAACGATAAGTGACTACCGCCATCTAAGGCACTCACTACATAATCGCCACCCCAACGTAAAGCTTTACCTAACTACTTGTATACTTATCTATTGTCCTTCTTAGATATTGGTTCAACTTTAAATTAAACATTTTGCCTAGATTATTTAGATTGTAGCATTTATAAAACAAGTAGTTAATGACTCATTATAATCAGATAATTGTTTTCGCGGTAAAGAGTTACCTAAAAATAAAGCAATAATGAGCGTGTAATACAAGCAACGGTCGCTATTTTTCCAATTGACATTGAATTGGTTGATTCCTCAATCAAGTCACCCCAGTTTTAATTCATCATAGTTATTTTATTAGCCATAGGACATTTTAAAGTCATGGTTACGCGTAGTATTGTTAATTATGCGTCTAAAATAATCGCCAATTTTAGATTAAGGTAAGTACGGTAGGTACTACTAATTAAACAATGATTAACAAACAACATTAACGTTTGTCGGACAGTCATCATCGTATTTGCAACCGTGATCGAAAGCCGAGAGATAATTATAACATAGAGTGGCCACAACGTATGTATATGTAATGAATGTAATAAATTCGATGTTTCAATGTTTATTTCTTTTCACTTGTCATCTTTTCATATTTGTTCGAAATGCAAAGATGGCCGACCGGCATTATTTAATTAGTAGTACCTACTTAAAAACATTCCAGAAAGACATATTTATCTATTTAAACGGGTCTTAACGCGAATGTTTACCTTTTTTTATTATACTCGACGTTAAGGTTGGGTTGCACCAACCATGATTACGAGTTAACCATGGTTGTAAAATAGCTCAGTAAAATAAATAAGTTAAACATTCGCGTTAAGAGCCATTTCACGTTTTAAGCGAAAAATACAAGTTTTTGAGCTCTCCTATAGGTGAAATGAAAGTTGCTTTACATTTCTGAGTAAATATTTTAAATAGCTCATTTCTTTGTATTGACATTTAATAGGATACTTTTCGAAATACATATTTCTTTATTTATCCTGTAGTACTCAACCATGTTTTAATAAAAACGCGCCTAGTAAGAACTTCAGAGCCGTGCTTCTTCCACTAAAATTCATTAATTCAACAAGATAAGGTACAATTATACGTAGTATATAATTCTATTGACACATAGTACACTAATATTTCCGTAAATAAAATAATGTGCATCAATTTCGAGGTAAAATACCTGGCATTTAACTGCAATTTTTTATCATTTATTAAAGATTTTTTTAATTTATTACTTAGAATAATATCAATTTTGTACCTAATTAAAACGAAAACATAAGTATTTTTGTAAATTATGATTTATTATATATATTTTTTAATATCACAAAACTGCTCTAATTGCTCTATTATATTCGGGGATTTTCGCGTCGGCCATTAGTATTATCTATAGAAGCACACGGAGAAAGGTTCGGCTTATTCAAAGTATCAGAACTTTTTTTCCATAGTTACGCTATAGAGATGGGGGCATGAACTATTGCCAGTCGCGTTGCGTTGTAATTACCTAAACTTGCTTTAGTCATTTTTGTGAAATGGCTCTTAAGACCCGTTTAATAGATATATATATATATGTATCAAAAACGCGAAAATCACAAATGTTATTATATATTCCAGAATGACAATAAACTTTGGTGAGCCTGCAATATTTTGTATTTTTTATTCCACTGATGTTTATTTCCTCAGGAAATTATAAAACTAGTTATTTACCCATGTTTTTTTAATTAGTCAATCTATACCTAATATAAATTTAAATATATGTAGGTACGTATTATATTCGTAACAATTTAGATAAAATTATTATTCTTTGCGTTTGATTTGTTTATTTATCTAGACAGAGTTTATTTATCTACTTCAGATAAATAAACTCTGTCTAAACAACTTTCTAAGAATATATTTCAATATATTTTCATTAATTACAAATATCAAATTGTTATTATAATAAATACACCGAAAATAACGATGAGATATCCAAAAGTTTCCGGCCTGACAAAAAAGGGCACAACAGTTCATGAAACTATTTTTATTTTTCAGTATAATCTTCGTCTATTTAAACACACTTTTCGAATTTAATTAAACAATTAGCATTTCTATCCCAGTATGAAAATAGTCAGAAGTGTTGTCTTCAAAATGGGCGAAAACAGCAGTGGTCACTTCATCATCAGTGGAAAATCTTCTACCCCGTCCGCCTTGAGTTTTGAGAACAAATAGAATAGTAATCACTGAGAACCAAGTCAGGAGCTTCGCGCCGCCTAACCGGTCATACAGTAACAACTAGTAATTGTTTAATTTTATGGAATGTAGTTTTATAGTCATTTCGAGAAAAACTGATCTCTAAATGAACCCCCAAAAACCTAGCATCCAGACTAGAAATCTTACAAAAAATCTGAAATGTTAACAGGGATGAGTTCCAAAAATTCCAAAACGAACCAATATTCGCTCTCTGACAAAATATTTCATGCTTTTTTTTCAGAATGTCTAAATTCTTGTGGCCCTAATGGCCTTTCAAGAGTCCCCGGAATAAATCATGCTGCCTCTCTTTTTATACTAGAAGAAATTACTCAGTTTGAGAAGACACAATTTTCCTCGCTTTGAAATCCTTATTTGCTTTTTTATAAAAAAAAAATCTTGTCAGTTGTCTGTCAAAGACGACCAGCGTGACCAGTTTTAGTAGATTTCTACTTTTTTGGTAGATTTTGAGGTACTGGCAACTGAATTTAGTATGTAAAAATTATTTGGTATATTTTAGTAGAATTCACGCTTTTCAGTTATTCTAGTACTTTTTTGGCATATCGGATAAATGCGGGGTATTCCCCCTTTCATCGAATGGATTGTAACTATTTAATTTTCATTCTTTTCGTTACCATTCGTGCCGTGAGCATAGAGTGTGATAGACTAGTGGGAATTCCTTTATTGAGAATTTTTATAATCGAGTTTAAAATGAAACGTAAATATACACAAGGATATCGCGATGAATGGGAGCAAGATCCCTCATTTAAAAGTTGGTTATGTAAATCTAAGGTAAACACTACGAGTGCTCATTGTAAAGCATGCAACTGTGAAGTACTAAGTAGAGTGACGTCTTTGAAGGAACACATGGCTACATCAAAGCATATAAAAAATATGAAAGGATATTCCGGCATTTCTCAGGTATGCAAGTTACTTACGTTAATATGTGGAATGTAATTCTTAGTTAATTATTCTTGTTAAGACTTTTTTTTAATACTGACTTTCAACTTACGCAGTAGTGTGAACCCGTATTATGTTCTAAAGTTTATGAATTTGATTTCCACTCAAAAGCAAACATTCGCTGTTTTATGTACGTTTATTACCTACGCATTTACATAACAATTACTATACAACTATGTGTGTTTATTCATGTTAAATGCTATGTAAAAATTGCTTAGTTTTTTGATACTATATAGCGCTATATGAAATGTCCTGCATACTTATTTTTAACTTCTTTGGTTACAGATTGATACGATTTTCAAAACATCAACCATTTCGGAAGAAGTAAAAAAAGCAGAAATCAGCATTGTAGCTGCCTTAGTTGAACATAATATTCCTTTTCGCGTAATGGATCATGTAAGCGAAGTTATTTCAAGGGCATTTCACGACTCCGAAATCGCAAAACGTTTTTCCTGTAGAAGAACTAAATCTGCCGCAATTGCCTACAACGTCTTAGGCAATAACTTCGAAGAAAAAATGCTTGCAGAATTACGTCCAAGACTGGAAAATGAAACTGAGAGAAGCCCAGTATTTTCGCTCATTATCGACGAGAGCACAGATGTCAGTACTACCAAGGTACTTGCAGCAGCAATAAAGTACTACTCCGAAAAAATGCGTATGGTGGACAAAATTTTTGTGTATGGTGGACTTAAAAGGTGATACTGCGCAGGATTTGTTTGATAGTTTAACATGTGCCTTATCTGAAAGAAACCTTAACATAGCCAATTTAATAGGGTTCGCTGCTGATACCACGAATGTTATGTTCGGCGAAAGGAATAGCGTGGTATCTAAAATTAGGGAAGTCAACCCAAACTGCATTTTTTTCAAATGTATTTACCATTCAACAAACCTTTCAGTGAGTTATGCATGCAAAAAATTACCTCGTTCTATAGAGTTGTTTGTCAAAGATGTTTTTTCATACTTCTCTCACAGTAGCCAACGACAAAGAGAGTTTGCCGAATTTCAAAATTTTACTGACACCAACTCACCATATGCTACGTCATTATGATATCAGGTGGCTTTCTCTACATCAATGCATTCACCGAATTATAGAGCAGTGGTCAGCATTAAAACTTTTTTTTCAAAATGAGTTTTTAGGGAATAAGAATGCAAATGCTACTTTTCAATTTATATTTGATCACCTTAACAGCGATGAGACAAAACTTTCTTTACTTTTTAGATTTTATATTACCCATAACTACAAAATTTAACGTTATTTTTCAGTGATCAGACACTTATTCATAAAATTGAAACAGACATACAAAACACGATGAGTTCCATTTTGAGTTGCTTTATGAAGATAAATTATATAAAAACTACTCCGCTTCAGTCAATAGATCCAAGTTCAAGAATGCATTTCCTTCCTATACAAAACATGTACCTGGGCACAAACGTAGCAATGACATTGGAATCATTAAAAGATGATGTTCGAATGAGATCTAAAATTGAAGAATTCCTTAACAGATGTCAATCATTTTTGATCGAGCTGAGTAACCAATTTCTGCAAAGACTGCCTGTACAAGATAATTTTTTGCAGGATTTGTCGTTCATCGATCCCCAAAAAGCAGTGTATGGTGAATTTCGAACTCTGATAAGAATACTCCAAAGGTTTCCTAACTTAGTTGCAACAGAAAACATGCAAATTGTTGACAATGAATATAGGGAATTAAAATTAGATGTTTCCGTGTCTAATTTAATTAGTCTAGTCGTGTCTAGTTCAACGTCTGAAACTTTTATGGTGGATAAATTTTGGAGTGAAGTCAGCCAAATCTGTGATGCGAATAGCAAACCAAAGTATGGCAATTTGTCCCGATTTGTGAAGCAAATGACGATACTACCTTTGTCAAACGCCAAAGTAGAAAGAATATTTTCCGATATTAATAGGATTAAAAATCAAGATCGAAATCGATTTAATAATAAGAATGTTGCTGCAATAATGCATGGAAAAGAGGGGCTACGACAGTTGGAAGGAGGATGTAGCAGATTTGATCCTGACAGAAGTATGATCAAGTTAATGGACTCAAAACAGCTTTATGACAATGTTACCCAACATAAAGACGAAGAATCTTAACTTTAAGTTTCATTTTATTATTATTTTTTTTTAATTATTATTATTATTTAGAATTTAATTTAAAAAAAAAAAACATTGGTTTCTTTAATTAATGGTGGTTTCTTTGTTATTTTTATTATTTTATCGTTTAATCAAGAAAACATTCATGTTTTTACGTTGTAACACGACAGCAAAAAAATAAAATAGATTTTTAGTATTTTCTCGTTCTCTTTTGGTAGAATTCAGAAGCTTTTAACCTCCACAAGCAGTAGATTCGTCAAATGAAATCTGGTCACACTGAAGACGACGTAACGTGACACAACGAACAAAATAGACAAACATTTACACGTGCAATTTCCAATGTCGTTCAGAGAATTCATAGTTTCAGAGAATTCATAGTTTCAGAGAATTCATAAATAGTTTCAGAGAAATCTTTAAGTTTCATTAGAGAATACGTTTATCAAGTACCTACTAAGTACACCGTTTTAACTTGCCAAGATGTCTGATGAGAGTGATTCACAGTTTAGTGATTACGAGGAAGATATATCGATTAAGGTTAAATCTGTCAGAGTAAGTAATTAGTATCACATTCTTACAAAAATCGTCAATAATACAAACTGCAACAACCTAAATTCTAAAAGCAATATATAATTTATGGCCAATTAAAATAAATGTATGTCAATCTCTTACTTACTCTCTTACAAAATATTCATGAAGACCATCATTTCATAAATTCAAATTTATTTAAAATAATACTTATAATTAAAATAATATAAGGTATAATTATAATTGTGGTTGTCAAAGTATTCGACTGCAGGTCTACAAATATTTTACTTGGTAATTTAAAATAACTAATTACATGAAGGTTATTATTAAAAAAATTACAGCTTAATGTAATAAATATATTCATTCACACTATAAGAACTAACCATCTACAGATTTTATATCATCAGTTAGATTATTATAAACTAAGTACCTATGTGTTGTAAACACTTTTCTTATAAATATCAGTACAACAGTCAGGTTAATAAAATAGCCTCAAATATTTAACTCTTAATCTACCAGTACATTCATTAGGTTTTTTAAAATAATACATGCTTTGATATATATATATATGCGATATATGTATATATATATACACACACATGCTAATCCTCGTATGTGATTTTTTTTAAATTATGGCTAGCAACTCTCCAAATGCCATGCTTTGTCAATGGCACAAATACATTTCTTATGTACTTTAAATGCTCTGTCTATGACGACAGAGTTGCACCATAATAGAAGTCCATAGCTAAGCACTGAAGCAACATATCCATGATAAGCCTTCAGGACAACCTCCATAGATACTATTTGTCTCAGGTGCTTTACTGCATAGATAAAATAATCAAGTCTTTGACAAATTATGTTGTTTCCAATTTAAATTTTAATCAGTATTAAGACCCAAAAATTTAATAATGTTAACTTCCTCTACTTGTATATTGTCAAAACATATTTGTATTGGTAATAGCTTAGAGCTTAGGTAATAGCTTACCACTCTCTACCTTTGTCTTATTTATTCTTATTTCTTTTGTCTTATCTTTAGGTTACTTCATCTTTCATCCAACTTATCACATCCATTAGTGCTTTATTTATAACTGTTTTATTTACATACTGTTGTTTAATTTAAGTTGCAACTGTAATGTTCTTCTAAAGTTACTGTATTAGGTAGTTACTGTAGAACAAAGCATATTATATTTCCTTTTTTAGTTTGCAGAAATGACGCAGATTTCTAAAGAGAGCAGTGATAATGACTATGATGATGACATAGATTCCGATGAGTATTTCCATTACTCAGATGATCAGCAAGCTATTAAAAAACTAGAAAATGTCAATGCTCAAGCTCCCTCCAGTAAGATAACTTCGTACCAACCTAATGAGAAATTATCCAACAAATATGACCATAAAATAAATCTTAACAAATATGAGCCTGCTCAAAAATTCATTGATCAGAATGATAGAAAGGTTGATAATGAGAGAATAAGATTTAAAGATAAACGCGATAGAGCTACTGCAGAACAAGTAATGGACCGTCGCACAAAAATGATCATATTCAAGCTACTGAATCGAGGAATCATTAGTGTACTTAATGGTTGTATATCCACAGGCAAAGAAGCTAATGTATATCATGCAACAACTAAGGAAGGAAGAGATTTTGCTATTAAAATCTTCAAGACCTCCATTTTAGTATTCAAAGATAGAGACAAATATGTGTCTGGAGAATACAGATTCCGAAATGGTTATTGCAAGTCTAATCCTCGCAAAATGGTACGTACTTGGGCAGAAAAAGAAATGAGAAATCTTGTAAGGATGCACAATGCACAATTGAATGTTCCAGAACCTATAATCCTTAGAAGCCACGTGTTAGTAATGGAGTTTGTGGGAGAGGAAGGCTGGCCATCACCCAAATTAAAAGATGTGGAAATATCACAGTCAACTGCGAGGTCCTTGTACAGAGACTGTATTACAATGATGTGGAAAATGTACAACATTTGTAAACTGGTGCATGCCGACTTATCAGAATTTAACCTCCTGTATCACAAAGGGAATGTGATTGTCATTGATGTGTCACAGTCTGTAGAACATGATCATCCACGTGCATACGAGTTTTTAAGAAAAGATTGCACAAATATATCAGATTTTTTCAGAAGGAAAGGTGTGGCCACACTCACAGTAAAAGAACTGTTTGATTTTATTACAGACTCTGCTATAAATGAGAATAATTTAGAAGATTGTCTGGAAAAGCTTTCTGAAATGGCAGCATCTAGGAATATTGATGAAATGACAGCACAGGAACAAATAGAAGAGGCAGCTTTTAAGAATGTATTCATTCCTAAAAGGCTTACTGAGGTACTATTTAGTTTTACTCTTCAAAATAAATATAGCTTTAATACCTTTTCAATTCAATAATAGTTGCTCACTGTTTATGTAAATTTGAACTGTCTGTTTAGTTTATGAGTAACAAAGCATCTGCAACTCCTTAAAGCTCAATAAAATGGGTCTAAAAATGTACAACTAAAGGGTTTTGTTCACCTTTTATTTCTTCTCAATTTTTCGACACAGGTCACACTGGCCGTGATCACATGTTGACTGAAATGCTGGCTAATCCAGGGTGCAAGATGCAAGCAGTTCTATAATGAATCTGAAGATCAAATTATCTTCACTATTGGAATGCCTAACTAACAATGTGTACCTTTATCTGTGTACTTATTCAAGGACGTTTAAACCCGATTTACATTACAATATAAAATATGTACAAAATGTGAAAGTCTAAAATATTCAATAAGTTATAAAAACATTATTAACATCTTTAATCTCCACTATTAGTGTTATATCAATCACTATTAATGTTGTCACAACTCTTAGCTACAGCTACAACACTTAGCTTTAGATCACGGATAAAAACTCCTCTGCAAATCATAATACAAAAATGACATTTACTATTTTACAGGTAATTAATTATGAGCGAGATATAGCCAAAGCAAAGAAGGGCGAAACAGAAGATTTAACATACAAGAAGATTGCTGGCTTCAATGAGGATCTCACGGGGACAGTAGATAAACCAGACATATTGCAACGTGACAATATCACAGACAGTGGCTCTGAGGGGTCTACAGAATCTTCCGATGACGAAAGTCAACAGAGTAAATAACTTTTACATGATTCTTCTTAATTTTGGGATAGGACTTCCAAATGAATACACATTTCCCACTTTGTCCTATTTTCCCCACTGTACGGTACGTACTTGTTTCGGTAATTATACAATAATGACAAAAACCAGTATAGGTACAGTTACATGTACAGGTAATGTTTGTTATTAGACATTTTTTTATAGAATAGATGGCAGACGAGCAGGTAACAACAATGTAATCACAGTAACCAATAATGTCAGCATAATTTTTTATCCAACTGTTGTGTATAACATCAAACTCAAAATGGCCTTTTACACGAAAATATTGTATTCTTATAGTTTTCAATGCGCCAAATCCGAATATGCAATATTCAATGTTATTATATTTAATTTTCACCATATTTAAGATCTTTTGCGAGTGACTCCGTAATCGTCGTATTCTTTGAAGATTTATAAAATATTTTCTTACATTTCCATGTTGTATTTGTTACTGATTTTTTTATTTATGGTATTAGCCGCCTTCTGTGCTTTGTTTACCATTTGTTACGTTGAGTTTTAGAAATTTCAAAATTAGTTTTACTTCATAAAATAACTATGTATTTTTAAAATACCACATAACTGTGTTAATAGTGCAGACATTTTTTGTTATATTTGTGGTAAAGTAACACTTAAGTCGTCAAAGATTCTCAGTAACACCACTTTTGGAGACAGCCTACTTCCATTATTTCGGAATAAAAATTGGAAATCAAGCTAAATCTTGTGTACCATATTTTATTTGCAATGCATACTTGTTCGACATTTTTTTTAAATAGTTCATTAAGAAAGTGGTTTTACTGAGTTATTTTCGGCATTCCATTTCGGCTTTCAGCATTCTAATGATGTGGAGGGAGCCTAGCAGAGAGATAAAGTAAAAAAGTTGGTACGATTTTGAAAGGCGGTATTGTAGTACAGAGTGAAACTTTCAGAACAATAGTTCATTGATTTCTGGGTAAACGGAAAACTGAAAATTATGAAGAGCTTGAAAACAACCTCCTCCCAAAATATCAAATGAACACGGTGAACAACTTCAGCAAGATATAGCTGCAATATAGGGTTGATGTAATGCTCTAATGCTAGCGAACTACTGTTGGAGCTTATCTAGAGATGCTCCTGAAATGAAACTTAGGCGAGAAGCCTAAGTATGTATGTAAATTTTATGTATAAAAAATGTATAATAAAAATGAAAAATGTATAATAGAACTAAAATTTAATGTTATAAAAAAAATTGCTGCTTATTCATTGTTTTTTTCACAAAAAACTGCTAGGCATATCTTGAAACCAAGAGCTAACTTTTAAATTTTATTTGCGTATTAATATTCAGTGGCCCCAGTGAAATAATATGGCATTTACTTAAAAGGCAGAAAAAAGTTTCATTTAGTTGACCAGTCTAATTATTCAAACATACATATGATAATTAATATACATAGAAGGTGTGGAACTACTTCAGTGGAACTACATTCACGAGGAAGTTATAGGCTTTGAATATGAAAGCTAAATAAAAATGAACGGGAACAACAATTCGATTTGAGAATTTATGAATCACCTGTGGAACAAGCCAACCTTTACAAGATAGTAATGTTTATTTATGTATATATGTATAATATATACTAATACATACCTGCCCGTGTGGTGTCAACCGCCTTTAGAACCACACAACCCCATATTTTTCCGTGGGTGTCGTAAAAGGCATCTAGGAATAAAAAAAGCCACTACCACAAGCCCCGAAGGATTACACTGCCTCTATAACCGCTTGGCCAGCGTGGTGTTTGAAGACCATACATCCCTCATGCACGTGACAATGTGCAGAAGTAGGCCCGTGCCCAGCATTGAATGATAAGATGACTGATTTTATCGTTAATTGCTGGACATATTATATTACACGATTACACCTAACCATGTATTGAATAAGTTGATAAAGGAATTTTTGTTTAACACTCGATTAGACTCGTATTATACTACAGGATTATGAAATGCACTCCCATCTTTTCAGTTAATATCAATGTAACATTCGAATTATTCTCATAAGAGCAGCTGTTATTTTTGACAAACTTTAAAGCCACCTATAATTTTCAATATTTCCAGACTCTAAATTCACAAACTGCGCGCGGCCTAGAGATGAATCTCCAAACAGCAAAAAAGCAAGGAAAAAGGCAGTTAAAGAGGATAAGGCGGAGAAAAGGAAAACTAAAACCAAGAAACACGTCAAGAAGCGAAGAGACAAGGGCTCTGGCAGGAAATAAGATAACAGTTAGTAGTATTGTTCTGTAGAATTTTATTTTATAGTAGTGTGACGATATAGAAAAGGGAAATTATTCTGAAGCGCCTGGTCCACGATAGAGTAAATTCATGTACTTAGAGACGTCTACCACATGTAGAAAGTAATAAAATTGAGTAATTTCATTAGCTAGTACATACTACAGTCCACTGAAGTCAATGTAGAGCGAGATAACACGCTACGAAACATGTATAGTCCAGTCCGTTCCAATCTAATTTGCTGAAAATAAAATCAAATCAATGAAACAACCAACCAATCAAGGGCATTCTTGTGGTCTCTAAGTGGACATAGAAATGAGATTTATGCGCCCTAGAATTTATGGACATAGAACTAGCTGTGCCCGCGACTTCGTACGCGTGGAATTTTAGTTTTTAAACTTTATCTTTTCTTACCGTCAGCCGATTTCGATGAAACAACGCTTATTCGAAGCGCCAAGCTAAGCTTAATTAACCTGTGGAAACCCCCATGGAAATTCGTTCAGTAGTTTTAGAGATTAGCGTGTTCGAACAGACAGACGTGAGTAATCAGTGAGTGGACGAGGCGCTTCATAGAGATACTGAATACTAAATTATTCTTGATCACTTTAGGTACTGTATCTATTCTAGTAGTAATTGATTATAGAGAATATTGTCAAAAAAGCAATATTAAAAAATGTGCAGTAGGAGCCGGTAGGTTGTAGCAACTAGATGTTGTTGAAATTGTCATTACAGCAATTTTTAATATCACTTGAATGTGTTAAATAAATAGTTTTATTGGAATTTTGTCGTTTACATTGATACATTATTTACATTATTTATGGTACTCATAAATAGTGCAATGAAATGTTGATTATATTAATTATACAATATGAATGTATTAGGGATATTTCGAATAGCAAAAAATCACTATTCGCGAATACGAATAGTACCTAACATACGTAGGTACAAGTAAGTAGGTAATTTGTAGTTCATTTAAAAGTTAGGAAAAAGATAATTAAAGGAATAATTTATAGGAAAAAGATTTTTCATTTAAAATCTTTTTCCAGCTCAAACAATAAGTACATTTTTGGTTTAGTCTAAAGTTAAGAACTAAAAATTACTTACTAAATAAACTAAAAATCGATTACTCATGTATATCTTTTTGTAGAAACCCTATTATACACACTATTCAGATTGGGTTTCTTTAGAAAACGTCAAATACGAGTACTAATACTTGAAAATTAGCAAGTATTCGCGGAAACCAGTACGAATATTCGGAACATCCCTAATATGTATAGAAATGTGTGAATGTGAGATGTCGTCTCATAGTTGAAGTATTCGTGTGTATGAATATATTGTACATTTAAGTAATCATAAATAAAACGATTCTTTATTGTATAAAATCACTTTTATTGACCACGTTTTTCATATTTTAGGACCATTACAAATATAAAGTACAATGTCTTTTCCAATATCTAATTCTAGTATACCATATATTCTATGTTGATAGAATACAAAACATTTGTCTTTGCTCTTCGACGTACCCTCACCACTAGCGCGCGAAGTTATATACAAGTTTGAAACACTGCCCCAAACTGCAAAAGTTACAGCTACAGTGCGTGATGAACTATTAGTTACAGGTAGAAAAGACAAAAATGACAACTTCCAATAACAATGTTTTTCAAAAAGTCGATAAAACTGTAGATGGATCCGTATATAAAGTCGTCCACATCGTTTTCTTGCGAGGCCAGGAAATAATTGACTTATGTAATTAATTAGTTAAATTTGATTTATGTCACAGCATATAAACACTTATTTCGTGTTAATGTAAAATAAATGTTAATAAAGCACAGTTTTCATTTCTTTTAGTTTAATATGAATTTTGTTTTATACTCCAAAATATGGTGTTCGCTACTATCCGCGGATACGGAGCTCTACTGTACTACATAATTCAGATGTAACTTTTCGATACGTTTTTATATAAAGTATCTTTGGCGGGCAATTAATATAATTCATGAACATTTGATATACATGAGAAATTATGTCTATTACCCATAATACTTAAGTTAAATATCAGATTTACATAAATTACGACATATTTTTCACGACAATAATCTTGATATTCTTCCAATTTTATTTGTTTAGGTTATTGGATATGTTACCGGCCAAATCCAATTTTAGGATCAACTGATTTTTCCTAGACCGAATTAGTTTATCCGAAGCCTGTTAGGATCAACTAGTTTAGCCTAGGATAAACTAGTTTGCCCATATAAGAAAATTCACAATTCTTACTGACATTGTCTAAGTTAAACTGGTTGAAACTTTTAGGGTAATAATATGAAAATATGATTTAATCATTTAAAAGGTATAAAAAAACATAATTAATTAAAACTACAGTTAGTTTTATAACAAAAGACATTGCTCGAAAAATCAAGATTTATCACAATCCCATTTAAAGTTGTATAAAGATATCACTCTGTGGCACAGATCACACTTCACACTAGACTTCACAGCACAGACTCTGTGCTGAAGTGTAATTAGTTCTATTATAGTTCGACCTAGAAAAGACTAGTTTGTCCTAAAATCTGGTTTGGCCAACATTAAAAATTAAAAAGTAATTAATTAACTCATTAAAAAGATATTCCCTAATTTATGGATACCTGATATAAGACGAGGCTACTCGTTGATAAGAGCGGTGAGATCGTAAATTCGAGTCCGTAGCATTAAGCTTCTTCTTAAGTCCGATGCACTATAGCTTAATGGTGAAGAATAACATGAGGAAACCCGCATACCCAAGGATTTATAATGAAATCTGAGATAAATGTAATATTAATCAATCGCCACTGTGACCGCATGGTATTTTATGGCCTGAAACCCCCTCATGATTGAAATGGGTGTTGTGGGACGTTATAGGCCAATATCGATTGGCCGCCATCTTGCGCGCACAGGATTTTACAACAAAATGGTGGTAATTCAAGATGACGACGCGATAGTACTGAGTATTATAGCATCTCTCATAAAATTGTCTAAAATAAACTTAAATACTAATTTAAATATTAAAATTTAACCTTATAATAAATCTATGTTTAAGTTATCAACTTATTACATTCCATCAAATATCTTTGTACTGATGCAGCACCTTGAATCGACAACTACTAAAGCACTGAAATATATCACAATATTTTTACTCATTATATTAATTAACCATAAAACTGTCCAAACGCGCGTTCGTGCGATTACAAACTTTTTTTTGCATTCGTAAACGAGCTATTATGGTGAACTTAAGGATCATATTCGTTGATCTAACTGAAAGAACAGGTTTGTACTACCACGTTATATTTGCGGTTAATGCTACCTAGCCGCCTATTAAATAAGCTGCTAATGAGTTGCAAAAGAGTTTGTATTTGTTCGAACGATCGTATGGTCAATGTTATTATTGTGTATTATTCACGTAGCAAACCGCCACCTCAGACCAATATAACATAGAGACCTGAAAACAAACATAATTCCTAACATTGTAACGATTTCTAGCCAAACTGAATTCTTCTCTATGTCTAAATATTTGAACAAGACATCTGGTTTATCGAAATGACAATAAAAATCCTTACACTCCAACTGTGTTCTTCCAAAGCCGAAAATTGTGAGGACCATGGCCACCACTCCGCATCTGATGAAGGATGTCTTCATGATAATGTTCATGATAAGAGGTATTCGGTGGGAGAAGTCAAAGCCATAGATGGCAAGACCAAGGAACGGCGCAATCGTTGTTGGCCCGATAGCACAGCCGTTCTGAAAAAAATCCGACAAAATATTGAATTACGAGTAAAAAAAACTATTTTTAAGAAATTTGAGTTTAATTTTAAGTTTTTGGGTAAATTTTAAAATAATTCATTCCAATAATTTCAGGGTGTTATTCTAATAAACCTTTTCACGCTGCGAAACGACGTCGTCTGGGAACACCAAGAAACGTTAGAACCCCACGTAATTACAAATTCGGGTAGGTATAGACCCGATCGGAAAAACATTCATTTGTTTTCTGTCTGAGTATGCCCTTTATTTTTGTATAACAATATATGTATAAGTTCATAGTAAATATGATAATGACAATAGTAATAGAATATTCCAATATTTGCTTCGCTGTGTCTTATCATTATAACAAACGATTAAGAAAACTTGTACTCGTATGCACTTGTATTATAATTAAACCATACGAATAAGGTCGGAATTTAAACGATTTCTGGATATATCACTACGTTCTCAGTATACATAAACATTAATATTACCTACTACGTAGCCATTTTGACATTACTTCAAAATTCAGACAGTATAATTGTTGACGACGAAAAGGCTAGGGTACTTAGGCAAACATGTATATAGTTTCGCAAATAGTTGTTAAGTTTTTATGTATAATATGGAAATAATGGAGTGATCCCTAGTATGTCTCGGCGTGAATCGTTGGTCATTAGTGTAATTGAGGACATACTAGGATCTTATCAAAAATGTAAATACGTGTTAGCGATAAGGAAAATAAATGATTCCCCGCGGGTAGCGGGAGGGGTACATGCATGGACAAGTGGAGGGGAGGCCCGTCGTTGACCGGTAGTGGAATCCCGCAACTAGCCAGAGGTTGAGGAACCCAATAAATAGAATAAAAGGCGGACCATTTCCGGTCAACTTCACTTCCGCAGCGGCATCCACTCCGACAACAACAAGAAAAAGAAGAAGAACAAGTACCTCTGCGCTACCCCGGCTCTATTGAAGAAAAAGCCTTGTTGTTTTATTCAAGACACGGAAAAACCTATTATACAGTCCACACCCCCCGGCGATCCAGTTGGTGCGGAGTACAGACACTAGCATTCTACTGCGTGTTAGTGCATACGTATCCCGCACAATAATTAATCTACAGACTTGCAAAAACAAGCATTATTATCATAATTAATTCAGCTCTAACTAAATTTGCTAGGTCAGGTGGTCATCTGATACTTTATTATACATAAACATAGGTAAATAGATACCTATGCGTATACATAGTAGTATTCTAAGACATAGAACTGATTAATGAACCTGATAACACTAATAAATTGGGACAGTCTATCATAGTCAGTAATTGCTTATTAAACGTACGTACTGCATTGATACATCTTATTCATTGAATCGTTTTGAATCTTATTACAAAGAACTTAAGGGTCACACATATTGTCGATTGGAATGCAATTGTGATTTCTATTATAGGCGATCGTGCACACTCAACCTTTCTATTTTCGTAAATTCAGTGAGATTACTATAAACTATAAAGTATTAAAATTCCTGAATACACGTCAGCCTTAATAATAAACTGTTTACAAATAAATACTTTTCAAATTCATTAATTGTTAATTGTGGCAATAAATTATATTATTATATTTTTTTAAGTTTTTTTTTTTTTTTTTTTATGTACGAAGGCGGCAGACGAGCATACAGTCCGCCTGATGGTAAGTGGATACTGTCGCCCATAGACATCCGCGATACATGCCAACATTAGTCCAAAATGATAAATGTTGGCACGCCCCCGGATGCGCTTGCTGGCATTGCTGGCAACACAGAGTATCATCTATAAAAAGTGATTGTAACGGAAATAGGCATTCAAAAACGATAGAACACTGATAGAAGTTCAAGCCAACTTTCATTTCGTCGATTAATTTCTATCATTTTTATTTCAGATTAATTAATTTTTTTTTTGACAAGATCCATAATAAATGTGTTAGTACAAACAAGCTTAGAGACATATGTTAGTAAACCCATGCTATAAACAGACTAGACTACCTTGAGACATGAACGTCCACCCAATGTACCATAATTGGGCAGTCTAATCTGTCCCGCTAACACGCTTAGTATAAAAGATTATTTTCGCGCTACTTACCCGAACATTAAAAACAGATCCAATAGCCAAGCCCATGCCTTCAGCGACCAAAGAAGTAATGTTTCCAATGAAGCAGAAAACTATAAACCTTGACACTTTAAAGGGCACTCCCACCATAAAATACACTATGGTACAGAACACCACATTCAAAGTGATTTGCACTGGTAATTTGGATACAGTGAGTGCGGCGTAGTAGGGCGTTAGACTGTACCAGCGGTTGAAATGCTCCTTCTTGACTAGTTTTACTTCTTGAGGGTCTGGAATAAGAAATTTGTTAGTTAAGTTTCCGATAGATGTCGCTAGTAGTGGGTAGACTGACATTACATATCTAGACTACGTAATTAAATAGCAGATACATAGTTAGTCTGGCCATAAATAACGTTATAATAAAGAAAAAAAATACATTTGAATTTGGAATCTGGTAATCTCACGTGAAAAATTAATGTTTTTTTCTCATTTTGGAGTGAATCATTATTAGACGTTGTACATTTGAATTATAACGAAAACCGAATTGCATAACACAAAGTAAGCATGGAGCCAAATGCAATTTTTAAAACTCCATCCGCTTGGTATTAGCTGTATGTTTTCGTACCGAGCTAATGGTAGATATATTGAAACGTCCTCTGTTTGTGACAGAAAATAGTCTGGCCGTTCACGCACTATTCGTACTAAACAGACGATTAAAGCTGTAACCGAGATATTCCGAAGAATTCCCTACCGGAAGCAAAAGATTTAATCCAGGGAGATGAATATAGCACCCAGAACCTTAACACGTATACCTATGCTGTTTACAAAAGACGTATACTGGTCATTTCTTAACTGATAATTTAAAGGAAAATAGAGTTAACAAATCAAAACAAACTTCGTTGGCAGTATGTAAAGGGAGCTCGTAGACAAATCTTATTTACGAACGAGAAAATGTTCACCATTGAAGAACATTTTAACAAGGAGAATAATCGAATTTATGCTCGTAACTCTAGGCAAGCTGCTCAATCGGTCAACAGGGCGCAACGTGGCCATTATTCTGCTTCAGCGATGTTTTGGTGGGGTGTTATCTATCAAGGAGTGACTGAACCATATTTTTAAGGTATGAAAAAGGTATTAAACGTCGGCTCAGGTGTATCAAGATACGATTCTTGAGAAGGTCGTAAAGCCTCTTAACAAGACATTGTTCCATAACCAAGAATGGTCCTTTCAGCATAAGGTTCAACACCGGATCATAAGGCTCGCTCAACACAGTCGCGGCGAAAAAGGAATATTCCCGACTTCATTAGAGCTGAAGACGCCGTCATCTAGAAGATACCGATCTTAATCCGCTCGATTATGATTTATGATCTGCTTTAGAGAGCATGGCATGCTCTATACGCCATTATAGTTGCCAATTTTCCCATGGTAAGGGTGTGTTTCAATCGAAAACAGCCTCAACGTTTGAAAGATTCTATAAAAGTAAATGGTGACCATGTCGAATAAACGTTATATTTGTAAAATGATTACCTATTTATTTCTAAAATAATACAAATTCTTGTAATAAAATGATAATGTAAAAACAAATATCAATGTTTTCTTTGTAACAATATTTATGGCTAGACTACGTATATCGCTGGTATGTAGTACAACTAAGGTAGTGTAGAAATTCTTTACATGACAACATTCTTTGGATGGTAACTTGAATTTATGGTATTCCGTAAACAATCTCATAATGTTTTTTCTTATGTATCAAATGATTGTATACTTAGATTTGCAAGTATACATAAAAACGTATAGTATTTGCAAGATTCGTATAATAAATGTTGAATTTGTTTAAATTCCGGTATAAAATGCGGAATAATTTAACGAATCAAAGACGTGCCAAAACTTTAATTTATTTATTTCATTTATATTATATAACTACGTTAATTAAGTTAAGGCGGTTACGTCTTTAAGATCTAGATGGCAAAAATCATAATTATTCATGAATTATACCTACTCGAAATAAAAATCCATTTATGTCCTTAACGATTGAAATTAGCACGATAATTTATTTCATTTATATTATATAACTGTTATATTTTGTAAAGTACCTAAAAGCCGTCATTTTGTTTAAATAAATAAAAAGGAAATATGACATTTATTGCATTTGACGTTACATTAAAAAATATATGCAATACTGATTTAACACACCTGTTATAAATTAAGTGTTACTTGTGACATTGTTAACGTTATTATCGTCATTGAGTACGTATTATTTTAATTAGGTGTAATTTGTGATTATTGACTTTATTAATAATTAGTTGTTAACCATAAATAAGGGTTCATAGTTGAATTAATAACTACTGTTGCTATTGAATTAATAACTTCATTAATGTTGAAGTAATAATAAAAAATAAAAATTTGCGCGCTTTTTACAATACAATGTTTCATTTGATTTCAAATGTAGAAGATACTTACTTATTCTAAAAATTAAAGCGAATGAAAATAAACATACTTATAACATTTGTTCTAAATTTTGTACATTTTCAAAAACTTTTCTTTCGTCCTATTATTGTATTCATCAAATAATTTATTGATTGTTTCAATTTATTGTTAAATACGTAGAAAATATCCTGTTTAAATGCATGCCTTAGAATATTACGTTCTACAATACTTTGTTTCAATATAGGATCACAGGTCTAATTATCAAACCAATTAAATCAGATCTTGAACCTAAAGCTATAATTATGTTGAAGAAAAGTATACAATAACATGTAATTTTTAAAGCAACGGAAGACATTGTAGGAAAAAAAATTGATGTTGTAAGAAATCGTTGAAATTGTATTATCTGTAGGTAATTACAAAAGAAACCAGATAGTATAGGAAATAAAGTTTTTTCTCTAGGAACTGTAACGAAATGAACTTACATAGAAGCCTGTCCAATACTATTATGGCTATAATGAATTCTACTGCCACCTCATAATTAAAACAAACAATATTTACGCAGTCTTTTGTAACTTGGATTTGAACTATTCACTGATCTTGTAATTTACAACCAAGTTCATTAATGAAATAAGTTGATAAAATTTATTTTTAGTATTTGTAGGTACCAGTACTAGTACGTACTATACAATGGGACAAAATCATAGAAATAAATCTAATAAGAATAACATTCACATAAATCAATATACTGCTTACAAAAATCACACATATAAAGCAAGATGCAAATGTAAAATGATAACTTGATAATCCTAAAAAGTGATTTTTTTTCATATAATGGCACTTGAGCAATTAGCACATTCTGCCAGTGTCAAGTTGTCTTCGTAATAAACAATTACTAAAACGTATCCTGTCAATGTCGAGTCTCGTCGGAGTAGGTCAGGAGTCGCTCGGTTAAAGCGATAGGAGGTTTACTGATGATGACAGACGAGGACTCCTTGGAAGCATACGAAAATCCCAGACCCACGCTTTTATTTACAACTAGCTGTGCCCGGGCATGCCCGTCAATTTTTCTGCACGTAATATATAGCCTATATCCATCTGGAATAATATACCTTTCAAGTGGTGAAAGAATTTTTGAAATCGGATTAGTAGTTTCGGAGATTACCTCCTACATCCAAACTTACAAACTTTACCTCTTTATAATATTAGTATAGATAATCAAACAAAACTCAACTTCGCTTCTCGAATTCCCGCCAAAAAGCCCAACCCAAAAAAGTTGCAGATAAAAAACAAATAGGAAAGAAAAGTACTTACAAACAAGTACCGGGACCATAATCTGAGTGTACACGAAAAAGATGATAAGCCCAACACACATTTTCAAGTGATTAAACATCTGGCTACCGTCATTAGCTGTGCCGAAGAAACAAAGGCCAATGAGTATTCCACACATAATGTGGTGTATGGTTTGGATCCATAAACCTGAAAACAAATTATTTACATGTTAAATTTCGTGTAATTAAAGGTGAGTAGAGGTGAAATTTAATGACTGCGAAATTCGTAAGGATACAAAAAGATATCAATTGGCCATTGAAATAAAAAATAAAAAAATAAGTACATACTAAATAGAAAAGTAAATAAATCTAAATTGTAATAAAAAAGCCACTGAAATAAAATTAATTAAATTAATTAAAAGAGAATAGGTACATACTAAATGCAAAAAGAAATAAAAACTAAAGATATGAATAAACGTATCGATAAGTAAATAAGATATAAGAATATATCAGTACCTATATATAAGATATAAGCATTTAGCATTTATTATTATCGTATATGGAGATATATATATATATTATTGTACCTGCATTGTTATGTTTATCTTTATATGTGGTTACGTTTATTTATTTTCTAATTAAGAGTATCCAAAAGTTGACTGGTAGAGAATGCCATAAGGCATTAAGTCCGCCTTTTGTATAATATATTTTGTGTGTGCAATTAAGTTTAAATAAATAAATAAAAGTAGATAAATGCAACTGAAAATCAAGGTGATGTTAGGGATGCTATTATCGTCCTTAATTTGAATTTAATGTAGTCGTAGAAAACCCCGATGCAACCACTGAATGCAACCACTGCAACCACTGAATGTAACCACTGCAACCACTGAATGTAACTAAAGTCAACAAAAAAATATAAAAGTAAACTCGCCTTGTCGATTCCTGGCTATCTGTTTTATCATTCTACATAACAATATAGAAAATTGATCGCAATATGTTGTCGCATAGCCGCACGAGTCTCCAGATTTCTGTACCTTCATCCATGCCATTGATGAATCCAACTCTGATATTTGACTTGACAACGAAGTAGACGATGAACTTGCTTCAGCGTACTGAGGCACCTTATAAGTACATTTTTCATTTGTTAACATTACTTCAGTTTCTGCATTGTCTTCAGTCTGATAGCATATTTTAAGGTGCATGTTATTGATTGGTTCATTGGCTCTTTCAAGTTTGGATGACTTGTAAACTTTGCCATTGAGTATTTCTTCACATAACAGTGTGACGTTATCAGAATGTTCGGTGAGCTCGATTACTGGAAGATTAAATAAAACTTATATCCAATATTTGGTTAATAGCGTGTTGTATTTTTGAATTTACGGTAGTTTTTCTCAGCATCATCTACATATCTGTAAACTGTAACACCGTTTTTATAACCGGAACCAGCCCTTTTTTGTCCACTGCAGGAACCGGGCCGCCTGATACACATTGTCTTGTGCATGAGGGATGTATGGACTCGCTAGCCAAGCGGGTTGGCGAGTCTGTTCTTTTAAAGGTGGTGAAGTTGCTCAGGGGATATGGTAATCCCGTAGACGCCTTTTACGACGCCCACGGGATCATTCCGTATGTGTAAATCATTCATTAAAATTATTATATAAATATAAACTTCTAAACAAATTGAATAATAAGTATGTAAGTAATGGCGCGCACCATATTCATAGTCTAAATATTTACCGATTACCAAAATGTTTACAACCGAGAAGTCAAGTACGTTAATATTTACTTGTATAGTTTACTTGTTAAAATGAGTGTAAATATTGTTCTCACGACTTAATTAAATTTGTTTAATATGGTTCTTAATAGCATTGTCATTAATATTGATACCATGCTTGTTCTTTTGTCATTAATAATATCCCGGCTAGGTTGAGAGGGGGAGAGTGCACGCTGCAATCCAACAGCCGTTGGGCGCGCTCAACTGGCCACGTTACCCCTCTCTCACAGAAAACTACCTTGAAATGTACTGCATTTCCCACTCTATCTTATTTCCCTAATGTACGTATGTGTTTCGGTAGTGAATGAGATGTGCCAAAGCCCATTCCCATCCTATCCCTCCCCATTTTCCTAACCCCTTCTGTAAATCCATTCCTATATCTCCAAAGGTAGGCAGCGCATCCGGGGGCGTGCCAACGTTTGTCATTTTGGTTTAATGTTGGTATGTACCGCGAATGTCTATGGGCGACAGTTTCCACTTGCCATCAGGTGGACTATATGCTCGACTGCCGCCTTCGTCCGTAAAAGAAAAAAACTATTATCATAGTATCGTGTGCTAGAAACCTACTATAATATACGTGCAGTAGTTTAAACAAATTGTAGAGATAACCCATATTAGAAATGTCATTTCTCAATCACTAGCAAATAGAGCAAGATGTCACGCAATATTGCATTTGTATTTACTTTTGACACCTCTCCTATTTTGTAGGTCAAACTAGTTTCAGACACTTGTTAACACATAATTTTTGTATTTGCAAAAAATGTCAAATAAATGAAATAAGTATTTCTAAACTCCTTTAGTCACATTTCAACATATACATAAATCAATAGATCAATTTAATATTTCTATTTGATGGTGTTTTTTTTTTTAGTTTTCTGGTCACAGCTGAAACATGGCCGTAACACTACATACATATGTTATAAAATGAGATAACTCGTGATTTGCCCTGATAGAAAGCAAGCATATCGCGAGATATCTTGACTTGTGGAGAAAGATATTTTTTTTCGATTCGGCACATGGTGATGCTTTTGAAATGTTTCTTCCGGCGGGGAAAGGGTTAAATTACAGAATACAATAGTCGATCTAATCGCTAAGGCTACTACTACACTACAATAACTACAATAACTTTAATTCTTGTTTTACAAGTATGTTTGACACTTCGTGAAAATGTCAAGTATTTTTTTATAGAATCAAGGTGGTAAACGAGGGTAAAGTCTGCGAGATGTAAACGGTTACCGTCGCCGATATGTATATGTATGTCAATATCAGGAAAATATTTAAAAAGACAGTGGTGAAAATTGACAGTTTTGCAATTTTTCATATGGCCCAAACGGAAAGTACACTGTCGGACAACATGTGTCCGTCACGGCGCTCAACATGTTAAGAACGTTTACATGTCTGCACATTCGCATATATTCTGCCTTCCTTTGCGAATTTTAGACAAGAATTGGAAAATAGGAAATAGGAAAAGGTATCAACCAATCCTCTATCTCACCTGCCTCATTTAATTGGAGGAAGGAAACAGGATGAGACGGCATGGGATTAACACATCATCCTCCCTAGTAAGCTTTCTCGCTGGTTCGATATAGAATGTGAATGCATCCGAACTGAATCATCCGTTACATTATAATGTTGTTGAAAAAGACGTAGTGATAACTAGTAACCCAACGATTTAGAACCTACTTTTATTTTTTAAATTTTAACCGCAATACTATATCAACTAATGTATTAATATACATTCGCAGTCTCCCAGATATTGCCGATATCGATAAACATGTCTAATTTTATCGCCCTTTAAACTGTAACCTCCACCAGATAGTCTTATATGAATCAATTTCATAAACTACTTACTGAAATCAGCGGGATTGTGATGCCTTGGGCAAGGCAAGCCAACGCTCTGCAGATACGGCACCATGGCGGCTGTGTCTCCCTGATATACGCAACGACCATCAGCTATTACGTACACCTGAAAGAGATAGAAAAATAAATTCAGCGACATGGGGAAACAAGCTTAACCTTTTCTAAGTAATGATAAAGTGGTACTGTAAGTAACGGAGAATAAAAAAGCATTTTCGGTTGAATTGTATGAAAACTTGAATCTCCTTTTAATCTATTACAATTTTACATGTAGAAATAATTGCTTCTCATAGGCCTTGCATGCATTCAGGTACTTAATAGTAAGTTAATACTTAATAGGTCGTTACTTATAATTAGCATTCTACACCTACCCACTTCTTTCATACCAAACTTAGCCGCAAGCTTAAACCGAATATTGGCGGTTCAAAGCAACGGTCGATTAACTTATTCTTTATTTGAAGCCCTGATTTCTTTGTAAGCCTCTATAACAGAATAGTGTAAACTCTAGCTTGTTGTAAATCACCTATTGTAATTTTAACCTGTACTCTAGCAATTATAGCAATTTATTTTCTCAATTTGACATTTAATTTAGTTTTGATCGTACTAAGGCTTAAATATTATAACTCGCAATGTTAATCATAATTTTTCACAATACAGAGAAATAAAAAAAATCAGGTCAAAGTACGAACGGATAATGTCTGTTATCGCTATACAAATGACACATATAATCCACTTTGTGTAGTTTTCCGACTGATTCACCACTCTGTGACGCACTCACGCATAATAACATAATGTAATTAAACCATTACAACCAAAAATTCTTTCACAAATAGGAAGCTACATTATCCGAAATTTTGAAAAAAAAAATGAAAAGAAAAGAAATTCTCTAAACCGAAGCGAAGCGAGGGCGGGTCGCTAGTTAATTAATAATTAAATCCATGTAGTCATATATGTCTAACATAAATCCAGGACATGATCGTTTATGTAAACTTTTAATTAATGTTTATTGACTAGGAAAGCGTAAATCACAAGTCGTTGATTGTCGACGATTATTATCGTAATGAATGCAAATGCAATTCATTGGACACAAGGAGCTACACGCTATCAGTAGTCTCTCACGGAGATGAATGTACTCCATTGTGTAGGTAAAATTAACACGACATAGTAACCCTCGTAATCCTAGTTGTATTGACATAAAAGAATATAGGCCATACCCTCCTCGTGCACAAAGCATATATCTATGAGGGGGGCCCATGTCCAGCAGTGAACGATGATAAAAGGGCTGGTTACGATTACCATTACGGTTACAATAACACACTTAAAGCTTGCACAAACACACTAGATGACTACTTCCAATCTAAAAGAAATATTTACATAGTTTTTCGTATACCTATTGCTATGATTTATTCTGTGGCGTTGACGTGGAGCTTACCGTATTATTAAAATATGAATATGAAGAGTGATTTAATGACTCTGATAAATAGTAATTATATACTTCACGACATTTTAATAAAATGATGCGGGATGTACGGATATCCAGAACAAGGTTCAGGCCAGTCGTGGATTCGTTCAGAAAGAAGTTAGGCGTTTAAACGTATTTTAATTATAAGAAACTTAGTCCAAATTTTAGTACCTGATCAAATAGTTCTAACAGCGAAGCGGCCGGCTGGTGTATAGTGCACACGACGTTCCTCCCCTGCCTCGCGAGCTGCCTCAATAGCTTCACACACTGTACAGTAGTGACAGTATCCAAACCGCTTGTGGGCTCATCCAAGAAGAAAATTGGTGGGTTGTTCACTAGCTCCAGAGCGATTGATAATCTAGAGAAAATTATATAGTGTGTTTATTATTTATTAGCGAACAGATCAGTTTTAGTCTAGATTAATGTCTATTTAAAATATATAGCATGGAATAATAGTCTACTATGAATAATCTAGATTTTTTTTTACATAAATTGCCATGAACTTTTAAAAACCCTTACAGTAGACGCATCACGCATTCCTTGTTCACTTTTGCTTCTTTGCATTTCAAAACTGTATAGATATTCATAGGTAGAGCTACAAGTAGAAAGCTCTCAAAGCATTGTACATATGTACTTCTAAAACTGCCAATCTAATCAGTGATCTAACTTGAAAACATGTTCATACAACGACCACAATGCTACACTGTACCTATAAAAAATATTATAATGCAAAAACGTTCTACTCAGAAATGGAGAAAAGTCCGTTAACGTGAAGTTTTTATTGATTGACACTTTTATTGATAGCTATTAATTATTTATCTTTGACGTCTTCCAGATCGTGCCTGTAATAGTCTTGTGCTGCAATAATTATACTATTTACAAGGTTATGTAATATGCATTTTATTGCACATCCAAGATTGATCACAGATCACAGTCGATGCAATCAATTAGTCGCGGACTAAATAGACGGATACGTAGTAAACATTGTCATGACGGCATCGCTTACAAACTGCTGGATTACTTATAACAATGGTTAGGTTACACTGTACTAGGTACTACCATAAGAATAATGTATTCTTATGGTTACTATAAATACTATAGTAACCATACATGTTACTATAGTAGCTATACATAGTGCTCTCTTAGACGCTTATCTAATTAGAACTCATAAAATTCGTATACTCGTATTTTACTGCACAGCTGACGCTCTTGTCCCTAATCAATGACCTACCTGGCAAAAGGTGAATGATTATTATAAATATACGAGGGGATTTCCAAAAGTTTTCGGCCTGACAAAGAAAAAGGACGCTTAATTTTGTCATTTGAACATTTTGTCTTCAAAATGAGCGAAAACTACAACGGTCACTTCATCATCAATGGAAAATCTTCTACTCCTTAGGTCCGCCTTGAGCTTTGAGAACAAATTGTAATCACTGGGGAGCTAATTCATAGGGTGGGTGGCAAATTTCCGTGAAGACACACTGAAACAGCAGCTTTCGCAATTTCGGAGACTTGGACGTGTGCATTGTCATGGACAAGCCGCACACCTTTGCTTAGTTTTCCACGACGTTGCTGCTGGATTGCTTCTCATAATTGTTCTATAAGGTTAGCTTAATACCTTCTAGTCACCGTAGTATTGCGTTCTATAAATCTATATACAATATTCCTTGACAATCACAAAATATCGAAGCCATTGTCTTTTTGGTGGACTGAGTCACCTTTGATTTTCTAGGCGGTGCTTCACCAGAACGACGCCACTCCATCCACTTCCTTTTGGAAAGGGGACCATATTAAAGAACCATAGTTTTATCCCCAGTAATAATAGACTCAGAAAAATCGTTTCCCTTTCACTAAAAGGCCTCCAAAAGTTTCTTAGAGTACGCTACTCGTTCACTCCGCTGCACACCTGAAAGAAGTTTTAGCACCCACCTGACACTAATTTTATTCACATGAAGAATCCTAAGGACTGTAGTTTTTAAAAGCCCTGTGCTTGCTGCTATTTCTTTCGTCTTTAGCTGTCGGTCGTTCAGAACTTCATCTTCCACTAATTTAATGTTGTTTGGAGTGAGTGCCTCAACAGGTCAACCCGAGCGAGGTTCGTCGTCGATACTGTCGTCCCAAAGGAAATTGCTTACATCAATCTTTGACAGTGGAAAATGATGAAGAAGAATCCCCGTACATATTAGCCAACCTTTGTTTGATATCGGTCGGGTAAACATCTTCCTTTGTAAGGAACTTGATCAAGGAACGATATTCCAGTTTAAATATTTTAAAGATTATGCGACTTCCTGTTGTCCTGTTGTTGTTGCCTGTTGCCGAGTGCTGCAAGCATGCACATGCATCTTTCTATCACAACATTCACATTCATAAAAAAGTGATATGAATGATTACAGCCCGTGAGAGTTCCAATAAAACGATAGTAGGTACTAAATGGACCTTCACTTCTCCACGGACAATTGTTTACAAATTAACAATTCATTGTCCTACTTGCATAACTTTTTATTACTCGTTTATTGTTTTAAAGTAATATCCGTGTATTATGATGATAATTACCTGCTACGTCGACCTTTGTATCTTTTATTTTTTAATTTACTGTGCTTATCTTTAATTATTTTTATTAATTACATGCACTGATGGGAAAAGTCAGGTAACTACTTATGTTATTGGTAAGTCGGGGTAAAAATGGCCATTTATAGCCAAATACGAAGAGCTTCCAAAGTTGTCAAATTATTTAAATCAAATACATCTAATTTATTCGATTGTTCACAATCTTAATTTGAAATTCTATCAAACGTGTTTGATTCAGATAGTTTGACCGTCTCGAAGGCTTACAATTAACAATAAGCTTAACATGTTAACATTTCAGGTATATCAATGGAAACTGTATTTATTAAATAGAAAAAATAACAGTTAATTATAGAAATATTCTACCTGTACTGACCTATGGCCCGCAAATAGCATGATTAGCAAATGTGGATATCACTGGAGAGGTTTGGTAAGCTGTTTTAAAACAAAAGTTAGCCTTATATTAACAATTCTAACCTTTTCTTCTGTCCTCCAGACAGCAGATCAGTCTTCGTATGCTGATGCTCTAACAGGCCCAACTCTTGTAATATTTCTTCCGAATGTGCTTGAGCTCCTTTAGGCAGCTTCAAGCTGGCTGCCACGTCCATAGCCTCACGAACTGTGAGGAGCGGTTGAAGGAGATCCTCCTGGGTAATGTAACAGGAAGCTCGCTGAAACTGCTGCTCGTTCCTTGGCTGTCCGTTGATGAGGAGTTCACCTGACACGCCCGCTGATCTGTTTGGAAATTTCATATGGCATTATTTTTTTGTCACCAGCCAAATTTTTTATTTGATTCAGAATCAGTTACAGAACACATTGCGATTAATATAACTAAAATATTTAAAAAATAAACATATCTTCTTTCTATAAGACGTACTGGCAGCGCATTCAATAACAAGGAATAAAAATTATAATTTTTTTAAAGTATTATAGTTTTCTTGTCAGATTTGTTTTTCGTTACTTTAAAAATATAGGTACATTTTTCTTTACTTAGAAACAAAAAATCTGTATACACTGCATTTAAAATTTTCTTACTTCAGCTATCCCAACGTATCGCATAGTAGATATATATATTTATTTCTTATTAATTCACATGTAACACGGTATACATATTGAAGCATAAAATAATATAAAAGTACTCATGTTTCGCGTGTGTATATCAAGTGGAACTAGTCTAAGAAAGGTTTAAATCTTTGAGTCTAACAGTAAAATCTACCACGTACAATTTAAATACTCGTTAACACCATTCCTTAACACTTACAATCTAAAAACCAAAGTCAAATCATCAAAGTTCTGCTAACCTGTATCCAGATATGGCGTTGAGCAAAGAACTTTTTCCTGCACCCGAGGGCCCCATGATGGCCACCAGCAGTCCAGGGAGGAATCTGCCATGCACTCCCTTGACCACATCTCTGGGTTTGCCTGCAATAATAAAGTGTTTTTAAGAAAATATATGTTCTGCTTTGCATGTCAATAGTAGTTAGGATGAAAGCTTTCGACCGTTCGGATATCAGCCAAAGGACAAGAATGTCCATAGGTAAATAAAGACCATAACAGCGTATACAATGCTCAAAGCAATATAGATGATGTATGTCCTTAAGTTGATGAGTTTTTGAATGGAGGCCACGTTCCGGGAAGCGCAGTGTGGGACGCCCTTCGGTCAGGTGGGCCGACGCACGATTTGAAGAAGTTCACCGGTGGTGGTTGGATGAGAAGAGCCGAAAATCGGTGACGAGCGTTGCGAGAGGGCTATATATTTATATTATTATTATTATAGAAATATTCGTTGCTTTGTTATTATTATATTATGACATTATGATTCAAATATCTGTCGCATGCATCCAGAAAGGTGAGCGAAAATTGTAGAGAAATGGACAACGACGTAGAGAGAGGCAGACCGAGGAGATGGCGGGACGACATAGATGCGTGGACTTGGCGGAGCGTGGCGTTGAGCAGAGCGGTCTAGCATAAAAGAGGAGAGGTCTTTGCCAAACAGTGGGACATAATATATAAAAGACTAATTTAAAAAAAATAAGTTTCAAATATAATAGCAAGTTTCGATGTTATCGTTATCACTCAGAAGAATGTTTCGTATCAATATGAATTTTAGTATTTCTCCGTCCAATAATTAATTAACAACTCTTAGTTACAACGTTTACGAAATGTGTACATACACAATATGCGTTTATAATTTTAAGACCATCCATCCTCCATGCTCAAAGCAATGTGCATGAAAAGGCCCGTGTCCAGCAGTGGGTGAGGAAAAAGGGCTGTGTACGGTACACAATATTTTTTTTTTAATGAAATAAAATGACAGACGACAACAAAGAGACCGTTTGATAATAAGCGAATACCTGTCGCCCGTGGGCATCCGCGACACACGACTAGGTACGTACATTAGTTAAAAATGACGAACGTGGTGATGCCCACAGTTGCGCTTAAGGATTAGGTATTAAGATTTGGAAAAAGAATTAGGAAGGATGGGAGTACAATACTTTGCTTATTTTTTATAGAAATAGATCTATAGAATATTTTTATAGATCTGGTAGTGCTAAGTGGATACCGGACTTTTTGGCGGGAGGTCGGGAAGTGAAGTTAAGTTTTTGTTTGATTATTGCAAAAGTTGTGTATTAGGCATTTTGTGGTTTAATAGTGATAGTTCATTAAACTTCAAAGTGTTTTTCATGCGCGGTGTTTGTGATAATCAAATAAAAGCGTGGGGTCTTCGTTTTTCGTGTACTTCCAAGGAGATCTCGTCCGTCCTCAGTAAACCTACTATGGCTTTACTGAGCGACTCCTGACTTATTTCGACGGGACTGGACATTGACAGGATACGTTTTAAACTTTGAAATTGTTTCTTACGAAGAAAACTTGACGCTGGCAGAATGTGCTAGTTGCACCATTGCCATATATGAAAAAAAGTGGATACCGTCGTCCCCATGGATGGGAACGTCCTTATATCAGGAATGTCCATATATTCCTGATACATGGCAACTTTAGTCAAGAATGACAAACGTTAATACGCCTCTGATTGCTTCGCCAACCTTTACAGATTTAGAAGTGAATTACCTACGAAAACTACTGTTGTTATTGCTTCCAATTTCCATTTTCCAGTCGTTCAAAAAATGTACGTGAATGGTACCATCTACTGTTCATTTCCTTGTGATTGTAGAATGTCAAAATTGGTGGCCTGTGCCTTGCATTGTGGACATTAACTGATATCAAATTAAAAATAATTTATTACAGTAAAATGTTAATATTCGCTCTACACGTGTGTAAACTATTATCTCTAGATAGTTCTAGACGGAAATTATGTAATGCGCGCTTTTCAGAATATTGCACATAAACATTATAATAAGACAATAAGGTTATATAAACATTGTAATAAAACATACAATATAGAATAATAGACAATAAATAGTAATACAAAGATGCCTTGTACAATGAGCGTACCTACTTATTAATAGGTCTTAGTTTAAAAGGTAAGGAGCCAGAGCCGCATTCTGATTATGTAATTTACCTATATTATGATTATGTAAGTTCTTTTGGCGCCCTTTTGATAGATTTAAATAATACGGATAGATAGATCCAACATGTTCTGAACAGGTAGTGGCTGGATGAGAAGAACAGAAGACCGTGTAGTGGCAGATCTAGAAGGAGACCTACATATATTCAGTAATGGAGAGACAAGCTATTAGTATGGTACTGATCAGATGCGAGCCGTATAAGTAGTTTCTCGGTGAGGTATAGGGTTACGTACAAAAGAATATGTAGAAATAAAGGCTACTCTTCATTTATTCTACATTTTTTTTATAGGGAATTAGGCGAACGAGCAAGCGGTCCCGCGTGATGGTAAGTGTTACTGCCGCCCATGAACACCAGGGGGCATACGGATGCGCCGCCGACCTTGCAAAATTCTATTCACAGCTTTCTTGAAGAACCCCATATCGTAGCGTAATAGTTATTTTTACAAATAACTCTTATGTAACTAAATAATAGATTTTTTTCTATCATTATATATTTTATTTTCTAGCTAGCTACGTTATGTATTTTCATTTTAGAGCCCCTTCGGCGCCTTGGTCGCTATCGTGCACTATACGCCTTTGCCCTTATGTACGCCACAGGCCTAAACCACTGTACTTATAAATTTACTAGAAATATCTACCGGTGCACCCATAAAGGATGAATCATCGGCCAATAATAGAATTCCATATTGTACCTAACATAGAGCTTGTGGTTACTGCCCGAGATATAGGCTGCATACAAAGAGTGCCTTCGCTGGAAACAATTGTATATCACGCCACTGATTCAGAGTAGGGATGTAACGAATATTTGTAATGCGAAAGACTCGCAAGATTTCGATTTTATTTTGGCCAATTTCCTTGCAAGAATTTCAGCAGCAAATTTCATATGAAAAGTCCTGTTTTGACCTCCTTAGAAGACAAGTGACAACTTGGAAATTTTCGATAAAACAATAACCATAAACAAGAATAATCATTGTTTATTTTCAATTTACGAATACAATGTTACTTATGTAGGTATTCGTTAAAAATGTAAGGTATGCCCGCCCTTTCTTCTGAGAGCAGCGTTGCTCATTGAATCTTATGATGAAATTTCCTACTTGTTTACTGACATTTCGTATTATTAAAAATTGTGATTATCTATACATATAATGAAATCATAATAGAGCCTTTTGATAGATGAAATATTAAAAAATAGTACAAACAACATTTTTTGGAATTTTTGTATGTCTGTCTGAACACCCATCACGCAAAAACCACTGGACGGAATTTAATAAAACATAGCATAGTTATAGCTTATGACATGGGTTAACATTTGTGGTACATTTTATCCCGATCTGTTACAGAGTTCCCACGGGAATAACTCTAAAGTTCACGCGAATAAAGTCGCTGGCACCCTTAGTTATATAGGCAATATGTGATGTTACTTGAGTGAAGTCAGAATTTTTCAAATAAAGCAATGAAAATATGGATTTTATTAAGAATTTCATTATATATTTCGGGAGCTAGAACCGACAATAAGGTCCTTTTTGTCAGATAATGTCGATTATTACTAATGTAATAATAACTGTTTGAATTTTCAAAATAAATTAAGGATGATATTTCTGTTACGCTCTGGCTGTCGGTAAAGTATTTTTCGTTACATCCGTAATTACAGAGGGATTACATTACAGAGCGCTCAAGTTCATAAAGTCCAATGTGTCAGAATGTCCACTATACCATAATGACCAATTTACTAAATGGTCCAGTCATAAAATGTCTATATTATATAAAAATAATCTAAAAATGTCCAGTGTATCAAAATGTCTAAAATATTGCATTTAATAGCGTATACAAAGGGCGCTGGTTACGTATAAGGAAACAATAACCAGTAACCACCAAGCACGTTCCTCTTGTGGTTGTACCCGCATTGCTTAATCATATACCTACCAATATTACTTAATTCACAGAGTTGATAGACAGATAGATAGACAAACTCTCTATTGTTAGTTACGCCAACACATGTAATTAACATGAAAAGTACAATAGGCTGGCCTAATCAACAAAGTGATCTCTTTCAGGCAACCTTTGGAGGTAAGGAGATATTATGTACGTTAAGATAGATACGTTTAATAGTATAACATTTTAGCGTTTACGTATTCACTAATTCAACTTAACTTCAGAATTAGTCACATAATCCGTAGTCCACCACGCGGGCTCAATGTGGATTGCTGGATACATTCGCTCCAGACTTTTTTCAATTCTCGAACATGTTTTCCTTCATCGCCCGATAATTATCAATAATTTAAAAATCGGTACCTACTTGAATAGAAACTCACGTGGTATGAACCGAGGATTTGAACTCACAACCTCACGAATGATTGTGAGAATAGATACCCGAATAGAAATGTGAGAATAGGCTAGCGCAGCTTATTCTAATTCACTTGATAAAAGATAAAAAAGACAAAATTTGCGACTACCCAGTCGTACATTTTATTCGTTACGATTCAATAGACAACTATCACAAAGTAAATAATGTTTCATCGTGCATGAAAAATAACTGAAAACGAAGGAAAGTTTACTGCAAACGTCAGAAAAAACAAACCGATAGAATCCCTGATTATGATTAAACGTACTGGTTATTTTTTGCAATAAATCAAACTGAATTTATATCATCAGTGCTACGCACGAATTGCTTGTGAATAACTACATAAGTATGTACAATCACTAACAAAATCGATTACCATTTATTATATATAATTGCTACTAAATTTTTAAAAAAAGGTCCCCACGTGATATTCGTGGGTGGTTTGTCCATTTGTTTTTGTCCGGGGGCTACGGGTGAAATTATAAGCATGAATTACGGCAAGAAATTCACACTTATAATTTCAACCAAACCATAGATTAAGAATAAATTGATTTGAAGGCTACGAGGCTCTTCAAAAAATCTGTGAATAGAACAGAATGAGGTCAGAATGCAGCCTCTCCTAGCAATGTAGGTTTTCATAAACGGCGCTCGTGTTCCATAAAAACAATTCGAGCATCCCGTATCCTTTACTATCCTCTTTTTATGATTTGTTAAGTGTGGATACTTGACTGACGCCACGTGTATCACGTTATACATTAGACTGAAGCGATCGCTTGCACAAAAGTGAATTATGATTTTTCTGATGGTGTAAACCAAAAAAGAAAAACTATAGGAGAATATTACAAATACGAGCAAGAATATGAACAAGTTTTTATTTTTTTGCTAACACTGTGACTATACTTACATAACTTGCCCTACCATATGCTAACCAAATCGTTTGGATCAGCGAGCGACACATACACTAATGTAAGTAAGATCATATTAGGCATCACGTAATGTAAGCCAAGCCTGTTTCAATACAGTGTATTTTAGTAGAACGTAAATTAGAACTGATGCATTCGGATCGTCCCCACGTAATTAATTTCTTATAAATTCAGACTCTGCAGTGTGGTGCCGGCCGGTTTGAATAGCTTTTAGCTGAGGAACTACATCTCCGCTAAAAGAGTGGATTCGCCAACCCGCTTGCCTAGCGTGGCGTTTTGAGGCGATACATCCTTCATGCACAAGACAATGTTCATGAGGTGGCCCGTGTCCAGCAGTGGACGAAATAAAGGGCCAGTTACGGGAAGCTCAGGCTGTTTCCACCTTAATGATTTCGACCGCAACCTGTGCGCAACCATATTTGATTGATGACGTTACGAGGAATTTAGGATTTACATTGTTAAAAGCTATTAACAGTGCAAATAAATTAAATCTTAGGGTACAAAATCAAGTTACTTGATCAAGTTAGAGTACTAAGGAAAAACATGGAATTTTTTGAGCGTTGACACATCGATTTTTACACTAAATTTAAGCAATCCCTAATTATTTTATACTTATTAATAATTAACTTTATTGTTACTCAAATACACTTATATTCCATAACGTTAGTAGGTATAAAAACTACTTTATGCGACTGCATAATTTGAACGACGTCAGCACCATCAAACAAAGAAGAACCGTCCTACAATCATGCATGGGAATCTCCAAGCAGATATCAGCATCTAACATAGATATGAGTCGTCGCCGGACAGCGTAATAAAGTAATATCAAATAGCGCACCAATTCCACCGATAATACAACATGTAATAATAAAAAAATAGCAAGAACAAACACTGTGACAATGGACAAAATGGTAATTCTTAACCTTAAGAATGCACTTGACATGTGTACTTGCATGTTATTGCTTGAGACTTCGCCGGTCGCCATCTTAGAAGAAATAATCGAATTCTATTTATTATATTATTTGTTGAAATCGACCCATTACATTAAGCTTAACATTACAGACTGAAATATAATTTAAGATACTTAGTAGAAGAAAGCGTCACTGTGCTTATGGAAAAAAAAAGTGATTTAATGCAGCAATAATGATTTTTTTATTATTTAATTGGCATAATGTGCACCTGTACACCAGCGAAGACACCGGTTAATGCACATTATGGCCAGTCGCTATCGAGTACAAATTGTCAAAAGTTGGTAAGTGTAACATAATATATGCGGAATATTGCAGAACATGCAGGTTTACCATTAACGAAAAAGCACACAAATACAAAACCAATATGTAGACGCGTTTCTGGTTCTAGCACGATACGAATATTATTCCTCTCTTCTTGCAATCGTCCTCATTATTACCTCGTAGTTTTGTAAAGAAATGACGAGAAAATGTTTTAATGACACGAGTGTACGAAAATGTACAAGTGAAAACTTATTGTTTATATAGATTTATTGAGTTTGGTTGAGATTTTCCAACATAAAATTTCGTTGGTTCAATATTCTTTTTAAATAGAAAAATGTTCTGACATCTGATTTTAAAGATAAAGCAATTAAACATTTTTTTTAAGATTTCACTAGTCTCAATATCTGGAAAACTAGAACTAAAATAAGATCCCTTCTCTAAAATGTATCACATTTGATTTCATATTTTTTTTTATTATGATTACATTTAGTTGCATAGACAAATAACACGCTTAAATAAATAGTTGTAGAAACAAAACCGCAAAACAACTGTTTCCGGCCCAGATGTTGTTTTGGTGCGAAAACGTGCTCTGCACGCGCGCAGTGATTCATTCGGTCACGGTCCTTTTGCGATTTTGCCACAAGCATAGTGATAAGCGGAAGCGGTTGTGATATTAAATAACCTTTTAGAATACTTTTACATTATATTTAAAGTTATGCCAGTCACTGATTTAAACGATAATATAACTTTAAAAACTTCGAGATGGATGTGATAAATCAAAGCTATGTAGCTCCACACAAAGCACATATTAAACGTATTTTTGCCAAACTAAATTTCCCAAAAAATTAAAATAAATAGTTCAGTTTGTTGTACATTGTCCAGAATTAAAGTAAACACAATTCTCAGGCCACCATTACAATAATCTTTGATCGAAGATCTTCAAAGGCCTTTGATCATATTTCTAGTTAAGTAACTAGTTAAGTTTTGATTTTTTTATTTATTTAAATTACATTGCACAAGTAATTTGTACTTAATGGCGGACTTAATGACATTTTCTACCATATCATGCCTCCCATATTAGATATTATTTCATATTACATATTATATTATGCCAATAATTTTATGTGATGTGATAGTATAAATATTAATAACGTTTGTTACCGTGTCGTTGGGAATTGCTTTTCGCCTACGACAACGGCCTTGGGCCGGCGACTTAAATCCTCTAAGGTATTGAAACTCAGAGAGCCAGTTTAGAGATAAGGCTCCTGTTCTGAGGTGAGCAATTTCCATACCAACTGTATTATTAAAAAAATAAATCTTAATGTGTCCTCACACCTCAACCGCCTTATTTTCAGTTCTATGTTCTAACTCTAAACCTGATTACAATGCCCGCCTACCATCGTCCGTTTCGCTGTCACAGTCATAAACAAGAACTATACTCCATTTATTAACATAAATATGCAATAGATATTTATTTAATGCCGTATTGTATAAAATAATTTTATGAAATACTAACTGTTGTCCGTGGCTTCATATTTTATCCTCCAGACACAATTTTAAAAACGTTAAAGCACGTGTTTAATTATTTGTAGAATATTTATATCAAGTTTCAAATTAATAGGAGCACCAAATATTTAATGTAACGAAGTACATAAGGAAAACATAAAACAATATTAAATTGGCATAATTTCGTTATTAAAACAGAGTTATACCAAAAGATAACTTTTTTGTGTAACGATCCATAAAATAAGTCATATATTTTTGCATTTCACGAATATGAATAACTTGAGATTGTGGCTTGGATCCCTACTGATTAAATTCGGTCATTTACAGTGCGTCATGGTTGTTTCGGATGTAAGTACTACGCGAGCCTTGACCGAGACATTGTAACAAAATCCTTCGCACTTCGTAAACAGTGTAATATTTATTATTATGTTCGTCAACTATACGAGCATAATAATAAACATTAACTAACAAAAGGCACGGGTCAGTCGTGACAAGTTTGTTAATTTTATATTAACTATTAACTAACAAAATCTCTAGAACAAGGTCAAAATATTTTTTTCTTATTCTTTACATGTAACTGGGTAACTAGGTACATAGGTAAATTTCTGAAGGACAATGCTGCCTGTGCTAGTTACCTACGATAGAGATACAGTTGACATAAGAATTTCCTGTTTGTATGATCTTTGAAGGAGATTTCGATTAAAGTTACCTATATATTTATGGGAAATAATCAAATGAGCAACAGTGGGTTAGGCTTTTTTTATAGAAAAAAGGCGGCAGACTAGCATACAGTCCACCTGATGGTGATGCCGATGATACATGCCAACATCAGTCCATAATTAATGGTAAACGTTGGCATGCCCCCGGATACGTTGCCTACCTTTGCAGATTAAATGGATCGGGAGAAAATAGGGAAATAGCGAGGGATAGGACATGATGGGATGGGAATGAGCTCTGACATATCTCACTCACTACCGAAATACGTACGTACATTGGGGTAATACGATAAAGTAGGAAATGCAGGACTTATAAAGATATTCCTCTGTGACAGGGGTAACGAGATGAGTCGAGTGCGCCTAGCGGCTGTGGGAATTCAACGTGCACTCTCTGACTACAGGTTTAAGTTCTCCGGTGTCAATAAAGATACAGAAATCCCGCGAAGCGGGACTCCGTCGGTTTTGTGTTGGCATTCTTAGTAGGTAATTAAAAATTGTTTATTTCAGTTATTCAAGAATAGTTTATTTTGCTGATCGTGAATACAAGCCTTTATTTATTTACTAACGTCTACGCGAACCAAGTCGTGGACACTGGTGTTTATAATAAGGTAACGTCGTCGCTTTTATAAAAAATGTTTCAGTCGTATTAATGAGTTGATGAAATAACCTATTGACCATTAGCGGATCTCCACAATCTCGAGGCAATAAGTTCCACACAAAAATACAATAGTTTCAGTCCACAGTTAAGTTCGTAGTTGGGTCAAATCGATGCACTGGTGCACAAATTACGAAATATTAAAAAAATGACGTCTATATATTTAATATTTATACTTATACAAACTTTGTCGTATTGGGCTCATTGAGTTCTACAGTTTCACTATTTTTCTACATACTTACTAAAAATATCGAAATCTATCTTCTCACCGACTCGCGATCCCGCGGTACCCTCCCAAAGCAAAGCCCTAAGCCGAGGTCCGTTCCTTCCGCCGGTCTACCGGCAGAGCAGCTCTTAGGCTCGTTGCTGCACACACTTTTTGCTCCTGGCTGGCTGAGTGCAGACACTCGCCCTAAACCTTACATGTCCGGTGACTCTTCACCGGCCATTAAGGCCACAAGAATTTAGCCATTCCGAAAAAAGAAATCGAAATCTAACCGTCTGATTTTTATAATGCATTTTACAAATTAAATTAATTTAGACTCATTGAATTTTGGTCCTAGATCTAACATTGAAAAGTCAAATTTTAAAACTGATTAATTTCGAAATTTTCCTTCTAATACATCTAATACTCTATAATATCTTCTAATACTTACCTCTAATATCTCTGTAAATCTAAATTATTCAAAATACGGTTTCTTGAGGTGCCTGAACACATGACTAATAAAATAAGTCTAATAACGATTGTGTCTAATAACTATATAAGTGTCTATATTTTTTTATTATTATTATCAATTTTACAAGAATAAGTAAGTACTTATATAGCTAACATTATTTTATCTAATAAACATTCAGATTTGTCTAATATACAAGTACTGCTGGAATCAGTAGTCGAGACATTAAAAACCTACCTGTGAGCAGTGAACAAATTATAATTTGGACAAGAAATATCTTCTTAATTTATATTTTAAATTATTTTCGCTGATATCTTTTTTTTAATTTAGGATCTAGGATTACATTCTAATTGGAAAACTATAGTATATGTAGGTATACTTATTGACAATAAGTATATTATTAATAAGCAATCGGTAATTTATCATTCATTATTATCCACTATTTATTCGGTCTTTCGCGCTACGCAATCGGTCACTATTTAATATTAATATACCTATTCATTTCGAACACATACATTACATGTTTTAGCACAAAGTTCGACTTCGACACGAACATTTCCCTTACTATAACAAAAGATATGTTAATAAGACCCGATTTCACTTGACTCCTTGAAAAACCGCTTTAAATGTTAAAATGCACATTAGCATACAAATAAAACAATAATGAAATACAATGCAGTGCATTTTCCTCGTAATTAACACGTTGGATATTTTAAAGAGGCAATAAGACGATAATTTCCTAGGTGTTTAAAGTGTCAAGCAATAAAATAGTTTGTGGCGAGAATTCGCGAAGTGAAAACGAGTATTTGTTTATCGTTAGGTATACAAAATGTGTATTGTGGGTTTTGTTGTTCAATAGTGATAGTTCGCTTTTGATAATTTTGTACTTTGAATCGATTTATAAAAAAAATACAAAAAAAAGTTTACAAAAATTAGCAACTACCTCAAGAAATCGTAATATATTATATTATTTTTGTACATCACATCATTGTATCTATGTCGAATTAAATCCGATCGATATGTAAAACCTATGAAGTTGGCGCCAGTGGAAGCTTCTTAAATAAATAAAATACTTTGAAGCACAAATTAAATATAATTATTATTCTAATAAAATTTCTATGAATAAAAGGTAACGGTACAACAAACAATATAACCTAAAAAACAAGTTTTCTATGTAGTTGTTACTAGCTGTTTCTATGAGACACTATGTTTTCAATTACAATAGGGTTCTTCAATTCAAAGTATAGGGCACATGCATAAACGTTCGTAGGAAAAATTATGCGTAGCTGCAGCAGACCTTGTGTAACGCCGATAAATTAGTATGATTCCTTCGTATGTTGATAACAGAAATGTTTATTATATTTCTCTTTATTTGTGCAATATGTATATTGGTATAGAATTTTTAAACTTCCTGATAAATGGATTGAGTCATGTAGGTAGGCCGTTTTATGACTGTGATTTCAATGTTTATTGTAACAAAGAACTAGCGCGTGAATAGGTGTTTTTTACTACTGCAGATACATACTCCAGATGTTTTTTTATATATTTAATCCGGAGCATATTGGTTTTCTCACAATGTTTTCCCTCACCGCCGAGCTAGTGACAATTTTTCTTAAAATTGCTTCTTTGCTATACCTAAATAAATTCAAAAACATACTAAATAGCGACCCGCCCTCACTTCGCTTCGGTTTATAAGTTAACTTTTTTCAAATTTTTGTTTTCAAAATTTCAAAATAAAATATAGCCTATATTAGAGATGGGTAATGTAGCTTCCCATTTGTGAAATAATTTTTGAAATCGGTTCAGTAGTTCCAGAGATTACCCCCAACATACCTACAAACACACAATTTTACTCTTTATTATATTAGTATAGATATAGATGAGTAGCACATTGTGATCAACAGCACTAATTTTGATTAACTGAAATAAATAATTTAAACTCCTGTACCTTCATTGTCATCAGAAAAGTAAAACCTAACCCATCTCTAAATTTACTTCCACCAATTTGCTGCCTATTCAGTATTTTGTGCTACTCGATACTATCTATGTTGGTCGACACTCTGTCTACCGATTTTCCTGTTAGTGTATAACTGCCTTTGTGATTTCATAGTGCAAGTGCAATCAATATTAACTTATTATTATTTATTCCATGATATCTGCAAACATTGACGTTTATATGTAGGTCACTGTCGAACTAGACAATATCGTAAATCCTGAATCTCGTTTATGTCTGTGTCAAGCTATTTCTATCTTGTACTATCTCAATTACAGTGGGCCACGTCATTATCACTTTATTTATTACAAGAAGCCGTGAATATTTTCTGCAATAATTATTGTTCAGTAAAGTAACAAGCAAATGAATACAAGAAAAACTACTTAGTCAAAAAATTATTTATTTATTTATGTAATCTACAACCTTTTGTGTAACTTATTTAACTAATATATCTATTCTAGTGCTAATGGCCAAATACAGATTACACGGGCTTTATATACAGTATTTAATAGATTGAACTCAAGTAATAGGTGATTAATATTTATCTTATTAATAATAGATATTGATTTGTGTTTGCATTGGTGTGTCCATTTGTGTGTGCCGTGCGTGTGTGTGCGCCCCAGTGTGAGGGTGTTTTTATGTGTGTGTATTGAAATCCATCGGAAGAAGAGAGCATAGTATGTACTACGAGAGACTTAAAATTTCGTCACTTCCCGTCTAAAAGGAGAAGTTATAATGGCCTTAGTAACAATGGTTCTTAAGGGGGGGGTAAGGTTAATTTGTAAGAAAAAAGACATGTTTTTGTGAATTTTTTGTGACGACACAGTTAAAATCTCTTTATTAAAACCAATAGCACATTAAAGTATGACATTTGAAGAATGTGTAAAATTTTCACGAAGAAATATTAAGGCAATGGCAGCAATTATTCGGACGTGTCTCGGAAAAAAGTAGAATTGCGGTGCCCCTCATAACTTGGTGCTGGATCATCTGAAATCAAAAAAATAAAGTTCATTCGTTAGATAATAGTTTTCCCCAGGTAACGCTGGGAGGGTTTTTCGAAATTTTAATTTTTCACTTTTTTGGAACTGAAGGGAAAAACGCGATTTTTCGTGAAAAAAAACGGCTAATTTGTTATTGTAAAATAAAAATTATCAACAAATTTGAAAAAACTCCAGCGTTACCTTGTAAATTATGTACAGAAATAGTGTTCAAAATTTCAAAAGGATCGGTGCAGTAGTTTTGAAGTTATGAGGGGCACCGACTTTGAAAACGTGTTGTGGGAAAAACGCTTTAAAGTTTTGAACACTAAAAAATCTGGTATAAAACGTTTATAAGCAAATTTTATCGGCTTACCTCACACTGAATCATCAATGCCAGGTCCAATAAGGATGTTGCTATCATCCATGATGTCTAAAGCACCTTTCTGCTCCTGTCTACGACGAATCCTGCCTTCTTTAGTTTGTCTCTCAGCTTCCTGCTCTGCTCGGCTTATACGTATGGAGTCAGTTGATCGCGCCCAGTCATGAGCACTTGATCCACTACTGATTCCCATGTCTTGCATGAAGGTTAGTAAAGCAAAAGAACCTTCATTGAAGACACTGGCTGCCACATAAGCTGCAATTTCAACGATGACAGAGGTTCCACTCAAGTGCTTTGGTGAGATTTTCCAAATAAGTTGGTTCAAACTCTCATTGTTGTTCTGCGTGAAGCCTCCGACACATAGCTCCAGGAGGGCATCTTTGCTCAGATCTTCATAGATAGGCTTGATGGCATTCAAAACATCCTCGGGAAGAGCACTGTACGTGTGTTTGAACGAATCCAATGCATTAGCAGCTGCAGATTTTTGCCATTCGCACCAGGAGTCCGCGCCGCTCGGGCATTTAATTTTTTTAGCTGACGCGCTACTTGTTGAAATGCCTTCGTTTTTACGTTTTTGCGGAGGTACAATTTTTCTAGGTCCATATAATCTCGAACCAGTTGATTGTCTATCAGATCTTGTAATTTTTTTAGGCATTTTAGTAATAATTTAACACAAAACTTAATGAAAACGGAGCTTAAATGATGCGAAAATAGGAACGCACGTGTACGTCTGCTCGATAGAATATTTACTGCTACAATAAATTTTATACTCAATACTGACGAAATATACAGTACAGGTATAAGGACGTTTGTACTTAAGTCGAAATTTCTATGAATGGAACTGGGGGGTAAGAATAGGTATTATATAGAGAGCGAAACATCTGCCAGGTAACAATAGCGCGCTCGGGTCGGGTAGGGATTAAAATCCGACAGGTATAACAATACTCGTAACTTCGGCAATTTTGCTCCAATCGACTTGAAATTTTGACACAATATTCTTAAAAGATTAAGCATTCATTTAAAAAAATTAAAAAAAAATTTAATACCTTACCCCCCCCTCCCTTAACAATAAAGCGCATTTTTTACGTTTTCTTTATTTTCTAGACCATTTCTTATTCTGTTTTATAGTTTTGTCGGTAGCTCATATCTGCCGATGACTGACAACCGATTGGATAGACGAATCATTGGAGACCTGATACTAGGAGCGCAGGGACGCCCTCTGGCTATATGGACCTGAAGAAATTTGCCGATAGTAGATGGATGAGTACGCCGTGTGGTGTCGGCTGGCTATAGAATATGACCACCCCATCTATTGCCGTGGGCGTGGATGTCATAAAAGGAGACTAAGGGATAACATAGCGCCTACCACAAAAACTACACCACATCTAAAAGATTGGACTCGCCATTCCACTTGGCCAGCGTGGCGTTTTAAGGCCTTACATCTCTCACGCACAAGACAATGTGCAAGAGGATGGTTGCATTGCATGGATGATCGCGTGTGATGGCGAACCTCGGGAAAGCAATGGAGAGACATAGACTAATTGTATAGTATGGTATTAGAAGGTCAAGCGAATCATCTATAAATCTTCTTACACTCTGCGGTTAACAAAACCCACAAATGCATATTGCAGGTAGGTACATAAACATTTGCATATCGCTGACTTTTACAAATAGTGCAAATATGCTTAAGCATTTTCCTCGTAATGATAAATAGTGTGAAGTAATCATGCCCTATTGCCCTAATTGCATGCATGGTCCAATGGCCTTGGAAGCGATAGCGGTTATCATAATTCTAGGTGACCTATACCAACTGTAAATAAAATTAATTAAGCTCCAATGTTTTACATAATTATATTTCATCCTTGATAGAGGACTTACGTAAACGCATAATAGATAATGCGGTCACGTTGCAGCGGCTTTGTTTAAGAACATTGTCATAAATTGCTACAAAATATCTCTTATCAAAATATGCTACATCTTATTCAAATAAAAAAAACAATAAGACATGATATGCGGCCTATAGATATAGTGATAAGTGACTACACTCCTCCATGACCGTGACCGGGCCTTTTAACTCTTTTAGAAGTGGTGTAGTTCCTCAGAGCTTGTGGTAGCGCCTTTTTACCCGACTGTGGAACTCGAGGAGTGCTAAGTTTTTCACCGTTGAGTGTATGTCGTTTCTTTATTCGTTCATAGAGCTTAAATGTAGTGACCGATTTTAATGATCGATGTATCGTTAGATTCGTCTAGAAGTCACGAGTGCTAATGGACTCGGACGGAACAGATGGACTGGTGCTACATTAAAGCTGAATAGCTAAATATTAAAAATTCTATAGTGAAATGAGTAAATTCAAAAATTGTTTAAACCAGAGTAAAAGTTCTTGACGACGGTACAGGAAATTATCCTGATATGTATATTTGTGATTGGCAAGCGACAGCGTTAATTTGTATTTAACGCTGCATGTACACTATCGAAAATAAACGAACGAAGACATTCCAACTGCAACTAAAATAAACTATTCATCTGCTTCGCTTCGAATTACAGGTTGTGTTCGAACCGGTTATTCCTTGATATTTATCGTCAAAACTAGATTTTTGGCAGATCACACTCTTTTAAATTGTTATACTGACATAAATAAAAATTATGATCACTGCCAATGATCCAACACTAAAGATTATAATTATAATTATGATTTAGTTGAATGTTGATTAAGTAGACTGATTATTAATCTCAAAATCTCTATTTTTTTTTATTCTAATTTTACTCTTATTTTTTGTTTTGTTTTATAATAAATAAGTCTATTCATCAAACTCAAAGTTTTATTTAACAATTTTGACACATTAAAACCACTTACAGAATGAAACTCGCGTCTTTTTTATATACGTAATATTATATCGGATATATATCAAATATCGGCAATTTTGATATTTATTATAAATATCGGATTTTTACGAATCATGTATATAGATAAGTATCATAGTCTCCGCCTCGGCAGGCAATATAACATCTGCATTTCGAAACTACATACAATATAAAATGTGCACTAGATATACAGTTAAATAAAAATTATTTGAACAACTTTTGATTTAGGACTTTTTAAAAATGAGCACTTATTTTCACACAAACCACTCACTTGCTCTGCGTAGGTACCTGCTCGCACCGATTTTGAACAGATATAGGTACCTATGTAAATTAGTAGCGATTCGATTAGCAGCTGTTGATGAATGGAATGTGCAGCGTTACCGTTTATAGTAGCGTATAGTAAGTGTAGAGTAACAATGTCAAAGACGAAAGTTTAAACAATCACTTTTTGGGATAAAATTCAAGTTCAGAATAAAGTGGAATAAAAGGTTCAGAATAAATAAATAAATAAAAAAGTCCTACCATACGTCTATAATTTTAATGATAGGAATTCAGTGATAGGAATATTGAAACATGTATAATATATATAATAATTTTACCATGATCTAGCTTATAAAATTTGTAATCTCCAGCACAAAAACTCAGATTGTTTTTAAATCACGTAGAAGCCATTTCGAAGCAAAAAGTGATTCCTTGTCAAGATATTTTCATTCTTCGCTCTTGTGCGAGCAGTGAGTTCACATCTTAATAAAATGCTGTTCAAGTGAAAGTGGTTCGCCTCGAGTAGTCGTCAAGATCACTGCTTACATTGTTCGTAATGATAAATGAACTCTAAGTCCGATGACCTTTTTTCTAAAGTAAGCTACTAAAATGTATTATAGACCAAAGGTCTACATAAGTCTATATACAAATTATGAATTTAGATATTTTGAATTTGGCAGTTCATTTTTGAGGCAAGAATAGTAACCACTTCTTACTCGTATTAATAAATAAGTTCTTATTGTGGAACAATATTGTAATAGAAAAATACAATGTAGTATATAATATTTATAGTAAATGAATGATGATGACTATTGATGACAGACTACTATTGGACTATCGGAACGGATATTTTCGAATACTTATTGGATATTGAAGCGAATTTGTACCGAGTAGGAACATAAAATATTTATCTTTCATCGAAATGATGGCATAATTCGTAATCGGATGGCTATGATTTCACCATCCAAATGACCAGTGAGCCAAAACCAATATTAATACCAGAAGCGGTATGCACAGTCGCTAATATGAATTGTAAGTAGGTACCAATAAATAAATATTAACATTACACAATTGGGTGTTTGAATTGTTAGATAAATACCAGCGACCTTCTTGTATTACTTAGTGATTGACAAATTGTTTAAGATAAATTGCGAAAAAATGATGACATTCTTAATCAATGCTTTCGTAATGTTTGGTGTCCTAAAAATATAATTTTAGATCGCCATTACCAACATTCGGAAATCTTGTGATCATGTAACACTCGTTCCGTATTAAATATTTATTATTATTTTCATCATTAAAGCAAACAATCTACGAATACATATCATCCAAGATCTTTAACAATCAGTACCATATACACATATAGATAGTCTGTGTCCGGAAGAAATCAAATATTTTAAAATACTGGAAATAAAATAATTAGAAATAATAAACTATACACGTGTATGCTTCCAATTTAATTGTAGCAAAAAATAAAAGATATCATCAAAAACATATAAATTGACGGCAGTCATGACGTATTATCATCGGTCCACGAGCGTTCTCGGATTCTTTGAGGAGCATTTCCGCTACGTACTGTCAAAATACGATCTTTGGTCTACGTGCACACTAAAAAAAAATCACTCTAGTTTGAGAGAAATCGGAAAGAAGACAGACACAGGGATTGACAACAACGAACCAGCGCAGAGATATCTATTACCAACATTTTCATCCCATCCATTAAACACAGATTTTTATTTATTGTATAAAATATGCCTACTTATCTAGAACTATCCGTATTTAGTTATAGAGAAGATAAATATTTTGAAGGGCTTTGTATTGCCATAAAATCGTAATATTTTTTGTGCTAAATGTGGAATAATACATAAATAATGAGGTGTGTACTGTGTAAAGTAAAACACCGTAAAATAAATTAGTATCGCCAATTAAATACAAGATCCGGTCAAGTTCAAGTATGTTTGTTCAAGGATCCGGTATATATCACGACGTTACAGAATTTAGCTATAATATTTATGAAATCACTTCTATAGATACGTATATCTATAGATAGAAGAGACCGGCGACGGAAGCGCGAGTCGTAGATGTGCTAATTATAAATAAATTAATACAATACGTATGTTTGGAAACGAAAAATTAAATGCCTTTGGAATAACAATCACAAAAAATTGTAATACCTATTTTATAACTTATTTTAAACGAAAACAATTATGTGTTTATTTTTTAATTCATTTAAAGAAATATTATTTTTTACTTAATATATTAAAAAAGTAATGTTTTTCTGAATGTGTATAGAAAATAACTACTCCCGCTTAATCTTTAAAATTTGTGAATAAACCGGACAATTTGAGTACGGTCGGTGAAAAACAAAAAAGTGTTTAAACAAAAGTCGTAGAACTTTACGAGCCATATCCAATGGCATACCGTTTGTATGAATAGACGTCAATGACATACAGTTTATATATGGATCGACGAAATTTTTTAGAGATTAAAATTACGCCAACATAACTACTGAATCGATTTGGCTTTAGCTGAACCTTTGGCGATTTGGCTGAACCTTTGGGCTGTATACAACAGGCTGTATACAAATATATCTTATAAGACATATATAAATCATAAATGATAGATATGCCAGATACTTGCCAAAACAGCCAAATTACTTCGCCTACTTCGCTGATACTCGTATATTATATTTATTACAATATATAATCTCGTATATAATCTTACCTTTACTCAGTCTGCTGTGTACCGTGTATCGTAAATTTCGAAACTCCAACTCCATATTATTTGGCTGAAACAATAAAAAAAAGAATTTAAAGTATACCGACAAATTAAATGGATTAAAACAACAAACAGAACCTTTAAAGTGACAATTTATTATTTAGCTTTAGGAAAAAATCGTAAACAAAAAAATAAACATAATGTAGAGTTCGTTTGACATTTCTGTTTATATAAGCTTTTTTGTGTATTTGTATGTACGTATAATAAATGCTTCCTGACCTTTTTGGCTGATCTATAAAATAAACTATTCCATTACTTAATAGTTAAAATTGCTTTAATCGTAGACGAAGGATGACTATACTATAAGTAAGTAAGCATTATAGTATGAGACAGTGATAGCCAATACGTTTAATCTCCGATTATGTATTTATCATGCCCTTATTAAACAAAAAAGTCGATTCCAAAATTTCAAAAAGGCAATTATTTCAAAGCTGACGACTTTTAACAACGCCTATCACTAAAATGATACCCTAACAAATATTGCTACGCAAAATTTGCTACGATTCTTCGATTATGGTTTTAATGCTTTCATGTTAGCATACATGTCACTAAGTCCGTCACAAATAGAAATAAATATCTATGAATGTTCCAAAAGTTGAAATCATGAGAAAGTTGGATTCATACTTATCGACTTGCTCTAGCTTTGGTCGGGCAGCATAGCAATTTCCTTCGGAACCCACACATAGCCTATGTAATCCATTTGCATTAATTTAACATCCTTTTAACATTTAAGGATCGGTTTTCTCCTTCGGCCCATGAGCCAGTGAGCCATCTGGTTTTTGCAATGGTGAGAAGAACGACTGACCTTGCAAGTTACCACCAGCAGCCTTTGCAAGCGACCAAAAAGCTCGGCTTCCAGAAGGATAGCCTGCTAGTCGATCGCCAATTCAACGGATCACTATCCTTGCCTTGATAGTGATCGTCTTACTGTACCTCGAGGCAGCGTTAAATTTCTTCCTCAAATCGGTAGCATTCGGATCTTCAGATTCCTGTGCTTTGGCCCAGGTCATGTATGCAACCCGTTTGTTATAGCGGACCTCTCTGCAGAACTGATTAAACCAAGTTTGGCTCCGTCCACCTACGGGTATCACGGAACAAGGAATATAACATTCCATGCCTAGCAACACCACGTCGACAACGGAGTCTGCACAGGTATCTGAATCACCCGACAAGAAACAAAGCTGCCCCCAAGGATAGGAAGCGGAAAATTCACGCAACCCATCCCAATCTGCTGACATGTATTGCCAGACATTTAAAACAAATATTAATACAGACAGATTATTTTATTGTTAGCGACGAAATTAAAAACAAAGTATTAAGAACCGAGTTGAAATTTGAACTGCGGCCGGTCGCGACCCTGCAATCAAAGTCAAAATTGATTCACTAATTTCGAATACATTCCGCAGTAATATCTTGCGTTCTTGTGACAAGGTCAATGTCGGACAATGATCCTTTCGTTTCGAACTTTACAAATTAATATTTACTCACTATAATAATGACACTTGTAAGATACCTACACGATTGCGCGGTCAATAATTGGAATGTGAATTTCCTGATTTTAAAATACCAGCAATTTTAATAACCATAATAACGTATGTTGGAAATTTTCATTGAATTATAGTTAATCGACTTTAAATGTGAATAAGAAAAAAGTTACTGTAGATTTTTTTATGTAGGAAGGAAAATTTATTTCTTCACTGTGGGGTTGTCCATTCCTATTGCTTATTTTGTGGTAATCAATTTAAAATGAATTTTAAAGATTTTCAATTAGTAAGGGATAACCCAATAAATACAATAAAGACGGGTAACCCACCTGATGATAAATGACATCACCACTAACTATAAAATTCTATTTTCGGGATTGTATGTATAAAAATAGGAAGAAGCAAAGAAAAATCGGGACGCTATTAAAATATTTTTTCTGTGTGTGTATGAAAAAGTAAATATAGGTTGTATTCTCTCATATCAACGGTGCAGATGTGTTTACTGCTCTTCTCATCCAGTCAGGGAGAGGGGGCTGCGGGCTTTGGGAGAGGTTTATATGTATACAGTAGTGAATAGACACAGGCTGAAGGTATGATATAGTAAGTGATTACTAATTATCTTGATCTTCAAACTTATTCTTGGAACAAAAATTTGTAGAATTAAATGGGGCAAAGCGTCCTATAAACATCCTCGGCGGGATGTAGGACCCAGAGAGATGTCTAAAAACGGGACATCCTAATTAAATCGTCACAATTGATAACTTCATCCATAGTCCTCTGAGCAACGCAAACTACAGAAGGCAATCTGAATTTAATTACACATACGCTACGCTTACAAATGACCACGCCACGTCCTTACGTATTCTTTTACGCCAAGTAAAAGAATAGCAGTAGGTAATTTAAATTATTTCCACTTAAAAGAAAGTAGTGTTTTGTTATGGTACGACGCAATATGTCTGTAAGTAACCTCGTCTTTAAAGTTATCTTTTTGACTACGATGATTATAGTATTAAAATTAACTTACTAAATATTATTAAATTACTTTCAATTTTGTAATTCAGAATAGTTTACGATGAACATTAAATATTTTTGACAACAGAAACTTATAATAAATATAATACATTACCATTTTTGTGCAATGTTAGTTTAACCACAGATCTAAAACTCCAAGCCTTTATACGCAGTTCCGGTTTTCCACGAATCAGGAACTACCTAAGCACCAATTTAGTCTTATCTTCGTTCACTGCACTTCCTTATAAGTCCAATCTACTTCTTCAAATACCCGGACGGCATTGGCGTAATTGAAAATTCTAGACATTATGTATGGTACGAACTTTATTGATAGAATTAGATTGGTAATATCATTTAATTTTGGTATTGGCTTATTGCTTTCATACTGACGTATTTAATTGTTTACATGTGGTGACTGGTAGCTGTATGTAATATGTAAATATTTGACTTGGATGTATTTTAACTGACATATATGAACTGTGATGAATTGGATTTTACATTTGTATATGACATGGATGAATTAATCTTAAACTACAATATATAAATAATTTTGCACACCGGTAGAATGAATTGGAGCCCAAGATCAAATTACCATTTGTATGAAACCATTCGTTCGGCAAACAGATAATTTGTATTTGAATACAGAGTCATCGTAAACGTGTGTCGCACGCGAACAACGTACTCCTGGCGACGAACGGCACATCGGATCAACGTTAAGCTCAAGCTTACTAATGCCATGTAGTGATGGGTAACTCCGGAGTTAATGAATCAAAGGAGTTGAATACACGAGAGAAACAGAATCCCTTAATTGTTCCATCGAATTGTTATTCATTCCGATCCTGGCGCCAATTATGATCGTGAGTGTAATCGCGCATCGATACTTGTCCGGGGCTCAAAATCGAGATGCAACAATAGCATGATCTTTTTTTTTGCTTATGCAACAACCATTAGGGAAAGGGAATGAAACGCTCGGGGAAGGTGAATAAGTAGGTGAATCAAAAGAGTTAAGCAGTAGCTGAGAGGAATTGAACCCGCAAGCGGAGCAGGATTAAGTGAGTTAAAACACTCCGAGAAGTCTTGATTACCCACCACTAATGTCGTCCCATGGAACCACCACCGAGGCGAAACTCATTAATGACAGATAGGTCGGTGACACTGCCATGTCCGTATGAATGCAGGCTTAATGTCCTTATAAAGTACGTGAACGCAATGACATATTAACGCAATGCAATAATAGTAGGTACATACTATTATTGTAATAATAATAAGTATTAACTGTGTATGGATACGTTTTTATTATTTAATGTCACTTGTGATGTGCCTTCCTAATCACATTTCCGTGTCGCAGGGTGTCTGGACTCATGAAATGACAAGTTTTGTCTGAATATTTTTTTTCTTTATGGTAGGTACCTACAAAAAACAGTAAAGTCCATACTGTACCTAGCCATCGGCGTTTTTATGTACATTTCATACTCTGATATCTATTATTAAAGATAAAGCATTAAAAAATATTTTATTTGAAGATTGTTCTAGTTTTAATATCTATTTTTGGTTTAGAAACCGACAATAAGTTTCCTTATCTGTCACTAACATCACTTTTATTAGTGTTTAGTACACAAATATTTGCAGTTGACATCGCGCAGTGTGTTTCATGCACTTTCTTTATTAGATAAACATCTTGCAAGGCCAAGAGTGTCTCGTTACACTACTTTCACTGCGACTTTGATGCAGATATATATCTATTATAGATTTGCTATTATATTAATTAGATGTTATATTTGTGTCTATAGATTTGCATAAAGGTGTTAATTTATTAACATATCCAAAAGGTATCAGTTAAAATTTGTATTTTCAAGTAACTTGTTTATTTATTTTGCACGCTGTCGTCACATAAAGAGTCATCAATGCATAGTAAAGTCTCTAAAACGCGTGTATCGTCTGTCTATTAATTATTTGTTTTTGTTTATTTATATAAGATATACACGTAAAGCATTATTTATTTATATATTTATTTATTTAAAAACTTTATTGCGTTTAATCGTACAAAAGGCGAGCTTAATGCCTTGAGGCATTTTCTACCTGCCAACCATTGGATTGAACAGAGAGGCACGTTGGGAGGTGCGATGAAATGTATAAACAGAATTTAAAAGAATATTTTACACAAATACTTGCAATAGCTACAAACGTACTTATAAATAGTACGATATTACAACATCAATTTACCAATTTTTTAAGCATTTTTAAGCTAGACCGAGCAGGGCATGATTGCGTTTCGATAGCCGCACGACGCAGAGATGGCTTTCAAGCAATGCGTCAGTGGTTAGACTTCATGCGATACTCGTTTAAATTGACCAGTTTTACGTGTACTATAACAATGGGTGGTTCAATGCTTTGTATCTCTCTAAAAAATACAAGTATTTTTTAAATAATATAAGTGTTGTTTTTGGAAGAAACTTAAGAATGAAAGATAAAAATGTATTTTATAACAAGCAATTAGCGTTGAGAATACTCGTATATTATTTTTTCGGAAACTTAACGAAAACAACAAATGCCTCTGCATTAAAAAAATAAAGTCAGAAAATACAGAAAGTACAGACTCGCGATTTTTTTATATTTTCAATGTTTTAAATTATATACATATAAATTCTAATGAATCCTAGTAAATATTTATATAATATTGTTATTCAGCAACAGAAATACACAATAGACCGTTTACCAAAACTACTTACTTTCATAATTATTGTTTTAATTGTCTTATGGTCACCGGGATGCCCGATTTGATCAAGTTCGGACTTTGTTCTCTTTATGGGCATTGGTAAAATAAAACAAGATAAAAACTGTGAGTCAGTAAAAAGTTGTTGACATAAAAATAATTTAATATGGCGCAAATATCATTCAGTATTGACACATCTTATTTTTGTAGGTATGTTATATAAATTCGAACTGAATCTAATTTTGTTTTATCAATATAGGTTGTCCGTCATAGTAATGAACCTATGCGAATATCTAGATAGTATAGTGACTCCAGTCCGGACAGCTAGACATTTTAGTTTTTCAAATTCTCAGGTTAGCCCACAAAAAGCAATAATAGCCTAAGGGTATCTATGTATTACCGACACACATTCGTGAGATTGTGAGTTAAAACATCGACTCGACCGTACCACTCAGTTTCCACATAAGTTTGGACTTATCGATTTTCAGTGATTTTCCACTTCATGATGAAGGATAACATCGTGAGAAAACTGACGTGCCCTAAAATTAAAAATCTGGATCATCTGCGGTAATTGGGCAGAGATAGAACGGAGTAACAAAAGCAATTGAAGAACGAAACAAGTGGAGAAGAAAAGATCGATTTCTCCAAATGTATCAACACGACTCATGTCCCATTGAGTCGAGCTAGACTACGCAGATCATCACTGCGCATAGGTGCTTTCGGAAAAAACTCCACAACATGTTATCGAACGATAGTAGTACATGTCAGTATGGAATGGAAGGTGAGGACCTGCACCACACATTGTGTGCATGTTTTCTTTGTGACGAAGCAGGTGAAAAGATACATGGTGGCGTAGAAAGGTGAACCGTGCTACAACCTACTTGCGGAGACTTACAATAGTTCACAATCTGAAGGCACTAACAGAGAAACTGGTGCGAGCTTCTTTACACCAGTGATTTTAATTGAGTTGTCAAGCCCCAGAAAAGGGAAAGTTGAAAGAAAGACAGAGAATTTGTAGTCAAGAGAATTTCTATCTGAATAACCTCAAGTTTGGAAAGACGATGAGAAGTTGGAATGGGCCCGCTGCTGGATCATAGCCCAAAACTCTGCGGCGATAACCAGGAGAGGACTGTGCCTTGCAGGGAGATGTTGTAGGCTGATATTGATCTAATTTCTAACGATCAATATTATTTTACATGCATCAATACATTCAATACATCAATACATTCAATCTATTATTTTTACTGTTTAATTCTAAGCCCGAGAATGATCTCACCTTATTTGTGCGTACTTTCAGATATCATCGCCGCGTGTAACTGATTGTGTGTGTGGGCTCTGCATTTTACGTTTCTGTATAAAGTTACCTTACTATCCTACCGTGGAAAAAGCGTGTCTGAGATCTTTCTCGAACATTGCACTTTCACAAGTATCAGTTGGTGTAGCAACGCTTTGATTGCTACAAAACGTGCTGTTATTAATTAACCTCTATCTCTAATACATCTAGTCTTGGCAAACCTTTTGAGACAAAAAAATAATATTATATAATTCCGGATTTAACATATTGCATCTTATGATAATCTATCGTGATTTCAAGTTATAATCCGTACTACGAACACAGTCCGTACTAGGTGTTTTTTTTTTTTTTTTATAGACTAGTGGGCGGACGAGCAGGCGGTCCCACGTGATGGTAAGTGTAACCGCCGCCCATGGACACCTGCAACACCAGGGGGTATGCGGGCGCGCCGCCGACCTTGCAAAGTCCTATTCACAGCTCTCTTGAAGAACCCCATATCGTAGCTTAATGGAAATACCTCTTGAGGCAGTTCGTTCCACAACCTACGGGTTCGCGGTATAAAGTAATTTTTGGACCGAACAGTGCGCGACACCTCCGTATCGAGGAAATGCGGATGGACTGCACTTCTGTGACGGGAGGTGCGGTTATAGAAACCCGAGGTGGGAATTATATTGAACAATTCTTCAGAGCATTCCCCATTGTACAGGCGGTAGAACACGCAGAGAGACGCAACGTCTCTCCGAATGCTGAGGGGTTCTAAACCGCCCGTGAGAGTGGGATCGTCGACAATACGAACAGCACGTGCCCCCTCTCAAATACCCCCACAAGGCCCCGATATATCAGGTATGCGAATATCCTCACGAAGCGCGACGCTTTCCTTTACCGTAGGGCCACTGATAGTTAAAAAAATTATAGGTACTGATATAAAAACTCACAGTGCCGTCACTGTGAGTTTTTATATCAGTAACTATAATTTTTTTAAAGGGGTTTAAAACTCTCGAATATATAGGTACAAATATAAAGTTAATTAGATAAAAATATAATGATTAAAGCCTCCTATTTAGTGGTAATTATTTGTTTAATCAGTAAGATGGAACTCATAGAAACATCACTGGTGGTGTTTCTGAAATGTAACTAGGTTCACTCATAGTGTCATGACGAAATGTTCATAGTGTCAATAACTTTAGATTAATAAATAGGCTGTCCTTAAAAAATATTTTAATAATTCTACTCGTAAAACTGAAACAGTGTTTTCCTAGCAAATTCGTGACTACTAATAAGTATTTCACGATATTAGTATTTCTAGATTTTATGGTTCTAAAACGTATGTCATAAGTAACATGAAGAGGACGATTGAACATCAATTGATTTTTAGACGATTTTTTTTAGTAATTAAGCTATTCGATGTACATAATTAAATAATCGTAATTCGAAGTGATGTATAGGCTACTGCAAATTAAAATGCAAAGGTAACTTACCTATATCTACCGAATAACTAATAAGTGATAATATTCTCAGACCATTATTCATGTTAATTATATTAAACTAGCAAAACCCCGCAGACGTTGTCCTGCCATAGAAGTTGATGTGCTGCAGCGCCATCTAGTGGCCAGTTATAACAAAGTTGATAACTCGAAAATATGGATTTTTAGATTGTGAAAATATTCTCCGTGCTCAAATACCTATGTATACCAATTTTCATGGCGATCGGTTGAACATTATACATGAAAAAATACATACATGTGCCAACTTTCATGGTGGTCGGTCAAATGGTATCGAAGTCTATTAACATCAGATATACCAACATCCATTTTTATATATATAGATGATTACGAAATTGCAATGGCTAGTTGGTTTCGTGTCGAACGAACTGCAAATTTAGAAAACGTCGGAGAACAACCAAATAATAAGGCAAATTGCAAATCGATTTTACGCTTCCAAGAACATTTGATTCAACATGTATTATTACGTATAATTATCAAATATAAATTCGTTCTTATCCATACTTTACAATTATAAAACCTTTTGAAACCTATTCTGTTCCCTACTTATATCCTAGTCGAGACGACAATCATCCTGATTGTAAACGATAAAGTTGTTCATGATATCTGCATTCATATCTGCGTTGGCATATCGAAAATGCGCTGCCAACCTTTCGAGACTTGGGAATAAAGATTTGAAAAGTTTAGGAGGCATGGAGAATATAATGTATATATAAACGAGTTAAGAATGTTATTATACATACATTATTTTATGTTAATATTAAGTATATCAGAAAATGAATTATTAATTAAACGACTAACATCCTCAGACTTAACACGATAAACGCCAAATGAAAAAACAGTACCTTTCCGTTCAAGCCATGACAGACGCGCCGCGGCGTGTCCGATACTTGATTGTTCTGTTCTGAGCGTATTGGACACCGGTGACCGCGCGACTGAGTTCTATTTAAATGCTTCTAGAGAGCCGATGGACTCTAAACTATGATAATATATTTAGGCTGTGATAATATGTGCCCTGAGCGGCCCCGTAGAATAACCAACTAGTCTACCTCAGCACGCTAAATTTCCAAGTTGTCAAAAATATATGCGTCCGTGGTCAATGTTCGGGTTTTTTTTGCTCACGAATTCTAGTTTCTTTAAATTTCTGATGACAACCCTATGTAGAAGGTATCTCTAGCCGGTGCATGCTAGAGGCGTCCAGATGAGGTTCTAAGAATAGCTCGGTCTCAAGTTTGTTTTCCACTGTATACCTACTACGATGATTAAAACCATAACTTGAAATCTTTACATCAGCTATACTTCAAAGGTCATCCGTGGTTACGAACACAACTTCTTGGTAGTAGGATTGACCTGAGGTTGTGAATATCCAGACATGTTGTTTCATTCAAACCAGGATTTCAAAACTGAAAATGTAAAGAAAGTAGCATTTCGTGTTAATGAATATGAAATTTAAAGTGAGTTCACTTAAAAGTGAAAGTGGTATAACACAATAGCTTTATTCCAAAATGTGTTTATAGGTTATTTAAAAATCGCTAATTAATGCCGATCTACTTAAACCATTATTTAGAAATGTTGTCGTAAGAAGTAGGCGTTGGGTTGCGATCACGAAACTCATCCAGTTAGACATTGTGTAATGTTTGTCGTTACCTAAAAACTGCGGACAACTTGCAATCTCGGCAAATAAATTTTTAAGGTCGTTGTGACGTCACTGTTCCCGTTTTACAGTTTGTATCAATTATGCAGCTTGTCAGTGAAACAATGTGATAACAATTCAAATGTGGATGAAACAAGAGGAAGCCCGTGCCCTGCAGTAAAACGTTGTATTGGAGTAAATAATAGTATATAACTACGTAACAGTAACAAAAGTTATATTAGAGACTGCTTGCATAATCAAACTAATAAAACACTATTTCCTTTCGTTTTACTCGTATTTCTTAAAATAAGATGTTAGAGCATTTGAACTCCTCAATTTCTTGCTCGCCTCGCCACTAGAGTGTGACCTGTTTGTGACTGGGGTGGGTAGACTGATGACTGAATGTAAGAGAATGCTCGAAGCCAGAATGTGAGTGATTAATTTAATATACTAAATGCCAGTAGGTAGAAATTGTGGATGCTGGATCATACAAGACCAGCACCCTCAATTTATTTTAGAAAAGTTAATTTATTCATTTCTTACTTGTCGCCACATCCTCATTCATTTTATTATTACGTAGGGTGACTAGGTAAATTTTGAGATACTCAAATTTCAGACAGAACTCATTTGAGCTGTGCTGTTTTTAAAACATCATTTATTTGAAATTCGAAGTCTGAAAGCCATTTAGCCAAAACGAAAAAAAAATGTATTTACTTTTATTGCATTTCAAATGCCATCTTCAAAATAAACTTTGGCGGTCAGCGGTGAGATTTTTGTCTATTCTTTGTCGCAATCGTCAAGTCGATGATGATGATGTTACAAATATAATAAGATATAAATCAGTTTATCTGAAAAAAGAGATCTTATTGTCGGATATAGTTTAGCAGATATTAAGATTAGTAAATTCTTAAATTATGTATATAAATATGTATGTACCTTTACCTTAATCAGATGTTAAATAATAGCATGTTTCTATTTAAACAGAATTTTGAAACAACAAAATTTTATATTAGGAAATCTTACCCAAAGTCAATAATTCCATATCGACAATCCCTTTTCACTAAGCTCAGATATATTCACAAATGAAGACCGCTGGCAATTCTACCAAATTATAAGGTGAATTCCTTAGTCACTTCGGAACTCTAAAAATAAGCGCATTTTTTTTAAAAATCGGTTTAAACTGGTAATCGGACAACTCTTGTATCAGATAGTCTGCCAATATATATTTTTTTACAATGTCACTGTCATGAAGCGAAACGAACATACTATAATTATATTTATAACACATATAGAGACAAAAAGCATAAAAAAGCTTTTGCTAAAAATAAATTGCGTGCGTCATATATTTTAATTTATATTGACTTGTATTATTTTTTTTTGTCATAAGCGAACCAATACAAGTTTGCAAGAGCTAAAAATAAACCTATATCGGAATACATAATCAGAATCTCATGCGCAAATCTATAATAAGTAAACTGATTTATTTTACGACTGTCGACTGGCGTTGTTTCACTACCGGAGATCTTGTCGCATCACTTGTAACAAAATCCTCCGATTATTTAATTTATATATTATTATTATTTTTATTAAGTCACCGACATAGCTCACAGAATCAACATCTGAAGTGGCAATGGGCAGGTCGAGTCCTCCAGTAGAGGCCATGTAGCGGGATACTCAGTTCGGGACGCCATCCTGCCAGGTGAACTGATTTGAAGAAATTTGCCGGTGATAGTCGGATGAGAAAAGTCGAAGGTCTTGTGTAGTGGCGGGCTTTGGGAGAGGCCAATACTCAGCAGTGGAGAGAGAGCCCGATGGTATAGTATGGGTCAGTTGTAAACAAGTTGACAAGTTGTTTGGCTCCTTTTTGCATTGTGTCAGCAAAAAATAACTTAAAATTTCCGTCTGCTATGGAATATTTACGAAAATGTACACGATTTGTTTCGGATTTAATTTGATTGATTAGATACTATTTATTGTACCTACGCAAATATGACGAATTAAATTTGGCACCAACAATTCAAGGAATATTCCTCACATTCAGTCACAAACAAAGAAAGATTGCATAAGAAGTACATAATTGGGTAGGTACATGCCGCGATTTTTAGCCGCGTGATGCTGCGATGGCCGTTTGACACAATTTGAGTCACGAGAAATAACACCGGAATGTACAATTTGGAAATCTTTAACCGTTAGAGTGCCGAAGAGCGCGATCGCGCTCCTGCGCGTGTGTCTCAAAATTGCCAGGAGCGCGATCGCGCTCCCCAAATCAGTTGCCGTCTAGCGCTTCGCAGGGAAGGTCAAGTAATTTTTCAAGTCTGTTTCTATGAATAAAACACAGCAAATATGATTAGAATTGGACAATTTTTTGAAGAAATACAGATTTTTTTGCAGGAAAGGGTATATGACATCAAAATCAACTATTTTTTCTTGGCATTTTTAGGCATACATGAGTAAAAACCGATGGCACTCAAACGGTTAAACATGATTTTCATTCATTTTTCTGTTTTCCCTTCTCTGTGCGAACAGCCTTTTTTTATTTTAGTCCTTTATTTATTAGTTGAATAACGTATGCAGGCTTACTATAAGTACAAAATTCTAGGTACCTACTCAAATAATTTACTGAATCAGTTAGTAATTAAATAGAATGTCCTGTGGTGTTGGCCCACTTAAGAATAACACCATCCCATCTCTTCCAGTGGCTGACGAAATAGACGACTTCCAGTTGGTGAAATTGAAATATTAGTTCTATAAGATATCTTACAAAGTATAGGAAGATTAAAACAATAATTGTATAATATAATTATATTAGGTACTGTGATTGAGCTGTGATTTTAGATAGTATACAAATTGTTTTATATGTATACTTCGTTTATATTAGCGTAATTTACTACGTTTTATATCTTCACTTATGTTATGTATTTTCAGTTTGATGATATAACCAACGCTGTAATTGTTTCAAAACAACTAAAAAGTCGGCGTGTATATGATTGACTATGATTTTAGAAAAATAAGTACCTAATTAGAACATTGATATCTATGTACTGCGCATTAGATTGGGCGTTCAATACCATAAAAAGACCATTAAATTGTTATGTGTTATTTTATAAGTTAATCATTTATGTTTGATAACCATTCCAATAATTTAATGTAAAAACTAAAAAGTGTGATAAATGTAGATAACAAAACAACTTACCTACTGTGATTTCATTTAAAATAAATTGATTATACTTTAGTGGGGGACAACGTTGGCCCCCAGTGGGGGACAGCGAGAATTTATTTTCCCATTGTCCCCCACTGGGGCCGTAGAGGTGGGGGACAACGGGAATAACCCTACTAAAGCGGCTACCACAAACCCTGAGGACCACCTCAACAAGTGTGGCCTCGCCAACCCGCTTGGCCAGCATGACGTTTTCAGGCATGCACAAGACAATGTGTATGAAGAGGCCCATGTCCAACAGTGGACGATAACAGGGATAGCATAATGGTCGACGAGCTCGACTAAGTGCGGAAACCTCCCAGTTGAAGATGAAGGTGAAGGGCTAGTTACAGTAATTAAATAAATGGAGTCTTTTATTTTAGTTTTCTTATTACACAAATAACGTATGTATGCTTACTATTCATTATTATACATTATTATTGTTATTGCAATAATTTTCTGAGTCGTATCAGTTAGTAATTAAAATAAATGAATTTTCGCAAACGAGGCCTTGTGTCTTACTGACCTTGAAATTTTGTTCCGGGGTTGTTGCGATACCTTTATTTCTGGTAATTATATTTTCATGCAAGAAATTGTTTGTTGTTTATTCATATGCAGAAAACAAATAAAAAATGTCAACGTTGACTTCATTGTTTTCGAAAAAGCGACGAGAAACAAAAAAAAAACATGACAAACATTTTTGTTCCTTCAAATAATATTGTCATTTTGACAAACGAATTCATTAACATTTAAATAATAACGTAAGTAACGTTTATTTGTCTGCCAAGTGTCAAAATTATGAATGAAAAGTATTGTTCTGTAGACAAACGACATCAAAAATTAAATATTTTCGTAATTTAATTAGGTAGGTACCTTACGCGTAAAAAATAAATGAGATGTCGAACTGTCGATAAAGTTATAAAGGAAACTTAGCTCGCTCCTATGCCTAGTGCTTTTGCCTATTTGTAACTTTTTTTATAAAGAAAAAAAATGGAAAAGAAAAACTTTATTTATTTATTGCTGAAATATAATTTTAAATAACATAATTTTATAATCTACTACTAAAGTCATTAAAGTCATTAAAAAATACATATACTTCTATGTCAATTTACTCAGAATCATGAGGAGAAATCATGATTTTAGATCCAGGACTGGATCGACTTAAACGACAAACTATTTTAGTTAAGTAATCAATGTCCTACATACGAAAAATCAACATAATATGTCGCATAAAGTACCTACTAAAATATTTTAACTTAAATGTGCTATTGATTCAATTTACCGCCGGAACGAAGTACATTATTTCTGGACCGCGTCCTCATTGTTGGTTGGTTGTGACCACAACAATGTGTGTTTTAATATGCGATAAATGCTCGTTTTAAGTTAGCCTTGTAAGTCGGGGGCAAAGTCATAAGGATTCAGTTGTCTAGTGAACACAATACGCAGGCGATAACGTGACCTTCACAATCGTACAAATTAGAAATGAACAATATAAACGAGAAATCATAAACGATCATGAACGGAAATCTGATTGAATCCCGATATAGATTAATCGGTTTCTAATCTGAACAATTGTTTTAAGTAAATTAAAAAATCTAATTGATTTATTCCAGATCAGGAGTTTCGGTCGAATCGTATTCGACCTTTTAGCGCGTATGATTTAGTGCTATATTTCTGGCAACACTGATCACTGGCGGGAAAGTGATACACCGTTTGACAGATGACTTTTTTGTAATGGCGGGAAATTGAAATTAGAAGTTAAATGTTTTATTTATCTATTCATATTTTTTAACAATTTTAAAATGGAAGTTAATAAGGCGAAAATTCAATATGATTTACAATTTTTTTTCGACAAGGGTATGAAATGAATGCTTCTCGTGCTCGAAAATAGATTCGTAATGTTTACGGAGAAGGTGCTTTATCTAAAACTACTGCAAAAAAATGGTTCAATCGATTCAGAATAATGATGTTATCATTGAAAAAATTGAAGCAGATCGACACATAAGCAGTCATCAAATTGCAGAAGAGCTTAGCATTCACCACTCAAAAGTTTTGGATCACCTGCATAAACTGAATTTTGTAAAAAGTAGATGTTTGGATGTCGCATGATTTAAATGACAGAAACTTGGTGAATAGAATTTCCATATACCTACGTGATATACGACATGTTGCTAAAACGAAATGAAATCGATCAATTTCTAAAGAGATTGGTAACAGGCGATAAGGAGTGGATCACCTACGATAACAATGTTCGAAAATGATCTTGGTCTAAGGTGAGCCATCACAAATAGTCTCAAAGCCAGGCCTCACTCCAAACAAAGTCATGTTATGTGTAAACAAATTCACAGGCGGTTTTGCAACCACTCAGAGTCCGGAGACGTCCGGACGTTACGTCCCGTGTTCTACCGCCTGTATAACGGGGAATGCTCCGAGGAACTGTACGATATGACTCCCACCTCGGGTTTCTACAACCGCACCGCCCGTCACAGGAGTGCTATCCGCATTTGCTTGATACGGAGGTGTCGCGCACTGTACGGTCTAAGAATCGTTTTTTGCCGAGAACCCCTAGGCTGTGGAACGAACTGCCTCATGAGGTACTCCCCTAATGCTACGACATGGGGTTCCTCAAGAGAGCTGTGAATAGGATTCTGCAAGGTCGGCAGCACACCCGCATACCCCCTGGTGCTGCAGGTGTCCATGGGCGGCGGTAGCCACGTACCATCATGTGGGCTGCTATCCCGTCTGCCTCCATTAAAATATATTAAAAAAAATTCAGTGAAGTCCATTTTGTATACGCGGAAACAATTAAGTAACGAAACTATTCTGTAAATAGCAAACCTGTAACATAATGGCAAAGTGACTTTAACTGTCACATAAAAAACTTACAACATATACCGTTTAAGTCATTCATGACACAACTAACGGCGCGCGGCGTCTACGTATGGATACGAGTAGTATTTTTTGTTCGCATATGCTAATTTATACCGTCGCATTTTTGACTTTTGCATGCTAGGACATATGTGTCTTTTCTGTAGAATTTATAATATCTTTCACTTTCTGAAATATCTGTAATATATTTTATTTCTTTTATACTCTTTCCATAGTTGGCCGCAGCTTGGCCCAAAACGGTCTACAATACAAAAAAGAACAATTGATAGTCATATATGATCATTGACCGTACCAAGCTTGATAGGACTTGATAAGATTATTCATTTTAGGCATAATTTTTAGCGAATTAGATTAAAGGAACTAAAAGTTTACGTTGTATTTAAGAATAGAAACAAAATCTTTCTTTAGTAGGATATATTGTTACTTATGACAACATTCACAAAATATAGAAAAACAAGTTTTAAAAATCCAAACGCTTCGAAAACCCCGCTCGGACGCTCTCCGGACAATCTTATCTAGGACAATTCCGGGGAAATCCGGGCGGATGGCAACCCGAAACAATTCCAGCAAAACTCTTCATATCCGATTAAAACCCCAATTATGAGCGATTAAAAAGAGGTCATCAAATTGTGGAGTCTTATCATTTGTGTTCACGCGATAATCAATATTTTAACAAAACAACTGAATGAATCAATAAGTTTGTCTTTGCCACGTATGTATTTAAATTAAAAGACGGTAACAATGGAGCAATTAATAATTTATCTTTTACCTGTTTATCCATTTAATCGCGACTACAATGAGTTTCGATTTCGAAATGTAAATCTGTGAAGGTTACAACAGATAAGCGGTGCGTGCAACTGTGACGTTTGCCGTCGCCTTGGCCAATGGAGGCAATGAACTTTCTATGCAAGTTGCAATGTACCGGTCTGTATCCGAGCGCTTTCATACGGAACTGGTGATATTATCTAAGAGCGGGTTTCTACTATATCGGACCAAAAACATTGATGGTTATCGGGCTGTCGGAGAGTCCTATTCACACCAACACGCTGCACCATAAAACTGTTATTCTTCAATATCAATTCATTCGTGAATGAGACATGCGTCACATTTATCGCCCCGATAATGTATCGGTCCGACATAGTGGGAACCTAGTCTATCAAATAAAGGGTTTAGAAAAATTGTTCTTAGACTTAGATAATATATAGTGGCGGTATTTCCATAGAAGCCCAAAGCCCAGTTTCCTAAAAAATCACAAATCTACGGTATTGATAATGGTATAAACCCAACCAGTTGTATAGTATAACTATCCAATACTGATGGTTTAAAATTTATTAGCTAACCCAATAAAATACATCCATATAAGTCAATTTTTTCAACCTTAAGAATCACCCATAGAAATTTAGTTTTCTGGTGCATAAAATATGTAATATATAAAGCGTTTGTTTACTATCGGCATCGAACTGCTAAAGTTAGACAAACATTTTTTGTAACACAGGGAAATTTAAATACCAGGTAAAACAAAAATCAATATAATATATTTAAAAATTCTCGTTATTATGAGAATGCGTGCGCGCAAGGAATTTCTGCCTATTAACAATGATTGATGCAATCTACACTGCATTGAATTCTATTGAAGTCTATTAAAGTATCGTTATTGAGACACACCATATACCAATTGTAAGGTCGTCCTAGCACGATATAGAGAAACGGTTAAAAATATTTAATTGCAAATTTGAATCTTTACATTATTTGATTAAACTTTATTACACAGACAACTTGTACAAAAGGCGAAACTGGTGCCTTATGGCATTCTCTACCAGTCAATCTTTGAGTAAACAACTGTGCTCAAGATAATTTCGGTAATTAGAAAAAGTATAAACATAACACCATATATAAATATATTCATAATGATACAGGTACAATAATACACAGTATATTTATATATATATAAATAAAATAAATATAATATATAAAATAAAAATCTACATTATGTTTATAATGTAGATTTTTATTTTTATTTTAATAATAAAGCGGTGAAAATATGAGTCCAGTCGTGTATACTCGTAGTTAGTACAAATCCTGGTGGATAAGAAAATTTCTGGAACTTACGTAGGAAATAATAACATTGATAGCAGGGCATTGATAGAAACATCGCTAAAAGTTACATGTCTGTCGTATAAAAAAGTAACACTGAAAAATGTAAAATAAATGAATGAATAATAAAATGAAGATGGCTACGTAAATCTTGGTTTGATTTATTAATTTAAGTAACAGATAATTAAAACAATATCTGGGATACATTACAATATGCATATAAATAGTTACTTTACCATCAATTCGTATTTAACAGCTGCTATTACTGATAATCATACAATTAAATAAATGTGAAACATAAGGTTAATTTTTATGCGTGTATTTTAGACATATTCGGGCTAATTTTATATTCTAAATCGGGTATAATAATAAAGTACTAAAGGTAAATAAAGGTAATAAAGGTATTTGTTTACCTCGTAGGTAAATAAAGGTAAATAAAGGTAAATAAAGGTAAATAAAGGTAAATAAAGGTAAATAAAGGTAAATAAAGGTAAATAAAGGTAAATAAAGGTAAATAAAGGTAATAAAATTCTCGCCAACTCGTTGCCACGGCTGGTGTAGCCCGTGCCGAAACGTCGAGTGGGAATAAAAGGTAAACAAATAACTTTATTATACACGTTCAGACCCGATTTAGAATATAAAATGTGCACAAAACGTGAATGATAAAAAATATATATTAGGACTAAATTCTCATCCAAAGAGCAAAAATTGTTAGCAAAAATATTGATACGAATGTTATTACAAGAAACATATCAACAATTTTATCAGATTCGTATTGACGAATCTCCGACATTATTAATTATATTAATAGCTACCACAAGCCCTCGGGAAGTACACCACTTCTAAAAGAGTGGGCTCGCCAACCCGCTTGGCCAGCGTGTCGTTTAGAGGCCATACATCCCTTATGCACGAGACAATGTGCATGACGCTCTGGTCCAGCAATGGACGCTGGACCCGAAAGGGCTGGTTACGGTACGATTATTGGCGTCTAGCCCTGGCTTCGTTCAGGTGGCATAACGATTTCCTAAGCAACCCAATTTTCCTAGATACGATTAAGATTTACTAGGATTCACATTTGCATTGGTGTAACGTAAAGTAAAAGATTTTTTTAAATTGGTCTAGTAGTTTTTGAGTTAACCTCTTACTATAAACAATAGAACACCTCAGAGTATCTGTTTACAATATTAACATAGATATCAAAATGAAATGTATTTATGAACTAATTTGGCACTACTGTATATCACGCAAATAGGAAAATCACAAACAAACATTCCAATATTTAAAATTTGTTAGTACCTATGTTTATTCGTTATTGAAACAATTTAATATAGATAAGACCAATATTTAGGTTGTGGTTAGAGGTTATTGCAGCAAAGTAAATTATGAACTAAATTAAGAGGAAATTATGAACTGCTACTCTACTGTAGGGTGCGGTACTTGGTATTTTCTACATAGCCCTCAATCAGCTCTGCATTGGCTCTAATAAATGTAGGAATATATTCTTAGAAAAAAGAGAAAAAACACTTAGCATGATCGAGTTGGTCCATATTCAATCCTTAAACGGTGTGAACCACCCTGGGTGTACATGGATTTTTGATCTGCCATTTACTAACCATGTCAAGCCCAATATGTTGATAATTTAAAAATAAAAGGAGCGACATCGCGTGCATTATTTGCCCACAAATGACGCGATGATATGACCAACGCGCGATTTTAATGTGTCCTCTCTCTTAGAGTAATTGCAATCACCATACCTAGATTATAATAATTATTATTATGCCTGCATTGTTCAAATCACTATAATTTTAGGTTGGAATATCTATTATATCTACCATTATTCCATAGGTATAATTTAAATAATAAGTTTGAATTCCGCTGAAAAGAATGATTTTACTTACGGAATCATTATTTCACGAGTAGAAAAATGTTTTTTATTTCGCCTATTTTATTTTATTTTCGTAGGAAAACTTACTACTAGTTACAATTTTTACACTAACTAATTACATGAACTCTGAGGGCATTACAAGTTTTCACATATAGTTACTGCACGAATAATCGTTATTTATTAATAATTTTATTTATTAAGTTATTAATAATAATATATCGTCTAAAATAAACAAATGTCAGTGGAAATCATGTGACAGTGCAGAAGAAGCGATCGCAATATCTTGTTTCAAGTGTAATTACACTATTACTATTACCAAAAAGGATCAAAATCTATACCACGACCAATTCTATTATAACCCTCACATGCACGCAAAGAGAAGGAATTTGCTGATATATATTTATGGGCCAATTGTACACTAAGTAGATCGAGATTTTCATCTAAGTTTTTCAAAATTTCAATATAAAATATAGCCTATATTAGACACGGATAATGTAGCTTCCCATTTGTGAAAGAATTTTTGAAATCGGTGCAGTAGTTCCAGAGATTACCCCCAACATACCTACAAACACACAATTTTACCTCTTTATTATATTAGTATAGATATAAACTTAAACTTAGGCTTATAAGCTTAAACTTCATATAAACTGCTATAAACTTCAAATTTTAGTTATGGATATTAACTAATATGAATTTTATTAATGTACGTTACATAAAAGATTATTATAAGCTGAAATAATTTGTATTTAATAAAACAATTGTTTTTAAATGTACTGTTAATTCCCTGTCGTAGGTACCTACACAGACGCAATAATGTTTAATCTGCGTAAAATGTTTAATTGACCTATCAATATGAGGTTTAATCGCTGATCATCGTATTTCAATGACACAGATAATAAACCTGTAAACATAAAGGCTATTGATTTATTTATTGATCGATAAATAATTATGCTAGTCTATAGTAAACCGTCTATAACATACTAAACATAAAATTACTGGACAAAATAAAATGTAGCGACGTTAGAAATAAAACTCAAATACGCATATTTAAAGGCACTATTATCTTTACATATTATAATTATTACTAAGTAACCTGTCTTCTTCAGCTTAGAACCAATTTATTACAGGTAGTTTTATAAAAGGATAGTATTACCTATAATATAAGCAATTACTTATCACTAATAGGCATGTGTTTAGAGATTTTTATACTGTGTTTATGCTGTTGTTTCATATAAGCTAAAACAAAATAATGAGAAACGCTGCAATCCAACAGCCCCTGGGCGCACTCGACTGGCCTCGTTACCCCTCTCTCACAGAATACAATCTTGAAATGTGGTGCATTCCCCACTTTATCATATTTCCCAATGTATGTACGTGTTTCGGTAGTGAGTGAGATATGCCAGAGCCCATTCCCATTGTATCCCTTCCCACGTCCCCAACCCTTTCTCCAAATCCATTCTTTCATCAACAAAGATAGGCAGCGCATTCGGGGGTGTGCCAAAGTTTGTCATTTTGGACTAATGTTGGCATTTATCGCGGATGTCTATGGGTGACAGTAACCACTTACCACCAGATGGACTGTATAATCGTTTGCTACAGTCTTTCTATAAAAAATGAATAATAGACTGCATCCAGTTTATACAAAGACAAAAATGGAGATGTGCAGCCCACATACCTATAATGAGTATGAAAGACGACAGGTGGACAAATAGAACAACGGAATGGTATCCTAGTAGAGAGAATAAAAGACCAAGAAGCAGACTAAGGAAGAGATGGATTGACGACATAAAGAAAACATACGGGCTATGTGGGAAAGATAAATAGAAAATAAAAAGGAATGGAATAAGTTGGGAGAGGCCTTTGCGCAATGCTGGGCTACCGAAGAAAAATAAACATTTACTACTAATTTTGATCTAATAGTATGGTAAAATAAAGGCTATTTTTATTTTATTTTTATAGTAAACCGCTTTAGGGAAATTAAAGCTTCGAGCTATGACGTTTCAGTGACTAACCTCTCTGGATTTCTAACAAATACTCTTTTACCTCTTATTATTTTACGATAAGAGAGTATTCCATGAATTTTAGCAATTGGAGTTAGGGTGGGTTTGAGAGGCCACTGACCTTGAGAATTTCTCAATTCTAAATTTAATTTCGAAATTCTAATTTCGGCCATGTGGTGACGGCCAGCTTTAGAATAGTGCCATCCCATCTCTTTCCGTGTGTCGTAAAAGGCAACTAAGGAATAGCAAAGCCACTACCACATTACTCGGGCAACTACAGCACCTCTTAAAGAGTGGATTCTGCAATGCGCTTGGCCAGCGTGGCATGTTAAGGCTATACATTTCTCATGCACAAGACAATGTGAGGCTGATGTCAAGCAGTGGATACTGAAAGGGCTAGATATGGTTATTCAAAGAGTAAATATATTGGAACGTCGAGTATGATGTCCACTAACCCTTATAAACTTATAATAATTATACTATTTAAGGTATATACTTATTATTATGTCAGTTTTAATCCATTTTATCTCAGTCGTTCATTTTGCAATATTTCATTAACCGCAGAACTGCGCTTCATTTTTACAATACACTGTGATAGTTAATTTATCAGCAGTACACGTTAGACTTGTTAAACAGATCTGTAACTGTAACAAGCCCTTGTGTTTTACTACAACGATGTAAACATTAGCGATTACCTACACTATAGGTACCTACACTACAAACACACTGTAGGTACTCTACAAACTAGTCTGCATGCACATATCGTTGTTAGAAGTTCTATAAACGACCGTTCGTTCGTGTCAGACGTGAACGTAGTTGAAATTCACACGCGAAAACGCGCGTCTCACACAATCGCGTCAAATACTTATTTATGTACTTGACTGTAACGTGCGTCTATCGCGGTTGAATAAAATAAATGTTATGTTATTCACTATTTTTATTTATTTATTATTGCTGATATTTAGATTCTATTACATTGACTAGGGAATGTAGGGTGGAAAAGCGCGGTAAATATAGAAAATAATATTCAATAAAAAAATTAGCCTAGCATTGAATTAAAGTATCAAAATTGTTCATAGAGCTATTTTTAATGATAACGTTTATTTTTTCAAATTAACGCACTTTTCCAGTCTCAACTTCATTTGACAGTTTCTACGCTCTACATTCGTCTGTCAATAACAACAACATCTAATTACATTAATTTTGTAGGAATGCTCGCTACAACTTTAATGAATGTAATGAACATGCCGCTCATCTACCGCCTGTTTCAAATTATAATTAATTGATACAAGCGGTACACAGATGTCTCAAAATGGCAGAAAGTTCAAACTACAGACGAATCATTTATTTGTTGTTTTGATAAGTCAAATAAGTTTAAATTTTCTGTTTGTTTGTTTTTTTGTTTTTAATAATTTACTTATTTAATTTAGTACGTTTGAAGGGCTTTGGAAAGTTACTTTAGGACTCCACCTCGAAATTGCTAACAATAGTGAATAGAAAACTATTCATCCGCTCCATTTCTCTTTCCTAATTTCATAATATTTACCTACTTATCTATATAATACTACAATTTATTTATTGAAATCCAGATTCCTAAGGTGTTGAATTGTGAATTATTCGTGAAATGTGAGAAAATCACTCCTTGACAATCTTGTTTACGAGTATGCTGCGTCCTGCTTTATGATGTCGTATTTTATGATGATAAAGATGTACCATATTTAATGTAGATCGTCAGATTGATTTTCACATCTTTGTCATTTTTGATAAATGATGTCTTTTTTTCCATTGTTTTTTTTTCCTTTTTTGGTGTTCCTTTTTTATTGGGACAATGAGGCAAAAGTAACAATCTGTAATATGATCTATAGGTTCCTTTGAAAATCATAGATGCACACGCATACAATGAAAATCATATGCATACAATGAAAGTCTGACTTAAATCGGAATTGATCGACCCTCCTTAGTCAATCAGTTTCGAAGATCTTATGCACAAGTGTTGCAGATGTAGAGCCAAACTTCCTTGGTTACCAAACTTCCAATTGAAGTAATTTTCGTGGGATTTTTTATTTTATTTATTACTGTGTTGCAAATGTCACCTCACGACACACATAACCTGTGCCGTAACTAGGGCGGTGCCAGCGGTGCCCAGACACAGGGCGCAGACCCTGGAGGGGCGCAGAAGTGACCAGACCAAGACCAAGTTTTAGTCATGCATGGTAGTTAGTAGCATTTTCAAGGGCGCAGTTATAGAAGCTCGCACCGGGCGCATAAAAGGCTAGTTACGGCACTGCACATAACAGAAATCATTCGGGTTTTTCGTACTATTTTGCGACATAGCCTAAAATTTACAGTATTTTTTTAAAATTTCAATCAAATAACTAATGTTTATCAACTAGTACCCCGCAGTTACCTCATTATGAAATTTCCGCCACGCTAAATCTACCTTATTTACATATGTTAAGAATAAAATTGGGTAGTTTTGTCATGAAATGTTGTTATAACTACACCTCGATTAACTAATATGAGAGCATTTTTGCGTGAAATCCTGTGTGATTTTTGTGTAATGCTAATGTTCTGAACAAGAGCTGATAACCATATTCGTTATAAGGGTACACTAATTTATCGTTTTTAGCTTATATGTTTCCGGAAGCATTTTTACTTTTGACCAGTTTTATTAGTAAGGGAGTCGTGAGGTTTTATATTTTATTTTTGGCTTTTTCAGAGTTTCGCGACACTAAAGAGGTTGAGAAACCTTCTCGTAGGTAGACGCCGATAACCACTTAACATCAGGCAGACAATCAGCTCGTCTTTCACATTCTTTCTCACCATCAGGCAAGTCGCAGCTTGGCCAAAATTCAGAATTATGGTCATAATTGTGAACTATATAAGTAGCTTATAACATTTGAGATGTCCGCCTTTTTCACACATATTTATTTATTTAAACCGATTAAATAGATAAATATGTATATAGCTCAATCTTAAACCTGCAATATAACAAATCCATGGCCTACTGTACCGTAATTCACTCTCAAATCATTAGTGGAAGTGACCTAAATACGCAGCTGTACTAAACTTTCTCATACGATAACTACATATGAAAATTACACATCGTAACAATTTTAAACAGTTTTTGTATTGTATGTAATTTTGTGAAATTACTATGCAACTACGTATATTTGTAAAATAATTGAGTTGTAAAAATTTTGTGTAAAGTATTAAGTATGTCGTCCATCAGATCATCCAATAATCTAGTTATCGTAATCAATACATGATAATTTCCTGTTCTGACATTTATCTAATAATCGTTAAATAATTATGTAGGAATCCCATATTGCGAACATTATCTTTCTGAAACATTTGATAAAGTACGAAGCTATTATTGTAAAAAGAAAATACCTAAAAATAAATAAGTCTGACTTAAATTATCATTAATTATTAATTAATTAATAAATGTCGATATCTCTGATGTTATGAAAATTACACAATTCAAGCTGCGTTGGCAGATGAAATGGCAGATATATATCCCTATTTCAGAACCTTAAAAAAATAAAAACCAACAATTCATTCCAACCAACAATATATTCCATAATATTTATTCATTGCTAAATTTTTCAGCGAATAGGATGACACATCCACCTAGCTATCCCATCTAGTAGATAGATATATGTCATACTAGGTAGCCATATTTACCTAGGTATTACGTACAATAGTTCCATTATACTTTAGATATGTTCCTCAAAAATGTATCTCGTTGTTGCGTGTATACATCTATTCCAATGACTACAGAATATAAAAAATATCAGTATTACTTAACAGTCACAACTTTACAAACTAATATAATGTTTTTTTATAATAAATATGATATCGAAACAAGTGGTGGGTTAAAAAGCAGTTAACAGTTAAGCGTCAACGTTTTTCTTCGTCAACGATCAAAACTGTTGACGAAAAAATTCATTAACAGTTGAGGAAAAACGAACGAAACATCAACGATCAATCGATTGTTAATTTGCTATCTGTTGATTTTTGCGTTATATGAACTGCGATCTGTTGACATTTTTTAGTATGTTTTAGTGTTATTGTTGAACTCGCCGTAAAGGACGGTTTTGTTATAGTTTTTATATGTATTTTTATTTTAGTTTTGATTTCGCAGGTATAAGTGTTTAGCTCATTTTCTGTGACTTTCTTTGGACAATAGGTTTCTTTCCTATAGTAAAGTTATGTACCGAGTACTATAATTAAGTAGGAATAGGTATAGTTTATTCAACAATAGTATTATTTTTATTTCACGCCACTAATTAATTTAACTAGTTTAGAGCAATGTCTGGACGCAAACAAAATGAAATTTGGAATTATTTTTGTGCTGACGATAACATAAAATGTGCCACTTGCAATGAACTTTTAAATACGCCTTATTTTGCATATAAAATATTGAACAAAACCAAATAATACGTATCTACAAAATATGTCAGTCCTAAGCCCGTTTATAAGTATGAAGGAAAATTCATTCATTTAAAATATTTTTAGTTTGTTTGTTGATAACACGTACAAGTTTCCTAATATTTTTTATTCAGTTAACTTTCCATATATATCAATGTACTCTGTGATATGCAGTTGACACTAGCAACTGTTATCAGATTAACAGTGGTTAACAGGTTAGCAGTTTACATCAACAGTTAACAGTAGTTAGCATCAACAGGTGTTGACGTTTTTGTAGATTAGCGTTAACGCCCACCTCTAATCGAAACATACATTTACTTATATTAATAAACAAATAAAAAATATTCACACATTAAAGGTATAAATAAAATATCCGATTAAAATAATATAATTAACCTGATCTATTCCATATAAAAAGGTTGCTTTGCTTACCTTTCAATTTACGGTGAAATTGCTTACTAACACAAGAAGCGTCGCATAGACAAAAATACGACACTGCAATGTTGCACTAATATTCAAGATTGGAACCGATGTATTTTTAATTTAACTCAGCAATGGCGCGTATTTGTTTATATTTTTAAATTTCATAGACAATTCCGCGTTTTTTTTATGTAAATAATGGCTGTATCGGGCACAACCAACTCTTTGGCGCGCAGCGATACACTGACAGCCTGGCAGATGTACTTTACGGACGTGGGAGCGTTCACCAGCTGTCAAACTGATTCATTTTGCCATGCGTTTGGAAGCAACGCGAAGGGCGCATGCGCTCCCGACAAAAATAAACAACACGACATTCACAAGACAGTCAGAATTTCCTGTCTTTCCAATTAGGTTCCTATCTTCACCGAAGGTCAAAAGAAAGCAAAAATTTGTTAAAGAAACAATACAATGTAGTAAGTGCATTAGGCCCATAAACAAAGAACAGCTAGAAAGCTGAAATCACAAACACAAAGAAAATCCACAGTAGTGACTTTTGTCAGTAAAAAACATTGGACTTTATCGTTTAGGTACTCAGTATTAGAGAAAGTAGAAGCTATTTTTGTGGACCAAACAAAACATACAGTCACGTCATACCGTTACACAATGCATTGAATTATGAAAGAATAAACAGTTTTCACCGTTATTCTGACTCGTTTGTCTACACTTCAGAAAAGTAAAAGTAGAATTTTTAGCGAAATTGAGCTAACACAAAGAGACTATGAAAGTGGATGCGTAATATATGACCGAATTCAAAACAATGACATTGGAATTCAATTGCAATTTCAATATATGCAACACTTTAATCATTCAAGTGATTTAATAAGTAAGAATAATAATATTAATACTTTAGAACGCAACAAGAACAAACTTTTTCAACATAAAATAAGCAAACAATATTAGGAAACATACTCAGTCAAAAAGATGCCAAACGCACCAGAAACTAAGCCAGAAACCGATAACATGAACCGTCAAAACAAAGAAGGCGGCAGAGGAATGAAGGTCTAATGTAAGGGAAACATGCAGAGACAAGATCGGGATACCTATATGAGAAAAATTAGAATCATTTGATACAAAGGGACTTGATGTTTTCAAGCACACCATTTAATCAGAACCTTTTATCCTTTTCCAGCCCTTTTATGACATAGCTGGAGACGGATCTCCTCATGTACATTGTCTTGTGTAAGGGACATATGGCCTTAGAGCACCACGCTGGCCAAGCGGATTGGCGAGGTCGCTCTTTTAAATGTGATGTAGTTCCTCAAATAACTGTTATTGGTCAATTGCACAATTTCCATTTGTTTTGTTACAGTTACATAATTACAATATTGTCATCAATGTCTCGAATATAAATCAACAAACGTTTTATAAACAGAAAAATGTTTATGAATAATTACAATACCTTAATTTGTTACGTTATTTGACGATCAACGACATCCTTTCTCAATATGACTCGTAATATTACGCAATATAATTTACGAATTCTATTTTAATAATGTTACGACGTCAAGGGAATCTGGAGACCAAGTAACTATAGTATATACTATAGTTACTTACATATATTGTATATATATGTATATACATATATGTATATAGCTAAACGAAGGCGGTTCAAAAAGGTTTAAAAGAATTAAAAGTTACTCCCATATAGAAACGATATGTTGTTGGATAAAGTTCGTAATGATGCTCTTACACTTGTCCAAACATTTTTTTTTAACAGACGGAAAATAACGAAATCACCTGTCCAAATGAAGTCTGCCAGTAAATATTTTTAGTAAATTATGTACAATATTCTCGACATAAGCTATCCCTTTGATAAATTTTACTGTCATATAAAAGTATACTTACAAATAAACTAATCGGTGACGTTACAAACTAAATTGTAACAAATTAAGATCGCTATAAAAATATATTCTTATACTTATTTTATACAGGGTTTTCGGCTAAATAAACATATTTACTAAAAAGTAAAACATAATAAGATGAATACCCCTTTAGGGGTTTATTTATCTGTAAGTTCGTGAGAGAGGGTGGTGCATCATAGCGAACTACTATACATCATGCCGAACTGGACGCGTACAACTAGCCTAGTTACTCCGTACAGATCGGCTTTAGAGGCAAACACTCTTCTATGAATAGTTCGTTATTACAGCCAAACACTTGTGTCCAACAGGTGCACTGAACAATGGAACACATCCTCACGGGTCTCAGCTAAAGGAGATCCTTCAAGACCCTAGCTGTCTTTATCAACGTGGAGAAGGCTTTTTATAAGGTGTGGCACAACGGTTTAATCTATAAACTGTACCAACTGGAGGTGCTTGAAAGTCTCATTCTCATCATTCCAGACTACCTTACTAATCGCACTTTTCGTTACAGAGTTGAAGGCACTGTCCAGCACCACCCAATCAGAGCTGGAGTACCCCAGAGGTCCGTTCTATCACCCACGCTTTATGCCCTCTACCTACACCAATCCCACCTCACCCCTAGAATATAGCTTGCCCTCTTTGCGGATGACACCGCCCTATTCGCCTGAGATAGGAACCAACGAAGTGTCTCTGCACGCTTCCAACGCGTAGTCACCACCCTAAGCGAGTGGTTTGCGAGGTGGAGGATCAACCCGGAGAAGGGTGCAGCCATGTGCTTCCCTTTTTCCATGGGTGGCACTCGTAACCCTAGGCGCCATCTTTCCTGACTCCTAAAATATCCAAAGATAGGCAGCGCATCTGGGAATGTTATGAATGTGCCAATTTTTACTAATGTTAGCAGATGTCCATGGGAGAGTGTATCCGTTTATAATCAGATGGACACTGCCCTTCTGTCTTCTTTCTATAAAAAGTACCTAACAGGTTTTGACGAAACGAGCAAGATCCTGATGTGTAATATAATACTTATGTATATACATTGCAATTTTGGTGCCAAGCTATAAATTACAAACTATTTATTATCAATCAGAATCTTTTAATGTCACAGTCATTGAGTTTAATAAGTGGATACTAGTTAATGCTTACAATGTTCAAACAACATACCAATTTTAATGTTAATAACACTTTGAAAAGTCTACAAAAAGGAAGTTACTGTCATTATCTCTTTAGTGAGCCACTTATTTCCAATATTTTTCACAATAGGTTATTTCCAAGAATAATAGGTTTGTGACCGCTACCACGCTAGTCACGCTCCCGAACGCACCCTCTTGTCCACGAACTATTCATCATATAATACGCACTGGTGATCATTATCTACAATATATGACTGAAACGTTCCACTATAGGGCACAGCCCTTCTTTTGCATTCACGAAGGGGTTTCAACACAGTTTACATAAGCTGTGGTTTCAGTTCACAATCCACAATGCAGGCCGCAATAAATAAAAAAAAACTCATTGAAACATTAAAACTGTGCTGAACAGAGTATCCTTACTGATGCACGAACGTAAAATGGTAATTACAAATCTGTCGATTAATTTCAAATTACAACACAACTTTTACATTTGCAATGGTGTGCGTGTGTCTCACCGATTCTAATTTGCAATTTAGTAAAGCTTATATGTTTGACCGTTGTTCGACGTGCAGTCATAATTTTGATAAATTCCTGAGGCTGTATACAATATCGTAACCGTGTGCGTTGTGATTTTCTGTTCATATTCTACCTTGAAATGTACTGCATTTCCCATTTTATCGTATTTCCCTAATGTACGTACGTGTTTCGGTAGTATGTGAGATGTGCCAGAGCCCATTCCCATCCCATCCTATCCCTCCCCATTTTCTCAACCCTTTCTCCAAATCCATTCCTATATCTCCAAAGGTAGGCAGCGCATCCGGAGGCATGCCAACGTTTCTCATTTTGGACTAATGTTGGCATGTATCACGGATGTCTATGGGCGACAGTATCCACTTACCATCAGGTGAACTGTATGCTCGTCTGCCGCCTTCTTACATAAAAAAAAAAAAAAAAAAATATTCGTCTCAAATGTCAATATTATTTATGTTTCAGGACGTACCAATGTAATACGAGTAGGTATAGACGTTTACACGATCGCGGTTTATCCTGTTAAGCTGGCATGCTATAACGTATACCGTATAATTCCTTAGAGATAGTCTATACTTATAAATATACCTTATATGTTTTTATGGTTGTTATCTACGAAGGCCGCTAATAAATTATGTCAAGGAATTTTATTGGTGGCCCCCACTCCGTTTTTTTTTGCGATTGGTAACTTCGCATAAAATAGTCATTAATTAAAATGCAAAATCCATAAATAAGCCAACCTTTATATGTTTTAATCTTTAGGCCTAAAGCAAAATAAAATCATAGTAAATGAAGTAATAATTTACTATGATTACTAATAATAGTAGACCCATCAAAGTAAAAAGGACAATGCGGTGAAAAAGGCTGTATATATAGCCAGCCTTATAAAAAAATGTGTAGTAGCACACAGTAAAATTATTTTTGTTGTGGATTCAGAGCTATACACAAAGACGATCACAAATTACCCAGACCTTTTCCACATGTTACTATCCGACCGGGAATCGACCTCTTTAGACTAGCCTCCATTCTGAACATTCATTTCGAATAAGTCCTAGATATGTTTTAATTTTTTAAATAAAGTTACATATTTTTTTATTTGATCAAGTTTATTATAAAAAATACAGCAACCTCTAAACGCTTTGTACATCAATATACTGTACATTATTTTTTATGTCATGGAGAATGCTCAGTATACAGGCAAAATTTAAGATAATTAAACTATAGTTTACAAAACTGTTTGAAATTAAACCGATTCAAGGAAAGATTCATTGGACAATGTCATAGAACAATAACATTCAACACTTTTCAACACACTTCATCACTTTTTCATAGATACAAAAAAAATATCTTCACGTGAGTGTCGTAAAGGGCGAAGGGATAAACAAAGCCGCTATTACAAGCGCTGAGGAACTACATACATGTACCTCAACTCTAAAAGTGTGAACTCGCCAACCCGCTTGGCCAACGAGGCGTTTTGAGGCCATACATCCCTCATGCACAAGACAGTGCACGTGTCAAATAGTGGACGATCACTGGTACGGTACAAGTATAATTAATACAGAGATCTCAACATTAAAATTATAACCTCGGAAGTGAATCAATGAACTTTGACGTCATACGTGTAAAACTGTTTCAAAGTTCAACGTGGTTCAACTGCGCATGCAAAGTTCGTAAAATAATAATGTGCACATTTTTTATCACAATAAACGACAGATAAATAATTCATATTGTTAACAAAACTCTTTGTTATTAATTTACGTATACTCATATGAACTTTATTTTAATTATATAATAATTTCGACTCCTCACACCCCTAATATCCCATGCCCAAGGGGTCAACGGTGAAACTCCTGCAACAGAGTACAGATTACTTGTAATAGTAGGGAAAAAGGAAGGCCTTTTTCCCTACTATTACACCTTCACCTACTATTACACTACTATTCAGCTTCACCTTTTAACTTTGATAATTTAATACGCTCTAATCGACATGCTTCTGTAATCGTTTCATTGAGCCCCGCGATGCTGGCCTGACCTAGTGTAGGATCCATCAGTACCGTACTGTGCGTTACATTTACTTTTTAAGTATGTGGTAAGTATGTTTTATTTTTATTTCTTTCCGGTATTTATAACCCTTTGCCATTTTAATTAATATCACAGAATATAAACCATGGATAAACAAAAACTATAAGTAGCATTTTGTAGGCAAAATTTATCAGAAAACATTTTGCTTGTCACCTTATAATAGGATACTCGACTCTTCATTAAATTGAAGTTTTCATGTAATTAAATTATTGGCAAAAATATATTATTTTTTTATATCAAATGAACATTCTTGCGATTCAATTCTTTTACGTTCTCATAATCGTAATAGTTTCTCAGATAAAACTATTTAAAAAAGAAAACAATTTGTTTTAATTGGGCTGAATGGGGTGGATTGAGACAAGAACAGTTGTCTAAAATAACCTTTTTTTTATTTTTTATAAACAAGTGGGCGGATGAGCAAGCGGTCCCACGTGATGGTAAGTGTTAATAAATATCACATATGCATAAAATTATAATAAAAACCAAGTAGTTCAGATTGTCGAAACAAAACACAATTATTATCACCGCATGATAAAATATAATATACCTATTATATTTTATTCTCATACCCCCTCACGAGGGTGGAGGTAACTGTTGGGACTGAGTCCCCTTCAATAACGTCTCCTCTGTCCGCCAACACGAACAGCGCTGGGTTGGCCCTCTGGACCCTAATGCTGACCCCAGGTTTCTTCGTGGCGCCCTAGCACTACTCAACCGGCGTTAACGGCAATGGTGAAACGAGCAAAAAAGTCACTTCGCTACCTCATTTACGAAACAGGAAGAGATGGCCTCGTGGGTAATACAACTAACACATTTAGGTAAACCTATTACCTCTTATTTCCGATGTGAAAATGTTGTCATTGAATAATGTTTTTCTAATTAGATATTACCTATTCTGCGGTCATAATAGCGCGCGTGTATAAAATTTTATACGTGGGAATTTTTACACCTTATCAGTATAATTAATGAGAAAAACCGCAGGTGTAACAAAGTGAAAACCTTAATTGATTTAACCATAAAATTCCTAATAAGTAACGGATCTCAGGAAAAGCCTCGATAGCAGTAGTAAGACACGCTCTTACGATGATTTTATAAATTAACAATTAAACAATTAGGATTTTTAGACATTAATTGTAGACAGATGATTGTGGGCTGACTACACCTGTAGTCAATCTATTTTTCTTATTTTACACACATACTGACCTCAAATGTTATAGTTACTTAGGTATCTTCATAATAATTAAATACAATTCATAAAGTTTAATAATACAATATAGTTTCATAACCATTTATAACAAAAACACATATTTTTTATTGTTTTATATCAATAATCAGATCTAAGACCATGATGTCAGCTTTTTAAATGTTCCACTCCAGAGCACAAGCCTCCCCTATTAAATCACTGGGGGTTTTAGCCCAAAATCCAACATGATGGCCCTGTGTAGATTAGTAGATCTCCTGTATTACTCATTACTGTATTAGTAGATGTATTACTCAGAAATGAATTAGGGTTTTTCTGTCTTTAGGATACGAGCTATAGATCCCGATATACGGTTTGTGCCAAATGATATAACTACTCGAAATACGCAACTTTTTCTTTAAACTACGTGTGAATTGGTAAAGTTAAAGTAATCCCAAAGAAATGATCACATATTTTCAAAACATTCATGTTTAAAAAATACTTCGTACCTATGTAGGTAATATTGTTTTACACGTAAGAAATATGTTGTAAAATATTGTACTTTTTAATATATGTTTTGTAGAATTACTCCCTGTTCTCAACTTTATGCAGAGCATATTAAACATAATAATCAAAATAATGAGCATAGAATATGGTATATGTTACAGCTTCGTAAATACATAGCAGTAACATTTCACGAGTGAGTTTTCTTTCATGAAAAATAATATGTGTACTTAGTATTAATACAAATGATAAATTTTGGTAAACGTTATTTACAATATAGAGAATAATTTCAAAATATTGTTAAAAGATAATAGAACGAAGATCGATGAATCCCATGACATACGTTTTTTTCATAATAACGTTGACTTCTGCTTCCTAGAATTTTATTTTCTCGCTCTCCTGAAAAGTTGCATTTTTCGAAATGTAGGTAGGTACCGGTTTTCACGGAACACACAGAGTTATTATACCTACTGTAGTATTGATTTAATTTGATTTAGTTTATATAAACTAATTTGGATTATATCAATATCAGTAGTCAGATATTGTAGTCAGTAGTCAGATCAGTCAATATCAGATAGTTTAAGATTTGTTAGTTAGTCAGGCTTTTGAATTTCTGTCCAACTACTGCCACTGGGGTCTGACCCCATAAATGCGCCTACAATAATGTAACAGCAACATTCCGCGCGTGCATGCGTGTATCTAATTTGCCAGTAAAAATAATTATCCCACATATTTTAATTCAAAAATTGTAAAACCAAGTAAGTAAAACCAAGAAATGCATTTAAAAGTATAAAATTCATTTCTTGGTGTGAACTTCAGTCTCTCAAAATAGCCTCATATCACCTCAAAGGAAGGTTCCTCATAGTGGTCGTCTAGTACTAAGTAGATATAATAAGCCCACTAAGCGCATCAGTTTATTAGTAGCCCGAGAAACCAAAATATACTTTGGTTTGCCTAGACAACCCAAACTTAAATTATGTGCTTCTACATTGATTTAGCTTTCTAAAAATTTCTAATCGGAAGGAATTGCGAAATCAAACAAAAAAAAACAGTCTCTCTTTTAATATTAGTGTAGATGGGATTTCATTTATGTGTACCTACACATAAATTATAATAATATTTTATCAAGTATCACCAATATCAATAAATTAAATTAGGTATCTTTTTAAATCCGGTTTGAACCTAAAAACCTGTTCTGTTTAGCGGATTTGCAAATTAGTCAGTTAAATAAGAATAAATATCCTTGTTTGCCTTGACTTGACCAAAACATTATTTTTTAATCAGTTATTCTACAATCAACATTTTACTTCATTTGAGAAACTGTTAGATAAACAAAATTAGAATTTAATTTTAGAGAGAGTAGAAGAAAAGCAAACACTGTTTTGTAACTACATCGTCAAATCCTATTTACTAATGCAAAAAAAATTAGACTGATAAGACTACGGTCTAAAAGACCTGGTAGACCGATGACCCGATAGCCGCACCAGATTACAGCCCAGTTTATCTAGTGTAGTATTTGAGCGTAGTTTACATCGTAAACTAGTCGCTGTTTTTGTGTCACTGTCGTAAAAATTCGAAGTAAATCATAATATAGATATTAAAAAGTGAAAAAATGTCTTCTTACTACTCCACATTAAGCTTAACTACTCCACAGGGGCTTAAGTGATATAGAAAGGTATGGTGATGAAGCTGATTTTAGAACAACAATTAAATAGCAGGGAAGCTGTTAAAAAGTAAAAAGGTACAAATGTTTCGTTAAAAATGTGAGAATTTTTTTTTATGAATGTTATAATGAAAAAAAGCATGTACCTATTTAATTCTGTACGAGATTTATTTTTTAATTTCAAAGACTTGTTTTTGATGTCGCTGTTTCAGTTTCAACACTAAAATTTTATCGATATACTTAACATTTAGTGCGAATATCGGGCAAAAAGAACCTGATATTTAATTAGTTTTAAACTTTAAAATAATAGAATTTACCGACGAAGCAAACGTCAACTAGGTACTATATCTAAAATCGTATTATTGTTAACAATAACAATTGAAGTAAAATTATGGAACAGGTACTTTCGACCTGATAACGCATATATAAAATGCCATGTAACAGATCTTATAGTCCTGTACCTATAGCACCAGCTGAAAGTCAACTCCACGGACCCACGTAGTGAATGTGTTAATTTTAACATATATTTCGCTTCTTTCGATTTCTAATTTCTTCACGTGTGCTGCAAATTGCTAATCTATTATTACATCCTTATTTGAAGGCGACAAGAACCTTTTTCCTGGAAAAAATTAAAAGCTATATGAGAAGAACCAAGTTAAATTACTAGTACTATAATTAAGGTCTCATTTCGGTGTTAAATTTTGCTCCTGGGAAAAGTATGTACTCCAAGGCATTTTTGACTTTTACTCTCTTGTTAACGACATTTATTAGTTTTTAGGTAAAAATACCTCAATTCTATCTACCTACAGGTATAAAAAGGACGGCGTCTGTCTGTATGTTTTGAATAGGAAGGCGACAGACGAGCAGACAGGTGGTAAGTGGATTCTATCGCCCAGTGCAACATCTGCGTCATCTGCCAACATCAGTTCAGAATGGCAAATATAGGCACACCTCCAGATGCGCTGCTTACTTTTGAAGGGTTAGAAATGTATTTTGAGAAAAGGTTGAGGAAATGGGGAGGGATTAGGATATAATGTGATGAGAATTCGCTCGCTACCGAAATACGTTAATTTGACGAATAGGATAGAGTTGGAAATGAAGTATATTTTACAATAGTCTTCTGTGAGAGACAAGTAGAGTTAGCCAGTCGAGTCTAGATTGCAGCGCGCACCCTCCCCCTCCCTCCCTTGTTCGCGCTAATTTTTATGGCTATGCACTTTTTACCAATAATTATTTACTAGACTAATCTGGACAAATGTTAGCTCAGTATTCTGCAGACTGCCATTATATAGTCAGTCCAATTAGTCGAAAGTTGGTAAAATCGTGTTAAAATTGAAAAACAGGTAATACCAACACTGCCAGAACGCGACGATAGCCTGGAAATATGTATTGTCACTTCCATTCCTGAGGTGATATCGAATACTGGCACTAAGTTCTTACTTTAATGCCGCATTTTCAATTATTACCAAAATATCGTAAGAAAAATACCGTAAGAAAGAAAAATATCGTAAAAAATCCGCATGCGCGAGAATTAAAAAGAATATAGAGCATGTGTAACACCAATCCGCATTAGGCCTTTGTGGTGGATTATGACCCAATAACCAACCCCCTTGTGAACACTGCCAAAAACATATAAATAAACATAATAAAATGAGTACTTAGATGAGTACTTAAACTATGAATAAACCTGAATAAACCATATTGATTCCGTTGACGTAATAGCTAAGCGTAAATCTGTTGACTCCTCTACGGTTGATTTATTACACAGATTATTCTTTTCTCTTTTGTTTTAAAAATAGAATCTTTTGAACTGTAAATAAAAACAAAATGTAAATTCAAAGGAAGTCGTGAAAGGAAGTATTTTCATGGAACCAAATAATCCATTAGATCCACAAATTCTAAAACTTTAGGTATCGTTTATTTTAGAAAATGCAGGGATGGACCTCCATTATTCTTTAAATACAACAATGAAATCTATAAACGTATATAAAATAAAACCTAAACCTAAAACCGCACCATAATACCTAAAACATACATAATTTTCTTGAAAAACAGGTTATTGGAAATCTCACAAAAAGTGATTATTGGATAAAATCATACAAAAATACCTGAATTTGATATAAAAGTTCCCAACAATGAGGAAACATGACATGGAAATGAACCATACATGTATAATATATAATATATACAGTTAAATTAACTATATATGATCAATTAATGTGTGATTAGGTATGGCCGCCGGTCTGTACCGGCAGGCCATGCCTTGCCATACCGCATTATAGCGACTTAAGAGGTCGCAGCGGCACTTCGGCCAAAAGGGCGACCAAAACTACGACTAGAGTCAAAACTGCGCGGCCTGTGAGTCGCGAAGCATCCTGCTGCTGGCCACGTTTTCATAATGTGGGCACTTTCATAGTGCAAGCCAAGGAATCTAGCGTGCTAGCTAATGAACTTCATGGTTACGGCAGCCAAACGGATGGCGCTAAGCGGGCTGATGTTGTGATGTGATGCCTACTTGTATTCGGTACCAATAATAGCTTATTTGTTTTTGTTGGCGAGGTTTCACGAGTGATCCATTACAAGTCCATAACCGCCTACGGAATGGACCAAATACAAACTTCATTATCAAGTGCACGTGTTTTCCCACTACCTATTTATAAAAAATATTTTTGTCTGATCACAACATCTTCAGTTCCACGTCCCTAATTTCGCCACGGAGCTCGCGCATTCTGTCGTGTGTGTATAGACAGTTAGGTCATTAGATAAAATACAGTGGCCGATAAACCGATGCCGGTTATTTATAATAACATGTTTACGCTATATTTTTAGAGTAGATCATATGTATAGGAACACCAGTTAAATTATTCTTGCTTCAAAGAAACACGCGCGTTCATCCCTGTTCAGCGACAAATACAAGTGTATAACAGCAACCTCATTACAAAATAAAATTACCTGTCAAACTTTTCGTGGACATAATTTGGTGAACACCCACGCTGAAAATTGATTAATTTTATTTCACCGGTGGTCGCAGAATATAAAAGCCTGTCTTTAATAATTTAGCAGCAGTAGAGCCAGGAAAATTGCCGGGAGCAGAAGGAAAGGTCAACTTTTTTGACTTTTATTTAAGGTAAATTTTCCATTTAACTCATCTGAAGTATTTATACAAAGCTTAGGGCAAACAACCGAAGTAGTTTTTAGAATTCAGTGTTTGAACGAAATCACCTAACTTTACAGACATGTATCTTCAAAGTGCAATTTGCGAACTTGTGAAGCGGTTCAAATTCAAATCATTATGGTCGTTTTCATTCAGGATTCATTTTCTTCAGGAAAGAACCTCTTTTAAATTCCATATTTTGTTTTTATATAAATAATTTTATTCTCCTTTATAAAGTATGTAATATTTGTATAGTTCATAGGTACCGATTAATTTTATTTATTAAGGTGTACCTACAATAAGTTCCTCTTTTCCAACCGGATTTCCTTCCTTAAATGTTATTGACACTTCAATTATATTTTATATTTATATTTTAATCCTCATTTCTGTTACCGGTAGTGTAACCCTAAATTGGCTCTATAGAGTATGTACCATAATAACGTACCTAAGATGAGTAATGTTACATCATTACTTTTTTTATATCCGTATTTCCTCGATATGGAGGTTTCGCGCACTGTATAGTCTAAAAATAGTTTTCTGGCGCGAACCTGTAGCCTGTGGAACGAACGGTCTCGTGAGAACTTCCCCTTATACTACCAAATGGGGTTCTTCAAGAAAGCTGTGAATAAGATTCTGCAACGCCTGCAGCGTACCCGCATACCCCCTGGTGGTGTATGGGCGGCGGTAGGCACTTATAATCCTGTGGGCCGCTTGCCCGTCTGCCTCCATTAGTATAAAAAAGAACATGCTATGTGTACCAAGAAATATTATGTGTTCTGGTGTCAGCAGGAGCAATAGTCGACAGAAGCTGCTCCTGGTTTTTCATTAAACATAAATATTTAAAACATGAAAACATGTTTAGGATCTTGGTGATTTTTGTTTGGGACCATTGACCATTATTTATTTAGGAACACTTAGCAGATGTCAAGTTAAGCTCATTACAATGTATCAATGTGTAATAAACACCCCTATAGGCGTAGGTAGGTACTAGCATTCATTTATCTGCGCTTAACCGTAATTAAACGCGTCGTAATCATTGTTTTGTTTTTTATAAATTTACGAAAATACCGGTCATTTTATTCCTTATGAACTGCAATAATATTATCTATTTTTGTTATGACTTATGAATGATGAATGAATGTTCTGAGCGTGAGTGAACTCTTAATTAAATACGAAGTCAGATTATTATTATTATTCGGGAGTCGAATTAAGTTTAAATTAAAGCGTAGTACCTAGTGGTAGTTTTGCGAGAACGTAATTATAGTATTGGACAATTCAGACTTCATACAAATACAAACTTCTTTGCATGTCATTATCGACTTCTTCAATAGGGAACTGGGTATCGAAATCAGCAAATACAACATTGTAGAACAGAGCTGGTCATACATTTAGAATAAGGGCCGTAATACACATGCCAGTAAAAAAGCATGCCAGGAGGAAGTGCCTAGCATACCAGTAACTAGCAAGTGATGACGACTCATCCTAGTAAAAAGCATGACAGTTACTGGAAACGTCTTGTGAGTGCCAGTTGAAGACCACAAAATGGACTATTGGCAAACACTAGGTACTTATTAAGCTTACGCAGGCATTTCAATCCTGAATAAGAAGACGCTAGAAAAAAGGACATTTTTATTTAAATGGTGAACTTGAGACCGTAGACTACCCCACCCCTTCCAACGATATTTTATTTTTAGCACTCATAGATAATTCAATACTTATCTATGATTATTTTTTTCCATTGTTCATAATGTGTGTTTTTGACATATTGTGTCGTATTTCAAGACTATAATATGACTAAAATTTTAGTTTCTTTCCTGTGCGAAGCTCTCCACCTTATTGCACTTTAAAGTTTAAAATGGTGTGCATATTAATATATTAAATAGTCCGCGTATGGAACGGCCTTTACACTTAGCAGAATTCACACAAACAACTAATAAGGAAACCTAGTTAGAACTTTATCTATCGTTAATTAAAATTATGCGACCTTTTCACCCTATTTATTATTATACTCTAGTCGAATGCTAGATATTCGCGTCGATATTCATAAGTCATCATAACAAATGTTTATCTACGAACACGTGGTACCAACGAAAATTTAAAAGGTTGGTATATTGTCGAACTGGAAATTGTGGACATACATTAGTGAAATTAGATACAATTTGTCTGTTTCTTGTTAGAAAGAGAAGCATTCAGCCTTCCTCTGCGAACCCATTTCGAGCACGACGGCTTTTCTTATTTACTTATTTAATGTCAGTCATCGCAAATCCATACTGTTAGTAAATACCTTGAAAATTATGTTAGTACTCTATAGCTAAATTAGATTTTACTTTTATAATTAACTGTTACACTAAATGACAGTTATTTTTTTCTGAAATCGTCTTCAAGATGCTGAAGATGATTCAGAAAAATAGGATCTTCATTTCAGTCGTTTCATCATGAAAAACGACGAAATTTGCATTTTTCTTGTGAGCAAAATTTCTGGAACTCTGCGCTTTAAAGTATTAAAATTTATATTAGTGTATGTTAATGAGAATCTGTCTCCATACCTACCTATCTACGCGAATATTTAACGACCACCAACATGACGAAATAGCGTAACAGTAAAAGTAAAAAACTAAAACTCTATTGAAACAATGACACAGAGAGTAAATGCAGCATGGCAATATAATCTAGTAGCAATGGAACTATATTTCAGCTAATGGCGAGCACGCATTGTGCAAGCAATGGTTTTCAGCACGACCTCTTGATCTGAAACGCGCCGATATTTGCAAACCTAAAAAACTCAATAGCAAGGCGGTCTAATTCAACCGCAACTCAAACAGACCCACACTTTCAAAATAACCACGTGACACTGAAGGATAATTAGTACGTTTTGGTGGCGCACCTTTAAAGTGCTCTTGATAATAGCTACGAATTACTTATTAAATTTTAAGTAGGTGTAAAATCGTATATTTGTTATGGCAATAAATATAGGGCGTCCCAGATTGAGCTCCCGATTTAAAGTTCTCGTTTTTTTTTGTTTGGCGGTTAGCTATTCTGGTTTGTTTATAAATGTTAGATATGACAGTGGCAATTAGTCAACATGGAACGCTACACGAAAGAGCAACGCAGTATGAATTTTAGATCAGTATGACGTGGACCATCCTTTTGGCGAAAACTTTATCTTTAGTGACGAGGCCCATTTCCACCTTGACGGATACGTCGATAAGCAAAATTGTCGTATCTGAGACTTGGAGAATCCCCATGAGATTCATGAAAAGCGGATGCATCCCCAAAGAGTTACAGTTTGGTGCGGCAAGATCATAGGGCCATTTTTTTTAGGAATCGGTATTTGGGTAGGCATACAGAGGTATCGGAACATGTTACAGGAGTTTTTTTGGCACCAATTGGAAGATATGGACCTCGATCAACTGTGGTTCCAACAGAACGGTACCACATGTTACACAGCCGGAAAAACAAAGACTTTATTTTTTTTCTAAATTAAACCCGGCGCTCAATCTGGGACATCCTTTACTTATGATGCTCCTGTTCGCGCAAGTAAAGCTTCGGTCCATCGTGTTTACACGATTATAAACTTTTAGCGTTCCTGGTTATGACAATGGCTTTAACGTTCATACTCGTAATTGTAACTGAAAATATCAAGTCTGTTCTACAATGTTGTATTTGCGGTTGTCGCCACCTACCCGCCTATAGAATATCTTACAGCTAGTTCACTTTACGCGGTTCGAACCGCGCGGTCTCTTTACTATGTCATAATAGTCCTTTCGACTAATACTACTTAATCTATTACAGGAATTCCCAACAAGACAATGAAGGGTAAGCCCGTGTTATTGACCCTTATGATGTCATGCTGCTACAGTATCGCATCGTCACACATAGTGACGTCAGCACACATGGACTTGCCCTTAGCCGCATGTATGAAGGCATTGACTATTGCTGTTGAGAGCGAACTGTGCTCCACTTATGAATATTCGTCAGGTAAGTTGCGAAGAAACATTTTAGAGAGAAACTACACCACTTCTAAAAGCCTGTGGCTGGTGACTGGTGTAGTTCGTCAGCCTAGTGGTGGTGCTATTCTAAAGTCGGCAGACACCATACAGCACAACTATGGACTATACGACACGGTAACATGACGCAGAAAAACATAACTAATAAGAATCTTCAAATGGCCGAAAGGCTTGTGAGATAAAATATACTCCACCACGCGGACCCAATGCGGATTGGTACTCCACACATACGCCAGATTTTTTTTTCTCGAGCGGGTTCCTCAACGATGTTTTCACCCACCGCGGCGTTAGTGAAAATTAATAAAAAAAAGTCCACACATAATTAGAACCGCAATGGTACTTACTACGACACGAATGTAAGTGGAGTATAGATACCCCCTAGACTTTACTGATGGTTGATACCTGTGGTTAATATCAAATAGTCTATGGATTCTGTCCTGTTGTGTGTTTTTGTTAAAGTGGAAGCTAATTTATTACATTATGATAAAACTTACATTTTTTTAAATTCAATTTACAGAACAAGTGTACGACGATTCCATGCCCTTGATGCCCGGGGAAATTACTATCAGATCGTCCTTTAAAGAAGAAGTAATCAGGACTTGCTGCACCAGACCTTGCACTGTTACTAAATTACTTGAAATATGTTGAAAATCTAGGTAAATACAAAATGAAAAAAAAAATGTGTGAAGGCGTTTTTAAGTTTAAGATGTGAAATGTTTGAGTACAAAGTAGATAGAAAGTAAATAATAATGTAAGTTTGTGTAAGTAATGTTAATTATGTGTAATTGTACTTGTGAGTGTATTTAATCACCATTGTATTAAAAATGGCAATAAACAATATACATATAGGTAATAGCGTTTTCTTACAATTTCTGTTAAGTAATAAAATGCCTTTAAAAAACTGCTGCTTTGTTTCGGGGTCATAGCTGTAAATTCATGTTTCGTCACCTGTCACTATGGTCCACGCTTACTGTGTTACACTGTTACTTCGTTGAATCTGGTAAGCATGGCATTGCCAGTTCAGTGTGACCTATGTATACATATATGTATATTCTTAACAGCGCCGGCTCTAGCTCATGTAGCGCCCGGGTGCAGGGCGCCCTCTAGTAGGCGCTTTGAACTCTTTGGAGGTGTCGCGAGCGGCGCTCGGCGCCCCCTAAGACCCTGCGCCCGTGTGCACCGCACCCCCTGCACCATAGGTAAAGCCGGCACTGAATTCAGCGCTCGACAGGCGCCCCCGGGCGCGGGGCGCCAGGGGTGCACCGCACCCCTTGCACCCCCTGGTAAAGACGGCTCTGATTCTTAAGGTGTTATAATTTGAAAAAAATATTTATATAGGGATTTGATTTGCTCAGTTGTTGAATAAGGTATGAAACAAAAACCCATGATAAGTAGGTACTTTTTTTTAAAGAAAAAAAGCGGCAATCGAGCATACAGTCCACCTGATGGTAAGCGGATACTGTCGTCCATAGACATCCGCGATACATGCCAACATCAGTCCAGAATGACAAACGTTGGCACGCCCCCGGATTGGTTGCCTGCCTCCTTAGCAGTACAATGCCAAAAGGACCCAAAAAATATAGTTATTTTGTATGTATGATACGTAATCTGTTTTATGTACTTTATTCTAAACTTTTGCATTTTTCATCTCCAAAGTCCTAAAAACATTTATTACATTTTTATGGCATTCAGTAAATATGACTTCCTTTTTGCAATTACTTTTTGCCGACATTTCCTTTTGATTAATTAATAAGAGCGCAAGGCAAAGTGTGGTGGTGTTTCACGTTAGGAGTGCAGAAATACGATGATGAAATACAGTCAGTACCACTTTTCTTTACATAACGCCGCTTCATCAATTGCCCTTCTAAATACCACGAGTAGAGTATTATCAATTTATCGCCCATTCCAAAGTCAAATATGACATCGATACTTGAATGTACCTACATAGTATTAATAACATATAGCAATACCCAAATACTTTTAATCATAACTACGCAAATCTCGTGTAAAAACAATTACTTAACATGTTTTTCGTTATTTTTTTGCTAATGTCATTTTAAAAGTATTCTCGTTCATTCATTCAAATTAGTTGTATCATGTATGTATACCATTCATCAAACTAAGTCTCTCCGCTGCTGAATATAGGCCGCATCCAAGGCTCGCTACCACACACGATGCTCGGCTCTACTCATCAAGCCACCACCGGATAACTTCTTGCAAGTCGGATCGCCACCTGGACGGAGCGGTGGCCGTACCACATGTTATATGTACTGTTTTTTTGCGATATCTATATACATCTGTATTCATGAGTATTCATTTAGTGATATCTTTCATGTCCCGGGAATGAAATCACTCCTTAAATATTGGTCCTAATATTAAAAATCATTTTCTATAGTTGGCTTGCATGCCACGTGCGTTTCATTTGCGCGATGGAGCTTAAGTGCCACCTTCTTATAGGGTATCAGGAGGTGGTGATAAAGGCTCTTAGATAAATTATATTTTAATAATCCGATAGATAAACTATCTGCCTATTAAATACCGATACTGACTTTCTGATACCTTCTGATAAAGTATCAGGTGGTGGTGATAAAGGCTCTTAATGTCCTCTTACCACAAAAATAAAGAAGTTATTAAAGAAGTTAACAACCTTTTGAAAGGTTGTTTATTTATGATAAACGGTGTAAAGTCTAATGTGATTGTAACTCCTATTTTATAGTTCAACGCGTACCAGATACGGTTCAATTAACAGAAACACAAGCTTAAAGATACGTATATTTATTCCTAACTTTGTACAATACAAATGACATTTGAAACTATAATAACCCTTCCATTTCCTTCATGAATTGCATGTAAGCGTCATCCTTGCTTGGTGCCTGCTTGGGGACGTCTGCTGGTCTTTGGATGTTGGGTTTGACTCCCGGCTTGGCCTTTTTGTCATCGCGTTTGACTCGTAAGGCAGAGGGCACGAATCTTGTGACGTCTGCTGAGAGGTTCCTGATTTGAGGTTTGGCGCTGATCGTTGCTCCTGTAGAAAAGGTAATGGGGGATTTAGAGGGACATTTATAATTAGGTAATTATTATAATTCAGGTGAGTAGGCTCTACAGTAATATCCACCAATACGCCGACTCGGGATCTGCTGTCATTTTACACCTCCGAAGTTTCTGGAGATCACGAGAGAATATTCGCATTAGCAAAGAACGAGTTCATGTAAATATTCATGAACATTTAGGGAGGTCTAAGGTGAGCGCTCGTTAGATGCCCAGAATGCTGACGCCATTTGACAAACAGCAACGAGTTGAAAGTTGTGAGGCATCTGTGAACATGATTGATAATAGATAGGAACAGATTATCTCAAGAATAAAGACCTGTGATGAGACCTGGATTGGCCAATGGGACCCGAAAACAAGCAAGAATCGTTGCAATGGAAATTTAAGGGAGAAAAGCCATTATGAAAATTCAAGGTTCGAACATCGGCTGGCAAGCTGATGACAATTTTTTGAGACGTGGGGGAGATTCAAAGCTGCTGGATAGAGTACCTGCTAAAAAATACTACGATGAATGCTGCTTACTGTGCCGACTGCAGTGATAAAAGAAAAAAGAAGCAAACTCCATAAAGGAGTCTTGATCTTAAGGGGAATTTTGATTTTCTTATTTCTTCTTATTTTATTTTAAATTAAGGGGATGCAGATTATCGACCGATGAGGAGATGAAGGCCGCTGTAAATGATCATTTTGACGAACAAATGAAAGAAAATTTTCTTTAATCGTTTGATATCACTTATTGACCAATGTAAACTGAGGAAACTTTACTGGCCTATATTTTCACTTACATTATTCTATATATAGTTGCTGTATTTTTGCTGTTTGTTTCTCTTGAAGATGTAATAAATAAAAAAATCAAGTGCATTACAGTCGCAGATTATCGATTATAAAAATATTACCGATGCAGGTTTTTTTCTTTCATACATAGGTAGATTACTTATCAGCCGCGCCTAATAACATGTCGACATGCATTAGTTTAGCTTTCTAAAAGTGAAATCATTTTCAAAATCGGTCGAGTAAATTTTCAGTTTACCTCTTTACATATGTACAAAAATTATGAGCGTCTCTTTATAATAGAGGTATAGATTACAATAGGACCAGTTTTATTTACCTAATACAAGTAAAGAAGGTGCTTTATTATCTTCTTGGTGTACGTTCATATTTTTAGAGAGCATTGAAATAAAGATACAGTTTAGACATCGACATATTCAAAAATCGACTCCACCCGGCCCGTATGGTATACAACACAATATTATTTATTGGTAAAGATAGGTATTGGGTTACAATTTACAATATTTTAAACAATAAACACAAGTTTCCAGACATTTTAAATTCAGTACCTAACCGAAATTTGTCGCTAGCTCTTTACTGATATTTACTAAGATATTTAGGATATCTGAAAAATAAATAAATAATAGTTTACTAACCTTGTAGAGCGTCTTTCTTCTGAATCAACTGCGGAGCCGCTGTCAATACTGACACTTGCGGCATGGCCTTGGGCGGCGGCGGGGGCACCAGGGGGCGCAGCAACCTCGGCGGCGCCCCGGGCGGGGGGCCGGGGGGACGCAGCATCGCGCGCGGGGGGAGCCCCGGCGGGGGTCCGGGGGGCGCGACGCGGGATCCTGGCCCTGGGAGACGTAGGGGTGGGGGACCGAGAGGCGCACGAAGTGGCGGGGGGCGGAGACCTGGGAAAGAAGGAATTAATGTTTCAACGGAATGAATGAAACTTTATTCAACATACAAGTACAGCACTACAACATTTATACAAAATATACGGGGACTTTTTGAAATGATCTTTTTGTATAGAAAACTATAACTTTTGTATAGAGATTTGATAAAGAACCGTGGCGTCAACTTTAGTTATGAGAAACAACATTTAAAGATTTTTAAAAAACTCGTACACAATTGAGAATCAAATTCACTCATTTTCCTTAAAAAAATCGTAAGCTAATTTGTTGTGTTAATTGATAGAGTAGATTGTATGGAATAAATCTTGCTAAGGAACCTTGTCTAGAATTAAAAAACGAATTTGCCGATATCAAGTTTAGGTAAATATGTTCGATTTTTAAAACCACGGCAATCGGTTGCCCATCTACTATTTACGAAGGAATAAACAATTTTGATACTTATTAATATATATTTTTTTTATTATTATCTCATTATTCATTAATAAATAGTGTATGCTTTATTTTCGTAAGTCTAAGTTATGTAGCCATTTTTGAGTTATATAACTAAGTAAATAAAGTTTGTTATAATAAATTTTATTTCTTTGTTATTATTTAAATTTTATAAAAATGAAATTAAATAAAATGACATACTTTAAAAAAATTTTTTTTTTTATTTCATTTATTTACAAAAGGCGACCTTAATGCCTTAATTAATATACTAGTAAGTATAAAAAAAAAAAAAAAAAAAAAATAAGATTAAGATCACTCCGCTACGCTTTGCGATCGTCTCACACTTAGAATTTAAACGAGTCAAATCGTTTTTGGTTAGAAAAGACTTCCGCACAATAATAAAGTAATAATCATACTAAATAAAACAAACGAATATTAGGACATCAAACTAAACTAGACTTTTAATTTCACGAAGACACAACACTCAGGTCCTTTTTCAAATATCACTACATCCGTAAGATCGCATAAAAAGTATATATAGTTGTATATACATCGGCATATATATATAACATACCATAGCTGCAGCATAATCAGGAAACTAAGAATGTATTCTGAAAGAACAGTTTCTGCTTGCTGCAACCTCCAAGAACTCATCTCATCGTGTTTTTATGAAATGCAATCCCTTTTGGTTTCCATGAGAACACACATCATTGTTAGTTTTTTTTTTTTATTTATGGAAAGGATCTGATGGTAAGTGGATACTGCTTCCCATGGACAATCGCGATACTTGCCCTCCCCTCCAAAATGCAAACAGCTACTACACACGATCAAGGATTCTTTTCAGAACTATACATTCTTGTTTTTTTATGATCTCCAATAATGCTGGCTACGCAAGCAGCTACACTACCATTTATCAAATTGAAAACCAATACAAATCACTGGTTGTTATAGTACCTGGTGGCATGAGGGGTGCGGGTGGTAGCTGTCGCTCGGCGCCGGGTGGCTCGAGGAACTGCGCGGTCGACTGCGGCGCCTCCGTGTCGCTATCCGAGTCGCTCTCGTGGCCCGTGTTGCGCTTCAGGGCGCTCAACCTGCAAACAAATATACAAAGTGAAATGATTATAGTCTTATATGCTTGGAGTTTCTTTACACTATAAGATTTGATACAAAGAGATTTGCCAAAGAAGTTATCTTCCCCTTTAACCCCACAGTGGTTATGCCCATGAGTTGGTGTACTTAGACTTAGATACAGCCATAATCAATTGGGCCGTTCTATTAAAAAAAATTAACCACGGAGATATACTAACAAAATTTTATTACCTGGCATTCAAATCAGCAGCTCTATCCCTCTCCCTCTTCTTATGAACCTCTTCCATTTCTTTCATGAAATCATCAATATTCTGTCCGGATATGGCCAACATGCGTTGTTGCAGTGACGTCGGTTTTGGTGCAACGGTATTGGCGGATGCCGGCGTTGGCTCTTCTGAGTCGTCCATTGCGTCGCCGTCGTAGTCTTCCGGCCTTTCTGATTGGACACTCATTAGTGGAGGAGGGGCCTGAAATTTAAGCAAGACCAGTGATTTCTTTTATGTATCGATATTAGCCTTCATGTTTCACTGTAGAGTACAGGTCTCCCCTAAGAAATTCCCTGGTTTCTGGTCATAATGCAACACTCGGGCCTAGTGGGGATTGGACACACATGTTCTAGATTTCTTTTTAATTTTCAAATATGCGGATCGTCGATGTTTTCTTTCACCGCCGAGCTAGTCATAATTTAAAAACATGTACTTAAGTATAAACTCATTGGTACATGTCGGGTATTTGAACCCACGTGACGATGAAAATTGACGACAGATCCCTTTGCTATCACCACTCTAACTTGACTTCCATTCTGGACTATTTTCATACATTGAGGACCTTTCTTTATTGTGTTGCCACTTGAGTCTGCATTTATAGAATACTCCTAATACGCAATGATGAAAATCTATAGCAATTCCAGTATCCAGTAAGCAAAAAATTGGTTCTCTAAATTGCTACCGTCTGTTTCGTAAATGTCCTTGGGGGTTCTATTTCTATTCTATTTGCCATGAATAAAAAAGAAATAGAAATGATCTTTTTTTTTCATTAAAAAAGAGAAAGTCGAAACGAGCGAAAACGGTATTAGATTTGAAAAAAAATTAAACATTTAAATTAACTTTACAAACTACGAGCTACGTACACTTTCACCCGGGGGTCCTTCATCAGCCATATCGGAGAATCGCAAACTCTTTTTCTCCTTTTGAATAATTTCCATTTTGTCAACTTCCAATATAAGCATCATGAAGTCTGGGGGAGGGCCCGGTGGCACTCCGGGGGGCTCCACTCCTGTTGGTCGCTCCTGTAAATCGGTAATACCTGATGTGATATAAATAAATAAATAATAGACACTGTCCACAAGGTTCATATAATTTTTATGGATCCATCTGGTTGTGTGATCTAATAAAGGCACTGTATCTTGCAATTTTAAAAATCGTTTTGTAATAGGTCTCGCGACACGAGATTCGCGTATTGCGAGACCTATAGATAACTACTTTCGGTGTACGCGATACAGCAACTATCTGTGTATATTAGGGCCTTACCTATGAAATTGCCCTTTGCTAGTGGCCACTTTGAACTTAGTTATCTTGCGTTTGGTTTGGAATTCCAAATTCAAACTAATTTAATTTAAAGCTGACATTCTTTTTAAGAATCAGTCATTCATTTATTTTTCCATCAAACTACTTTTTGCACTGATATCGTTGTGTTTGCGACCATGGAAAAATTAAAAATTCTCGTTAGCACGCAATATCAACGGTGTGTACGGACTAAACACCACAAACCAATGCACGGTGCGTTTTTGGTTTGATAGCTTCTGTTCTGGAAATTTTAACGTCAAGAACAAGCCCCAAGTATGACCGGAGACTGAAGTCGATAATGATGGATTGAAAGCAATAGTGGAAGCGGATTCATCTCAAACCACGTCTGAGTTAGCAGCAGCCTTCGGCGTAAGTGACAAAATGATATTGATTCATTTTCGTCAAATCGGGAAAGTAAAGAAGCTCGGAAAGTGGATACCATATGAGCTTAATGAAAGTCACCTCCAAACACGCGTCGTAGCTTGCCTTACCTTGCTGAACCGGCACAAAACACAGGAGACAGCACAAAACGTCTTCATGATAACGCTCCCACACACACTGCACGACAGACAGTCTCAAAGTTACAGGAGCTTCGGCGGGAAACTCTCCATCACCTACCGTACGCACCAGACCTTGCCTCTACACTACTGATTTCCTTTTTTGGCGAAATTTGGAAATTTTACAGGGAAAAAATTTCAACTCCGATAAGGCAGAAAAATGCCTTCAGAGAATTCATCGATTCTCGTCCCCAGGAGTCCTATAGCAGAGGCATCAATCAACTTCTATTAAAATAACAAAAGTGCATTGATAATAAAGGACAATACCTCGATTAATTAAATATATGATTTTCATACAAAAAATTATTTGATATTTTCCATATAAAAGGGCAATTTCATAGGTGTAATAAACTCATGTGTTATCTACTTAAGAATGTAATAATTTAATACTATGTTAACAAAAGTTTATTATCAATAAATATTTGATTTGATTTACTGATATTCTGATAACTTTTGCGTATTTTTATTTGCTTGTGGATCTGTATTATTTAGTCCCGTAATAGATATTGTAATCCCGAATTGTAATAATAATTCAAATAGTCCCGTAAAGCGTAATGAGTCTCGCATATTAATTTAATAAGTGAAACATGCGATTTTAAAAGTAAATGACAAATTACTTTACGTGTGATCCAACAGAAGTTCTTAAAAGTCCTTAATTATCGTACCACTAATAAATTGTAAGCCTATAGTTTCTGCTAAACAATATAAGATTCCCATCTTACAGAGTCGACGTGAGTACTTGGATGCGTTATTCCTCTACAAAATATTAAATAACCACGTAGATTCCTCTAAATTAATAATTAAGATATTTCATACTAAATTGTGTCGCAATAAATATCCCTAAAACTCTTTATTTAACGAGCTCCGGCCGCTTATAACAAACATTTATCTGATATACTCGCAGATATATTTCTCTTATCACTTCTAAAATACAAAATAAAAGTTCGTAGTGCTCTTTTAAGATACTAAATTGAAGAAGAAAATAATGTGTATGTCACGTATATTATTACACATTTGGTATAAGCTTTAATAGAACTCAATGTCTGTTTGTGTGTAATGTAACTGTATGCTGTATTTGTTAATGTGACTGCTTTGCTTCGTTCTTTGTAAAATAAAAAAATAAAGTGTATTTCTTACCCTCGGTTCTGTTCACGTTACATGTGTGCACCTACCTGTAATGTCCCACATTGACTTACCACAAAGTTGGCTGCCTTACTCGTAAGGAGAGACAGAAATTGCTCATTGTAATATTTCCACCAATGTACCTCTATCCATAAATAAACGTTATTAAATTAATTATGTTCTTGAATGATTGCATTAAATAGAAATAAATATATCAGTGGACAAACAATTGAAGAATAAACGATTTAAGACATTGTTTTCTTAAAAAACTCAGATAATTCAGATAATAATTCAGATGGTACCCCCCAATATCGCCGCGCCTGTGTATCACGCAGAACGAAATGCAGTCTATTCTCAATACACATTTTGTATATTTATAGAATGTTAGCTTATTTCATATGTCTGTAGTCTATGAGTAAAAATAAACATATTGCATAATGTTTTGAAAAAGTTGTGCAATAGGTAATGTAATATGTAACAGCATCATATTTATGTTATGTATTGTTGATAACGATTAATTTAGTTGGTAAAGCCTCTGCTTGCTTTTCAAAAGGTCTCACATTCGATTCCCGGTTAAACATTTGTTTAAAAACAAAATATGCAGTGCCCGAGCAAAGCTTTGGGTTTTGGTTTCGGCCAAAAATCCGAGTTTCGACCGTAATTTCGACCTGGCTGAAACAGTAGTCGTTCGTGACTTCACGACTCGCTTCGATAACGCTCGGAAGTACTCAAAATGGCTCGATTACTCCGCGCAGACGCGACGGGGGGAATCAGTCGTGTCCGGCCTGTCCGGCTTTTGTTAGGCTTTTTGTCAAATATATTTCATAGGATATATTTTTTTATTTGTTTAATAAAAACTTTTATTTTATTGTGTTTTGTTTGTTCTTCGATTTTATCGTCTCCAGAAGACTTTGTACTTAATAAATATTTAATTAAAATACGTAACCGAGTTTTTTTTAATATAAAAGTTATGTCCAGCTTTGAAAGAGATAGGTCCGGCTTTTAGGGCAAAATATCCGGCCTAATGTAGCGTTGAGTCCGGCTTTTTAGGCAAAATGTCCGGCTTTATAAGTAGTCCGGCCTTTGTATTTTAGGGCCTGGCAACCCTAATCGCGGCGCGCTGCGCTCGGTAGTTACAAGGAGAGGATTTTTTTTGTGTAACTGCGCGTAAAATAAAGTACTAGAAATGAACAATAAATTATGGAAAAAAACTATTCTTAAAACTACTCTACTCTCGATACTGAACAAATGTCTTTGAGTGTTATTCTGGATCCCACAGGAAATTGTATGGTGTAATTACAGCATACTACCACACCATGTAAGATATTTATTGTAAAATATCTTACTTTATATGCAGAGTCCTTCTTAAGTATTGGCTTGACGGGCATGTTGGGATGTGCTGCATCCATCGGTAGAGGGATTTGTGATAGAGCATTGCCATAAGCCATATTTTCTGGAACCTGAAATGTTATAATAACACTACATTATTTTATGTTAAAAAGACATAAATAGACATAATAACACACCGAAAACAATAATAGACATTGTAGACACGAAATGCATAAAAGACAGTCTTATTGCTAAAAGCGATCTTTAACAATCATTGGGTAAGGGTATGGTAGCATAGTAAACCAATATGGTGTTATGTTCAAAACATATCATATTAGATTTTACCGATGTAAAATCATAATATTGAATTTTGATACTAGTTCAATGTTATAAGTACCAACAGGCTCATGATTCTGAATAATGTCAACTTTGTTAGAACAACACATTGCGAAAGATTTTTCATGTCCAGTTCAACTATCCGGTATCCACGTCAGCTAAATAGAGTTTAGTACTAGACTAGTCTGTACTAGAGTACTACCTGCTGACCTTGCCAATTGAGAAATATTGGTAATGATTGGTAAAAATTTAGTTGAATGTTGATTAAGACTGATTATTAATCTCAAAGACTCTAATTTTTGTTTTGTTTTGTAATAAATAAGTCTATTAATCAAACAATTTCATTTAACAATTTTTGACACATTAAAACCACTTACAGAACGAAATTCGTATTTTGTTTTATATACATGATATACATATATCAAATATCGGATATTATTTTTTTATTTATTTATTTATTTACTTCCACCAACTCAGGATCATAACATTTTTTTTTTATCTTATTTTATTGTTAGTAAGAACTTAATTTAAAAAATTTCTTAGCCTATAGTTAGTAGCACACAGAATATAAACAAAATATAAATTAAAATTATACTAATTTATTTGTCAGCACATGTACCATGTTATTATATGATATTTATTATAAATATTGGATTTTTATGAAACCTGAATGTCAATAATAATTGCAGAAAGCAAAAAGCTCGGTGTGCTGCACAGAGCAAAGTGGTACTTCACCCCTGGGCTCTACAAAGTCTACAAAGTTCAGGTTGGGCCCCATATGGAGTACTGCTCACAGTTCTGGGCCACAGTTCTCTCTGTGTTCTACCGCTTGTACAATACGGAATGCTCTGAAGAATTGTTCAATATAATTCCCACCTCGGGTTTCTACAACCGCACCTCCCGTCACAGAAGTGCACAGAAGGATGGATGCACAGCATTTCCTCGATACGGAAGTGTCTCGTACTGTGAATAGGATTTTGCAACATCAGTGGTGCATACCGCATACCCCCTGGTGTTGCAGGTGTACATGGGCGGCGGTAACACTTTACCATCACGTGGGACCGCTTGCTCGTCCGCCCACTTCACTATAAAAAAAAACTTACTTGCAATGTCGGTAACGGAATATCATCCACTTGCACAGATTGTGCATGTTTCACAGACTCATAATATGATATTAGATGCGCACGCCCTTTTTCATACTCCATCTCTTGGCGTTTTAGCTCTACCCATTTCTCTGGCTCATCCTTGTCCTGTACAGAAACAAAAAAAACTGTGTCACACATATTCTGTAAGTCGTAAGATTTATTACAAATAAAAATTATCTCTTCTGTAAGAATGAGATTGAACAACAAGATATTTGACACTTTTAGGTACTTACATAATTAAATAACATCAAATACTACAAATTAATCCATGAATACGAAATGTTAAAAAATACTGATGGCTTAATTTAAGAGTTAGAAAAAGACCACTCTACTGTTTTTAATGAGGTCACAAACATAGTAGTACCATTACAGCCACATTGTGTGTGACAAAGACAGTGATAGCTCCCCGCCTCAAATATTCTCTACTAACATAAGTATGTTTGACTAACTTTCTAATAAGTTCATAAAGTTCCATTTAATATGGATGTGGTTTCTTCTTTAGCTGTCATCTTTTATTTTGAGTAAAATTGGCTGAAATATACTGAATACACTAGATACAGTGCTACAGATTATCTACAGCATTTACTAAACCAGCTTTATTTGGATGTCACAACACACAATAAATTACATACTCAGATATATTTACACTTGTTTTACATTTATGCATTTAATTGTTAGTTTATGGCATTATAGTTCATATAAATATATTTTCTTCTTCAAATGTTTAAATACTTACATACATCTTGAGGACTCTATCAAATGTCTCCCTTAGTTTCTTCCTTTTCTCCTTTAAAACTTTCTCATTCAGCGGTGACGGTTGCAATACATTGTACTCTAAAGTAAAAATGAAAGTTCATTATTACTAAATAAAATATTGCTAAATTATATGAATTATTCTACAGTTCTCATAATATAATAGATTTCTGATAATTTGTAATACCGTCTATACTTCAGAAAGTATAGACATGCTGACAAATGTTTATCTACACAAACAAGAATTGGAGGAGTCTTTCTTATCCAAAGGGTGATTGACAAAGATATCACAATATAATTTAGAAAGTATATCTTAATAACTTTTTATTAAGGGGCAAGTTGAGCTAAGTCAGAGTGGTGATAACCTAGAGGTATGTGTTCTTAACTCTTAATCCTATAAGTTCTGACTGTTGTGAATACAAATCCTTAGCTGGTACCATTGAGTTATACTGTTTGTACAAGCAAAGTACAACACTCAGTTGTGCAAAGGATGTTTGATAGACAACATTGGACTGATACAACAATGAATCAAAAATAAATAAACAAAGGACTAATGAATAAAAAGTAGGTAGTCAAAACGCGGGAGTGGGTAGGAGTCCTTTTAAAAAGACAAAAATTATAAACTAATAGCTGCACAAGTCGTGTGCTGGTCGATATGAGACTAATTTCATTCTTATTTCTTATTACTATGCCAGAGGGCCTTATCTAATAAACATGCAAAACTAAACGGTTTGGGATGGAGCCGCATTTATACTGACTGTGCGTTCGGGTCGCATAACTAGGTACATACCCATAGGTTCACAGAAGGATAGCTGTGCATGCTTAAGTAAGAACATCATATAAACTGAACTCCAATTACGAGAAAATTAGGTTGCGATGACAAATGTAATGAACATTTATTCCTATGTATTTATTCCATTTATTTATTTTATTTATTTCTATTTATTTATATATTTATATGTTGAATCACTAAACAATAAAATGTGTACTTGGTAACATTTACATACCCATTTCATCAATTTTTTGTAGCTCTTCCAGAATTTGCGTGGGGTCTTTCATTTTGAGTACAGCTGCTCTGACCATTTGCCGTTGTCTTTTATTTTTTTTGAGTTCCTTTTTTCTTGCCTCTTTCCCTAAAAATCATGAAGGGTCATATATAGGAAAATAGGAAATGCACAATATGTATTATAAAAAAGTAAAATTCATAGTAAAAGGTCTTATTTGCACGGTATATAGGATTATAAAAGTAAAACCAGTGCTTACTTGCTTGGTCCGTTGGATTCATGTATTTACCACTTTTCGTGGTATTTATTGATCGCCGCCCCATCTTTACAATTGTAATTTTGCAACAGAAATAAGTTTCGTAACAAAGTGTACCTATTTACTTATAATAAAAGTATTTTTTATTGATTACAATGTAAGAGATATTGTCGTGTATTGAGGCTATACGAAATACGAATGACATTTGACTTTTTATATTATTTATTTGAACACTGGCATAGCCATTGGTCCTCACTCCTCACACATAGCAACATTGTTAACAAAACAGAATTGTTATCACGTCATTGTCCAGTCCCGTCGAAATAGGAGTCGCTCAGTAAGGTTTACTCCTCCTTGAAAGAACACGAAAAATGCATTCTGTAACTCATGCTTTTATTCAATTATCACAGACATTATGCACTAACACTAGGTGCTTTGGAAGTTTAATAAACTATCAGTATTAAACCACAAATCCCACAATACACATTTTTTACAATAATAAAGCAAAAACTAAACTTTATACTTATACTTCACGAGTTCCGCCAAAAAGCCTTTCATGACTGAAACATTTCATGCCGGCTGTATAAATTCGGCGAGCCACTCCGAGACAGGCCGAGAGCGAGTGTGTAGAGTCCTTTTCATGAAAGAAGTCCCGCGGTGATTTTTGGAACTAAATTTGACAGGTCGGCCATGTTGTCATTCGTCGATGTTATCAAGTTCGTTTGTTGTGGTAGATTTTTGTGAGTTTGTAACTAGCTTAGTGCATTTTAAAGATTGTTTACAATGCCAAAAGTTGTAAAAAGTTCGGCTCGAGAAATGATATTGAAGGTGAAAGAGTTCTGTGAAGCGGAACAAAAGAATCAAGGTGTTTTAATACCACTAAACAATGTTCGGAAGAGAGTCGCCGCCATAACAGGTACTTTTTAGAGTTGCCATATAATAATTTTTTGCTGTATTGATGGGACTTTTAGGATATAAATTCATTTTTGCGATAAAATTGAACAAATACCAAACGTGATGAAACTAGGTAACTGAAATTAAAACATATATTACATAGTACATAAGCATTATAAACTTAAAGTTACTATTATTTTTAATTGTTCATTATTTAATTGCAGGTGTGTCAGAGAAAACTGTAACAAGAATTACAAAAGAAGGTATAACAGCGGCGAGTACTTCGAAAAAAATTGTCACCCCGGGGAAGAGTCGCCCGCATCCGAAAAAGGTCGACTTAGACGGGTTCGATTTGTGCGCTATCCGGCAAAAAATTCACAGTTTTTACGTTGTGCATAAAGAATTACCAACATTGGCTAAATTACGGGCAGCTCTGAGAGAAGACATCAATTTTCAGGGAAGCATCACAACATTGCACAGGATATTAAATAGGATTGGTTTCAAGTACAAGCGATGTCAATCCAGACGCAAACTACTTATGGAACGTCACGACATTACCGCATGGCGTGCAAAATATTTGGATAAAATACGAATAAATCGCACTGTGGAAAAACGACCCGTTGTATACTTAGATGAGACCTATATACACAATACTTATCATACAAAAAGTTGTTGGCAGAGTGAGGAGGAACCAGGAATGTTCGTCTCAGAGTCATCGGGGAGTCGCTGGATAATCGCTCATGCGGGAACAAAAGATGGATTCATAAATGGTGCATTATTAATGTTCAAATCCCAATCAAAGTCCTCAGATTACCACGATGACATGAACTCTGCAAATTTCTTAAAATGGGTGACGGAAAAACTAATACCTAATCTATCTGAAAGGTCGCTTGTGGTAATGGACAACGCTCCTTACCATTGCACTCAATTAAACAAAGCCCCTACAATGTCAAATATAAAAAGTAGTATGCAGGAATGGCTCCGGCAAAAGGGTATATATTTTGAAGACACCTGGAGAAAAGCTGTGCTGTTTGAGCTAATCAAACAAAATAAAGGTCCACCGACATTTGCATTGAATGAATTATTAACAGCTCACGGACACGAAGTATTAAGGTTGCCGCCTTACCATTGCGACCTCAACCCGATTGAGAAAATCTGGAGCCTTGTAAAAAGAAAGGTGGCGGATAAGAACGTGGCACAAGATCCAAAAGAAATTGTAAAATTAACTGAAGAGGCCTTTGAGTCTATTACGGCGGAAGATTGGACAGCTCAGTGCACGCATGTCGAACATTTAGAGGAGGAATATTTAAAAAATGACGGCCTTATGGATGAAGAGATGGACCGAATAATTATATCTACGGCTAGTGATACTGAAACAGAATTTGATTCTGATTCCATCCACTCTTCAGACAGTGATGTTCCTATGGCCGCTGATCACAATTATTCAATAAAACTCTGAATAAAAAATTGTAATGCTTTTCTTTACCCTATTTTCTCATCTTTTACATGTAAGTAGGTAGAACACCGCTTATATAAGTAAATAAAAATATACTTTTTACATAACAGAAATATAGGTAAATGGGCATTTTTATCAAAATGTCTACCAACCCACTCATGGGATGACCCATGCAATAAGTCCAAATAACTAACGTTATTATGACTTATTATTGTTTTAAGTTTCGCACCTAACAACATAGTAAAAAACGAAACTTTAGTCATTTGAAACTATTTAATAATAACACGACACTTACAGTCATAATAACGTTAGTTATTTGGACTTATTACATGGGTCATCCCATGAGTGGGTTGGTAGACATTTTGATAAAAATGCCCAAATATACTTTTGACTTATCAGAAATATACATGATTCACTAATCTGAACTATTGTTATAGTATGGGCTTGAGTAATGAAATTACAGCCCATCTAAAATGTATTTATTTCTTAATACAATTTAAGAGCTTATATTGTTTCATCGAAGTATGCAGGAAATAGTATTATTTGATAAATTACATATGCTAAATGTAAAATAGGTAAATTTTTTACTCATAAATGGCAACATTATGTCACGCGAGTACAGCGCTGCGTCTGGGGGACTTCTTTCATGAAAAGGACTCTACATGGTGTGCTCATCTCGACTCCCCTCTCTCGTCTCGCTTCGCCACCTCTCGGTCGCGTGTCAGTTTTTTGCGCCCGAGTCAAAGGGTTAAAACGAGTATGTAGATGGTGTGCTCTCGGCGAGTATGTACAGCCGGCATCACAGTTCAAAAATGTTGCTAATACTAAATAAAAACTACGTCCAAAAACTGAATCTTGCCCATAAAAAAGGTCTGTGCGGAAAGAGAGCCGTTCGTGGCTGTCGCAGATCATAAATATCTGCTACCGCTAGACATTAACTTTTGCGGATAACAAATTTTGTGAAGGAATTAATGACTGGCAACATTTAGCTTTATATTTATATAGACATGAGAAAAGTTCTGTTCATTTCATTATTTGTAAAAAATTCATTTTATTTATAGTTCATTTGCCTGGAAGAGATCGCCTTAGCGATAAGGTCGCCTATTGTATTCTGTCATTTATTTGTTTGTGCACATGTAATAACCAATTGTATGCAATAAAGAGTATTTATTATTATTATTTTAAAAAATGGATAGAGCTAAGTCAGTCTTTAAAAAAACCCACTATCGACAGCGTTCAACAAAAACTTCTAGAAATTAAAAAGCAGCGCTGGTACGATGTAATTAGAGGATGTAATACGTGTGGTTCAATTTTTAAGTTCACAAAATATAGCGTTTCGTGGAAAGAGCAGCAAATTATATGATCGTAACAATGGCAATTTTCTAAGATGTACCGAAATGTTAGGAAAATTCGATCCAACTATTACTGAACATATACTTATGTTTCATAATATACTTATATATATTCATAACTATACTTATATTCATAACTATACTTTCAACTCGAATCCAAAGCTACAATTTAAATTTATGCAGAACTAATAAATATTTTTCAGTGATACTCGACTGTACTCGCGATGTTTCACATGTAGAGCAAATTAGTATAATTAATAGATTCGTTAATTTCCTAAGACTTAAGACAGTTGGAAATAAGAGAGCACTTTTTAGCTTTTTGTGCCATTACTGATGCTACTGGCGCTGGTTTGACTTCTTTTATCACAGAAGAACTACCAAAACATAATTTGGACGTAAATAATTTAAGGGGGCAGGGCTACGACAATGGATCAAACATGCTCAGTAACAACAATGGTTTGCAAAAGAGATTGTTGGAGCTAAATCCTCGCTTTTTATGTACCGTGTGCTGCTCATAGTTTAAATTTAATAGTGAACGACGCTGCTAATCTGAATTACCATATTACTAGTTTTTTTCAGTACCTATCGTGCAAGAATTATACAAATATTTTTTAACGTTTAGCAAAAAATGGGATTTATTAAAAAAAACAACTATATTAACTTTAACACCATTGTTTGAGAAGATGGTCAAGTAGAATAGATGCCATAAGACCGTAGCGTAACAATTTACCAGAAATTTATGATACTTTATACGAAATAACAAACACTACATCTCTCGACCAAAAAACAAAATATGAAGCGATATTTCTAGCAGACAAAATATCTACGTTTTCATTTATTTGCTCAATTCATGTATGGCATGATGTATTAACAAAAGTCAACTTTGTTAGTAAAATTCTACAGTCCACTAATATGCATATCTGGGTCGCTTTAGATGCTTTTTATCAGATTTAGATACATTTTTGATCGGATCTCGAAGGGACGAAAAATTGGAAATAGTTGTAAATAACGGAACATTGTAAATAATATAGTTATAATAATGGAATGTAAAATAATAATGGAACAAAAAAAATATGGAATATAAAAATCGATTACAGACTTTGTTATTTGTTATGTTATTATAAGTATAATATTACAAATTCTTAGAAGCGAAGCTTAAGTAGCTACATAAGCTTAAGTAGCTTGACGCATGAGTACCTACATAGAATTGGTCTTGGTAAAAGAATGGGGCAGCAAAAAGTCATGAGCGCGAGTAGAAATGAAGACTTTTTAAAATTTAAAATTTCACTTTGTTTGACAGTTCTACATGTCATATCTATGACTCGAATAAAAATCCTACTTTAGTTGATAAATAATCAGTATATACGTCAGTGTAGACTCTACACTGACTATTCAATAATCAATATTCTACACTACACTGTAGAGTGTAGAATATTGATTAATTACTAGGCGGAAATGTAGGTACTGTTGGCAAAAATTATACTATTGATGCTATTCTTAATACTTCTCATATTAAACTGTATTACTTATTTGTCTCTACATGGTATCAACTGACTAAATCATCAATTCGAATATACTTCAATGTTTTTCGTCATCATAGACATCGTACAGAGCTAACGAACCTAGGAACTTAACCTACGTACGTAGTACCTACCTTACTCTTCTCGTTCCATGCAATATACTTATTCCATCAGCCTGTGTCTCTCCACTGCTGCATATAGGACCGCCAACATACACGATCTTCAGCTCTTCTCATCCAGCCACTACCGGCGGCTTTCTTCAAGTCGTCAGTCCACCTGACTGGAGGGCGCCCCACGCTATGTTTCCCGGTACGTGGTCTCCCTTCGAAGACTCCCCTATCCCATCGGTTATATGGCATATTATACGGCCTGCCCACTGCCACTATACTTAATAGATACACATTTAGTACATAACTTAGTAAAATTTATTAAAAATATTTATTCTTGTTAGTAAACACCATGCGACACGCACGATAAATCTGTTTTGTCTTCGTCCATCAATGATCGCTTTTGTCACGTCGCATGCAGTCTCCAATACGACAGCGTGATAAATAAAGCATTGTGATTGAATTTTGTCGTGTCGGTTGGACGAAAAATGTTGTATCTTATTACCACAACCAATACAACACGCCATTAATTTACGTTACGCTAAAATAGATTAAAAATAATTTAAAATTACGTCCCATATGGAAGAATAATTTTTATCAAGAGACGCCTTGGTGAAGAATTCATCCACACTGACAGACAATTAATAATATATTATCTGTGCTGTGCATAGTGCGTTTGATATAATTGTCTCGGCATTATTTGAGCAAATGGACTTTGTCGTCGGTGTTTTATCCTAAATATCAGATGTTAGAGCATATACATATGCTGAGTTTTTATTTAAACAAAAATTGAAACGATCTTAATCAAACAGAAAATTAATCAAAGCCAATATGTCTATTTCGATAATAAAGTCCCTTTGCTCGGATGACGTCACGAATATGTATTCTTATTCTGTGATATGAATAACCTTATTTATATGATATGAACAAAATTAGGGCGTCTCAAAAGTTACACCTCGTTTCTAATCAATCTATGTCATCTCTACATAATTAATAATTCCTAAATATGTCCAAAACACATCGTTTCAGGTGAAGAAATACGTCCAGCAGTGGACAAAAACATGCTGAGAAGAGAAAGTATGTCCAAAACGTATCTTTTTCATGACCTACATAAAACACTTGTTAGAAGTAAAATTGTCAATAATCATCTCTACACGTATGTTCATGATTACATAATTTGCTATATATATTTTGTATTACATAATTTACTATGTATATTTGTAGTTTCGATCTTCCCGCCTAATACGTTTCCCTACATAAGAGAAGTCTTTTTCGCGCGACCCCTTCAAGATCGTCTTAAGCGGGTTCTGCTGTATATTAATGTATTTTATTTTTTTGCAATAGATTTAATTGCACTATATTTATTTAATTAAATTAAAATTAACAATTTTAATCAAAAAAATAAATTAAATTAATTATCTGTTTATATATCTCTATGTATGGGAATTGCATTATTGGTAAAATATGAAAGATAGATTCGTCACAGTTTTTTCCGACGCAGACATCGCTAAAAGCTAGACAGACATACGGTACCATTACCAAAGTGACTATAGATGTCTACCTAGTATTTACGCGAGACGGCTCTCGTCACGTACTACGCCATACACACACAAATAAAAGTTTTACGAGACATCCACTACTCACTGGTTTCATTCATATACCGAAACTAGACTTCTCTTTCTATCTCATTCATGCTAATTGTACTCTCATGGGTGAGAATGAAATGGCGAATTCCTCACCCACGAATTGGCGTTTGTTGAACCGATTCCGCGCGTCCGTCGGTCGAAGTCTCGCTCCCTCGCGCACTGCCAGAGAGAACGCGTTCGACTTTCGAGCGGCGACGTACGCTAGCGTGTATATCTTCATTATTGATGCAAAAGTTCCACGATGGTAGATCATAACGAGAAATTGTTACTGGAGTTGCAACAGAAAAGTGGAAACAATATTTGTGCTGATTGTGGAAGTGAGGGTACGTGAATATCAGTGATTTTCAACTAGTGATAATGTTTTCCTTGTGAAGCGTGGTATTTCCATGGGGTGGTGAATAGGCGGGGGGCGTAAGTGCGTCCATGCTTTGGAGTTCAGTGACCTCAACGTAAAATGCATTCAATGAAAACAAATCATCAATATTGAGTAATATGAATGAATGATGATTCAAGTGATTCTAATATGCATCAAGAAAATTGTAGTAAGGAAATATACAAGTGAAATTTGTTCCGTTTATGGTACACACTAATATAATTGAAAATTGATTTTGTGTGACCAATAGCGCCAACGGCGTGTTTGTACATATTTTGTTTTGTAAAACATCACGCGAATGTTCTTCGTGTAGGTAATGATTTCAAGGAAATATTGACTGCGACTGTCATCTATTTTTGAATGGCCACCTCGGCATTTGTTATGAAGCGATTTTTGTTTATTATCGATGGCCAGTCGCCTCGTTTGCCTAACTTGAACCCGTGAAATTTTGTGGTATCTATATTTAGTTCATTTTAGTGTAAGCCAGACAGTGAATTTGTTGGTTTAGAACTTATTACACAACTGATATGACCAAAACATAGCGTACTGTGTTATTTACGAGTGGCGCAGAGGCCACGGGTTGATGTGTGCGTGCGGTCGGCGGCATGACGTCGTGTCGGTGTAGTGTATGTTATGTTCGTAAACACGGATGTATTGTACTATGAACCATCGTAAGGCAAATGCGCGACGTTTTCCCCGGGAGAGCTTGAGTTTCGCATAAAAATCTATTGTTCGGTTTTTGTGTTTTGTTTTGGTAACTTCGCGGGAACCGTGCAGGTTCTATTTTAAGTCGACCATCGCGGAGTACATTTTTACTTGCGTAGCATAGGTAATCAGTTTAGGTAGCTGCATAGGTAGCAGGTACACGTAATCAGTTCAATCGCGATTCATTCATACGTAGGTATAGAAGATTATCGCATGTAGGTACATAAACATGTATAAAAAACAATGTAAACAACCACCTCGCACACACATTCTCTCTGTGTACGCCGGTCGCCGTTGCGAAAGTTATCCAACTAGGTAGATACCTATCTACCTATTTAAGTGGATTATTTTATTATTTTAATGGTATACAAAATGCAATAGTTATTTAAAGTACTCCCCAAGCTATCTACTTAAACACTTGCCAACAATTTAATAAGTACGAGTAGTTACGATATTGGTGTATGTCTGGTTTGTTTACGCTCATAGCCCAAATTTTCTATTAGATATGAGGACTGGTGACATTCTTATCTAGTTCGTCCATTTAATGGATAAGAAAACAAATAAGTAGGTACCAAACATTCCCTCTTATTTTACACAAATAAACTTCCAGTTAGAAACAATATTTCATTCTAATTATAGGTAGCTAAATTAATTACAATAATTAATTACCTAGTGAAAGAAAAGAAAGATGTTTTTTGGAAAGAGTAAACTTTTAAAAATCTCAATGATGGGTGGCAATGGAAATAATGTTTATAGGTAGAAAATTGCATATCCGTGTTGAAATTTCTTTATTTGTTTGAAAATTGCGTAAGCCATTAGATGTCAATTAGTGAAATGTTTCAGACATTTAAAAATCGTGATTTTTAAAATCTACCCAATTGATACTTCTGTAAAATTCTTCATTTAGGTGTAATAATAATAATTTATAAATAATAAATTTATAAATATCAATTCGTCGTGTAGTGTCAGCGAGCTTTAGAACCCCTTCTCTTCCCGTGGGTGTCGTAAAAGGGGGACAAGGATTAACAAAACCGCTAACACATACCCTGAGGAAATACATCACTTCTAAAAGAGTGGACACGCTAACTCGCTTGGCCAGCGAGCCGTTTGAGGCCATACATCCCTCGTGTACAAGCCAGTATGGATGAGGCCAAACCTACACCTAGAAACACTGTTTTTAGTGAGGTTAAACTCAGGTGGTTATGTACCTACCGAGACCGTCTTTTGAGCATTTCATATGTTTATTGTCTTGTTTTGGTGTGCAATAAAGAGTTTTATTGTACATGTCGAGTGATTTAGGGCAACGTCTTTTTATTCTAAGACAACGTCTCAGGAACCGTTTTTGGCCTTCGACGAAAGTCTTTTGTATTATGTTCTTCAGCAGCTGACTGAAGATCACGTAAGTCTTCCTCAGTCTCGTCTCAGTAGCACTCAGAACTTTTAACGGTCGTTTCTTTATCGTTTTAATACCTTTTCAACAGCACAATTCCCATTGCCCTCCAATCTCCACGAAACTGAACTATAAAACTCCAGTTGACCAACGATTCCAACGAACAGCTTTTATAAGTCTTTCTCGGCGTCATTCCTTCAATCGTACTATCTAGAACATTTAACCGGCCATTCAAACATGCTCATGAGTTATGTGTTTCTGAGTCATAGGTAATATCGTGTCGTACAGTCATAATTGTGCCGTGTGGTGTCGGCCGGCGATAGAATACACCACCCCACCTCTTTCCGTGGGTGTAGTAAAATGCGATTAAGGGATTACAAAGCCACTACCACAAGCCCCGAGGAACTACTTACTACATCACTAAAAGAGTGGACTCGCCAACCCGCTTGGCCATTTTGACGTTTTCAGGGCATACATCCCTCATACACAATACAATGTGCATGAGGAAGCCCATGTCCAGCAGTGGATTATAAAAAGGCTGGTTACGTTTATTACACGCTTACAATACTTTTTTCCTGTTATGAACAATGAGAGGTTGAGAGTTGTATCTCACAAAAGACTTTCTCGGCGTTAGTCCTTCAAAAAGGCTGAGAGCAAAAAGTCCACTGAGACATTCTCTTGAGTTATGTGCATCTGAGTCATAAACATAACATATTTTGTGTATATTTTTACACTATAATTTTACAGTTCCTGTACTTAACCGAGTCCAAGCCTTCCCAAGTTTTGTTACCGACGATTATGTAAACAAGTAAATATATCAAATTTATTTATATATATATTAGTTACCTATGTTAGAATTTTTTTTACTGTTAATTGTATAATAAATTAATTATTTAATATTTATAGGGAAAATCCCATTTGTGAAGTAGGTATGAAGTAATCGCCAATTAGGTTTGTCACTGGTTAATGAGTTGCTTATATATTATAAACCGAAATGTGGTGCTTTTCATATATTCATTTCATATATTTCATATATACCTACCTATTTCATATATGGTAATGACTGTAGTCAGTTAAAATATTTGATGTTGAGACATTGAAATGCGAACATAATATGGTATCGGTATCTGAGCAAAGGGACCTTATTGTCGGTATGAACTTATTGACTTTGGTTAAGATTCTCTAACATAAAATTTCGTTGTTTTTAGATTCTTAGTAGAAACATGTTCTAACATCTGATTTTTAAAATAAAACCATTAAAAAAACACTTTTTTAAGACTTCACTAGTCTCTGTATCTGGTAAATTAGAATCTATCTATCTATACATATAAATCAATAATAAATCTTTAATCTATCCATACATGTATGTATGTCCTGACTGACTGACTCGTAAACACCGAACCAAACCCGCAGAAGCTAGAAACATGAAATTTAGAGTTGCTTCCTTTTATAACGTAGAGTCTCACTAAGACGGGATTTATCGAAATTCAACCCCTAAAAGAATGAAACTGGGTGTTAGGAAAAAATATTTACTGGATCCTATTAACTTGAAACTAGGTACAAGTATAATACACAGGTATAGAATAAGTATAATACACATAATTAAACACGTGCTTTACCCGTTTGCAAAATTGTATGAGGGGGTTATCAAATAAAGGGTATCGAATTTTGTTTAAAATCGAACGTTCATTGAACAGACGATTTACATAGGTCACACTGAAAATTTCCGGAATTGGCACTTACTTAAACAATATTTAAAATGTAATTACAATGTTAGAAAATGGAACTCTTTGGCTGTAGAATAAAGTTTGTTTCATCTAACAGTCACATGTTTATCATTGTGGTGTCACTTTAAAAATGGCTTGTCTGCATTATGATGGTTTCGCTGTATGATTTTCTACGATTTTAAGTGTAATTTGACAGCTCAACACAGCCTCGCTCGGCTTCAAACTGCTTTTGGCGATGAACACCAAGCAAGACGACAATTTATAGCTGGTTTTCTGAATTCAAGCGCGGTCGTGTCAATCTCAGTGACGAATGTCGTGAAGGTCGCCCGTCCACCGCAGTCAACAACAAAAACATCGATGCTGTGCGCCACATGATCGAAACAGACAGGCATGTGACCTACCAAGAGATTCGAGTATCCTTAAGCATAGGCATGAGTCAGATACAATCAATTTTACACAAACATTTGGCTGTGCGAAAGCTGTGCTCGCGGTGGATCCCACACAATTTGACTGAAGCTCAAAATACGGAATGCGTCAATTGGTGCAATGCCATGCTTACCAGATTCAACGAAGTAACAGTGTAACAGTAAGTGTGGAATTTAGTAACAGGTGACGAAACATGGATTTACAGCTACGACCCCAAGACAAAGCAGCAATCGACCATTTAGGTCTTTCAAGATGAGCCGAACCCCACCAAAGTGGCGCGTGTGCATAGTGCCGCGAAGTAGATGATCGCTTCTTTTTTTAGAAAAACTGGACACGTGGCTACTTTTGGAAACGTATTGAAGAATCGTAGTACTGTGAATGCTGATTGGTACACGACCATTTGCTTGCCGGCAGTTATTCACGAACTCCGTAAAAACAACCGTAAACGCCGCATAATTAATCTTGCACCATGACAATGCCAAAACACCATGACCATGACGACTTTTTGAAGGCGAAAAACGTAGAACTCATGAGCCATCCTCCATACAGTCCCGACTAAGCACCTTGTGACTTCTTCTTGTTTCCAAAAATTAAGAACCAATTACGCGGTCAACGATTTTCATCGCCAGAAGAGGCTGTCGAAGAGTATGAAAAATATGTGTCCGAGGTCATCACGGAGGAGTGAAAGAAAAAGTGTCACGGAGAATATTTTGAGAAACAAATCAGGAAACTTTTAGTGTGGCCCTCATAATTAACACATATAATTATATCGTGTGTTCAATGAACTTTGTCAAAAGTGCACTATGCGAAGTACACATTTTTCGTCCTGTGAACATTTTGCGATGTGCACATTCTGCGCCTTCTCCCCGTTTTTTTTTTTTAGTAAATAGCCTAGTAAAGGCAACTCCGATAACTGTGGAACAAACATTAAGCAGCTATAGATTTTTTTTATTTTTTACCAGGTCCATGCCATTGTCCTGCAAATTTGGCGATTTTTTTAGAATTGATCGCGGCAGCAGTGCTCCCTACTTGCGTAGGCTTTTTCCGACCACGCACTGTCTTAACTCTCCAAATTCTCCTCCTGTTGGATGAGTAGGGGAATTTGCCCTTTTAATGTTGCCTAATAAATACTTTTACGTATTTATCATATTTGGCCAACTGAATTCAGCTAGGATGATTCACTTACGTGTGACTACGTCATGCGATGGGACGTGCCTCACCCAGGATATCGCAATCCCGGAGCATGAGTCATACTAGACTTTCATTCTATATGCAGCTTTTGGAGTCGATTTTTAAACAGTAAATGAGTATTAACTTTCGAATTTGACTTTAAAACATCTATTTCGGAACAGTGAGTGCCTCGTGCACATGGCAATGTGTATGAGTAGATCCACAACCAGCAGTGAGCTGGTTACGGTTAAAATTCAAATGTCTGTTAAGACATTTGAATTGAGCTGGTTACGGTTAAAATTCAAATGTCTTAACAGACATTTGAATTTTAACCGTAACCAGCTCACTGCTGGTTGTGGATCTACTCATACACATTGCCATGTGCACGAGGGACTTGTGGCCTTAAAACGGCATGCTGAGCTGGACAAGCGGGGTCTTGTAAGTTACAGAGAGATAATTGAATGGGAGGAGATGGTGGGTAGGGAATGTAACGTTTACACCAAAAAGGTCCCATCGCATTTGTCTTGTTCTAGGCCGTTTTAATACAATCATTTATGACGCTAATCAGCATCGACTACCTGAAAACGGGTAATCTGTTAAATTGGGCTATCGACTTCTGTTATTGATTCCCTATCTCGTAGAAAAAAGTCCCCACCCATCGTAACGGAATATTTCGCTGTTGTCTGTACGTTTAAAAAAAATACTTTAGTTACAGATTTTTATAACCCCTATCCAACATAAATAATAAATCTTGTTCCTCTGATCCAATATGTTCAACTTATTGTTCAACCAGTTGAACTGTTTGGACGACTTTAGTTCAATTTTTTCAACTTTTAGAATAGTTGAACAGTTTGGAGAAAATCCATTAAGTAGTCCAATTATTATATTTTAATTATAACTAGGTACCTACATAAATAAGTTTGAGATTTCTTGAAACGTTTACAACATCGTAATTTTGAAACTACTGAATCGGTTTTTCTTTCTACGGGTACAACTTAACCGAAATATATACGCAGATTATTTTTGTGCCAATACAATAAAATTTGGGATTGACGCTAGTTTTGGGATTGCAAGTCACCGTTAGTGGAGGTCTGCAAGTCACCGGTAATCACAGAAAACCACCGTAAAATGTACTACATTTCCTACGTTATCCTTAATCCTCAATGTACGTACGTATTTCCGTAGCAAGTGAGATATGCCAGAGCCCGTTCCCATCCAATTCCTTTCATGCAATCGCTCTCCAGTTGCCCCTGGATCCATTCCTAAATCTCCAAATATAAGCAGCGCGTCCGCGGGCGTGCACAACGTTTGTCATTCTGGACTGATGTTAGCATGTATCGCGGATATTCATGGGCGACAGTATCCATTTACCACCAGCTGGACTGTTTGCTCGTCCACCACCTAACTGTTTGCCACCTATAAAAAAAAACGATATAGGTAGTATAATTTTCCCGACATTCGAAAGTTGTGATCCCTGCAATAGATGCCTAGATAGATTTTCTCGATATTTTTCTAAAATTCAGTCACTCGAAACTCAATACAACACCTTAATAATCTCTTCTTTAAGAGTATAATGAGGTTTAATAAAATTCATAATTGCCACAGTAATTTGTTTGTCTTGCGTTTAACTATTCATAACGGACGAAATTTATTGCCACCATTATGAATAATTTTCCCATTCTCCTGTAGACGCGCTCAGTACTTGTTTACTGGTTTATTGTTCAGCGTAAAGTTATAATAGGTATCTAATTAGTTATAACAATGACCGCAAATGTCCAAAAGTGGTTTGTTCATGACCTAGATCTCATAGACGCCTTTTAATATATAAGTGCCTTTTTAAATTATTCGGACACAGTCAGGAGTGAAGTTAAAAAAATATGTGCATTTTAGGAAGATTTAACATTTGTTAAAAAAATTCGCGGGAAAAATACTTGCGACCAATTTCTCTACTCGCGGATAAGAATTTAAATATTCACGGATTAAAACTATGGATATTTCATTTTTTAGGTAAATTAATTAAGCAGTTAATTCCGATCTACATACTAGGTTATTAAAACGCGATTGTCCTTTGACTTAACGCCGTATATCGATGCCGTCTTTGAGTCTCTGCAAATACATATGCTTGTTTGTTCTTTGATAAAACAAAATTGCAATAATTACAAGATCTTTTAAAAGCTGCGAAACAAGAAAAATTAACTAAATTCTTTAAGCCACTGCTTAAGACTGATAATTAACTATGTTAATTTTGTTAAGAAACATTAATTAAATGCATTTTTTATCATTATTGATTTGTAATTACGTAAATTTGGAACGTATCTCTTATGATCTCATATGACTGTACTTATTAATTGATACAAATAAGAGTCCAGGCCCGGACTCCGTTAACTTGCTAATGATATTCTTAGTAATTTAAAATAATTTAATTACTTTAGTTATTCAAAAATAGATTGTTTTGTTGATCATGATTTGCTGTTCATTTAGTATTTTGTTTGCTCCTCGCTTAAATACAAGCCTTAAAAAGTATAAATCATTTGTAATAACCTATTTTCAAAACCACTCTCTTTTCTAGATCCAGAATGGGCATCATATAACATAGGTATATTCATATGCATGAGGTGCGCAAGCATACACCGAGGAATGGGAGCCCACATTAGCAAAGTAAAGCACCTCAAACTGGACCGATGGGAGGACTCCCAAGTACAGAGGATGAAGGAGATCGGCAATATAGCTTCAAAGAAGAAGTACGAACAAAGAGTGCCACTCTGCTATAGGAAACCTAACAAAGATGATCCACAGTGAGTCGTAAAAAATGTTTGAAATATGCTAGACTCCTAGAATTTGGTACACTGGAGGGTGTACGCTGCAATCCCACAGCTGCTGAGCGCACTCGACGGCTAAGTTACCCCTCTCTCACAGAAGACTATCGTAAAATTTACTTAGGTACTGCATTACCCACTTTATCCTATTCCCCCAATGTACGTACGTAAGTGTTTCGTTAGTAAGTGAAATATGCCAGAGCCCATTTATCTCATCCTAATCTATCCCTTCCCATTTTTCAAGCCTGTCTTCAAATTCATTCCTAAATCTCCAAAGGTAGGTTGGGCATCCGGCGACACTGATGTTGGCATGTATCGCGGATGTCCATAGGCGACCACTTACCAACAGGTGGACTGCCTGTTCCTCTGCCACCTTTCTATATTTAAAAAACATTGTCTCCGTTATTTACTCTAACATCTGTTTGTATCAACACTTTGTTTGTATCAACACTATCAACCATGAAACAGTTTTCAAATCAATATAAGATATAATCATCTTATCTGACAGTTGTTTACCTTATGGTGTCCCAGTTTCTTCGAACCAACGGGACCTTTTGTATTTCCCCCTTGACCTTGTAACTTCCACTCCCGCTTTCTGAAGATGAAATTCAATACCATACATTTACATTATGCGCTACCCCTTCGCTTTGCCTTGCTTATCTGACAGGAAACTAACTGGCAACATTTCTTAAGACAAGATAATCTTGTTCTCCATTTTCTCTATTGACAAATACGATGGATTCAATAGATACGTTGTATCTAAAATTACGATTGTGGTGCAAAATTGTTGTTATATGTTGGAATTACTAAAAATATTGAGATTCTACATTCTTAAAGTATAAAGTATGTTTAACTTTATAAAGTATAAGTATAAAGTATGTTTACTTAAAGTATGTTTTCATTTTCATATTTAAAATCCATAAACTGCTTAACACGAATATATAGCGTCATAAATAACTATTGTATCAGCCTACAACGTCCCACTCCAGACCACAGGTCTCTCCTAGTAAATCACGGGATGGAGGGGAGTTTCGGGTCGTAATCCACCACGCGGCCCCAGTGCGGATTGGTGCATCATATTATCCAGTTTTTTTTATTGCTGGAGCATGCGGGCTTTCTGACGATGTTTTCCTTCAACGCCGAGCTAGTAACATTTTTTAAAAATCCGTACTTAAGTAGAAACTCAGCGGAGGATTTGAATTCACGATCAGATGAATCTGAGCCGAGTATAAATAAAATAGCCTAAGTATAATAAAAATTAAATATAAGATAGCCTAGGGGAGGCTATCACCGCTCACTATTAAGAAGTAATAAAAACAAATGGTTTGAAAATAGTTTTTTTAAAAACAACGTAAAATATACTGTTAAAAACTTGACCTACATCGTGTTATCTAGCCATAACGATAATAGACAATGTTAAGTATCCACCATAAAGATTTAAAGGCAACTCAAAATAATTATTTCCATTAAATATGACGTCACTTACTATATAATAATAAACCAAACAGCTATTTGTAACTAATAATTAATCTTTATTTTATGCTTGCCAACTTTCTAAAATAATTAGTCTACAGTACCATCTAATAAAATAAAGTTATTTCTTCTTTTTGTTAAATAGCTACTAATTAATTATTACGTTTTACACAAAAAGATAATTATTAAACATTCCACAATGATTAATCATTATCCACCGTCCTAATTTACCTTATTGATAAACGTAAACGTTTATTGCTTCCCTATTAACATTATTAATGTGAAAGTTGCTTTATTTACTTGTTATGCGACGAATAACAACGGAAATTTGCATATACGACTATATAGTTCTTAAGTTATCAAATGTTTAAATCTAATTAATTGCGGACGAAGCCGTAGACTACACCTAGTTATTTATAAATATTGTTATATAAAATCACTCACTAAGTAACTGTTACTTTATAACTAAAAATATACAGCTTAAAAATTAGCTTCATGAAGCTTAAAATACAGCTTGATAGGTCAAAACCGGAAGTTTATTTTCCTATACAATACAAATTCTTTCTTGCAATTAATATAGTGACATAGTAACTAATCTCATCAACCTGTCGTTCCACTGTCAAACATAGGCCTCCTCAGCGCCAGTTAAAGCAGTTTTATGCCTCCTATCATCGAGTCGACCGTGTGGTGTCTTCACTACCCCATCTCTTCCCGTGGGTATTGTAAAAGGTGACTAAGGGATAACAAAGCCACTACTAAAAGCGCTGAGGAACTACACCACCTCTAAAAGACTCGCCAACTGCCTTGGCCAGCGTGCCGTTTTAAGGCTTCATACACAAGACAATGTGTACGAAGAATCCCACGTCCAGCAGTGGATGTTAAAAAGGGCTGGTGACGGTACGGTATCATCTAGTCAATATAAAAGCATATCGTTTAAACATTTCAGAGTCCTAGTCGAGCAGTGGATTCGCGCAAAGTACCAGCGCGAAGAATTTTGTTATCCTGAACGCCAGAATTACCTCTCAGGTAACATGGAAGGTTTCCTCATGAAGCGAGGCAAAGAAGACAGTCGCTACCAATTGAGGAAATTCATTCTGAGTGAGAGCGAGGACTCATTGAAGTGAGTTCAAATTTTCAGCAGTCGCTTCCATAAATGTTTCGTTTCATCTGCATGAATTAACTTTGCACAAATCATCGCTCACATTCAGCCAATAAGCTTTTTCACTTAATATGTTACGAGTATAAAGAAAACTAGCTCTAGTGGCGTAACTCCTAAATTGAATTATGGTTATTCCTAAATTATTTTCAAGTTTTATAGTACTTTATTATGCAATATGTGTTAATTTATTTTTCAAAATTCAGTAAGGTTGTCAGATGTCCGACACACCTCTCTTTTATTAAAAGACAAGTACCACTTTTGAATAATAATTGCAAGGTCATTTTCTTAGATCCCAATATTAAAACGCGAGTACTATGTTTTTATTAGAATCATTTCCTACAAAGGTTGTGTGTGTTTACTCTAACTAAACAATAGCAGCTTGCGTCTTAGTTGAATTTTCTACAGCATCATGCTATTACGCATTACGCTTCTTCATTTCATCAGCCAAATCGTTCATACGTCTTTTTCTATTTCTAAATTTATGTAATGTGTTGTATAAAAATATTTGCCAATGTAACTATAAAGTGATGAAATTCCCAAAAAATATATCCCAAACCATCAAGTCGCGCTCAGTTAAACGATAAGAAAGATTAAAAGATAATGTGATTTTGTAGTGGGTATGTACACCGATTAGTGGCAGTGACGTATTTCTATACGAAAACTTCCACACCTCTTGTTTGAACTACGTCAGAAACCCTATGCAAATATTGACCGTCTACGTAATTTTGAACTCATTATCAGTTTAAAATGAATGCGTCGTCATGATTTAGCACTCATATCGTAAATGTTTTAGCAAACACTTTAGCATCACTCAACATTTGCAATTTTATGTGAAATACTACAATCTCGAACGTGATAACATGTCGTATGTATTTGGAGTTGTTTAGAATTTCGTCATAACATAGTCACAAGTACATACGAAAATAGTTACAGTTACTAAGGCATGAACAGACGCATCACAAATGACGAAAACATACTAAGTAGTAGAAACCCCGGTAAACGTGAAGGCTAGTTATTGTATGAAACAGATAATAAATGTATGATAGAATAGATAAATAGAGAGAAAATATTACGCTATAAACGAGATTTATGAAGTTTGAACAATAATAACATGACAAACAGGAAAACAGCGATGTCCGATGCATACCATTAACCGTTTTAATATGTAATCCACTTATGTTACCAACTTATTATTCAATTTTAACTATGACTTAACACGTTGCAAATAGTAAATGGAGTACGTCCCTTTTTACAATACAAGCATGACTGAAACCAATGATTGTTTTAAAGCAGTTTGTCTTAAACATATCCGGAATGGTTCTTAGGTATCAGCACGATCGCGACGGCTGTGGCCGTTTGATGGAATGTCTTGGTCGGTTTCTCTATCGGCTCCTTTTGAAAAAAATTGGTCTAATGAGGTAAGAACGAGAATAACGTTAACGGTTAAATTTTTATAGTAAAGATAGCGTATTGAAGCGTGCTTGTAGGGTTAGCATCTATAGTCGTATGTCGTCCGAAGTATTCCGCGGCTGCGATCTCCGCGAGGCCAGGATAGGCATCAATGCTTTCCACGTTCATGCGATATACATAACTGCTTTCATTATCATTATCATTGTTAATAACAATACAGTATCTGAATTACTATATTATGCACCTACTAAATCAGCCGTTGTGAAATTGGTCATATATGTCGAATAATTTAAATAATTAAGCCAATCCACATGCGATTAGAGAAATAATTATATAAACACCGAAAATTAGTGAATGGGCAACAAATCGATGGCAGCAAATTTAAAAGTGTGTTAGGTTCGGGTTCTCTGATGACAATTAATGAATAGGAGTCCCACGAAGCAAGGTTCCGTCGACTTTGTAATGACATTGTTAGTAATTTAAAATTATTTATTTCATTTATTCAAAAGTAACTTGTTTTATTGATCATGATTTTATGCTCGTTTTGTATTTTTTTGCTGCTCGTTTAAAAGCCATACAATTATGCCAAAATTCAATGTGTAATATATTTTTCTCGTGCCAATTTCACACCGACTAAGTTACTGGGTATGATTACAATAAGCTAATTGCTGCTTATTAATAAGTTGAATCATGTATCTTCAGGTACCATATAAAGGAGAACAAGGAGCCGAAAGGTGTATTGAAGTTATCTGAACTAAACGTGGCTTTCGCACCTGCTAAAATAGGTCACATGAATTCATTGCAATTCACATTCATGAAGGATGGTACGACCCGTCACATATACGTATACCATGAGGATCCAGAAGTCATTAACAACTGGTAAGGATATTACAACTAACACTTCGTTTTGCGCTCTCTAGAGTATTATCCTTATCCCATTATTCTTATTGTCCAACCTTGCCAAGACTGTACCCCAAATCCCAATCTCTTGCGCCAACATAGATTGTAGGTACATATATTTTGGAAGATGTTGGCATGTATCGCAAACGGGCACTAAATATGGAGACTGAGCAACAGTAACATCAGGCGTATTGCCTGTTCAACTGCCACCTTTTCACCGCCACAAATTTTCTGATTGCCCGAATTAAAAAATAACACACTTATCAAAGAATGCACATTCAATACCCATTTATATGTGTACTTAGTTTACAATATATTCATAGCCATAATGTATGTTTCCTTGTTTGTTTCCAATTATTTGTTGGAATTTATAGGAATCTAATAAAACTGTATTATGGTCAATATCTGTGACGTCAAATTATGCGGTTACTCTAACTAACATTTAAATAAAATGGAAGTGTGCATAATTATTTTAGTAGCCCATGTGTGTTCATTACTATGCAAAAGTTCCTATTAATGTAACAAACGATTATTGCAGGTAATCTAGCATACCTAACATCCACCATATAAATCCATCACGAGCTAGCCATATAAAAATCCAAAGCTAGGATTATAAATAGACAGAAAGTGATCACTGATCAACCGATCACGTATGGGGGGTGTTCAATTATATAATAATCTACCGTCTAATTTTAAAAATGTTTCTACTTTAGCTAGACTTTAGCTTAATTCTATATTAGCTAAGCATGTTATTCAAGATTATTTTTGAATAATATGCTAATTACATATTAATATTACTATTAATAAAATTACAATTGTCATTCTTTAATTTATGTAATCTGAAACGTACTCTAATAGTGTCGATTGTTACCATGTAACCTAATGTGTATGTATGTGTGTGTGCAAATGTGGTTATAGCTTTAATGTAGTTATGGCTCGGAAACACATTCTATCACATTCAGTCACATTCTATCGAGGTTAAATATTCATACGACGAGAACTAATAATCGAGAGGAAAAATTATTACGATTTTGTCCTTATACAATACACAAAAAAATATTCGTAACTAATTTTACAAAGAAAACATGACATGGCAATTTTTTATTTTCTCTTCAATATCATAGGTACAATATCCGAACACAATTCGTATAAAATTGACGGTGAATTAAAAGGATAATAACAAAAAATCGATTGTAATTTTTCCATAGGTATATGGCGATACGCTGCTCACAACTCAACCTTCTGAAAGTGGCGTTTCCTTCTAATCGTGAGTTGGATCTCGTACAGCGTCTTCCCAAAGATTTTATGCGCGAAGGCTGGCTGTGGAAAACTGGTCCCAGACCTTCAGATGCACATCGGCGACGTTGGTTCACATTGACAGATAACAGAAAGCTCATGTACCACGATGAACCACTTGACGCATTTCCGAAGGGTGAAATATTTATCGGTGAGTAACCATAACGAGTACTTTTTTTCGTTTACTATTGGACGTGGGCCTCCTAATACATATTGTCATGTGGATGTATGTCGGTAAAACGCCACACTAGCCAAGCGGGTTGGCGAATCCACTCGTTTAGAGGTGGTGTAGTTCCTCAGGGCTTGTGGTAGCGGCTTTATTATCCCTTAGTCGCGTTTTACGACACACAAGAAAAGATGGAGCTATACTAAAGCCAGCCGACACCACACACACGTAGTGTGAGTACCTACTACTGATTAAAAAAATACTAAGTAGTTAAATAATATTTACAAAATTTTACGGCAGAAGAAAATTATATATTATATTATATTATTATGAGAAATCATGCTTTCATGAAGTCATGAAATATTACTTTCTTAAATACACTCTTAGTTCACAACTGGTAGAGGGAGGGATGTCAGTACCACTACCTTCCCTATTTTATTTTAACCCTGCTTAAGGGCTCCGAATAGATATCTCTACTTGTGAGTCTTGTGATCCACGATGAACTACTTGGCGACTAAATGAATTTAGTAGTTTTGACTACTAAATTTATTATTCGTGGATTTTTTATAGAATTTATTTTATGATAAATTTACGATGACTATGAAATATTTTATATAAAAACTAGCTGTGCCCGGCCACGCGTTGCTGTGGCTGCCCAACAGATGGCGCTAAGGGTGGACAACCCTTATCACTAAGGGGTATGAAAAATAGATGTTGGCCGATTCTCAGACCTACTCAATATGCTCACAAAATTTCATGAGAATCGGTCAAGCCGTTTCGGAGGAGTACGGGAACGAACATTGTGACACGAGAATTTTATATATATAGAGATATATAGTTTTACGATGAGATTGTGATAATTTATCTTTCTCAATCTTTTGACGCACTTGGTAATTAAAACGTCATAATTGTCGGCCAAAACATTTGTAAAGCAATTACAATTGTAAACAATTGTAAAACATTTGGTTGTGGGCGTGACGTGACTCCTTTGGCACCCAGTGTTAAATTAACTAATGTCAAACAGTTGTAAGAATCGCTATTAAAAGTATATTTCGCTTCTGAAACTTAAATGGTGTTATATCGAATGAATTAATGTAAGAAGGATAGCATGATGTATGAATTTAAAAAAGTTCTACCGTAGAACGAACAAATGTACATCAAATGTTAGTAATGTATGTAATTTAAGAGCTGATGTGGTATTTGCTACTCAATGAGTGCGCGTCAATGTATTGAAAGGTATATTTAGTAGGTTAGCTGGTAGAGAATGCCTTAAGGCATCAAGCTCACCTTTTGTTCGACTATGTGCAATAAATTTTGTTAAATAATTAAATATAAGATACATTTTTATACGCACGGACACTCACCACAACAAGCAAGCCAGACGAGCGCTCGTGAGTTGCAAGAACTATTTATAACTGGAAATGACGAAAAGATTTTACCTTTGCCTATAAAGATTTTAGTTCTTGTTTTTCTACGCTTTTCACATAGCCTTCTTCTTAATACTCCCATTTATACTTCAAACTTCTATACTCAGTCGTAGACTATTCAATTAGACTATGGAATAAATTACCACAACATATTAGATGTGCTCAGTCGCTTGCTATTTTTAAAAGACTAGTCGAATTACATTTTCTCACCATTTCACATTATAGCACATTATTTCCTTCTATCTCACGTGTATGTATGTATATATTATCATCTGTACTTCTATACTAATATAATAAAGAGGTAAAATTGTGTGTTTGTAGATGCACATGATGTAGATGTTGGGGGTAATCTCTGGAACTACTGAACCGATTTCCAAAATTCTTTCACAAATTGGGAGCTACATTATCCGTGTCTAATATAGGCTATTTTATTTTGAAATTTTGAAAAAAGAAAACTTATAAACCGAAGCGAAGCGAGGGCGGGTCACTAGTCTTATATATGTAACTATTTTATATTCTATTATTATTATGTTGTATTATGTTTATATTAGTATTATTTTGTATTAATTTATTGCTTTCCTCTTTGTCTACGTTATGTCGTCTCTGTTCGTTGATTGTCTGAAAGAGATCGCTTTTAGCGATAAGGCCGCCTTTCACTTCTGTATAATATGTTATTACGTTTAAGATAAATAATTAGTTATAACAGGAATTCATTCATTCATAAATGTTACAGGTAACGAATCAAACGGGTACAACATCAAAGTGTCGAACACCGGTAACGGGTGCAAAGAGGCAAGGTTCCCATTCCATCTGGTGACGCCGGAGCGGACGTACTGCCTCGCTGCGACCACGTACGAAGACCGAGCTAGCTGGTTAGCAGCCATACAGCAGGTTATCAAACGAGATCTCACCCCTCAAGACTCTAACAGTACGTATCATATTTTCTTATAACAGCAAAAAGTAAAGCTCTAAAGAGCATGTAAGCGTTCAAATAAATTTTACATTTTCCAACGTGCGTGTTTGACAAAAGGACTCAAACGTACCTACAGCAACAAGTCAATCTATAACCGTTGGCATCTTAAAACGCTAGCAATGAGCGCTAGTATCCAATGTCAAACATTGCCTAATTTCTATCAAACGCGTTCAGATAAACATTTCATACTTTTCTCTAACCTTATATTTAAATTTTTCAGTGGAGGCGACCCTCGTTCGAAAGCGGACAACTTCAAACTCAATCAGTATATTCTCAGGGAGGTAGTTGCATACTTTACTCTCGCATCTTAGTCATAAGACCCGCAGACTGTATTTAAACTTTTTGTGGATAGGATAAAATAAATTATGTAGGAATCGATATAGACTGCAGTTAATTTATTATTCAGAAACAATTCATTTTAATTTTCGGTATGAATTTTTTTTTTGTAAATAAATGATTTTAATTCGTAAATTCAAATATTGATATTTCAATTGTTTTTATTCTGTTAATAAATATTTTGTCGTAACCTTTAGTTATATTATCACGTATTGATTATGTTCTTAGTCTTGTAATTTTATTTGTAAATAAATAATTTTAATTTTGTTTCATTTGTAATTTTTAAGAAAAGAATCGACGGACTGAATCATTAATTTATATGTGTTAAATTATTAAATTGATGTTAGGTATTACATTTTTTACTTTTACTTTCGGAATCGTTTTAATAATAATTCGTATTGTCGTGGTTATACGCACAAATATCAATAGATTTCCCAATAAGTATTTTAAGTACATACCTATATAGGTAAAAGTTAAAATGTAGTTTAAAATTTAAAGACTTTTTTTGTCTATTTTATGAGATTTAGCACGCTCCGGGCTTGGGTATTTGTATCGAGGTATCTTCTACGACAGCTGTGTCATTCATATATATATATAATTATTACAGTCTAGCTAGGGATCGTCCATTAATCACGTGAGGTTTGAAAGCGGGGGGGGGGGGTTCGGAAAAAATCACGAAATATCACAAGGATGTAGTGAGATATCACATGTATTTATCATCAGTATCACTACGTATCACCGGGGGGGGGGGGGGGGTTAAAAAGTTGCTAAAAAACATCACGTGATTAATGGACGACCCCCCTATGTATAAAAAATTATAATGTTACATTTTCATATGAGTCGATTAGAATCAAAAATGGTCATCTCCCTTTAACAATATTTGTGAGTATAGCCAATTTTTTATATTTAGCTCCTTGCACATACAATAATTAGGGTTAGTATTAAAAGGACTTCGGAAGTTGGTATTATTCAATTAAAAAAAGAAAAGCTATGAGTTCGCAGCAATTTAATAGAAAAAAATGAGGTTGAAATGGTTATAGGTTAATAAAATGTACTTTTTGAATTTGACCGATTTTGATTCTAAGCGACACATACCTACATATATTACCTACATACATACCTACATTGTAACTTTTATATCGGTTATACAATATATAATAATTATTAAAACATATTATGACAGTGTCTTTTATAATAAAATATCAATATCTTAATGTTAGTCGAATGTATCTAATTTAAATGCAATATCTATGCTCTCTGATTCGTGGTAAAAGACCATCTACAGGGAATTTGTATATGATATAGAAATTATCATAAATAAAATTGGGATCACCATTAAATTACAAGATTAAATGTTAACCTTTAACGTCAGTTTCAATAACTGTCATTATCTTCTTTGATGTCTTAACTGTAGCTCTGTCTCTTTCTTTATGTATGACAACAAAGTGACCGGGCTACAGTTGACACGCCAATGTTGAAGACTATTCTAACAATTGACGTAATGTAGTTTTTACTATAACCTGTGCTATAATTTTTCGTTTGGTGTTATTTGTGGTTTTTCCTTTTCATTAAACGTAGATGCACCAAATATATGAACGTTGTAATGAATGTTCATTTATACAGTGTGACATAAAATTAAAAGTTACGTCCATTTTCTTTTATATCGTCGATAATAATCAATATCTCTTAAGATATTGATTTTTATTTTGTTTAACTCAATTTCACTTAGTTATGAATTATCAAATAGATGACTTCTTTTAAAAAGGGCAGATAAAACGGAATGAAAAACAAATTATCACGTGGGACCGCTTGCTCGTCCGCCTACTTCCCTATAAAAAAACAATTAAGTGGATCAAATAAGCTTCTAACTATGAATCGTTAATTTCTTCCTATAGTGTTTATTAAGGTAAAGGGTATCTACAATGTGTCTAATATTTTAATCAAAATTATTTTATGAGGTCCAGTAAATACCTACCTAGTAAATACCTAAAATGTATAAAACTAGCTTTTTAATACGGCTGGAAAGAGTAAAGAAACATGACATTATTTTATCAAATGACTTAGGCAAATAATACATACATATACATTTTTTTTTCAATACAAATACTTTATTCCGCATCTCTTCCATGATGTTTATGAAATAACATTTATGTTATTATGAAATAACTTTCATTTGTAAGGTCTTTTTTGTTTTTGCCGGTGGTTGAATTTTATAACAAAATTTTATGTCACACTGCACATTTTAATTAATGAATTATATATATGTGTATATCAAGTGTGTAACATGCAACTAGCAATGCAATAACGTAGCATAAACTGTATGACAGTATAGCGCGTAGGTATAATACGAATACTCTGGAATGCAGGCTTTAAATGATTGTTTTGCGTATACAGTGTGTAGTTACGTTTTTCAACTGCGTGTACTACCTACTAATTAAATAATGCCGGTCGGCCATCTTCCTACTTCCTACCGTGACCGAAGGCTGAGATACTTCGGTGAGTTCAGCCAATGGGCCAGGGGGGGACAAGATGAGAGAGAGGATGGGAGAAATATGAATTGTAGGTACAAATACATTTTTTTTCGAATTTCTATATATTACATGTAGTGATTATTGCATAACGTAATTAAACCTGAACGTGTGTTTGAATATTTGTTTCTTTTTTAGTCAATCATGCTGAATACGAAAATGGTCGACCGGTATCATTTAATTGGTAGTACTGTACGTGGCGAGACACTGAACTTATGTATTGCAAAATAACAAAGCATTAAATGCAACAGTGCCGTAATCGGAAGACGGCCTTAGTAAAACATTATTGCTATAGATAAGTATCTTATATCTTATCTATAGCAATAATGTTTACAGTGTTACAGTTGAAACGCAAATATCATATCGCGTAGGGTCAATCCTAAGAGACAGGTGTCTATATTGTAGTTTAGTATCAGAATAGCCACCAATCAAATCGAATCTTATTTGTATAGAATATTCTGCATTCATTTATTGTGTGAATATTTATTTCCGTAATGTATTATCGTATATGATTAGTATAATTTAAACGGTTGTTATTGCTATAACAGTGCAAAATACAGCAATAAATCAAATATTCGCGTATAGCCTTTCGATGTAAACTTACGGTGAACCATGAACTACTAAACAGTTCACAGGGGCAGCCGATAGCTTGAAAATGTAAAAACATTTTATTTTTATACATATTTATGACAAGTAATATTATTAAAAAAGAACGATTTTTACACGGAAATAAGTAGGACAAAACGCCAGAATCATAGGCTAATAAAAATTTAGTTTTAGGACTGTTAAGGCTAGCTGGGGGGGGGGGGGGGGGGGGCTTTTTATGTTTTAACGCGCCCCAGGTGCCAGCAAAATATGACTTTTATTCTGATTACTATATTTATGCTATTGCCGATTTAATTCTGATATAAATACCTGGTTTATATTTCTACGTATATTTAACCAGAATTCTTAAAATACAATTGTATTTTTTAAATTTAATGACAGTAAAATCTGTATTACAGCTACTAATATACAATGTATGCCATAACATAAGTCATAATACACATAGTATTTTAAATATGGAATTATATTCGCAAACTTGTGTTACTCTCATAGCTATTTCCTACTGAAAACGTAAATTTAAAACAAATAAATATTGTGTACAGCGCTTAGTAGGTATATTCTACTCATTTTTTTTCTTATTTAATCGCGTAAGATTTATTGGCGGTAAAGATTCTGTTTCAAGTAACAGTCGAATATAGAATCTTTGAATATACAGGACGAAGCTTGACTAAAGGTTAGTTTTAGTATGAATATAATTCATCTAAATAGGTATGATGTAGCGTGAAAGTGTACGAATTTTTGATAGGTTAGTATATTTATAAAAGTGTCGGAAGTTACGACCTCGGTCATATGTCGTAAGATATGATACCCGTAAGCTAATGTCCAAAACTTTGATTTGATTATAAGTAGTTTAAATACAATTTTAACGCAGTTACATAACTGTAGTAATTTATACAATACGACGTATATGTAACGTCTTATCAAAGTAGCCCTTAGATTTATAAGTTTTAGTGAAATTTTAAGCATTGCGAAGTTAGCGAATGGAAAAATATAGACCGAACACTAAAGATTCATATATACAAAAATCTGTTAGTGTATTAGAGTAAACAAAATAACGATACGATAGCATATTGAACATACTAAAGGGTCATTAACTCCTGAAGGAAGGCTTATGCATAATTAAATGATTGTTAAACCGCCGAATATTTAATTTGTCGATGTAATTAGCATTTTGTGTAGTCGTGGGTATTCACGACTCGTCGGGGTGTTTCGGCTCACTTAATCCGGCTCCGCTCGCAGATCCGACTCCTCTTAACCGATTCCTTGACTCCTTTGATTCACCTAGTGTCGCGGAATGAGTTGAATGCGCGCGGAAGGAATGTGACCGTTTTATGCCACTTGTTTTTAGTGATCTTAGTGAAATATAGGTATATCGATATCCGTAAAAATCGATGTTTTTAATTTAAATATCACAGTCAAAAGTAAAACACAAATAATTATAAAAAACTGACTTATTTTTTACTATTTTTATTTACTTTCATTATTTATTTATTTATTATAATGGTATTGCCACAACATTTGATAGCTTTTCTTCTTCACACAACTTAATAACATTTCGCACCATATTTCAACTTTGACTTCGAATTCACTCGCCGTTTGGGATCTTTTGATTCATTGAATCCGGAGTTACCCATCGCTAGTTTTGTGCCTTTTACATTGTACTTCGTGGGACAAAATGCCCATATTCAACTTATAATACCTACACTATTTGTAAACTAATTACTACATATTATGTTCCTATCTCACTTTTCTTTTATTATTTAGTTCTAATTATGTCTTTTAATATTTTTCTTTATTTACAGTATGATTTATATCTTTCTTCATTTCGATCATCACTTCCCTTAACATTGGTCCTCTTATTCTTATTTATCTTACGGCTTCTACCAAATATAACTACTTCATGTGTATTGGGTAAAGACTTATGATGTGTATACATATAGGTACTCTACATATTATATATTACGTAATTATGTATACTGTATACCATCTACCTGTGACCAGGTATTTATTTTCTTTGTCCAAAGGTTGTATGGCGGAGATCACTTTTAGCGATAAGACCGCCTTTTGTGCATTTTGTGCCTACAATGTTTGTTATTGTTCTTTACCTATAAGCGGTCATTGCTGAACTACTGATAGTATATTTATATTGTTGCAATCCAACAAACAAAGCTAACAATAACGATCTAAAAACAGTTAAAATTATGTAACTCCCAAGCTCCTATTACAGAGTTTTTTTTTATGGTCAATGTTCGGTCTATATTTTTCAATAGGTCATTTGCACCTCTGTTATATCAACATTCATAAATCAATTTTAATTCAATTAACATTGAAGCAAGTGACCTTAGGTCAATGTTTATGATAAGTAAGCCACAAAACAATTAATGTTTCCTAGGTAATGTACAATTTTTATATAATTTAGTTTAATTTTAAATCAATGTGTTTACTGCCACAATAACGACAGTAGAATGAGAAAAATAAATAATGGTAATTTTGCTTTAGTTTTTAAGTTTTAGTGTAATTATTTAAACAAATTTTACCAAAACATTGCCTCGCTTACGTTTTACATTATGATTTGTTGTAAATAATCGAATGAATAATTTTGTAGTGTGCTCTGGCATAATACATACTATATTATACTGAAATTTTTCACACGCGACATGCAGTCTTTTATTTTTCAGTCCTTGCGTATTCTTCTTAGTCTCTGAAAAAAGATATGGCAACAGAATGTGTTCATGTAAATTGTGTCTTCGGTCCGATATTTCATCTGTCTTCTACTTTGTAAACTGAGACTGAAGCGTCGGTCACACGGCTAATTGTAGTGGCCAGCAACATCGCTGGTAATGCTTAGATAGATTTATAAATTGAATTTTAAATTTCAATTGAAACTTAAACTGAGAACTATAGTATGGTAATTCTATATAAAAAATTACGATAAGCAACTAGTTCTGAAGTTAAAGTCGCTAAAGATGACTGGCCCTAAAATTACACATTGAAACATTAGTACCGAGCCACTTTATATATGTAGGAAGTTTCGATTTTAAACATCGAACTTAAAGTCAAGGATAAACAAGAAACCATCCCAATACCAAACAAAAGAAAGCTTCTACATTAGAAAAAGAAAAGGAACGTAAGAGAGAGAAAGAATTCTATATCTGCGGCATTTATACGCAATTTTAATTTGAGTCTATTTTTGTTTATTTTCTCAGGTTCAGCGAAATGTCGTAGCGTGACAGCCACTTCGTTAAACTATCGAGTTACCACTTTTCATAGGGCGCTGAGCGACTATTAAATACGATCTTATATTTGTCACAGATTTATTTGTAATATCTTAAAGTTCTAAATATATAGACACTAGCATTTGCTTGCTGTTTCGCCTGCTCGGAACCCAATTTCTCTTAAAATGAAGAGTTGAATACTTTTCATATATGTTTGTACTGATAAATAAGAATAAAAGATTAAGTGACTCAACAATTAAATATTGTGTGTACCCAATAAAAAAAAACAATGAAATATTATGACTGTACCTACTAAAATAAAAGAAATCAATGAAATATTGTGCCGGAAAATAAGAAAATTATAATATCTAATAATGATTTCCTACTATATTTTTGTGATCGTTGAGGATATTTGTTCGATTAATTTATTTAGCAAAATGATTTAGAGGAAAGATTCTGTGAAGTGCCCATTCCGGAATAAATAATATGCATAATTGTTAAAACTGCAACAAAATCGAACCCCAGTTCCTTCGCATTATCCCAATAAAACAAACAGACAGACTGCAATTTCTGTTTGAATATTGAAATGAAAACTGATACTCTTGTAAAAGATGTCTTCCGTTCAAAATTACTTTGAACTTTATAAACATTTTAAATTTTAGTGGTCGGAAAATTGTTTTTACACGTATAATTATGTTTTGTTAGACATTATAATACAACAAACAAAGTTAAAAACACAGGAATACATTAATCGACAAAAATAAAACGCATAGCTACCTATTACGCATTTATTTGAATAGTTACATTGCAATTAGGTACACATTACAATTGAAACACTATTAATTCGAAGAAAAGGCTCAATTAATAATTTAAATTAATAATTGGGTCAAAAAACCCAATTATTAATTTAATCTTAATATAAAATAAATAATACTTAAGTACCTTTAAATAACTTAGCTAAATAGCAGCTGTTTTCATTTTTAGAATCAGTTTTAGAATCATGATCATTAAGAAAATCTCATATCATAATATTGTAATTATTGGTAGGTATTATCGGATGGATGATGATGATAACGTCAACCTTTTTAGTGTCCTCCTACTGCAGAACACAGGCTTCCCCTAATAAATTAATGGGGGAGGGGCAAACACTAATTGTTCGTATATTATAAATTATTCATTATACTGTCCTGTGCATAAGAATTTCTCATGTCATAATAATCGTCTTTATAACCATAGTTGCAGTATTGCATCTGAGCGCAGGAACTTTCATTCGTCATCATTTCATCATAACCTTTCTCTTCGTAGTCATTTTCAGTATATTCTTGATGGTACCCTTCGCAGGTTACGTTCGGCCGATTTTCTCTTGGAATCTGTCGATTAGTTGTCGAAGTATTGGATTGTGAGTTGATATTCCATCGTTGCGAAATAACGCAACCTAGTGATCCGCCATGTTGAAAAGCGAATGGCCATCCCTGGAAATAAGAAAAAGTATTTAGATACTCGTTTTTAATAAATAACTTCTGTGTTTATCATTGGTGTCGGCCGTCTTAAGAATGCCACCACCACATCTCTTCCTGTTTTTTTTTCGGAATGGCTAAATTCTTGTGGCGCTAATGGCCTTTCAAGAGTCACCGAACATTTATAGTTTAGGGCGAACGCAGGCGCTCAGCCAAGAGCAAAGAGTGTGTGCAGAAACGAGCCTAAGGCTCCCCCGCCGCGCCGGTAGACCGGCGCGCGGCGGAAAGAACGGACCTCAGCTTAGGGTGTTGCTTTCGAAGAGTACCGCGGGATCGCGAGTCGATGAGAAGCGCCCATGCACGTGCCGATACCTGGTAAAATTGTTGACTGACGGCCGGTGAGTGTTCACGGTGTAGCGAGGGTGACGTCCTCAACTCCGCCGGCGGGCACGGTGTAAGTATATGTGTAGTCTGTGAATGTAGTGTAAGAACCGCATTGGCAGCGGTAATTGGGTCGTCGGCGTCTCTTCCTGTGTGTATCGTAAAAGGTGACTTGAAGGATAATAAAGCCGCTAATCCTAAGGTAATATGTTACCTCTAAAAGAATGGAGTCTCCAACCCGTTTGACCACCGTGGCGTTTTAAGGCCATACATCCCTCATGTACAAGTCAATGTGCACGAGGAGGCCCATGTTAAGCGGTGGCCTATAAAAGGGTCGGTGATGGTGACGGTGTGTTTAGACACGTCACACAATTAGACAAAAAACAAATCCAGAACGCTTTGCGTTTCTGCGTTTGTGGTTCTTTGAACCATAAATCCAGAACTCAAAGGACAACAAATCCAGACACACATGAGACCGAATGCAACTAACAACAAATATAACATAATGATTTTTTTATACAACTGATTTTACGTCTGAAAATTCAAACAATTATTTGTTCTAGAGAGTTTAAATTAATTAAAAAAAAATGTTTCTGAAGTTCAATCTTAAAAGAAAGAGCGAACTGCCTAATTATTACGTATTAAGATACTTAGAAAGTAAATACATACTCTATATATCTATATAATCTCGCATAATCTATACATACAATAAAATCGTATAGGGGTCGTGTCTGTACTTGAAATATATTTTGAAAATGTCACTGCACTGTGATACAGAGCCCAAAACAATATTTTTGAGAATGTTTGTCTGTCTGAACGCGCATCACGCAACAACCACTAAACGGATTTTACGGAAACTTGGCACAATTACATTCCCATGGGAATCACTTTCAAGTTCACTCGAACGAAGTCGCGGGCACTGCTAGTAACAAATATGAGTAATTATTTCACAGTAGATGCACACAATTATGGATATATACATTTTTACGACCCTTTTAGTAAAAAATCTCATAGACTAGAGACCTCCCAATGAGCATAAACATTGCGTCAAGTGCGAACACCCATTTGTTGTTACGCACTTGACCGCACTTTTTATGTTCGAATTCTTTTGGGTTTTGGCGAACACATGTTACATTGTGTTGAAATTTCACAATGTATGGTAAGTAAGAATAAAATATCAAAATTTCTCTGCTTTCATTGAAGACTTTTTTAAATGTTATATTTTAATCCAAATTAAATAAAAATATGATATAATGCAATGAACCAAGTTAGAGTTTGTGTCGTTTTGGTTAGCAAGGCAACAATAGTATTATATAATTGTGAAAGGAGACGGTACTTGTACCAAAATAATATTCCCTAAATTAAAATATTATAATTTAAAAAAGTTATTAAGTTACAAAATTTATGAAATATATCATGAGAAAGAACTTTTCAAGGTCTTTCATATAGAACCATTAATCAAGTGAGAAACTCTTTTAACTGAGAAAAAGTGCTGGATCAAACACAAGCAAGACGTTAAAACAAAGGAATATCAGGAAAACAATAAAACTGGAGCGCCTCTTTAACGTCCGGGGATAAATTTTATTTATACCAGCAACAGCTGCAAACTTTTGGTCAGCAGTCAACGCGCGCGCAAGGCACTCTCTCTGTTTGTTGTTGTAACCTTTTTGTTTCTATGTTTTATCTTCCAATGGCTTGTTTATGTTGTACCGGAAGGATCCAAGAACTGACTCCCAAAAATGATAAAAAATATCGATTTATCTGCGATTCGGAAATGGAACACACAAGATGATAGTGTATATCCATACTCCATCCATAAAAAAGAATAGCTAAATATTTTCAATTTAACTTATTAAAAAGGTATATTTTTACCACATGGGAATTAGTGTGAGCAAATCGCAATACAATAGCGTACGCTATTGTATTGCGATTTGCTCACTAGCTAATGGCGTATAGAAAAACCAATAAATAGCGCAGAAGGAACAACCAATAAATTTCACACCATTTATAAGTTAACTAAACGATTGGTTCAGAAACCGTTAATCCGGCTATCGATCAGGCACGAGACCTTCGTGGAACGTGTCTCCTAATCCTTCGACGACAGCGGTAATGCTTGGCGAATGTTCACCACGTTACTGACACAATAAAAGATATCAACAGTAAGTTAACAGAGATTATTTGTAAATTGTTATCTATGGGGATCGATTAACTATGAGATTGCAGCAGCTTATCGTAAAGTACTTCTAAACATAACACCTTTTAACAATACCAGATTTTTTTTATGGACGAAGGCTGTAGACGAGCATACAGTCCATAAGTGGATACTGTCGTCCATAGACATCCGCGATACATGCCAAAATTAGTCCAAAATGACAAACGTTGGCACTTTTGGAGATATAGGAATGGATTTAGAGAAAGGGTTGGGAAAATGGGGAGGGATAGGATGGGAATGGGCTCTGGCACATCTCACTCACTACCGAAATACATTAGGGAAATACTTCTGCGAGAGAGGTGTAACGTGACCAGTCGAACGCGCCCAGCGGCTGTTGGATTGCAGCGTGCATCACTTGATGCGCGTGCAAGGTTGATGGTGAGGCATCACGGACTGAAAAAAATCACTTATTTGATTTTTGTAATAGAAAAGAGCAGAAAATAGAGACCTTACTATCATACTCCATCATACAATTTATATATAATTGCCAGTAGGTAAATAAATGTGTCATGTAGGGTAAATATTAATAAATAGATGTATGCGTGACCTCTCTCTTGCGTGTTAATAATAATAAACTTCGTTTAGCGTTCTGTCACTGATTCATTGCGGTCGAGACGGTCCCCGAATGAATTAGGGGATGACAAGTGTGACAGCGAATATATCGTGAACAATTATGTGATACCGTGACATGTGGGCGGGTGCTATTTTGTGGCTTGTCGGCTTTTGTTTGTTTTCACGTTTGTCATGAGACACTTGAAAACTAAACTTGTTTTTCTAAGTGCATTACACTCGAAGGAAATTTTTAATTTTCCAGAATATATTTTAGTTTAACTTACCGGCTAGGCCAATTTTCAACTACTAGATAAACGATTTTCTATTGACATTCATCATAAGTAAGAAATTTTCAATGTTAAAGATATCTTGAAGACAATTGAGATCATGATAAGAGTGAATTATCCTAAAAAGATGATGTAGGTACTAATCAGTAATGTTTACTTTATCAGCATTTTCTGGTTATAAAAATCGATTTTAACAGTGTACTCGTAGAAGAAGAGTTTTATCTCTGAGCCATAATATCCTCTCAACAAATAAAAGAATAGAATAATAATTGTTCATTGCATTTTTCGTAAGCAACAGTCAAAACTGCATTTCAAAGTATTTGCATGACGTATGTATTTGTAATGACGTTAATGACGTAATGAAATGGCTAAATCAATTACCACACCGTACCATCAGCCTATGTCTCTCCACTGTTGGATATATTACAGGCCTCTTATCACCACACACGATCCTCGGGTCGTCTCATCTAACCACTACCGTCCTACACTGCGCTTCCTAGTGCGTGGCTTCGAGGACGCTCGAGGACTCGTATACGATCTGCCTATTGCCACTTGAACATGGCGCATGCCACGCAACATGCCAATTCTTTGGCGAATATCTTTCCTGTCCCGCAAAGAAACTCCAGTGTTAGGTTACTGTGTAAATGTATGCATAATAATCACATAACTGATACAAGACGTCAATAGTTTGTTGATAAAAAAACTGGGAACGAATCATACCGTAGTAACCAACTTTATATACGAGTTGATTAAACGATAAAAAATATATTTAATAAATAGGTCAAAACATTTTCACATTCATAATTTTTTAATTTTGTATAAAATTTTATAATGAATTAATGCAGATGTATACCTATAGTAGGAACTCAATAAATTAATTATATTGTGTACAGTGGATGTGATACCGACGTTACTTAGACAGACCTCTGTGTCATATCTAAATCAGTGGAAATATCTAAATATTTAACAAACCCAGAAAATGCGTCGGTGCCTACCATAATCGCTATCATAGTTAATGCGGGTTGGATGAAGAAGGCGATGAATGCACACCTCGGCCTATGCAAAAAAACAAATAGGAACCTTAATTCGAGATGCAGTTGGGCTATTTACGATATTGCCAGTCAGAGAATATCCACCTAAAGACAACTCAATGTCTTAATATCTTTCATTTCCTTCTGTCACGTGATTTGACATTGAATTTAATTGTTCTACTTGGAATTACATAGGTACGAGTATACCTGTATAATGTACTTATTTGTATTAGATTGCTGTGCGCTTACAGGGTATCGTGGTAATAGTCACGCATTATGTAAGGGTTGTTTCCATCTGATCATGTGATCAGTTTCTTGTGATGTGTATTGGTACAGATTATCTGAATTCATGCGAAAGTAAAGAGACTAAGTGATTTCGAATGCTCAGATGTCATTTCATAAAAGGTATTAAAATATAATAAAAACACTAAACTTTTTAGACCGACAATAAAGTCAGCTTAAGTATGCTTGCTAGACATAATCTGAAACGAAGAACTAATGTTGCTGACATAGCTCAAAGAAAATGCAAAGTGAAGTGGCAGTGGGTAGGCCATACCTATATGCCGAAGGATCGATTACCAATGGCGGAAGCGCGTCCTCGAATCGAGATCACGCACCGGGAAACGTAGCGTGGAACGCCCAGGTTAAATGACGACTTGAAGAAAGTCGCCGGTAGTGGCCGGGAAGACCGTGAAGACCGCCACCGGTTCTTGGAAGAGGAAGAGAGACATAGGTTGGTGGTACGGTATGATAGGGGTCTGTTATATTCCCTATAAGGCATTTAAACTGAATTGATGTTGCTTTAAATGCACAGGCATCGGTTAATGCAATTGCGTTTCGTGCAGTAAGGCTCGTAAATATACGATGTATGACGTTACCAGCTGGTACCTTAAGCCACTTAATAACTTTTATACTGCTGCACTTACTAGGCCGATTGGATGAGTCGGTGTTTTTTTTTGGAGATTATGTGGCAGATGAACCTGTAGTTTACCTGATTGTAAGAGGATACCTACTGTAGCCCATGGACATACGTGATACATGTCAACATTAGACCAAAATGACAAACGTTGGCACGCCCCCGGAGGCGCGTCTACCTTAGAGTTATAGGAGTATTTGGTGTTTTTAAACCCATTTAGATCGCGATTCTTGCAGTAAGGCTCATGTGTGATGTATGACGCTGTCAGCTGGAGTATGTCCACCTAATATCTATTTTAACGTTAGAAGTATATAAAGCATGTCCTTATGTATTCTGCTGTACTTACTAAGCTGAGTGTATGCGGTGGTGTGTGCGCAGAACGCGGTTCGTGCAGTAGCGCTCGCAAGTGTGCGATATATGAAGCTGCTAGCCGGAGAGTGTCCAGTTTAGACAGCTTGGTGTCCGCCGGCACCCAAGGAAGAGTCGTCTTTAATCTTTGAAAGAAAGAATACTTTTTACACGACTTTCCTAATAATAGACTTTCTTAATAAAATAGTTTATCCTATGTTTCACTGCTGATACAGATTCTTATCTGGTATTATTACGTATACGACGCCTTATACGCATGAATAGTACCTACGTATAATTCTACGCATATAGGTATATGGCCCATAACAATATTTGACACTTACTGAAAAGTCTGACTAATCGATAGGAAATTATGGAGTACCTACCTACTTTGGTAAAAAGCCGTATCTCATATTGAATTTCGTATGTTTTCAAATATTATTAATAACATGATAGACAGATTTTTTTCCCAATACAAACACAACAAAAGCACGATACTTAGATTTTTACTCGATATAATGTAATGGAGGAGTGGGCAGGGCTTATCTGCAGGACCCACAAGCGATAAGCAGATTTGAATGGAATGGAAGTCTTTAAATGGAGACTAGGTACCGGGAAGTTTAGTATGGAACACCCTCCGGCCTGGTGGACCTACGACTTGAAGAAGTTTACCGGTGGTGGCTGAATGAAAATGCGTAAGATCGTACGCGATGGCAAACCTTGGGGGAGGCCTTTAAAAAAGCTAATGCTATGATACTCGTAGTTCGGGTATGCATGGTACGGTGTAATTTAATGTAAAAATAGCTGCTATTTTTCAAAAAGTAAAAGATATCCGTTTAATTGCTTCAATTCTAAAGCTATACGTCAATTTTTTATGAAATAAAATGTTATAACAACGTCTAAAATCTGTAGGTAAATATTGATAGTTTTCTAAAATATGCTTAGGAATTACAGATTTATTAAAGAAAAATTACGTAAAGCGCGTCTTAGTGCGGAAGTACCGAAAGACCAACAGATCTAACAATTTTTGTAGATGGGTCTGAAGGAGCAGAACCCATATTTCGTAACAAATTCACTCTTACATAAATTTATCTTCTGCGTACCTGCAAAATGCTTTGGAAAGTACTCTCATCCTGGCCCGTTCTCTCGCATTGGCGGCGTTTCTGTGTTGTGGTTCATGACTGCTCCGACCTTATAAAAAAAAACTTGTTATCACCTATAGCAAAATAACACGTGGCTGTAACATTAAATTTATCTTTTCCAGACAACAATTCCATGATTGGCAATTTGCTATTTATTATAACATTCTACATCGGATTTTAGGTTCAGTTAAAAACGATATGAATAATTACTAATTTTACAAGTGCGTGCATAGTAGGTTCGGTACTATTCGTAATCATATTCGCGGATAGTGGGGCACATTATTCATATTCGTATTTATATTCGCGAATAGTAATTTTTTTGCTATCCGATACATCCGTACCTTGTAGGGGGACGTTATAGGCTGCAATAGATGATTGTCTTTCGTATGCGGTGAAATCCTTTTTTGTCCTCGTTACTGATACTTCAATTATCTTACACTTTTGTAATTTGATTAAAACAATTTTTTTTTATTGTTTTATATACGTATTTTTATAATTTTGTGTATAATATTTATTTATCACAGGCAATAAGGCCCATAGAAATACATAAACACGAAAAACAGAATTCGAAACTAAATACAAATCAAAACTAACTATGCGTTGTGCTATCTGTTGTCGCACCTTCAAAAACGCCGGAAGACTACACAGTGCGGCCAAAAGTCCTCCCTTGTGTCTTCAGGTCGTGTGACGGGACTCGCACCATAAAGGTTGTGGTGCGACTCCAGCAGCTCCACCCTGAGGTTGATCTTTGCCTAGATCTTAATATACTCCGCTAGATCTTGCGACACATATAATGAGTTCGTCGGTGTAGCAACACGCAGCAAGGAGTTGGGACCTTTCGAGTGCGGTGCCACACTGTTTCGAACGAATTTGCATTTTTCGCTTCTTCTCTACCTTGGCAAACAAGTCCTCATCCAATGTTTTATTAGTGAAGCGACATACGTTAACGTTTATTGTAACTCACATTAAATTTAACTGTATTTAAATAAACAAAATTAACGTTAATTCCAGACTATAGAAAACATGCGTAGGAATGTTATAATATAGTGTTATATGTCATTATTATAATAGTTTTCGCAAAAGTTTCGCTTTTATATAACAGCACTTTTTGCCTACAGGCTGTCCAACGCAGCATACTAAATGTCATGTGATAAGAATTTGTTTAAAACAATTGAAAGCAAAAAAATATTCAACACATGCCCAATGTCGATATCAACCTATAATGTCCCTTCCCTTACAAGGTCACAGGTGGAAACACATACCCCAGATTTTTTTTATTCCCGGGCATAATGTCCTCACGATATATTCTTTTGTCATCGAGCTTGTGATAATTTAAAAAAAAAACAGACTAACGTTGACTAAGTAGAGGGACCTCAAGTTTGACTGTAAGCACAGGGAGACGAATGCAAACTTTCAAAAGCATATGGTAATTTAATTAGTTGTTCATTCTATCTTTCATTATTTACGAACATCTACCTATAGGGATGTAAATTTTTATTTTTACTTCTATTTCTTCAGCACCTATCTAACAAAATCTATTATTTAGCTAAATGTGTATTTACTTATTATGGTTTTATATTTTATATAGTGAATGACAATATTTTTCTATTGATAAGTACTTTTATTAAAAATCTAATTCTAGTGGTAATAAAAATAAATCAATAATAAAATCCTTGTCTTTAGTCTTGGGTTACACATTCATAATGTGGTTTGATATGTAGGTACTTAATAGATATTCCCTCGATAAATGTAAGTATTTTCTAAGCAGTAATTTGGTCGCTCTGATAATCCTATAAAATTATATATATAAATCACATACAATTTATATGTAGCTAATTTGATTTTTGAGTAGGGACCTATTGAGAGAACTATTTATTTATTGCTTCATCGTTGGCATGCAAGTTGGCGTACATAAATCTGATCAATTTGGTCGTTTTGACTCACCTGAATTCGACTGAGTCTCATCAAAGAAAAAATCGTCGTCGTCTACGTCGTCCGATCGCTTTTCACTAGACGGGGTTCTATTAGCACGCTTTCTAGGCATTTTGTTAAAAAAAATGCAATTTATATCACTTCACGCACTTGTGGACACTTTTTCACCAACACCACATATTCAAAAAATCATTTGCATTTTAGGGGTTTGTGATACCCTGTTGTCTTGTGGCGTGGCGTTTATCATTTGAGTTGCGCGGGCGCAAGGCGGGCGGCTCGTCGAAACGCTGGGCGGCGCTAACGCTCGCCCCTCCTCGTGTAAGTTCAGGATTACTCTTCGACAAATGAACGATGTGTCCCGTATCTACTGAAAATACATAGCTCTCTGGATGTTAGACTAATTTGTTAGCGTCTTGCCATGGTTGAACAAAAGGCTTTTGTGCCAGTTTGGGAGATTTATTGTCCTTTTATTAAAATTACATGATGTTTACTACTTAATTATCAAATACAAACTGTAAGGTAAGTTAAAATTCTTCGGAAGTTTGTAAAAATGGCATTAATTTCAATAAATTTGTACGTAATTAGCTCTAGTTAAGTAATAATTACACTGATGTGTAATTACTTACAATAATCTTTATTTTTATGTACCTATCTATTAAAACTGTTTAGGATGTTCAGGAATTTCAAAGCCTTGTGTAAAAGATGCCTTATACCAGTATCTTTGTCATTGAATCTAATAGAATATTAAGCTACTATCTAATTTCAATACTAAGCTAGATCGACCACTGAAAAAAATCCGAGTTGCCGAAGAAAACTAAGAAAAATAATCATGTGTCATTTTTTCCCTTTAAAAGTGTGAAGCAATTAGCGCCGTCATGGGATCTACAAAAAGATTGACGGAACGGTATAGGGGTCGAAGCGCTTCCGCGACATCCAATACTTTATTGGAAGAGATGAGACTCCTTACTACACGTGTTATGCACCCCGTGGAATTTTCGCTTCTTGGGATAGAAATAATGTGATTTTGTTTAAATAAATCGATAGGTACCGGAAATAAGAATTAGGTAATATAAGGGACAAAATGGCGAAAATGAGTTATATAATATCGTTGGATTGAAAATTTCGAGTTCTGTCGGATGGTATATTTAAAGTTTTGATCACTTCCAAAAAGTCCGTTACGTAACGAATTTTTATAGGGATAAACTTTTTTTTGTAACAAAATCGGTTGATGTAAGTTCCCGCATCTAAAATAACGACCCTTACATTAAGCAATAACTATCGAGAAATATTTCAAGACAGTTGTTGCATCAACTTGAAGATTGATAGACTTGAAGACAGTTTATGCAATACCTGAAGACAGTTGATGCAATACCTGAAGACAGTTGATGCAATACCTGAAGACAGTTGATGCAATACCTGGAGACAGTTGATGCAATACCTGTAGACAGTTGATGCAATACCTGAAGACAGTTGATGCAATACCTGAAGACAGTCGATGCAATATTTGAAGACAGTTGATGCAAGAGGAGCATATGAACAAATTTTTGGAGCAGTCACTGAGTTTACAAGTGATACAAATTAATTGCAGACATATTACAAGTTGCTGGGTCACATGTATATGCCTGTTGACAGCATACATACAGTAAGAGTGTAAAGTTAAGAGATTAAATGTTGGGCACTGTCACAATGACTAGGCTTCAAGAAATCCACTAGGAAAAATCCTTATCCGTAAAGTGTGACAGTCTTGGAACGATTTTATTAACCGGGAAGGCATGGAATTGCATTCAGTTTATAAAGCATTTTTCAGCTTATAAAGTTGGAAGCTGAAAACACTGAAAAGGTTGCAACTATGAAAAATAAAGATTTATGCTTGACAGATATTCGTGTATGCACGAAATACTTTTAATACTAACTTAATGAAAATAAAAGAATGCGATGGAGAGACTAGTGAAATTCCAATTTTACATAAACACGATTTAAAAGGAAGGGGTAAAGGATTTGGAAAATGTTACAAGAGTTATAACAAAATGTTATGAAGGTTGGAAGAGAAGATGTAAAAGTTAAATTAAAGTTAGTTAAATTAAAGTAAAAGCATGTAAAGGTAAGGCAAGTACGACTACATCTATAGTAAGTAGCCAACAGTCAATCATGCCTTCAATTATGCAGGGAACGAATTTCATATTAAATATTACCTAATAAACAGTAAAAATAAATTAGGCTAGAAAAAATATTATATTTTGGGTATACCTTAAACTTCTGTTTAAGCTCGTCAGTCAGCCCTAATTGTAGAGGTGATCAAGCGTAGTGGTTTCCAACAGAGGTGTTAGACGGATTGCTGCAAATAGGATGCCAGTAGGGTTGTCACCAACAGATAACTTATTAATGGTTAGGTAGGTGGGTATTGCATTTAATGTAGGTATTAGATCTTTTTGATTGTATCTTATTTAAATATTATATAGTACCTAACCGTAGCCAGTTCTTTAATATTTACATAAACACGTATCGTCACCTGTAGGGCGTGGACCTCCTCATGCACATTGTCTTGTGTATAAGGGGTTGTATGGTCAAGCGGGTTGGCGAGTTCACTCATTTAGAAGTGGTTTAGTTCTTCAGAGTTTGTGATAGCGGCTTTGTTATCCCTGAATCGGCTTATATGACACCGGAGGGAAAAGATGAAGTGGTGCCGACACCGCACCACGCGTATTGGTTTATAGTGTGTATATAAATAAATTTATTTCATATTTCCTTCCAGCAATAATAAATGTGCACCATCTATACATGTCCTCCCGCCCAAGGGTTAATGATAGGAAGAGATCACTTTAGCAATAAGGCTACCTTTTATATACCAACTTATTAAGTCTTGTATCATTTTCGCTGTATTTTTTTAATGCAGGTACAATAAAATGTACTTACTTATTATATTTTGTAATTATAAACTAAAATATTATTAAAAATGTTAAGCTTAGGAGACTACTTCCTTGCATTACGGTTACAATTTATCAATAGGTGATATTAACTATTCGGAGGAATAGGTTCTTTAATACAGAAAAACAACGTTTTGTTGCTAATTCATTGTAGTATGTTGCTATTTAATGTACCTGTGCTCAAAAAAGGAAAATCTACCAAACGGAATATAGTCAAATAAATATACCTACATATGTACATATATGTATAGTCCAGTACGTTAAACAGTTTGTACAATGAAAATTTATTATTTATATAGTTATAAATGTCATCGAGAGAGAAACTGAAATAAACTGTTTATTAGAATAATTTAGATATTAATGCGTGACAACCCTAGCGGATCCAGGTGGCGCATATCAAAGCATTGAATTTAACCACTCCGACGAAAAGTGATTCGTTTAAAGCGCCATCCAGTGTGACTTACTGTTTTCTCAACAAATATTATTCTTTGTTCCACTTACACGAATACGAATTACTATTACTAATGTGAAACTACCTACATATCTATAAATATCAATTATAAAAACCTACAGAGGCGAGCTATATAGAAAAGCTTATAATAAATTCTTATAATAAGAATACAATAGTCCACTAACACTAGCAACATCGATCGAGAATGACAAACATTGACACGCCCCCGAATACACCACCTAATTATTAATCATGAGATAAACATAAACTATAAAATTTACGCGATGCATCTCTCCTTATTTAAAAAAAAATCATACGTAGTGCTACGCAGTCTTGGCGGTTTCGTCGCCTTGAGCAAGATATTGGATTGCGCGTCCTCCTTGACGAGGACATCCGCCTCGCTTCACCGTTATGACAAACAGGCCTACATCCAAGACTTCTACTAAGTATCGGCACGTGCGGCCTTCTGCACTCGCCCGAAAGCATACATGTCCATTTTAAAGGCCATTAAGACAACAAAAATTTAGCCACAAGAAAACAAAAGGTTCCCCCTCCCTGTGTCTGCGCCTGGTTGCTGCGTAGAGCGCCTCCAATCCAAGGCGCCCTAGGGCTTCCGGTGCCCTGTGCGCCCGCACTGTTCGCACACCCCTTAAGCCAGCATTGATGCTAAGTTAGTTCAGGTGATAGGTTTTTTGAGTACAGACAATTGACATTACTCCTCAAGTAAGAGTGCCTGTCTATTGGGTTTCCAATATTACATACCTCGTTGTTGTATAATTAATCTCATTGTAGTATTAACAATCTCAAACCCACCCATGGTAGGGGTAGGTTATGGTTAAGTAGTAGAGATTCTTTGTAAATAATATCAACAAGTCTTCTCTCCAGGAATTTATTGATAGTGAAAGTAAACAAGAAACAGCTATTTCGGTGTTTTCTTATTTAAATTATGTAACGGTACAGCACTATATACACAAATAGCATTGACACTAAAGGCTTTACCGGAGTGCAGTTGGCACGTTCTTACAGATCACATGATAGATCTTATTCATTTTATAAATATGAAAATTTAGACGTTTGTTACTCAATCTTATGGAATAAATGAACACCCAACTCCACGGACCGAGGATCTCGACACTGAATATATCGCAGTATTTAATAGTCTTACGCCTCTCTGCTTCTTCTGCCGCTGTACCAGCCTTCTAGCAGGTTCTGTGGAGGTGGAATAGAGTATTTACGCTACTCATTGGTGCTAGCATATTAGCGAAAGTTCACGGGACCAGTGATATATCGTGAGTCGTCAGGTCGAAATTTTTTAGCGGGAGCCCGAGAAGTAAAGTTGAGGTAAGTTTTTGTTTGATTATTTTAAAAAATGTGTATTGTGAGATTTGCGGTTTAATAGTGATAGTTTATTAAACTTCAAAATGATTCAACCGTGATTGTGCCCAAACTTTTAAAAGTGTATAGTTCATTTTCTATCGTACATATACGTGACGCCGTGACTGGGTCTATACTATTACACTACGTAACAAAAAATTGTTTGTTTATTTCTTTGTGTTTATTGTATGAAAGTAATGTGCTGAACGCGAATATGCCATTCATTTTTTACAGATGTCGATACTTTTCGATATTTTAACGGTTTTTTAATAATTTCAAATTTATCGCTTTTTCTGACAATCGTAGTTGTTCAAACTAATCACCAGTACATGGCTCTAACTTGGTGTTCCAACTTTATTAATAAAAAGCTGGAAGGCTTCAGTATATCGACTTCTGTAACAAACTAACTATAAATATCGATATTTTTCACAAAATATCTTCCTTTTGTGTGTGAGGGTAGATGCAGTATTTTGGTTATAAGTAAAGTTGATTGTTGTCTTTTAACGTAAAATGTGATCATACAGAAATTGTAAATTGCTAGCAGATACGTTTTGTTACGTTTACATTACATTACATTAGATCTAAACAAGCGAAACATAAAATTGTGCTTGGTACAAAGTTCTGTGAGGCGTATCGTGCTTATTTCGGTTATGTTCAAAACCAACATGTTACATGGGCTCCCCATGTGACTTGTGGCAGCTGCCGGTCTACTTTAGAGGGTTGGCTACGTGGAACAAGAAAATATATGCCGTTTGCAATATCTAGAATATGGCGAGAGCCTACTAATCATCACGATAACTGTTAATTTTATATGGTGGATATTACACATTACAAGAGTTAATGGTCTCTTTGAGCACATTAAAATTCCTCATGAACCAGACCAATGGTGTCTGTTTATAGACAGCTCAAGTAGAAGTCTCAAAGCTGTCCTACTGCACAAAGGGAATAAGTTTCCGTCCATACCAGTAGCTCATTCTGCACAACTTAAAGAGACTTACGAAAATATCAAGCTGCTCTTAGAAAAACTAAAATATGAATGTTACAAACGGGATGTTTGTGGTTATTATAAGGTATTGGGATTTCTTCTAGGGCTTCAAGGTTCAGCAAACAATTCATCAAAGGTTTAGATAGCAAGATAGCAACAGTGAGGCTCTGAACCTCATCAGCCAAATGTTCCCCAAGATAATTGAAGCAAAAATAAAAGGTGGAATTTTCACCGGACCTCAGATTCGTGTGATGTTAAAGTCAAAAGAACTTGTAGGTGTAATGACTGTTGATGAACGAAATGCTTGGGATGCATTTAGAATAGTAGTGCAACAGTTTTTGGGCAACAATAGAAGTGAGAAATACACGCAATTGATAGAAAATTTGATACAGAGTTACCATGTATTTGGATGTAGAATGTCCGTGAAAATGCATTACTTGTTTTCTCACATTGACTTCTTTAGGCCAAATTTAGGAGCTGTTAGCGAGAACACGGTGAACGCTTTCACCAAGACATTCACTGCATGGAACGAAGGTATCAGGGACGTTGGGACTGTGCTATGATGGGAGACTATGTATGGGGTATAGTGCGTGAAGAGTGGTCAGAAAAACATAAGAGGAAAAGCCGTTCTGATGTACATTTTTGAAAGACACTATTGTTGTATGAAAATTTAATGTTATTAAATATTTTTGCACTTATTGCTACCAATTCTTAAAGTACTGTACCTTAGATTTCTTCTATAAGACTCTAGTTGTATTAAATAAACATGTTATTAGAAGTTTTTAAGAAAATTGAAAAATTTACTATTATAGCCAAAATATTGACACTTGAGAAAAACTACTTGTATATTCATAATCAGCATCATCAAATTAATCAATAAACACTAAAAAAGTAAGATAAACAAAAACTTGGTCAAATTTTGTTACGTAGTGTTATTCGTCTGTGCAACCGGGTTACTTTGATAAGAACGTACCTATGATGTGCCATCTAGTCTACTCGTATTCCCATATCGATGGTAAAAATCAACAATGGTATTTTCAAATAAAGTACAGGTCTTACACGAAAACACTGGCCATCGGAAATATTCGGGTATCTTCGGCAAACATAGAATTCATAAATATATAGAGATACTAATACCCCCAAATTTTCTTTTTCAATAGTAAATAAATTTTATACGTACATATATATTAGCTTTCGTCAACTGTTATCGACCTCATTATATACCTACCTATTTTTATACCTTATTATTATATATTTATTATATATGCCTTTTTAAATTTAATTTTCAAAAAGGCACACAGGCAGTGAAAATGGATTTATTCCCGGAGCTTAATTATGTAGCTCAGAGAAGTGTTGATAAAAATATGACCACAGTAAAAAAATGTTATTGAAAAAAAAAAGATTGAGATTAATGGAAAGAAGTTTGTAATCACTGATCACACAATCAAATACGAAGATGAATATAGAAAATATGAACATGCCATATATGATTTTATGGATAGGATAATGAATGATTAATACTTCTGAGAGTTCCGATGATTCTGAAAGTGACGATGAAGACTACTATTATATTATTCTGATTATGACATAGGAGATATTGAACAAGTATATACCACCAGAAGGTCAACCAAATCTCTTAAATAATCTGTAACATTTGAGTAATGATTGATATATAGGTGATGTGATGTAGGTGTTGACTTTTTAAGATATAATGTGAATAAGGCTAATAAAAGCAATCTAAAGTTATATCTACATACATTACACAATATAGATACTTATTACAATTAATTAACTAGTATGCAAATACTTATACCTAAATAAATAAGACTTAAGTAGAAAAATATAGTAACTTGTTTAGTTAATGTCATTAGTTTACAAGGCAAATTAACAGCTCTGTATATAATATATATTTTGGATCATTATTATCACTACTTACTTTTAATTGTACCTACCTACTAAATATTTCAGAATAATTATTTATTTCAAAAATATTTAATTTAAAAAATTTAATGCAAAATAATTCAGTAGCGTTGTTACAAGCGGGAGTGAATTAACAAAATAAAACACATTGCATATTTTGACATCTATGTTCCTTTTAAAAATAAATAAATGATACATTTCTGAACGCATTAGTGAGCTCGACATTATGATTTATTTCTGTCAATCGTAATTCTGACGTTTGACACAACTAAAAGCAAAAGAAGTGAATATTTTGTTTGTAAAGTTATAACTAAATGGACAGAAAACTATAAAGAAATATATTTTCATAGTACCTGAAAACCGAGTACAATCATGTTTATTTGAGTACAACTTAGATATTATATACAATGCTACCAGGAATAGGAGTTTTCGGAACAGGCTCTATAGCCAAAGTTTTGGTGCCATTCCTGCGAGAAAAGGGCTTCCCTGTCGAAGCTATATGGGGAGTGACCCTACCAGAAGCGGAGGCCGTTGCAAAGGAACTGAAAATACCTTTTTTCACTAACAAAATCGATGACGTACTGCTGAAAAAGAATGTAAACCTTGTGTTCATAGTCTGTGCACCCAATCTTCACGCTCAGATATCTGTGAAAGCCTTAGGCATAGGGAAGCATGTTGTTTGTGATAAACCTGCTGGTCTTTGCCAAGCGGAGGCACTAAAAATGGTGCGCGCTGCTCAATACTACCCTACATTAATAAGTATCATCAATCATTCACTCAGGTTCTTGCCAGCTTTCAGTCACATGAGGAAATGTATCCAGGAGGGTTACCTTGGCAGTCCCGGGGAGCTAACACTCATAGATGTTCGTGTGCAAATGGGTCCACTATTAGGAGATACTTACAATTGGTTGTGTGATGACACAATGGGTGGGGGCACTCTAACATTAGTTGGCAGTCATGTCATTGACTTAGTTTCCTATCTTACTGGACAGAAAGTGGAGAAGGTACATGGGGTATTGAGAACATTTGTGGAAGAAACTCCAAAGGTTAATGGCATTAGAAAGATTACAGCACCTGATTTCTGCACATTCCAATTACAAATGGACAAAGGGTTGTTGGTGACAGCTATGTTAAACAATCATCTACCTGGTCCTTGTTTTAACCAGGAGATATATGTCTGTAGCAGAAAAGGCTATTTGGTTGTAAGAGGGGGAGATTTACATGGGAAGCTACACAAGCCTAATTCTGCAAAAAATTCAGAAGATGAAGGAAAGAGGCTACATGATAAGGAAGAAGTTATTTATGTAGATATAGAAGATCTGAGCTGTGCTTCAAGTGTAGTTCCTAAACCTTATATAAAAGGGCTGTGTAAGATGATCAGTGCATTGAAGGAAGCATTTTTGCCCGTTAAAGAGCAAATGGACTGGGTGAAAGAGCCAGTAAGGGCCGCTGCTACATTTGAAGATGGGCAGAGAGTCCAGGCAACAATGGAAGCGTTAAGGCAGTCAAATGAAGACGGTTGTTGGATACCAGTACAGCTGTTAAAAGAGCCTCCTGATCCCAACCCAGCATTGTCTGCTGCAGTGAGACAGTCAGCCATATCTTTACAATAATTATGCATTTTAATGTATTCATATGCCATTATTATGTACCTTCATTTTTTTGTAAGCATGTTAGGTTCATTTGCGTTTTAAATTATAATTCAAAGTTATCTAATTCTGACCCTCTACCTTAATCTGACCACTGAGTGTTTTAAATGGACACTTTTTCTAATTAAAGCAGATCTTTCAGTTTTAAAAACCATCCGCAGGAAATTAGTGTTTCAGTGCTTTTGCCGAGAAGCAAACTGATCAGCATCAGCCTTACCACCATTCCTTATAGCAGTATTATTTTAACCTTACTTCTCAATTTTGCATCACGGCGTACTTACTGTAAGCTTATTTTATGAATGTTTTAATAGGAAGTTTTGGTGACGTCAACACAACTCGATAGCTTATACTGTAGTGCAAATCGGTACGTTGTATGAAAGAAATGGCGTTATACAGTTCATATAGCGTTATCTCGTTTTATTTTTAGCAGGGAATAGCCAAATAATTAAAATCATTCGTTCTTTCTCTGCACTAAGCATTAATACTCTGGTGGAGGTCGTGGTACGAATATGAGTAATGTTGTTTTAAGCCTGAAACAAAACGTTCCTGCAACAATATTGTTTTGTAAAAGATGGTGGTAGGGCCCCAGGACTGACACACTGATGTCTGATGAAACCATATTATACATGCTTAATGAAGTTAGTAAAAAAGCTTTTTATCTTAGTCTCAGTGATTGGATTAAAGTAAAGTCAAAATTAAAAATAATTTTGCATTAATTTGTCCACATTAGGATAGGAGATGTTATAAGACTTATAAGTATACTGGTCCACCGGACCAATCAGTCAATTTTTTTTATAGTTCTTGAAACTTACAAGCCAGTGTGGCTTGTTTGCAATGATAAGTGTCTATATGCATAAAAAGAGCTATATCCTTCACAATATATTATATACATTTATATAAATCTATATTATATACATTTTTTCCTTCAATTTCCCATATTATGTATGTATGTATGTGTGGTGTATATATGTATGCATTGTATTCATCTTAAGTACCTAAATGTTTATATGTAAAAAAAAAATATTATATTATGTTCATTACATATTAGGTGAAATTGCATCATCTACCTATTTTTGATATTATTACCCAATTTCTCCATATCACCTAAAGGTTGCCTGGAAGAGATCCTTTGGCGACGAGGCTGCTTGTAGTACTTTCGTGTTACTTACTTAAATTGTCTTTTTGCAACATGTACATTGGTGTATTCTATCTACATTTAAATATTTTGAGTTACTTTATACAACATTTATACACAGGAAAGGTTGACACAAGTGTCAACTTCAAGTCAAGTTGCCAAGTGTCAAGTCATTGAGATATGCCTGCACAGTATTGAAAAAAAATCAAGAGGTGGGAGCAAACTTTCATTGGCATAAATTAGGTAACAGACAAGGATTACAAATATAAAATACAGAATAAAAGGATTTTTTTAGGAGAGGCTCTCCCCCTCCTAGGTACTCTGTTGACAATAGGGTTGTAGGCGAAAGTACAACGTACAACAAAGTAAGTCATGCCAACGTCTTTCATTTTGTACTAATGTTGGCATGTATCGTGGATGTCTATGGGTGACAGTATCCACTTACCATCAGGTGGACTGTATGCTCGTCTGCCGTCTTCGTCCATAAAAAATAATTAAATGAACTGGTTACATGATATGATAAGGGGAAAGAACAAAACAGTAACAGAGTGGTACCCCAGGGATGGTAAAAGGAAGAGGGGAAGGCTATACAGAAGATGGGAGGATTATCAAAGTGTGGCAGAGGCGATATGGATGACAATGGCTCAGGACAGGAAACTGCAGAGCTGGAGGTCTTTGCTGAGAGACAAACTGATCAGTATGGCGACACCAATGTCTAATGGAGCTGTATGCTGTAATGAGCATACTTAATGTGATCAGTAAAGAAAGGCTTGGACACGAGGACACTTGAGTTGCAAGGACTAGAAAGGTACAATTCCGAAACTCGACCACAGCAGCAAACTGTGGGCGAAACTATGGGTTTCAGTAGTTTTCTATTAACTGTATAAGGAATGCAGCGTTATTGTTGCTTGCGGCCGCGCCAGTAACACAGTAGAGTTCGGAATTTTATCTTAATTGTCAAATTCAGTCCCTTAACACTTATGGTTTACATTATTGGATAAGGAAATAGTACATTAATTTAACATTTACTATCCTAATGTAAACAGTGAGATAGATTATTTCAGTATTAATGTGTCAGTATATTTATATTTTTTTCTGTTGATAATAATTCTCAAGCTTTAATGTGAACTAATCTCATATGTACATAAATTATGCAGAATCTTCAGATAGAATAGGAATTCAGGTGGCATACTGCATTATACAATATAGTAAGCATTTTCAGTTTTCAATGTCAGTATGGCTTCCTTGTCTACAGATACTGCATATTTATCTAAGATAAAAATTATTTTATGTTTTTTCACTATTTATTGCCCTGCATATTAAATATATCAAGCATATTAATTATCAAGGTTGCGTAGCAAAATATACCACCAAAATTGCTGTTTAATTAACAATCTGAATATGGTGCATCCTTTATTTCTTCCTAACTGGCCATTCCTCTTGGTTTGACCAGTTGGATTACATGTGGTTTATTTTCCACTTGGCCCAACTGATTTGATCAAGAGGAATTTACAATCATTTTGTATTGGTTCCTCTTGATTTAGACTGCAAAAAATAACGTAGTCGCTAATAATAAAGTTTCAAACCGTAAAAAGGGGTTCATCATGATTAAATTGTCAAAAAGCAATAAGCACACATTTTGGAATAAAGCCTAAATTACTTTTCTTACTTGCCACTGTAAAAGTTTACTCTAAATAGTTGGTACTGTATGAAAATATAGAAAAATACACTGTGATTTTATAACTATAGTTGTGTTGAATAATTTTAATATACCAAATGTATAGTATTCTTTTGTTTTAATGCAAAAAACCAAACAAGATTGCATAACAACTAAAATTTAGGATCCATCTCTGATGAAGCTGGGGCACATCCTATACCTACTTACTATTTTTTTATTAACTTCAATATATATCAATTTGATAAGTTAATTCCTTAACGTAAACAAAGTATTTCTGTATTGTATATGTATTGTAGTATCTACCTATATATATTGTATTTCTATATATTCTTAGGCAAAAAATGGATTTGAAAAATTAACCAGTTCTTTTATTTATTTATGGCACCAAATGTGTAATCACAATTCTGCCAATGTCTCGTTATGAAGGAATACACGATGGTAGTCGAATTCACCAAGCAGGGATAGCTATGGGACAATCACATGACAACACACATAGGTACCTATCTAAATTGTTGTTAAAACATAAACCATTACCATAAAATTAGGTTAATAAATACACACAAAATGATAACATACATGTATAGATATTGGCATAATATGATTAGTTTAATTTTGTTTTTAGTAATAAATTTAGAAATTTAATCAATAATGGGAGATTCATGTATGGTTTCATTCATGGAAGCTTTTCATATTAATGGGGCGGGGAATATCCGAAAAGGGAGAACGTAATATAATCAAGGAGCAAATGTGCACCCAAAAAATGTGATCTAGGTATATCTCCTTCATCTACACCACATTCACAAAAGTGATCCATGACCCTAATTTTGGCTAAATGAACTGGTGTGTATGAGCGATCCAGTTTAAATGGCAGATGACTGAGGTAGTAAATTTGTACATTTAAACGAACCAGGTTGAATGTTCCATTAGAAGTTGCCCTACACTCGTTTTGTTCTTACCCATGAATTGATAGATGAGGTTTTCCTAAAATTACTAGGTCATGGGTATAAATTTCAGTGGGGTTGTACTTCTATATTTATGGCAGTGCATACCAATCCGCCAAATAATTTCAGATTGAGTCTTGATTGCACATTCATAGTGATCAGTGAAACAAATTTCCTCCGAACAACTTTTATTCTAAATCAATACTTTTGTAGAATCTATTACAAACTATGTGTGCAATAGTATAAGAGAACTGTAAGATAAAGTAGCTTAATTTTTGTTTGTTAACATTTTATTTCAGTACTTCTTAAGAAAATTGAATTTGCCTTTTTCCTAGTTGCACTGCTACTAATAAATAATTAAAATTATGTACTGGGAATGTAGAATTTATTAACCTATTTATTCCTATGTGCACAAGTTTTAGCTCAGGGGTTAAGAGCATCTAATCAATCTCTTACCTACAAGTGCAAATACTAAGTAAGGAAAAATTCTTAACCTATTTATAATGAAAAAATCTGAGGACAGATGGTAGGACTGACCCCACAGCAGTAACACATACTTTGACATTTCCTATCATCTTGTAATATCTACTGAACAATATCTAAAGCAATTAGTAGAATATTACTGTTGTATGGCTAGAAGTTAGATCCAAATTGAGGGAAAAACAGGTTAATATGTGGATGATGCCATACAGTCAAAATGATGGGAGAATGATCAGGCAAAATAAATGAAACAAAGTTTGCTATAACAATATTTATAATAGGTAATGTAACAGACAAAACATCATATTCCTGTTCCAGCTTTCAACATATTACTCATGCTCATACACTACAAGTTGTAAATTATAACTAACTGAACCATATTAACCTCACACATTAAAGGTAGCCGTACATTTAGTTTTCAATTTTTGCAAGGATATCAGATTCTCTGAAGAGGTGATACTCTTTTTCATCATCAAGGTTGACTTTTGTGCCGCCATAGTCTGGAAGAAGTACCTTATCGCCGACCTTAACTAGTAAAGGTATGAAATCACCATTGTCTTTTCTTGAACCGGGACCCACAGCTACCACTTCTCCGTGCACCACCTTAGTCTGAGCCCTCTCAGGAATCACGATACCGCCCGCAGTTTTTGTGACCGCTTCTGCTCTTTTAATTAGTACACGATCCAGGAGAGGAATTAACTGTTTCATTGCGCTGGCCATTTTTGGGTCTTCTGTCAAGAAACTCGAAACAAATGACGAAAGAAAAGAACAGTAGATTAAATATTGGCGATCTAGAATATTCGGGAGGGCACCGGCGAAATTATTTCGTAGAATGATGGTGATCCATGTGTTTTCAGTGTTGCCATAATCGAAAAATTAGATAAAATAACTTAGTTATTATTTAATTAGGTACTTATTACATAACATGATTGCTATAATTTAGAAATTATAACATATATGAACTTAAAAATTATTGACAAATTAATATTTCAAATGTATATACTGCCATCTTTTAACTAATAGTAGAAACAGTCTCAATAAAACTTTCTACTTGCCAATAGATGTCACTAAAATTATTTGACTCGACAGATGGCGTTGAATATTAAGGTCAATCAGAGTAGTTGAAAATAGAGGCTATTTTATTGTTTTAATTTAAAATAAAATAAAGCATATATTCTCGTTTACATCTGTTTTAATTACCCTCATTGACCCTACATGTTTTTAGTCGAATCATCGATAAAGAACGGGTAAAGAGAAATTCTATATAAATAGGTACCTAGATACTTTACTTATTTAGGTCATCGACATGATAAACAAGAAGTTCCTAAATCATAGTCTGTACTCTTTCTTTCTATCTATGATTTATAAAGGTACTTCTGCTTGACGAAAATCTGCCCAATAATAAAAATGAGTTAATTAGATTTTTAAACATCTTGTTGACTTGAGCCAATCCTAATTTTTAATTTTTAAAAATTTTTAATTTTGTATCTGTAAATAATAATTTATAGATAATTATAATTTTAATTAATTTTGTTATTTATAAATAATAATATTTAAGTGATAAATTGTGAATTTGTATTCCGGAGGCGGTAAAGTAGGTGCATGATGCATGTTTATAGTGACTTATTAACTGATGTATCGTACTTAAAACAAATAAAATGTTCTGTTCCGTCCTGTTCCATCCTGTTCCGTCCCGCTTCGTCCTGTTCTGCCCTGTTCCGTCCGGTGCCGTTCTGTTCCCTTCTGTTCTCTATGCGAAGGTACAGGTTAGACTTTTAAACTAAAAATAACCTCCATACCTACTTTTTATGGAGCTCCAATAAACGCCTTTGAGGTGCTCGCACACCAGCCTTTGTGCGGTACAGGTCTGTAAAAATATCCGTAACCATAAGTTGCTCAGAGGTATCTATGCTCGATTCACATTCTTGAAATCGTGAATTATGAATTAATCAAATATAAGTACTTAGGTACACACCATTCCACTCGGCGTTCGTGTAGTAGGTTATGACATGGGACATTATAGGCTGATATTATTTGATATCAAATATTATCTGTCTCACGATCTACTACAACTTTACTGATACTTTAATAATTATAATACTTCTTTAATAATTGATTTAATACTTTATTATTGATACTGATCTTCTAAATACTCCAGATAATTACAAGTAGGTAATATTTTATCGAATCGTCAAAATATGTACTTCTATATAATAATATGATAAAACCATAATCAATCAATGATTTTATAAACGATTAAGTGCATTATTTTACTATGACAACAAGTTAGATGACGCCTTCGTTTCTTCTTTCTTCGTCACTTCTGTGGTATGGGGACATTGTTTGAATAATTTGAACTCTTTTAATCTTTACCTAACATTTCTAGTTGTTTCGAAATATATAAACAAAAATCTATATCTTATTTTCGGTATTGCTCATATATTTCTTCGAAAATAGCTATTTTAGCAATGTCATATGGAGTCCTTACTTGCAGAATCTCATCTATAACCAGGTATTTAAGTTCAGTGCTGTTGAGGGCGGGCCAAATTATCGGAACGATATCACTAGCCGTTGGAGATGGATTGCTGTAATAAAAATATATATCATTAGTTACTTTTATATTTCTCTGTCCCAAGATTGGCTGGAAGAGATCGCCTTAATGATAAGGTCGCCTATATACGCCATAAATTACATGGTGTGTGCACATGTAATAACAATTTGCAACTAATAAAGAGTATTTATTTAATTATACAAAATAGCTTTAACGAAACATGAGAATAAATTTCCATGTCGATGAACGAAACTTAATATATATTAATTTTAACTAAGCATAACCTATACGTCGACTCAAGTTGTCAACTCATAGTTTAGGAGCGAGAGAGTGCACGCTGCAATCCAACAACTATTGGACGCACTCGACTGTCAAATTACCCGTCTCTCACAGAAGAATACCGTAAAATATACTGCATACTGAATTTTACCAGATCTTCCTCCAAATCCATTCCTAAATTTCCAAAGGCAAGCAGCGTAACCGGAGCTGTAAGGTGCCAACATTTGTCATTCTGGATATCTATCTGTCCATCCATCTGTTGGCATCGCGCGATGTCCATGGGTGCCCGTAACCACTTACCATCACGTGGATTGTGTGCTCACCTGCTGCCTTATTTCTGTGTAAAAAAGTTAAGGGACGTTATATCTTATATTCACAATTATACGTACCCAATTTTGGCAAAATCTGTCCACATTTTGGATATTCTCTTCCTAATCAATACATCAGTGTCAGATGGTTTTACTCCATCAGGTAACTCTACGTTCATTGTGTAGCATGTATCATCGCCATGAGAAGCACCTTTCTTTTGCAAATTGAACATATTTTTTATGAAATTAGTATTACCATCATATGAGAACATATATCCATACGTTGGTACTCCATGGGCAACCATCAGCTTGTTACTAATACAAATGCCACTCGTAAAGTCAAAGTCTCCAAAGAAATCAATTGCAAACTGTTCTTTATTATCTTTGTCTTCGTTGTAAGCATTTTTAAACTTTGCGTCGTATTTGTTAATGTTGTTTGAATTGAGTGAATATTTCCAGAAGTCAAAGAAGTTTTTCTTTGTTACAATTTCTTCGATATCCTGAGGTTTCAAAGCGGCCAATAATAAGCCTTCAAACTCACAATATCCCCTTATAATAGGTACTTTGTTAAATCTTCCCTCCTTAATTAAATCGTAAGGATATTCAGTAAGAAAAGCTTCATCATTTCCGAAATCTTTCTCTATTGAAGGAACGAAAAAAAAGTCAAGACCCTTAGAATTGAGATTATTAGTTAACTTAACGGCAATCGAAATAGTTTCTGTTGGTTGTGCCATTAAAAACTCGTATATACCGCGATAATCGTCACTAGGTCCTTTATAGCCTAGTTCAAAGGCAATTTTAATGCTAATATTTTTGATCTCATAGTTTGAAGCCCAATGGTTTAAAGCTGATCCTGATTGAATTATAGCTCTATGGTAGAGACCCCTGCTTAACGGTGACAATAAGAGATACTCAATTGACGCCGCTCCAGCGCTTATTCCGAAGACAGTAACGTTGTCTTTATCGCCGCCAAACTTGCTAATATTATTTTGAATCCATTTTAAGGCCATTACTTGATCTTTCAAACCCATATTGCCAGCGGCTTCGGGAATGTCTAGAGAAAGAAAACCGAAGATACCGAGGCGGTAGTTGATGGTGACAACAACAAAGCCTTTGTCAATAAAAAAATCAGGGTTGCAATCCTTATTCAGTGTCCCATTTCCAAAAAGAAAGGCTCCTCCGTGGATGTAGACCATAACCGGCAATAGACTCGATCCATCTGAAGGTAAGAGAGTGGTATAGACATTTAAATAGAGACAGTCTTCACTTCCTACTATTTCTTGACTGTGTGAAACGTACTGAAGTGATATTAATTTATCGTTAGCTTCAGATGCATTTCTTTCTCCTTCCCATTTCTCTGGAAGCTGCGGAGACTGAAAATAGACAATTTAAATAAAATAGGAAATTTACATAGCCAATTTTAAAACTATTTTTAAAAGGCTTTTTACATTCAATAGGTAATATTTATACAATTCATATATGCATTTTTCTTAGAAAAAGTATCGTAACCAGCCCTTTTGTCGTCCACTGCTGGACAATAAGGTGCATTGATGTGCATAAGGGATAAGGCTATCCCATACGGTTTATAACGCCACTGGCCCAGCGGATTGGCGTGTCCACTATTTTAGAGTCCACTATTTATTTTAGAGGTCCACTATTATAGCTCTTTACTGTTTATGGTAGCGCTTTTGTTACCTCTTAGTCGCTTTTTACGATACCCACGGGAAGAGATGTACGTAGTGATGCTAAATAATCTAACCAAATAAACATAATAATTTGAGAAGGAAGAAAAACAATTTAAATTAATTTAAGTTGAACGTGAGAAAAAATAGTATTACACTTGCAATCGACACTTACTTTGAATCTCAACTCCCCCAATGGTGGTGTCGCGTAAGGAATTTGTATGAACGCATTATATTCAAAAGATTCAGCAGTTTTACATTTACTGCCTGCTAAGATTCCTTGACTAACTGTCACTTTCACCATATTGTCACGGATAATTCAATTGATATAATCAATAAACTATTTTATAATTTTACACTGCAGCTACTGTGTAAGTATTTATCATAATTATAAACGGATCAACTAACGAGAAGTTAATAACTCGGCAAGGACAACTGGTCGGTGGTTAGTATTATTGTAGCAAACAACTGACTGCAAGTAATCAAGAGTTAAATTACACAGAACCGGTCGAGTACTTTTACGTTCAAGCTGAAGGTTACATGAAGGTTTCCGATTACGACGTAATAAGTATAACATAAACAGATGTTATGAGCGGTTTATGAGATAACAATTATGCAGCAAAATTATAGATAAGTGTATTGTCCTTGGTCTCCCTTCTCGAATTGGATTACCAGGAACCGTACCTTCCGCATGGGAGTTGTGCACACGAATGAAGACTCTGTAATCTGGATAGCGAACACGATTTGCGTACGGAATTTTCCAAGTTAAACAATATCGAAATCAAAGTCAAGCACAATCAAAGTCCGATATCAAGCACAGGTCAAATGTAAAGTATCAGCGAAGTCCAAAATACAGCGAAGTTGTAAAAAAGGCGAAATAAAACACGTGTGCTGTGCAATTCTGAGCTAGTAGCAAGTCACTAAATTTCTTAAACAATAACAAGTGGGGGATAGGCGGGGGGAGGGGAGCGCTCGCCACCTCCGAGCCTTTTGTCTCCATGCACTTGAATAACAACAGTCCGAGTCAAAGTCAATTTCTAAGAAATCACGCTCATCCAAAAAGTAATAATGTTTGTTTCTTTTAGACTACAATATTATGGTTGTTTAGAATCGGCATGAATTGTAGAAGTTTTTAAAATAATGGGCAAAACATGTGCAGTACAATTTTTTTACACAGGCTTCGGTCAAACGCCACACTATAATTGTTCGAAGTTAAGATTGTTTTAATAAAATGTCTTATTTTTTAATGTAACGAAAGGAAAGTCCTAAACAAACATTTACATTTAAACATACATTATTTTTTTACGCCTTAAAATAAAAAAATCTTGAAAATTTACATACTTTGTTCAATGCTCATAACTTTTTAACTGTCAGTTTGATTTAAATTTAGTTTGTATTTTCTGATAAGTCGTGACGCCCCCTGTCTCCAGAATTCGTTTGTTCCACTTCTTATGGGTCACCTGTATATTTAATGAAAGTGTTAATGAAAAACCGAGAGAGTAATTTTCCGGTTAAGTTGAACTCCATTCAGCTACATGAAGAAATACTTATTTTTCTCATTTTTAATAAACATTTAGGAGACTAAATTAAAAATTTCTGCTAACAAACCGACAACTGGAAGTCGGCCGTATTTAGAACAGCGCCACCTTTACCCGTGGGTGTCTTGAAAGACGACTAAGGGATAACAAAGCGGCTACCACAGGCAGCCTGCACCACCTCTAAAAGAATGTACTCGTCAAATCACTTGGCCAGCGTGGCGTTTTAAAGCCTTAGGATCCCTCATGCACAAGAAAGGGCTGGTAATGGTAACGGTTCCTTGTTTGAGATTTTGTGGGAACCAATACCGATAATAGGGTCCCTTTCTCAAATAATATCATAATTGTTTTTCATTGATTCAGTCATTTTTGATTTTCTAAAAGATAAAGTTTAAAAAACTACAATTAAAATAGATGATAAACATAAAGTTATTTTATTTTGAAGTCAACATTGTAATTTTATTAAACATTGTAACAAGTTATGAAGACAATTATTTCACTTTGTAATATAGATGTAATTGTAGATGTATTCATTTGCGGTATTGCTCATAGATCTCTTCAAAAATCTCTATTTTCTTAATATCATAGGGAGTTTTCACTTTAAGTTCTTTATCAATAATCAGGTAGTTCTTGTCGCTGTTGTTGAAGGCAGGCCAACTTATAGGAATGAGGTCGCTGGTAGTAGGTGTTGGGTTTCTGAAAGATTTAAAATAAATTTTATTACGAAACAATGTTTATTATGAAACAATGTTTATTATGAAACAATGTTTATTTTGAAACATTGTTTATTATGAAACAATGTTTATTATGAAACAATGTTTATTATGAAACAATGTTTATTATGAAATAATGTTTATTATGAACAACGTTTATGATGAAACAATAAAAATGAAACAATGTTATTAAATACATCAATCAGCCAGCTGACTACCACTGAATTTGGAATCGCGTTGTTGCTAATCACGAAATTTCGAAACTGCTTACAAATAATTCGACCATTTGGACATTTTGGCACCAAAAAGATGGAAAACGAATAGGCTGTTCACCTAGTGGTAAGTGAATACTAACGCTCGAAATATAATTATAGGTTTTATTATAACAGATTTCTAAAATTAACATATTCAAAATTTAACCACTAAAATTAGAAATATAGCCGTTTTCGGTGGAGCTGATAAAACTGCAATGTTACACCTTGAAAGGGCACAGAGGGCAGTACAAAAGGTTATCTACGAGAAACTAAATCTATATGCAACCTTTAAAAGTTATTTTGATAGTCAAATGCTCACAAAGAGACAGCTATTTATTCTTAATATAATATTACGCCCACATAATTATATTCCTTCTGATAAAAACTTAATTGAAAAGAAGCGTCAGAAAGACGTATGTCTTCAATATTGAAAAGCATGGGACAAAGTTTTTCAATCGGCACTTTCACATTATTGGTCCACATGTATTTATATAACCAGATAAGCAAACACTTGAATATATACTTCAACAAGTTAACATCAAAAATAAGTTAAATTATAAATGGTTAAAAACTTTAAGTTATAATCACAATGCAACCCAACACACAAATACAACACAACTTTACACACTATTACACAACACCCATAAATTGAGTTTAGAAGATGACTCCTGACTACAAAGGTTATAATTTAGACTTAACTATTCTGGCTTTGGCCGGGTGACGCAATCACACGACACGGGGACCATAAGGTTCCCAAACTCCCGAAACTCTTTGTAACTAATTAATTAGTTTAATCTGTATTTATTGTTATGCTGTTTAAATAAATAAAATAAAGAGGAAGTATTATTTCACCTAACGTAATATTCCAGCCATAGCTTCCATACGAGTATGAACATGTAGGTTAGGTGTTTCATCATACTGGTTACCGGGACAAAGCCTATGTAGACCTCAAAATGCTAAGATACTGTTTCACAAAGCGATATATTCGAAAAAAATCTTACCCGAACTTGGCAAAATCTGTCCACATTTTAGAAATCCTCTTTCTGACAATTAAGTCCGTTTCAGTTGGCTTCACTATCTCTGGTAACTCAATGTTTACAGTGTAAGCCATATCATCCCCATGACTTACACCTTTCCTTTTTATACCAAATGAACGCCTCACTATATTGATGCCTCCAGTATAGTTAAACATATAGCCATACACTGGTACTCCCTGTTCAGCTATTAGTTTGTTACTGATGCATATGCCACTTGTAAAGTCCCAATCACTGAAAAAGTCAACTGCAAACTGTTCATCATCGTCGTAACTTTTGTTTTTTAAATATGCTTGTGAAAACTTTGCGTCGTATTTAACAACGTCGCCTGGATTAAGTGGATACTTCCACACATTAGTGAAGGTTTTCTTCTGCAATATTTTATTGAAGTCGTCGCCTCTTATAGTCGCTGTTATTAAACCCTCAGATTCACAAAACCCTCTTATTACAGGAACTTTGTTGAATCTTCCCTCTTTCAGTAGGTTGTAAGGGTATTCAGTCAGGAAAGCTTCATCGTTTCCGAAATCTTTTTCGATCGAGGGCACAATACCAAAATCGAAACCTTTGAAATTAAAAAAATCACTCATTTTAAAGGCAACAGCTAATTCGTCTGTTGTTCTTTTCATTAGAAATTCATAAGTGGCGCGAACATCATTGCTTAATCCTTGGTAGCCAAGTTCTTGGGCTACTTTTACACCAAGGTCTTTATTATATTTGATAGCCCAGTGGTTTAGAGCTGATCCTGACTGGAGTATACCTTTATGATAGAGACCTCTGGCTAAAGGTGATAATAACAAATATTCAATCGCAGCCGCTCCAGCGCTTATGCCGAAGAGAGTAACATTGTTTTTATCGCCACCAAAATTGCTGATGGTGTTCTGTATCCATTTAAGAGCCATTACTTGATCTTTTAAACCCATGTTACCGGCTGCTTCTGGGATATCTAAGGAGAGGAAACCAAAGATACCGAGTCGGTAATTGATAGTTACAACAACAACGCCTTTGTCAATAAAGAAATCGGGGCTGCAGTCCTTTTTTAAAGTCCCATTACCAATAACAAAACCTCCTCCATGAATGTAAACAATAACCGGTAAAAGTTTCGTAGTTTTTGTGGGTAACACAGGTGTATAAACATTTAAATAAAGACAGTCTTCACTTCCCATAGATTGTCCAGACTGTAGACTCCGAGCATTTGTTCCCATGGGGCATTGAAATGCTATCAATTTATCGTTAGTCTGAGAGGCATCCCTTTCTCCCTCCCATTTTTCAGGAGCCTGCGGACTCTGAAATATTATTTATTATGATTTACTTTTAAATTTCAACATTTTAACACTACGGCACATACTAACACATACATATTTATATTATTTGTAAATCTCATTAAGTAGCCAAAATTGTTAAATTTGCTAGGAAAGTTCAATTATAGATAACGTACAGACCTAATAATGATACCCATTTTTTTAAGATAGATCAACGTGTATACATATAGTACATACACATTGCAATACACATATATCTAATTTTTATACTTAGATAGAACTTTATTTTTGTTTCGGAAACTTAACACGATCATAATTTGTTCATATTTTCTATTAGAATACAAAAACATACATACATACATAAGATAACTATGTATGTATGTATGTTTACTTTCATTACACATTCGATGTATATATTTTTGGTATTGATTTGGGACAAAAAGCGAGTAGATTTATCAGGTAAGCAGTAAGTAACCACTTATTCAAGAAAATGCATAATAGTGTTTTTAACACCAATTTTTTATAATAGACCAGCGACCCGCCCTCGCTTCGCTTCGGTTAGTTAGATTTTTTTTTTCAAAATTTCAAAATAAAATATAGCCATTTTATTTTGAGGGATCCCTAATATTTTCTAGTAATAAATATAGCCTATGTTACTCAGGGATAATGTAGCATTCTAATGGTGAAAGAATCATTGAAATCGGTCCCGTAGTTTTTGAGTTTATTCGTTACAAACATACAAAAATACAAATATTTCCTGTTTATAATATTAGTGTAGATAAAATACTTATTTTCATTTGATTTCCAAATATTAGAACACGTTATCAGTATAATATATATTAATCTTACCTTAAATCTCAAGTCTTCCAAAGGCGGTTTCGCATAGGGAATTTGTATGAATTCATTGTATTCAAAACCATCAGAGGTTTTACTTTTCTTGCCAATTAAAGTTCCTTGGCTTATTGTTACTTTCGCCATGTTATCAGGGATTTCAAATTTGTAAATTTGGAATTGATGTAACAATCCAAATAAATCCGGCACCACCAATTAACTATAACAAACAATTTCAAGCAATATATAAAAACAGTATTATCTTTATCTTATCATCACACGACTATCGTAATCAACACGATAAAAACTTGTGATGTAACAATGACAAATCTGTAGTATTGAACAAAATAGTACCCACTGGTGCACTCGGATAGGATTATATAATCTGTGACTCCGTTTTCTGATGCCCGATACAGTGTAGTATTGTCGGGACTTTGTATGTGACTGATTTGATTGACAAGCAGTCGACTGATGTGTGACGTAAATACGAGTTCATTGCTCAAATTGAGCAGGAAACAACGATTGTTTGTGAAGTGTTCTACACATACGCTTTATTATCGCACTATATTATTATGAATGAATGGCTATATTATTAGGATAGGGCTTTTTTTATAGAATGGATGGCAGACGAGCGGTCTGGCCACATGATGGTAAGTGTTCACTGCCGCCCATGGACACCTGCAACACCAGGGGGCTTGGGGGTGCGCGCCAATCTTGTACTGCTACTGCCCTAGCGTAGCGTAACGGAAATACCTCAGCTGGCAGTACATTCCACAATTTTCGGGTTCGCGGTATAAAGGGTCTTTTCAACCGCACAGTACGCAGCGATTCTGCGTCAAGGAAGTGCAGATGAACCGCACGACGATGACCAGCGGTGCGATAGTAAAAACCCGAAGTTGGTATCAAATTGAATAGCTCTTCAGAATATTTCCCATTATAAAGGCGGTAGAAAATGCAGAAAGATGCAACATTTCTACGGATGCTGAGCGATTCTAAACCACCTGTGAGAGTGGGATGGTCGACAATTCGGAGGGTCCAGCTGATACTTCGGTGCACCGGCTCAGAGGTGTGAGCAGTACTCCATATGAGGTCTAATTTGAGCTTTATAAAGCGACAAGAATTGCCCCGGAGTGAAGTACTGCTTTGCTCTATTCAGTACACCGAGCTTTTTACTAGTTTTGTCTTGCTCGCCAGATGACTCCGAAACTCGACTTTGCTCGAAATATCGACGCCATAGATCTCAAAATTCTCAGACACCTTGAGAGGAATGTTCTGAAATTGAGGTGCCACGACAAATAGAACTTTCATAGCGGTGAATGCACAGACTTTTGTCTTGCTGGACCAAGTTAAATTTACCCCAATTCGAGACTTTGTCTAAGAAGTTCTCGATTTCGGACACATGCCTTACGTACGCGTCTCTGTACCAACTCGGCCGGAGGGATATTCGCACGGCCCTTATATAAAGCTTCCCCAGTACTGTCGTCAGTATAACAACGCATGTTATCCTATTGTAACAGGTCGTTGATATGCAAAAGAAACAGTGCGGGAGAAAGCACAGCTACCGTCAACGACTTTGATGCTCCGTCCAGCCAAAAAACTGGAAACTCATTTGCACAATACCTCGGGTGACCCGAATGATGAGAACTTGGAAAGCAGTGCTTTATGCCCGACTCGGTCTATAGCCTCAGTATGTAAAGTATGTAAGTATGTAAAGCCCATCAGTATGTAAAGTACACTAAAAGATCCCCAGTTGAACTATTATGACGGAATCCGTATTGGCTATCGTTTGTCATGTGACGATCCTCTAGGTACCCCAGGGAGCTGTGCGTTGATGACACTTTCTATTACCTTGGAGAGGAGGGAAGTTATCGCTATTGGCCTGTAATTGGCCGGGTCTTTTTTAGGCAACGGGTAGACGTGAGCTACTTTCCAAGCTTTCGGGAAGCGTCTCGTGGAGTAAGAGAGCTAATAGAGTCGCGTAAGCACCGGAGACAACTCAGGAGCGCAAAGTTTGAGTACCAGCGCAGGAATACCATCTGGCCCGCTCGACTTCCGGACATCGAGAGATGCAAGAGCTCGCCGGACTTCACGTTGAGTGAAGCAGATGTCCGGTATGGAACTTACACACCGCGAGATCGTGGGCGGTGAGGTACCCTCATTGTTCAGGATTGAGTTAGGGGCAAAGAGACAGCTCAGTAGATCAGCCTTGTCCTTTGCACTGTGGGCCAGTGCATCATTGGGTTTCCACAGCGGTGGCAGGGACGATCGACCGAAATTATTCTCAGCAGCTTTGGCAAAGGACCAGAAAACCCTGCTCCCAGAAGGGTAGTTCGCTAACCGGTCAACAATTCTGCTGATAAGTGCTGAAACTTAGCCTTGGCAGTCGTCCTCTTGTTGGATCTCGAGGAATTATGATCGCTGGTTCTGTACGTTTATCTAGTTCTGTACGTTTAAACTCTATTTATTTATTTTACCAAATGACTAAAAAGTAAAGCTGGGATTTAGTGTTTCAGAAGCCCAAATATGTGTTCCACTCGAATGTGCTCAATGTGCACTCCTCTTTATGGTCTATGCCAACAAAACATGGACTTTCATAGTCATGAAATGATAAAGATTATGGGGCGCTCCAAATATTTCTATGAGACAGGATGTAGAACGAAATCATTCACAAGCGTACAAAGGTCGTTGATGTTGACCACGAGTGGGAGGAAATAAGGAAAGTGGCATTGGGTGGGGCACGTGTGCCTTGCTTTTTCGATTTTCGATTCATATTTCTTAGAAAACTTTGATATTTAAATTTTCGCTTCTATTTTTGTTGTAAATGAATGAATGAATTTTTACTAAATTTTTATTCATAACTTATTCATAGTTATTTTTTTAACAATAACCAAGTGGGTACTTTCATTCATTGTTTTAGAAATCAGGCCATATTTTAATTAAGACAGTACCAGTCGACAGATCATAAACTTGTAAAGGAACGTTTAATTTTTTGAAATAAATAAAATGTTAGTTTTTTTTTTATTTATTACCAAATTTACAAACAAGAGGCTTAAAGCTATCATTATTGTATCTAATATTATAAACAATAATGGTTTGTCTAAGATACAAGTTCTGCAACATCAGTAGTATCCAAGACATTAAAATCTACCTGTGAACAGTGAACAAATTATAATTTATATTTATACAATCTTTTTATATTTATACTTTTACACAGTCTTTCAAACGTTGTACCAGTTTTCGATTGAAACATACACCCTTTCCATGGGAAAATTGGTAACTGCAACCCTTATGGAATGTTTTAGGGATTCAATATTATCATGGCGTTTAGAGCATCCCATACTCTCTAAAACAGACTGTAAATCATAATCGAGCGGATTATGATGGGGACTAGATGATGGCCAGAGTTCAACTCAAATGAAGTCGGGAATATTCCTTTCTAGCCACGCCTGTATTGAGCGAGCCTTAGGACCTTGAGTCTTGCTGAAAGGATCATTCTTGGTTATGAAACAGGATATTGTTAACTTTACGACCTCAAGAATCATATTTTGATACATTTGAGACGACGTTTTAATCACTGAATCCTTGATCAGTCCAGATCCAGTCAGTCCTTGATGGCTAACACCCCTCCAAAACCATCACTGAAGCCTGATAATGGTCACGTTGCACCCTATTGACTTCTCTAGAGTAACGAGCATAAACTCGATCGTTCTGCTGGTTAAAATGTTCCTCAATAGTTTACATTTTCTCGTCCGAAAATAAGATTTGTCTGTGAGCTCCATTTGCGTCCCGCCGAAGAAGTTGTTTTGATTTGTCAACCCTATTTTTCTTTAAATTATTGCTTAAGAAATGGCCAGTACGTCTTTTGTAAGCAGCAAGTTCTAAATGATCTTTTAAAATACATGACATGATTCTGGATAAAATCTTTTGCTTCCGGACGTGCTAATACTCGTACCAAGCGGATGGAAAGTTTTAAAAAATACATTTGGCTCCATGCTTACTTTGTGTAATGCAATTACAGCAATACGGTTTTCGTTAGCACCCCACTCCATTTTAATATTAGTACAATCATATTAGTGTTTGGATGAGGCAGTGGTATACCCAGCAGCGGAGAAACAAGAGCTGATGGTACCTATGGTTTTTTTTAAAATCCTTACAATTATTTATAAGGTTTTTTAATTAATATCATAATTATATTTTTAAATTAATAGATATACCAAATGTAACATTTGCTGTGCCCTAGCAGAGTGTTGTTAGACATTAATTATGTACTACAACTTGCAAATTAAATAAGGAAATAAATACATACTATGTAATTAATTTTACATGGTTACAATATCAATTATTACCGAAGATGAAACTAATGTCAAAAGCAACGTTGCAGAACTAAGAAAGCAAATGTTGTTGGTGATTGTTCATAACTGTGCAACAAATTAATAAATACCTATCAATCTTGATATGGGTCTACTTTGTGGGAGGGTAGTTAAAGGACCTCCGTGGGTCGCGTCCGTAGCGACAGATGCGCGACTCACTGACGCCGCGACACATGTACCTATTAAACAGTATGAAAATGTATGTATGGGGCACCTTCCAAGCCCCCGCGACAGTCGCGCGCGGCTGTCGCAAGTATAACAATAACATATTGTCGCAAGTATCGCGCGTCTTTGTCGCTACAGACGCGACCCACGAAAGTCCTCCTAAATAGGTTTTAATTAAAAAAATACGTACAGAGTAATGATATATGTATTTGTTTCATCATAAATGTGATAACAATTTTATCTTTTATCAATTTTATCACACTAAATACCTGTTTTATTAAATTATAGCAACATATTATTTACGATACTGTTCATAAATCTCTTCAAATATCGCCATTTTTTCATGTTCATAAGGAGTCCTTATTTGTAGAGTTTTATCAATAATGAGGTATTTCAATTCACTGGTGCTAAGGGCAGGCCAGCTAATAGGAACGAGGTCATTAGTAGTCGGAGTTGGACTGCTGAAATGTAAAAAAGTATGTAAACATTATATATTAATAATATAAGACCTCAGAGAACTTACCTGTACTTATAATAAAATCGTAACAAAGTCCCGTCTGTACATTTAATGTTTAAAAAAAAGTCATGTAATGTATAGTACGTGTTATACAAAGCTCAAAACAACATTTTTCGGATATTTTGTCTGTCTGTCTGAACGCGCTTCACGCAAAAACCACTGGACGTATGAAACTTGGCATAATTTATGTGCCGGTTTAATATTTGAGGCTCTTTTTATGCAGAATTTAGAATTTACGGTATAGAATAAGAGTACAATAAACTAACTAACAACATCTAAACATCGTACCAAATCTAAAGTCTCAGTAGTAAATAAATCTATGTTGTACTGTTTTTGAGTATATTGCAATAATATGTTATAAAAAATATAATAATGTTCGTCATACGTACCTGGTTTTAGCAAAGTCAGTCCACATTTTAGATAACCTATTCCTAATTAATAGATCAGTCTCTGTGGGCTTTACTCCCTCAGGCAATTCGAGATTCATGATATAGGCTCCGTCGTCGCCATGATAAGCGCCCTTCTGTTTTAACTTGAACATAAGTTTGCAATAATTAATCCCTCCATCATAAGCGAACATGTACCCATATGTCGGGACTCCTTGTTCAACCGTCAGCTTATTGCTGATACATATACCACTAATTATATCAAAGTCACCAAAAAAATCAAGTGCGAACTGTTCTTCATCTTCATAACTTTTCCCTTCCACATAAGCTTCTTTAAACTTTGCATTATATTTATCAACATCATTTGAATTAAGAGGATAATTCCAGAAATCAAGAAAGTTTTTCTTTTGTACTACTTCTTGTATCTCATGGGGTTTTATAGCGGCCATCATCGAACCTTCAAACTCACAATATCCTCTTATAACGGGCACTTTGTTGAACCGTCCTTCTTTTAAAATATTGTAGGGATATTCGGTAATAAACGCTTCGCCATTTCCGAAATCTCTTTCGATTGAGGGTGCAAAACCGAAATTGAGTCCTTTAAACAAAATAATATTGCTAATTTTAATTGAAACCAGTAACGCTTCTGTAGTTTGTTTCATTAGGAATTCATGTATACTGTGATAGTCATTATCAGATCCTTGGTAACCAAGTTCTAATGCTACCTTTACACTAAGATTTTTGATGTCATCATTATTAGCCCAGTGGTTTATAGTTGATCCAGACTGGAGTATAGCTTTATGACACAAACCCTTCGCCAACGGTGACAATAAGATGTACTCAATTGAAGCTGCTCCAGCACTTATTCCGAAAACAGTAACGTTATCTTTGTCACCACTAAAATTGCTGATATTCTTTTGGACCCATTTCAGTGCCATTATTTGGTCTTTCAAACCCATGTTGCCGGCTGCGTCTGGAATGTCTAGTGAGAGGAAACCGAAAACGCCGAGTCTATAATTAACGGTGACAACTACAACATTCTTGTCAATTAAGAAATCGGGGCTGCAATCCTTACTCAGAGTTCCATTGCCTATAACAAAGCCTCCTCCGTGAATGAAGACCATAACCGGTAATAGCTTAGAACCTTTTGTGGGTAGTTCAGGTGTATAAACATTTAAATAGAGGCAATCCTCACTTCCGATATATTTTTTATTTATTTGATTGTATTGAATAGATATTAAGTTAGTATCCTCCTGAGAAGCGTCCCTTTCTCCTTCCCATTTTTCCGGAGGCTGTGGGCCCTGAAATATGGTAGAGAACTTAACAAAAATGAAAAAAAGCTAAGCCTAAGCTTAGTTTACTAACTTACTTAGCTACTTAGCTTACTTAGCTTGAGCTTACTAATAAGCTCTACTAATGAATACTGAAACGTTTCTTGCATGTGTATATAATATGTAGATACTGTTTACTCTAGGTGATACTCTTTACACTCTATGTAATGCTACCATATTATTGAATTGAATATCCACGTATTAGCCCAATAAGTGCGTTTTGACCTAACAAGGGTCACTAATACAAAAGAGAATAATAGAAGGTCAAAGGTCATATAACTTAATAAGTTAATTGCTAAAGAAATATCCGAAAACTTGTTTTACTGCTAAATAAATGCAGTACATTTCAAGGTAGTCTTCTGTGAGAGAGGAGTAACGTGGTCAGTCGAGTGCGCCCAGCGTTTGTGGGAATGCAGCGTGCCCTCTCCCCCTACAACATATTTTATACGAGATATTTTATAGTCCCTGTAGTTTCAATTGAATCAATTAATCGTTAAACTCAATGTCTTTCTGTGTACAATAATAAAACCCAAGGTTGGATAACGATTTAAGGAATAAATTTTCCTTGATTGGAGAAGTGTAAGAAACGTTTAAACTTAATTTCATAAATTACGGTTATTTCACATAATACACATAGGTACGTACGTGTAGGGGAATTGTGCTTAAGATGACATACTTTTTGTTTTGAGGCAAATATTTGAAAATTCAAAGGTTATAAAAAATAAATGTAAGGCTACACATTTAAAACGTTTATTTACGACGCACGAAAATTAATCTTGACGCTATAGAAAACTTAATAATTGAAATAAAATAAAAAAACACCAATCATGTCCATGTGGGTAAGATGACACACGTCAGTCTAAGTTGACATACCTAATTATCGGTGTACATTTCACTTTTGAAAACCTTAGTTCTTGGTGCAACACCAGCACATAGAGTGTAACACCATCGCTTACATAATTGGCAGCATACCCAATGCTCTCCTGGCTTCCATTTGCTATATAATTCGTTACAATAAAGGCATGCAGCATCGGAGTCATCAACATCATCAGCGTCCTGATTAAAATCTTCCATAGATCCGGCCATCTGAGTCATCCTGAAGGATAGTACGCTTCACCTGCTTTCGAGCTCTAACGCTCTTGCGATTTTCCTTCTCTTTTTTATTTTGGACTTGGGCTTTAACTTCGTCCATAAAAGGAGTGCCTGTCAGAACCCGAGAGCCAGTGATTTTCCTCTTCGTGCTTCTTGCTTGCCCCGTAGACATTGATTTCGGAAATGGAGAAATTTCTATTTGGTATCTCCTGGGTGGTAGACTATCCAGCAATGACTTGGCAATCACGCTGAACTGGACCGACTGATGTAGGATTTTTAGTGCTCTTTGAGAAAGAAGGTCCACCAACGATTTGGCTAGCACGCTGAACTAGATCGACTGTTGCAGGATCTATCGTATCAATCAAACAATAACAATGTTAACTATCAAATAAATACTACAAGAAAACTTAAATAATAAAATCTACTCAAACAAAGACTTAAAACTATTGTCGCATCGGTCGTCCCGAACAAAAATAAAACAGGATTTTAAAGTATTCATAAACGCAAGAACTTCAGGGTAAGATGACATACTATGTCATCTTAAGCCGACCGTTGCTATGTCATCTTACCCTACGAGGTAAAAAATATTTGCCACCTTTTGCGACTTAAAAACTTTAAAGTTACTTTAATTATTCTTCAATATTCATAACCCATATTAACCACAGTTCATATCTAAGTAGTCAAACACAACTAAAAACTTACCTGAACATATTTATTGGCACAAACACTTTCAACAAAATAATATTTTCGAGTGTCGAAATCAAAACAATCCACACCACATCCAAACAACGCAAGCGGTCGCTCACAAAAGTTTTGAGTGGTGACGCTATCTGTGAGCCGATGTGTGATCGTCGTTTAGGCGTTTCTGGCGCGTATATTTGAACGGATATAGGCACTATGTCATCTTACCTGAGTATGTCATCTTAAGCACAATTCCCCTATAGCACAAAAGGACTGTTACTCATAATAACACATCTACGAGTATGCCGTATCGCATATATTTATATACATAAATGTAAGTATACTTGCATCAAACACATTAACAATGAAAATGTGACCAATTTTCAGTGTGGCGAATTTGCAATGACGCGTAGGGGAAGCATGTTCGTAATCTCGAATGGTTAACGGAACCGAAAATATGTCGAACGTTTGGAGAATGGTATTATTATTATCTATTAGAATAGTTTTTAGACTTCTCTCGACTAGGGGTTGAAATATTTTCCGAGAGAACGATTATCAAGCTGCTATACTCTGCGTTAGGCTAATTGATATTTATGATTATCACATGCGGTGCTTGTTACTGCTTACCTTGAATCTTAATTCTCCTAAAGGCGGTTTCGCGTAAGGAATTTGAATGAATTGATTATATTCAAAACCGCCAGCGGTTTTATTTTTTTTGCCGTTTAAAGTTCCTTGGCTTATCGTTATTTTTACCATATTGATTTCGGAAAAATGTCTTCTGAGCTTAGAAACACAACACACGTCAGTATGAAACGACAAAATTGCTATAAAAATTAACACAATAATATTTAAACACTCTCTATCAGCAACGATATAAAGTTTATCAGTACTTCGATATAAAGCAACGAGTGTAATCACAATGAAAATCACGAGTCGTCTAACGATCTCAATGACACTTTATTACAAAAAATATTATTTACTATGTGGCAATGAAAAGCAATAACCAATGAAATGGTAGTTCTCGTACAAACTGTTAGCTCTAAATGGATTGGGAGTTGGGAGTCATCCGAGAAATTAAATGAAACCAGTGGGATTCCTATATTCATAGTGGATATAATGCTTTGGGTATTGTTATTCTTGTTTCTTTCCAACTCAGATTACAACAAAAGGGGTTGGCATAATGTGAAATGTTGTATCTATTTACATTTTATAAAGTCCGATACAGACTCAGAATGTATCTGAATCATTTTTCCATTTGGTAAATAACAACCATTCCTGTGCCATCTATAAATTTCACAATTAACTAGGTACTAAATATATTGAATAACGAGTAGAACGAGTAGCTCTACCTATACTTACCATTGATGTAATACAACATTATGTCGTTAGATGGCGGTACTATACAAGGTTTGCATTTGGATTTATAAAAAAAATGTTTTTCTATAATTATTTAACTTTAACAAATACTATTATGTTCGTCTATTAGACAACAGAAACAGGATTTTTGTATAACATCAACAATTATTTTATATTTATATTTGCAATATTTATCTTCTCTTCTATATTTATAAAACGCAACGCTTGTCAATCCTTCTGTCTGCCAGTGTTTAATTTCTACTGGACGGATTTTAATACGATTTACACCATCATGTAGGTAGGATATTTTTTTCTGCCAGCTTTTAGTGTACAAGACATCAGTATCAGTACCACTTGAGCAGAGCAGCGGGCGAATGTATTAAATACATAAAATGTTTTGATGAAAATGAAGATGATGAAATGAAGACCATTCTAACGTGACCGCGAAAAGTCATGTTAGAATCGTCTCCGAACTTGAACCATTAATCTAGGTTTTTGTTAATTTAGCTAATATTCTCTAGAAATTTTCTAACTCTTAGTGCTCTTTTACTAAAACTTTCTTGTCTAACTCTTTTTTATTAATACTAATATGTATTATAAAGGTAAACACCTTTGCATTCGTATGCCTTTGCCGAGGCAAGGCAATCGTTGTAGAGTTCGTTCGAATCAAATAGTACTTTCTGTTTTTAATACAATAATAGTTAATAGTTTTAATCTTTTACACATTTGAATCTTATAATATATAATCTCTATTTAGACTCAATTATACATGTAAAGCCCAGAAAAGAAAGTTAAAAAACACTTAACGCTTACAATAGATTACATACATCTATTTGGGACAATTTAAAGATTCTCGAGATGTTGCGGTAATTAGTAATTATAATTATTGTAAAAATAATTTTTATCAGATAATAATTTCCTATGATTTAAGCCCGCACTAAGAGAGGGTGAGCAATGGCGGTGAGCAATGTATGAGTCGTGTCCGCAATCATCAAGTACGCAGCGCGGCGCCGTGACCGCCGCTGGAATGTGCGCCGGCGCCGGCCAGTCTCGGACACACCTGCGCGCGCAACGCTCATACACACAACCGCACTGTATGTATATCCATACACATTAAATGTGAAGCGTCTGATATAGGGTTGTCACTATTTTATGACCATATTTATATAGTTATCTCTGTATTGTATCGTTTCTCAAACTGGCGGTTGCGACCCCCAGAACGAGTGGCAATCTGTCAAAAAAATAAGGCATGTATACGAAAAATCATTTTATTAAATAATGAATTTTATGTAAAATAAAGTGTTACATTTATTGTACATATACCTAATGAACTAATATGATAACTGTAGATGTGTTAGGTAATTAATTAATGGGACGAATGAGTTTATTTTTCATTTAAAAGTTATTCTATACGTGAATCGGCATTAGAAACATGCATAATTAAATTATTTTCAAGTGATAATAGACGATTTCTGTACTTATTTCTTAGACACCATAAAAGAGAAGCCCTTTTCGCACAAATAAGAAGTGGCAAATGGGATCAATGTGTTCAAAGTATCCGTTAGTGCTCAGTTTTCGTATTCACATCGTCGTGCAAGCCAAAACTAAACCTTGTAACAAAATTTTGTAACATAATTCACTTAGTTGGTTGTGAGTCTCAACCGGTAATTTGGTAGCTGCAATAACATTTTCATCAAACGGATTATCTAACTCCTATGCGAAAAAGAAGTTGGACAGACAGCAAGTACCTATAGCAAAAAATGACTTAAAATATAAAACTATCACCAGAGCGAAGAGAACGTTCATGGGTGAAATTTTTCGTTGTAAATACTTGATTTGTAACTTGACTCGTATAGAACAGAAAAGGAGTGACATCGCTAATACATCGCTAATATTGCTATGCATACAATACTTTATTTTTCTGCAGCTTTCAATTGACAACCCTGTCCGAATATGTAGTAAAGTCCAACACACACAATAACGGCTAGGCTGTGCGCGCATCGCGATTTATGGCCACCTTCGCGGTCCGACCATGACGCGGCCACATGAAAGCCGTCCGGCTCAGAGGCTCAGGACCGGCCATGCCATTGTTCGCACCAACTACATTTTGACAGCTCTTGAATACATAATTGATGTTTAATCACGGTATATGAATAATAAAAAATAATGAATTATGTATTTTAAAAGAATTATGTAGAGTTACGTAGGCGTAGGTAATATAAAAATGAATGACCTATATTCCGGACAAAATATACTTTATTAATTTATAATAGTATAATAAATAATAATGAATTATTATATTATTATCGCCTTTATTTCTACCAGATTTATACTAGTATACTTAAGTTAAAGTAAAAACCCTCTATCGACATCAAAATTTATCTTTTTATTTTTTTCATTTATACTAACGCTGTCGAGGAACAAATAAAAGAAAAATTTATTTTGGGTATCTATAGGGCGAATTCAATGGCCTACAAAAAGGCTTTATCTGCGAAAAAATGTAAAAAGGCTGTGATCATGTTCACACGGTCAACTGTGAGCCGAATTTTGATAATAACAATTCACGTGTGCGACTGTAGGGTGACAATATAATATAGGTAATTTTAATTTGCATTTCATTGGCTAAATGTAAGTTATGATATTGAGAGAAGTTGGGTTGGATCTGTGAGAAATTGCACGGCTCAAAGAAAAGTTTTAGACCGACGGGAAAAATATTCTTAGTTTGATTATTCGGAAAGCTTATAGCTGTTATAGTTACAACAAACTTGAGTGATCTAATAAAGCTGCCATTAAAATAAAAAATTAAGACCATTAAATGAATTTGTAGGTTACATAAAAAATATTGCATTTATATCGAAGTGAATATGATATTTATGAATCAGATATCAAAATAAATAATAAACATACAAAACTCAATAGTATTCGAAATAAGTTTGAAAATCTTTGTACAGTTAGTTACTACTCAAATAATTTAAATAATTTTTCACGAAATATCTTTTGCCAAATTAAAACATGGCCATTCTACAATAAAAAGTTGCGATAATAGCCGTACGCGGATGTTCAAAGCGTACAAAATAACACAACAAACATAGCACAGCACACTGTACCCTTATACGAGTATGAACGGAACCGCTTACAGTTTGCTACCAGATTTCTTTCGTATAAGCTTTTTTTATTGTATTAAGGTTGAAATTGGCTTAAATGTGTGATGTTGAGATGAAAATAGCATGTGATGTGTGTCTGGAAGAGATCGTGGTCGGTTCTCACGATTGTACACAGGTGCGCGCGCATCCGGCTATCTCAGAGCTGGATTTGAATCTGTTTAGTGGAGTGCTCTAATTATGCTAAGACAAAGAATGGAATTTCAGAATGAATAAAGAATTTGCCTCATGCGTTCATTTAGCCTTTGAGCAGAGGTATAGAACCTGCTGTGTTTAAAGGCTAACGGGCATGTAATTAAAGCAAAATAAATTGATTGTATTTTTTTAACGAAGTAAAAATAAAATGTTAATTTTTATAATATTAATTCAGTATGTCTAATTGTGTATTGTGGGAGGGCCAAGAACAATTAAAGTGAAAATGATAGTAATAAAGTCGTAAAAATAAGTTACGGCAATGTCCTCTAAAAGCATGTGATTAAATGATGGCAAATGATAAGAAACATCATGACCATATTTAGAAAATACGCGTATTAGATTCGCTTATTAAATTCTAGTTTCTGCCCGCGGCTTCGCCCGCGTGGAATTCTGTTATCGCGGTAAATACCCTAAGTCCGTCCTTGGAAAGTACCCTATGTCCGTCCCTGGGTTTCGACCTATCTCCGTACCAAATTTCATCAAAATCGGTTCAGTGGTTTAGCCGTGAAAAGGTAACAGAAAGAGTTACTTTTTCGCATTTATAATATTAGTATAGATTGTGCCCATTATTTATTTTTGCTTTATTTACTGCTTCTTGTATGTTATACCTAGTATACCTGTCAGCAATACCAAGTTATCAATCGCTAGAACTTCCTTTTCTATTTTAATGTTATTCCAAAAATAAATGCATCAACTGTATCGTGTATATATTGTGTATCACGTGTAGATAGTACATAATAATGTTGATGTCTTAGTGTTATTGTTCACAAAATCTAATACGTAGTTTTCCACTTAAAGTGCCACAGCACAGCATATATCTGTGAGAAAAATGTGTGTACATAAAACTAAGCTAACAGTGAGGCCGTAAAAAGCCGTGGGTTGAACACAGGTGTTCATCCGGACAGAGGCTGCGCGGTCACCGCACTCGCGGAAAAAACATCGCTCACAAAGTGACAATAAATGTCGTTTCTCACCGTTATGTAGGGAGTGATTTAGGCGATAACCTGGTTTCCTGATCTAGGTGATTAAGTTCATAAATGATATTCATCTGTATCTAACTAACAAGGAGTACGGATATATAAGCTTCTCATAAATTCCAGGAAAGAAAAAAATTTTTTTTTACGTATGTATATGTATGTATTTACACATTAGATTTAGAACTAATTGTTAGCTTCAAAAGACAATCATATGCCAGTCTTTAGTATAAAAATAAGGGTAGTCTATCTGAAATCTGTTATTAAAAAAATTAAATACTGTATGAAGTCTTTTCCGACTTAAACATTAATCATGTAAGATACATAATAACAATATGATTGATTTCTAGGCCGATTTTTTTTACTCACATTTACTCACACGTGTTTTACTGGCATTAAAGTCTTATTGTGAGCAGTGCTCATGAAATATCTTGGCGGCGAGGCTAAAGGTCGAGAGCACACCTGTATTCATAATCTTGCACCAATATTTACTCGCGGTAAGTACCTACGCTTGTAAATAGCTCAACAATAAAACGTGGGCATAGTGTAGAAATCTTTATTCATTCAAAGCGTATGGTAGGTGCACATTTGGATTAGACGTTTGATTTGCACACTTTAAGTACTTCTATGTGTGTGTTAATTATTTAATAGGTGTTTTTTTTATATACTGTGACATAAGTATATAGGTAGGCACATATATTGTGTATTGTTTGTTTCCTATGTGCATTATGTTTCCACACAATTATGGGTGCCATTATTTCTTTTAAATCACCTTATGTTCCTTACTTAATTTATTTATTTTATACACTTTATCTTGTACATTTAAACTCAAAAATAATTCATTCGCATATTTTTCAAAACTGTCATTCATGATCAATTGATATTATCAAGTAAGTACTCATTTATGTGTTTGATGGGTATCTAAGTAAACCATAGCCAAGGCTAGTTTCTGCTAGTTTACAGCAATATTCATATATAACATTGACTAATTGAGCGTTCGAACAAGTCCCTTTGGAGCTCATTATCACTATGTTCAATAGGCAACTACGTGGCGCCAACCGCAAATGCAACGTTATAGATTTTATTTCACAGTAATAACCATTGATGTACATATTTAGAAGTTCACTGGTAATAACTTGTTCACCAACGCAAAGAATTTTGTAATCGTGCGAACGTACTATTGGCTAATCCTGATATGAACTACCATACTGAATGCACCTGTATCTATTTGCCGCTTTCAAATGCCACACGGAAAATATTTTGGTTTAGTGGTAAACTGAAATTGGTAAAAGCATTATGAAAGTTCTTTAATACACGCGTATCTTTTCGTTTGCATGACATTATGTCAAAGGTTGTCACCCGCTTGTTGCATTAATAATTTCATTAAACTTGGATGTTATTAGACGTTAGCGTTACCACTTATTATTAACGTTAATAAACGCAATCAGTCTTATTTGGTATTAATAGTAACATGACTTAAATATAATTAGGAAAGGCGGACGACCATGTATTAGTAGAGAGCCTTGGGTATGACCGATATTCAAAAGTAAGTGGAATATCCTTACGAAACTGAAGTCAACTGCTCCATTCTTCACATGTCTTGGGCATATAATTCAAAACTGACATTCGTGGTTAACCAACAATACTCACCACTACTGATTACTTATACTGATTACTCAACCACGAAAAGTATAATCACGAAACTAATATTATTATATCGTGATTATGTTTTATGGAAGCGAATTGAAATACAGGTAATAAAAAAAACAGTGAATACCAGTTTATTCAGTTGTAAGTATATAGATTTTCAAAGTATATAAATGAAAGTATAGAGTTCTCCACGTGTATCTATTAGTTGTTTAGTAATGTTAATTACAGCGTAATTTAATACATAAGTTAAATATACAAGGAATCAGTTTTCCGAAATTTCTGTCATAAGTCTGTACAATGTTTCCAAACTTCAATTAGAGGTGTAGGTACAGCAAAGTCAAGAATTTCAAATTAAGTCTGTAGTAGGATCCAACGATATGTTGTCCAAGCATAATTCGGACAAGATTTAAGAGAATGCGGTGACCGACAAAGTCAGACGGTCAACACTGAGTAGCGGTCATCACGGGCTAAGAATTACAGTTTAACTGACTAATTTTTTTTTTTCGATATATCAAAACTTTCTTATATAACGTCAAATTAATCAATTACAGTAACCTCAGTTCAGTGGAACATCTTTCGTATTTTGTCAAAACCGATTCTGTTCTAATGCGGGGGCGCGAGGGGGCGGTTGTCCGACAATGTCGACCGCTGAATAGTCTCTGATAGGAATGCGCTAATACCATTACGGGCCACGACACCACTCGGTGCGAGTGGGCGGCGAACCTTAGTAACATTTAGAGAGGGCATTTGATTTTATGAAACATATAAAAGCACAGATCAAGTGAAGCGGGAGCGTTTTGGTAGAGTGGCTTAGAAACGACAAAGACTGAACATCAAGAATTCACTTGGATAGAGACCATTTAAGTGCAGAGTTAACGGTCAACGAACAATAACAAACATATACTTAAGAGTTTAATGGATGGTTATCTACGTCATCTATTCATCTACCTAAATGTCATGAATATCAGTTTACTTCTAATTTAGAGAGACATATATTATATGTATTATATTATAAATGTAAGAGTGCAATAAATACACTTAACAATAGGGCAAGCGCTACGCAAGAGCACTTACACAGGTACGTAAGTGATTACTTAATTAGAGACGGACTAGATTGGTTTTGTGGTACTTTAGGTTGTTGCTGATATTACTTATTATCTTAAAAACTATCTACTAATTATTCATTTTTAATAATATTATTCATACTTTAGGATTAACAATAATCATACAATAATTCTAAACAATATTTCACCACCATTGACGATTTCTTGTCCTTCTACGAGGATGATGTATTATTTGAATCTTGTACAAGATTGATTGACTTTTTTCTAAAAACCCATCATTTGCTAACTGAGATAGTTCAAAAATAAGACGTGACACAAGTTTAAATGACAATTACTTATGTAGGTACTTAATTATACTTCTACTTCGGTGCTCGTGTCTACGAGTTTCTTATGCCAAGTGGACTAGTCGTCGGCGCCAGCGAGTCGCGGTGTGAAATACTCAGGTGCATCCGAACCTGCCCACGGATTTCATGTATAGGCTGCTCCACTCTCTCTGCACCAAAAATCTGGGTTACTTGCATACATATGAGTTGCCCAAATACAATAATGTACAAGAAAATTGGAGTATATGCTGCCTAAAATATGAAAGGAATTGCCAACTGAACTCAAGGACTCATATATGAAAACAAATAAAATAGACAATATTAAGTTCTTTTTCACTAATCCAAATATAAATACGTAACATATTTTATCTAAATGAATTAGAAGTAAGTAACGATTCGCCACGATTCGCCATCTACACATAAACTTTATAGATTTCAGTAGATGAAAACATTGTTTTTGTTATTAGGTATATAATGTGTGGTCAGAGAAATAAAGAAAGAAAGAAATAAAACTCAAATTGAGAGTCTCTCCACGGACAAGTTTCACGGCGCGATTTCTTTCTATAGGTAGAATTTTCTTTTAAATCTACTAACTTGATGGATGACGAAGTGTTTTCGAAAGATAGTTTGACATAACAACACGATGATTGGGGGCTAAACGATTAACAAGGCTCATAAAGTAAATTTAGACCTAAAGGTAAGTAAAGACGTAAAAATAATTGCTCATCCTTATTTCGATTTTCTTTGTTAAGTCATGTATATCAAAATTGAATAACATATTGTGAATAGCACATCGTTATCCATCAAAACCAAATTTCAATAAAATTAATTCTCATAAATATTCTACACAAACGATTAAGTGTCATTCATTAACTACATGTATAGAGAGTAATCTGTGGGTACCTAAACAATAACTCTGAGTCCACGAGGATTCGAACTCACAGCTTCACTAATGAGAGTCGACAATAGATAAATAGGATATCAGTATGTAAAATTATCAATAGTCCGACGGTAAACGAAAAATCCCGAGGAAAATAGTATACTTGAAAATAAAACTAATAATCACTGGGCACGCGTAGCGGATTATGTTCAGAAACCTTCTAGTGAAGTGCTAGGGAAAGTATGTGCCCTACAGTGTGACGCTATAGGCTGATATCAATTGAGCGATAGTAAGTAAGCAGTATGTTCAGCAAGAATGATCAGAATGTTTTATAGTACATGAATTAATTTTTAGATCATGCTGTATACAAAAGCGTCCCCGGGATCCTTTCGCGGCGCTGCGCGTGAGTCGTGATTTGATTCCCACAGAGCGAGCCGAAAACACCCATCCCTTTCTTTTCCACGTTATACTTCAATTTTTGTCTCTTTCTAACCAGTACGGTCAGTTAAGTGTTGTTGTCTGCGCAGACGACACAATATATCATTTTTTAGTTCAATTAGTTTGATAAATTGCTACAATGGTCATAATTACTTACACACTATACATCTCAGTTGAGATTTATTTTGAAATTACAAATACTAATGATAATTTATCTAAACTTGTATAATATATTGATCGTGACTTCGATCGCCTGGTTGATGAACGAAAAAGTCTAAACTTGTCATAGGTTTTGATATATTTAGTACTTACAATATTGTACTATTCTAAAACTATTACTGTATCCTATGAATGACTTACGTAAGTCTGCAGAATTTCAAGTAAATGTGGAAGTTGGTGAAAATCGATTTGGAAGATTTATTACAAAGTTATAGGTGACGATAATAAAAGCGTCTTAAAAAAATTGATAACATATAAGATTATGCATTGAAGAATTTCTAATTTATGAAAAACCTTATGAAGTCAGACCTTTTACGACATACAATTATGATTGTTCTCAAGTATCGTCTCATAGGTTTACAAGCAAAATTCAGAGGACCTATTCTGCGTAATATAGCCCGCTGTAGCATATTCAAATATTAAGAGAGCGAAGCAGAAGATGGTTCTCCTCATTCGAGAAATGAGAAATGGTGTTAATAGAATGAGAAAATCTCCTCTTCTCGTTACAGTCCCTCTCCCAACTTTCTCAATCCTTTTCTAAAACCATTCATAAGTTATAACCGTAGTATTCATGTATCGCAGACGTCCATGGGTGACATTATCCACTATCTACTTATCTATCAGCTTTCTTTCTATACAAAAATTAAAAGACGATTAAATGTAACGCTAATAACAAATTTCGACAGAAATCTCCATTTCTTTCGAGTTAATCTATTTCGTAGACGGTTTTAATGTAGCGTGTAATACTCGTCACGACTTTGGTGGTGGAATGCGAGCATAGGTCGGTATTGTCTGCGCGCAGGTGCGCATGCGTGAGAATCAGACGTTTTCGAACGCAACATTCATCTATTAGCCAAACTAGCAATTCTTAAATAAATAAACGTTCGTAAATAAACTACTGTGGCCGTGGAACATCAGCCAAACTCTTTTCGTGGGTGTCGCAAAAGGCGACCAATGGATAACAAAACCGCTACCATAAGCTCTGAGATATACCATCTTTAAAAGAATAGACTCGTCAACCCGCTTTGCCAGCGTGGCGTTTTACAGCTATACATCCCTTATGCACAAGACTATGTGCATAGGGAAGGCCATATCTAGCAGTGGAAAGTAAATGCTGATAACAGTGACGGTGAACTACTTAGTTATCGACTTTAACGTTTCTTAACAGTTTTCTTAACACTTAAACTTTTCTTTAACAGCGACACACTTCAAAGTAGTGTTGTAAAAACGAGCGTTGAGCACATTACGCTCGGGCGCTGTGTGAGCGCAAATGAAGTTTTAAAACTCTACCGTTAAAGGCTAGTCATCGTTATAGTCTAAAATTTTAATGTTTGGTGGTCTAACCTTGTAATTAAAAAAGCTCGAGTCTAAAACTGTTAAGGTTTAAGGTTCAACAGTATCTCCCGATAACCCTTCTCGGTCAAACGATTACTAATAATCGTAACGATATAAGATAGGTATTTATTTAAGCATTACATAAGTCACGGTTATATGTATAGGTATAATGTTGTTGAGGTAAACTCAACAAAGTCTTCATAAGTACTAGGATTCCTGCGTTAGGACTTAGTGATCATTGAAAGCCTGGAATGTGTAATTCATTATTGTTCCTTTCATGTTTACGAGCATCCCAATTTTAGTATGTTTACATTAAATAATTTTTCTTGTAATAGGAAAAACAAAAATCGTATTCGTTTTTATTCTATGACATAAATGGCTTTTGAACAAAACCTCTAGCATCAGATTTTTTATTGCTTACATACTTGTATTGTAGATTTGTGCAAATATGTTATATCGACATCGATAAATTAATAATTAATTAACTTATTTAGTTTCGAAAACTGCTATTTGACGTGGATTATTGTATGTTTCTTTTCACCGATGGCTACCTCAATTTAAAAAAATGCTGACATTTGGCTCGTTCGGTCTACTTGCCTCAACTAAATAATGTAGCGCATTGTGCTCAATTGTAGCCATATTTGTTAACAATAGGCCTCCACCGTATTGACATCTGGTGGGTCCTCAATTCTCAACACCAGTCCCGCTACGCCCGTTTATCCCTTAAATTAAAAGGTTGCTGCGATGAATGGCTTTGGCCATAATAGTTACGGTTCAATTTCGCCTAAAACCGATCTTTGCCTGAATAAACGTAGAGTTATCGAAAAGTGAACCTTATTACACTTTTATTTAATACACTTTTTACCAAATTACAATTAGAACCAAATTAGAAAAATGTTAAATATCCCCGAATTGCCACTTGTGACAAAATCGCCCGTCCATAGAGGGGTGACAGCTATTTGCACTTTTTGTATGTTTTGCCAGTTGGCGCAAACATAATGTAATTTGTTGGTCTGTAGATGACTTTATTGAGATATAAATCAACTGACGCGGAACGACTTAAGGGATACAATTGATAAATATTCCATGGTATAGGTATAGAATATTAATAACTCTTTAATAACCAATGCATGTTTATATTCCAAGTTAATATGTTAAGATGAATGACGTATCAACTGTTAATAAATGCTTATCGTACTCCCCCGTATCGATACATATGAGTACAAGGTCTTCAACTTGCGCGCGTCTCGATTTCTATGCGCACGTCGCGAACGTTTTGCGCTCAATCCAGACTCATTACAACCTCGTGTGCACGGTGGAATCCGACCCTCGCCTCGATTTAAAGAGCGCTACGACAATGGTTTAGCACCAGTCTGCATCTGACGCTACTACTGTAGTTTCGTTCATACAAGAGAATATAACGACACACCATGTCTCCCGTCGACGGCGTTGACAACGATATCAAGTCATCGGCTTTGGACCTCATCGGGAATACGCCAATCGTCGCTCTCGACAGAGTCTACACTGGCCCAGGGCGCGTTTTGTCTAAATGTGAGTTCATGAATCCGGGTGCTTCTATCAAAGATCGTTCGTCTTTGCATATGATATTGGAAGCTAGAAAATCTGGAGCTCTAAAACCCGGCGCGCCAGTTTTAGAAGTTACATCCGGGAATCAAGGATGCGGACTTGCTGTCGCGTGTGCCGTGTTGCAACACCCTCTCACACTCACCATGTCCAAAGGCAACAGCGCGCAGCGAGCGATACACATGGAGGCGTTAGGCGCGAAATGTGTGAGAGTACCCCAAGTTGAAGGAACGTACGGAAATGTGACACTGGCAGACGTGAAAGCGGCTGAAACAGAAGGCTTGAAAATAGCTGAAGAGACAGGTGCATACTATGTTAATCAGTTCAATAATCATGCAAATGCTCTATCGCACTATGAGATGACCGGCCCCGAGATATGGAGGCAGACTGGTAAACATGTGGATGTTTTTATAGCTACTGTGGGCACCGCTGGTACCTTCACAGGTACTTCAAGGTATTTAAAGGAAATGAATCCAAAGTTGTTATCATACGTTGTAGAGCCGGCTGGCTCAGAGCCAATCAAAGGCGCTCCTATAACCAAACCTCTGCACAAACTGCAAGGATCCGGTTACGGTTGTGTCCCCAATTTGTTCAATTTTGAATATATGGACGGAACTATAAGTGTGACAGATGACGAAGCGGAGCATTATAAAACACTTATTGGAGAAAAAGAGGGTTTGTATGTTGGGTACACCAGTGGGGCGAACGTAGCTGCCGCAGTGAAGCTGTTGGAGTCGGGTACAGTGCCAAAGGACGCGTGGATAGTGACTTTACTGAACGACACAGGTCTCAAATACACGCCAGTACCCGATGATTTACAATAGAGACAGTTATCGACTGTAAAGTCATTGAAATGGCAAGGTCACATTGAAATTGATCTGTTGAAATCATAGAGGAAATTACATATCTTTATCTAAATTGTCTCAATAAAACGCTTCGATTGTGACATCTTAACACAGACGTTGTTATCTAAAATATTTATTTATACGTTGTACCGCAATTGATTATAAACTTGTATCGTTTACCAGTAAAAGTACTGTCTATTACTTTAGCGATCGTGAAGACCGTCACAAATAAACAAAGTAACTAATATAAGAATTAAATAATAAGTGTCATCAAAATCGAATAATAATTAATATTCGATTAATTAAATTATAGTAACGAATGATATTATATTCCCTAATATAGTATAATACTCATCAGTGTTGAACGTGAGTGTGAATATTGTACAAATATGCTGGATCTCCACTGCCGGACACTTTCTTAAAGTCGTCAGTCCACCTGGACGGAGGGCGTCCCAAATAATAGTACATAATGTAATAATTATTTAGCATTGTTTTATGTTTTTTTTAATGATATAAGATCTTTTTCAACATTCTCTACATTGATATCAACTGTAAGTAGTTATAATACTAATTAGTATACTTTTAGATCATTCTATCGGTTAGATTATTCTGTTATATTTAGACTTATTCTATCAATTTATTCACATAAAATTTAAATATATAAGTGTATTTTAATATTTTATTTCCTTTTTCAACCATAGAAAATTTCATGAATATTAGTATTTTGTATTCAGCGTGTCAAACGCTGATTAAATATAACAAAACAATTTTATTTTGCAATATATTGTCATGTGATGTGATGATGACACGGTGATGATTCATGACGATGACAATGAATTTTTGGCTCAAGAGGATCAGGAAGTAGCTAACAACGAAGTATAGAATTTAACTATTGCTTGCTGCTGATATCCAGTGGCGTAGAGGGTCGAAAGATTGACTTGCTTAACAATTGTGACACCAAATATTACTACTGGTACCTGTATAGTTTTCTATGGTATCATTTATTATCTGTGGTAAAACTACCCGTTATATCTAGTTGTATTTGTACTATACATTTAGAAAATGAGAGTATACATAGAGATATGACATTACAGACTACAAACAATTAACATTACACGTACTCAAAATACAAACAGGATCAATCTGAAATTGTCCGACAAGTAACAATTGCAAACACATTAATATTCCCAAAATATCACATGATAAAAAATAAATAAAAAAATTTAGGAATGATAATGGCAGCAGCCTTAAAAACAAAAAGAAATCGGACACGTAAATCAAGGCAGATACTTAAACAAAAATAAAATATACCTATTTTATTTCTAAGCGCCAAAAAGGGAGATCTCATTTCGTTTTCGCGGATCCAATTAAAGGAACCACCGAACACCTGCCAGGATCCAAATGCATATCATGTGACGTCACCGCGCATTCTAAATGCGCCGAAGACAATATTCTCATTCGGTTATCAACTTATCACTTTTATGCCGGTTTACAAGACTGTTACTACAGGAAAGTGTGGAAAGTACTCGGCAGATATAGATAATAACATATAATCTGTGATAGAGCGATGGATGACGCAAGTTGTCGGTCGTTGTGGACCCACAGTTGCCACTGAGCTCTTACTTCTAACGCTGCTTGTTTAATTGGTCTGACCCGTGTCGCTCGCAAATCGATATTACAAAACACAAAATGCCTAATTGCGATATAATCTATTGTTGTCTATGGTTTACTCAAACCTCAGGGGTATGTATAGTATTACCAATCGCACAAAAACTCCTTTGCTGTTCAGTTCGCTTTATTAAACAGACAGGTTGGTTACGCCAACCGCAAATACAAAGTCGTAAAACAAACCTAAAAATCATTTGAAGCTACGAAAATCAAGCGTAATGTAAGTATGTATATTATGTAATTAACGAAAGCAAAAAATTATGCGAATGCTTTACTTTTGGATTCCTCACAGAAAAGTACGAGTACCTACTAAGTTCATGAAATGTAACCCAGAAAGTTGTGCCTGTTTGCCAAGATAGAAACCGTTTATCGCCTGTGGTCCCGCTGGTCAAGTCCGGTGACTCTTGAATCAAGTCCGGTGAATCTTGAAAGGCCACTAGGGCCACAAGAATTTAGTCAATCCGGAAAAAAAAAAGGTCCCGCTGGTGCTCCCTTGCTTGTTACCTTTGCAAATTTAATCTAAATTTAATCTTACTTTACGATATTAAAGCAATCATAAAATAATAAAAAATACTAATAAATTTGTTAATATAACACCAACTATAAAACAAAACCATACGTGCGATAAACGATCGGGAAATCATCACGATAGAAGAATTATACATATAAAATAATATATATTTTATAATAAACAATCCACAGTTTAATAACAGTTTAGTTAAACTTGACCTTGAAATACATAAAACTGTTATCATTTATCTATTGACGATTGACAGTCTATCTTAAGAATGTACAATTAGGTATTAGTTGAGTGAAATGTTTGTATTTACTCTAATCTATACATATACCACGATACTAAACAATAGATTGGACACTTCTTTCCAACTTATCAATTCAACCACTTACAGAACTCCATTACTAAATAAGTATGACAATCATCCATTATATACGATACGAGTAGCTACATTAGGTAGGCATTAAGGTAGCCCACCCTACCTAATGTACCTATACCAGGGTAATTAGATTACTATAGATATAAACAACCTTATTTTTGTTGTTATAAACTCTGTTAGTAATTAAGAACCTAATAATTAAAAATAAATCTAAATATTTGACAGATTTTTCAGAATATACCTTCCGATTTGCGAATGACTTTGGTAAGTCAGGGGGGGTGAGGGTCAGGAAAGGCGAGTGCAAGGGCCAGACCCTGCAGGTGCTCTACAGATTTATTAGCTAAATTAATGAGGAGGCCAAACGAAATCTACTTAATTAAGGTACTTCACTTAGCTTTGATTAATAAAATCACAATGTGGATTTAATTACAAAATCGTTAAAATCTTTTATCTAATTTAACTTTTGTTGCTTGCGAAATTAGGGACGAAATTCTAGAATTTATATAGTAATTTAGGGAATTCTTTGAGTCTGCCGCTGTCATTAAAATGTCCAGATAACTAACGTGTTTCGCAGCTGTAATTTCGTATCATTGATTTACCAGCAACCTACTATACTATGGATATGTCTGTCTATGTAGAATGAGCAAAAACCTTTGGTCTATCCTGCGGTTGCAGCTGTCCACAATTATTAAAAAATCTGCGCTCATTAGGTGGGCGTTTCTCGAACGCTTTATGATGAGCCGTTTGGCATTTTTGGTAAATGATGCCGATTCGTGCAATCCCTTTAGTTTATCGAGCCGCTTGAGCGCGCTCTAGGCAAAGGCGGTTGTAAAAAACATAAAATTGGCTCGTTTGTTTCGCTAATTATTGAGAACGGTTAGATTCGCATAGGATTCTTGGAAGCAGACAGATGAGTATTCTCGACAGATAACAGCTAAAAAAATATCAAAACCAATGAATTGTAATGCACGTACTACATTTATGAATGTATAGAGACGTTTTTGCAGAGCTAGGTATGCCCGTTAATCCCATGTAAATAGCGAATCACGTTATTAACACTAAAAGGTCTGATCAAATATTTGTACAGGGATCTCTATTCGTTGCGGAGTGTCTCTAAATTTTCCGATCTCTATATTTGCAGAGATTAGGCCGTTTGGTTGAACAAATGTTTGTGGTCGTGCCTCACGCGCCTCGATGCAGGTTAGAAGAATGATAGATCAAGATGAGACCTTTGTAAATATTGGGTAATATTTTATGGACAATTAGTGGGATGTGTTTCTTGCGATTTTATCGTTACATCGCTATTAGTCAGAACACAGCGTTCTTATAAGGAACGCGATTTATTTACAATAAATCCAGTTGTTTGTCCGTGACTTCGTTGTTTTCGTTCGTTAGTAAGATAAAAAACTAGTTGATTTGTTGCCTATCAAATGTTGAGTATCAAAATACACTCCGATGTTCTCTTATATAATATTGATTACTAAATATTTCAAGTTTTGTTGATTGTTAACAATTGTTAATGTTTAATATTATTTCTGAAATTACGTGCCATATTAATAATTCCTTTAACTAATCGATGTTTGTCTGTTTTTTATTGTTTGCGGGATGCAGAAATCCCAATGCCGCCGCCGTAGTGGTTAAAATACTTTTGTACTGTATAAAAATATAAAGCACAGTACAGAGTACAGTGCAGAATATCTGCGGCTGTATACATTCTGAGTCCAATCCACATTCGCGAATATACCAAATTTCAAGGGATTCGTTGATTTATTACTATTATTAGTATTAAAATGACTAAATATCAAGCAAACTAACTTTCTTATTTATTATATAGTAAAAATTAAAATGGATCATAGATGCTCGTAAGTTTTCACATTTAGTACTAACTTGAAAGTTTAGAGACAAAAATAAATATAAAAACCGGTACCTATATAAAATTTTGTTTATAATTTATTTTAAATAAAAAATATTAAAATAATATTATGAATATTTAGATATTATTGTACCAAAACATTCTACTACAATATTAAGAATTAGAATTAATTTAAGAATTGGAGTTTTCCTAGTTCTCCTGAGGCGACCACCTCCTCGGCCATCGTGACGTGAGATATCTTGCATGCAGGGAATCGAGGTAATCTGTGTCAATATTGACGCGCGTCGGTGTGGGAACGTCACAGTGTGCACAGGTGGTCTTCAAAAGGACTTCATTTATTCTGTGGCTTGTTAGAAAGATATAGTAATTTAATAGTTTGTTAACGTGGTAGCGCTAGAAACATTATAAATGTTGCTCGTGATATTTTTATAAAAAATATTGTATAAGTAGGTAGGTACTGTGCACGGCGGATAATGATTGCGTAAACCAGTGATAGTGTCTTGTGCTTATGTGTATATAGAACAACAATGTGTAAACTAGTGAAAACGTAGTGTCCGTCATATGTAAACTGTAAAGGATAAAATCAGTGCACGTAGTGTAAACTAACATGCCACGTCTCGGAAGGAGTTGTGTAAATGAGGTTGCGCAAGCAGTAAAAAGCATCCGGCGAACTCCGGAGCATGCGCTGTAGAAAAGGGTTTGAACTCCTTTTCTCCGAAATTATGTGATGTTAGTTACATGCCTTATTTACTCTAGGTATAAGATGTTATAATGTGTATGTTTCGTGTATGTAATGATGGTACTTGCCTATTATGTATAATAATGTTGATTACCTATTGTAAACTGTTTTCCTTGTTTTTACATCTGTATCATGTGTTTATCTTTGTTTAGTGATTATGTTTACCTTTAGCTTTCCATATTTACATTAGTGTAGCCTTAAGACAAGTTAACACAAGTTAGGTCTTAAGAATAGTCTAAGGAAAATAAAAACTACGTCTGCTATGTGTTTCATTAAAAAGAGACAGGAACATAAAGTTGCGGACTAAATAGACAAGGACAGGGAGTGGCGCCTTCACGACACTCCAGACCCTCCCGCAGTCGTCCCGAATCCCCTTGCTGCTCAATGGGGACGGCGTGGAAACAAAAGTTACGATTCGTCAAAAGACCTATCAAATCCTGCCCTTCACTATTGAAAATAATTAGACTCTGTGTGCAAACTACTGACTGATCCCTTTGTAAATAATTTATAACTTATAACACATAAATAGTACGGATAAGCGAAGAGTAAATAAATTCCTCAGGGAACGGGGGGATCGTAAGGGCAGCGAGCTCCTATAAAAGAGTGAGGCTCTGGCCTCCCTTGGCCAGCCGCCTTCTGCGCTCGCCCTAAATTAAACACGACCCGTGACTCTTGATAGGCCACTAGGGCCACAAGAATTTAGCCATTCCGAAAAAAAAAATCATTGGCCAATCCAACTCTTACAATCGCCCGATAAGTATGAAATAAGTAAGGCAAATCTCTGCCTCTGCAGTTCATGTGTATCAGAGCGGCGTTTTATTCCCGAGTTTTTCTCCCCTACACCCCCCGTTGTCCTCACCGTCAACCGGTACATATAATAAAACTGGTACGAATTTTTTGAAACTTCTATATTTTTGTTAATTCATGTAAACAACCATGTAATTCAAACCTTTGCGTGATACTCAAGTTTTGGAGCAGCTTGAATATTGTGGTTGGTGAGTGGCCACAACAGTATAGAGCAATTTCTTCTACTCGGTTCTCTTTAAGAGTCCACTCCGTCGTAGAAAATGAATTAAACAACAATATTTTATTATCAAATTATACGTAAAACAATTGAAAATCGAATGCATTTTAAATCATGTTGAATATCGTTCTTAATTCAAATTATTTGTGCCAGTGACAATATTTAAGGACCGACCACGTACATAACTTCATAGGTAAAAAATATTCGAGTAACATGACATCATGATAATATCATAATTATCATGTTATACGTATCAACGGTTAATAAATGCTTATCGTATTTTCCAGTATCAATCAATCCAAACAAGGTCTACAACTTGCGCACGTCTTGCTTTCTGTGCGTACGTCTCGAGTGCTTAGCGCTCGATCCCGACTCATTATAACTTCGTGTGCACGGCAGCAGCCGACCTTAGCTTTGCCTCGATTTAAAGAGCGTTACGACAATGGTTCAGCGCTAGTCTTCATATGACCCTACAGTACTCAAGTTTCGTTCATACAAGAGGACATCATAGCAATACACCATGGCTCCCGTCGATGGCGTTGACAATGAAATCAAATCCTCGGCTTTGGATCTCATCGGGAATACTCCGATCGTGGCTCTCGACAGAGTCTACACTGGCCCAGATCGCATTTTGGCGAAATGTGAATACTTGAATCCGGGTGCTTCTGTCAAAGATCGTTCATCATTGCATATGCTAGTGGAAGCTAGAAAATCTGGAATTCTTCAACCCGGCGCGCCAGTTATAGAAGTTACATCCGGGAATCAAGGATGCGGACTTGCTGTCGCGTGTGCCGTGCTGCAACACCCTCTTACAATCGCCATGTCTAAGGGCAATAGCGTTCAGCGAGCAGTGCACATAGAGGCCTTAGGCGCAAAATGTTTGAGACTACCCCAGGTTGAAGGAAAGTACGGAAAAGTGACAATGGCTGACATGAAAGAGGCTGAAGCAGAAGCTTTGAAAATTGCTGAAGAGACAAGTGCGTACTTTGTTGATCAGTACAACAATGAAGCGAACACTCTATCACATTATAAGACGACCGGCCCTGAGATATGGAGGCAGACTGGTGGACACGTGGATGTTTTTGTAGCAGCTGTGGGCACCGCGGGTACTTTTACAGGTACTTCAAAGTATTTAAAGGAAATGAATCCAAAATTATTATCATACGTTGTAGAACCGGCTGGCTCGGAGCCCATCAAAGGCATGCCTATAACCAAACCTCTGCATAAACTGCAAGGTTCTGGTTACGGTTTTGTCCCCCCTTTGTTTCGATTTGAATATATGGACGAAACTATTAGTATAACAGATGAAGAAGCGGAACAATATAAAAAAGTTATTGGAGAAAAGGAGGGTTTGTATGTTGGGTTCACCAGTGGAGCAAACGTCGCTGCCGCGATGAAGCTTTTGGAGTCGGGTAAAGTACCGAGGGACGCGTGGATAGTGACTTTACTCAACGATACAGGTCTCAAATACACTCCAGTACCAGATGATTTACAATAGAGACAGATATAATGAAACGCAAAATCACATTGCAATTATTGATGTGTTGAAATCATAGAGGGAATACGTACGAGTACGTACACGTCATTATCTAAAGTGTCTCAATAAAAACCTTATAGTGTTTTTCACAGATGTATATTATATGAGAGACATTGTCACCTAAAATATTTCTCTATACATTATACCGCAATTGATTATATTTGTAGAGTAAACGATACTGGTAAAACAATAAAAGTCCTGTCAAAAATTTCTATCGTAGTTATGGAGAGTTCGCAAATAAACCAACCAATGCAAAAAAATAATAAGGGGGATTGTTGAAAAGTGTCACGAAAGTCAAATATTACCTAATCAATAGTAATTTTATTTTTTTCATAATATATAATAACGAATGATATTATACTACGCACAGTATAAATAATATTTAGCAGCATTGAATGTGTGTGATTTAGCGTTGTTTTATGATCTTATAGAATATATGTAAGATCTATATCCGCCTTCTGTACATTGTCATTTCTAAGTAGTTACGATACTGCTTCGTGTACTTTTGTAATTTATTTGTTCTGTTAAAAAGTATTTTTGTGTAGAATTATTCTATTAATTTACTCACAATAAATTTTAATGAGTATATTTTAATATTTTATTTCCATTTTGAACAATACATTAATATATGAACACATATGGACAAATATGAGTATTTCAAGAGCTTCATATGTACGTACATAGAGTTGAACCCAGTATAGACAAGAGAAAATTTCATAAGCACATAAATATTATTATTATAAATTTCCGACTACCAAGGGCACTTTGATATCAGAGAATGCAAGCAAATTAGGGTATTACTGCGATATTTTTACACTCACTTTATTATCGTACAGCATTTCATAGCTCATACAGTTTACGGCTGTGGGTGGTTACGAAATCCCTATGTAACAAAGATCTTTTAAAAACGGTGTTGTAACTGTTCAATGTTTCATTTGTATTTTGATCAGCGATAATTGTAGATTGATAAGCGAAAACGATTGATTGCTCTGCGACGTATGATCAGCGGATAAAGTAGTCTTATTATTATTACGGATTGCTCTAAAATTAAACGATTAACAAAAAATACAACTTTAGTGCTTAAAAATAGCTTTTTTAGATATACTTCGATTGAACTTTTTTGATCATCTCTAACAGTAATTATAACAGTAAATAAATAGATAAATTAACTCTTTTAATCACCAACACATGTTGCAAAAAGACAATTTAAGTAAGTAATACGAAAAGTACAAAAGGCTTTAGCGGCCTTATCGCTAAAGCGATCTCTTCCAGGTTACCTTTGGATGATAAGGAAAAAACCGGTAACAATATCCAGAATAGTTAGATAGTGCAATTTTACTAATATAAAATAAAAATAAAATAATTTTATAATAATAATAATATTTTATACATAAAATGAATACAATACATCGATGCATACATAAATATATACATACATACACACACATACATTCATACATAATATGGGAAATGGAAGGAACAAAATGTAAACGGAATGTAAAAAAGATTTAATACAAAATGAGTACAGAACAAACTAAAAATCTAAGTAGATGAACAAGAACTGAAAGAGAAAGAAATTACCGAGTCAAATAATGCTCATTGACTTGGCCCTTAGAGCTATTTAATGATTGAGCGCGTTTTATACACGTAGTTATAGGTAGCGCATTCCATATCCGGACCGCTTTCACAGTGAAAGATCGTGAATAAAAGGTAGAAGAGTGGGTAGGAATTTGAACGAGAAGATTTTCTGACGAACGAAGGTTAAAAGGATGACAGGAAAGATTGTGAAAGTGTTTGCATTAAGTATCCAGGTGTCAATGGGTTTAAAAGTATGCTGTAGTGGCGGGAGAGTGCATGCGCATCTCGACGGCTACGAACTGGAAGCCACTTGAGCTGTTGACGAAATTGGGATACCTACATATATAATATTTGCGTAATCAAAATATGAACCGTATACAGAGTTTTGAAGGCGCTTAAGTTTATTAAGTAGTTCCTCTGTCAATTCCAGATAGCACACGTCTCAATGATCAAGTATAGGTCGGAGCATACTTTGAGCTAATGTTACCCTGCGGAAGAAAGTTACGAAGCCGTTTGAAGGAATCTGTAGCCACAAACATCCTCCTGTTAATCTCCACTTTTTGTGGGCCCCATGACATGGTGCTGTCTAAAAGTAAACCCTAATTCCTTACCAAAAATCAAAATCATTACTCAAAGTAAAGATATCTCGTGCTTTTTTGATCAGATTTTTAAAAGATTTTTTTCTTTTTGATTCTTTCTTCTTTTAAAGGTGCTTTTTTCAGACTTCTGAAAACTTTGTTGAAGTCTTATAATATGTTGAATGCAATGGGAAAATAAAAATGAAATTGTAATTGAAAATTAAATATAATCAAATCACAATAATAGAGGGATCAAAATTCTTAACACAGTTATTAGGTACCTACACTTAATGACCGTTAGGTACACTAATAACCTAACCTTCACCCATGTCAACCGAAATTCATTATTATTTTCAAGAACTCCACATATCAGGATATTGTAGAGGTCATGGCATTATTTTGATAAGCAGTCAAATAAAATTATGTCTAATCGCTATATATATGCGTCTTGTCAAGCATTGTTCCTTCCGTAATGATAAAATTGTGTAAATTATATATTAAAAAAATTATCGCGGTTTATTTATCAGTTCGAAATATGTATAATATAATTAAAGTGATTGAATTGTGATGAAGTGCTGATCAAATTTTGTTACAGAATAATTTTAATACTGGTAGAATATTATTAAGTCAGTTAAATATTTATTAAGCTTATTAAAGAAATTAATTCAAAGCTCAAATAATTTGTTCTCTTTTATAAACTACTATCTACGAATATCTATCGCTTGTTTCGTCGTTGACAGATTAAAAACGAGCAATATTATTAATGATCGCCGATAGCAAGCCCACACAGCAACATTCTCGTACAAATAAATATTTTCCTTTTGTTATCATTGGTACACGCGGCCATTGTAGGGAATCTAGGTTTATGGGAGTTATACTCTCCTAGTACCTATATATCTTCATTTATTTTAATAATCATTTATTTATTAGTGGCACAATTTATTTATTTTAAACCTTATCCCACGGACGTTTATTCAAGAATCTGGTGTGGAACCACTCATCCACCTCACAGTCCTGACTTAGCTCCCTGTGATTTCTCTTTGTTCCTTGTAGTCATGGAAAAAATAAAAGGAATTTTTTTACGAGCCCGAAGAAGCAGTAACAGCCTACGAAACAACGATTTTTGACGTGTCGGAGGAAGTCATAAATGAATCATGATAAAAATAATGAATGAAACATAAATATTTTCAGACTTGGTTTAAGCGAATTGAAATATGCATAGAACATGATGGAGATTATTTTGAAAAAAATTAATACAAATAATAAAATTGTATAGCTTAATTACTGTTAGTCTCAAAACATACCTAATCACCTACGTGCTTATTTTCTAAATAAAGATACCAAAAATATAGTGAAGATTTGTATTGAATGGGTCTTAGAGAGAGGAAGAGGATGAAGGAACATTTACGTGGCGTTTGGAGCAGCCATAGCAGGGCGGAGGACCTGTGGACGCTCGAAAGGCGGTGCAAGTTATTGAAAATTTTGCTTGTATAGATTGCGTTAGCATGAGTGTTATTCATACAATACCATCAGTCTATGTCTCCACTGCTCGATATAGACCACTCCCAAAGCTCACTACCACACACGATCCTCGGCTCTTCTCATCCAACCACCACCGGCAAACTTCTTTAAGGCGTCTTTAAGGAGGGCGTCCTACACTGCGCTTCCCGGTACGTGGCCTCCATTCGAGGACTCGTCTATCGCACCGGCCATTGGTCGGCAAATATAACCTTTTTAAACTTTCGTGTTTTGAATATATTTTATATTCTAAATCGGGTCCATCTTTAATTTAGTAATCGATACCAATTTAATAAGTACTACAAAAATTTAAAGAGTTATAAGTCAAATGTAATTAAATATCACTTTAAAATGTTCTTAGTAATGCTAATGTAATGACAAAAAATCTCAACATCGAGCGTTTGAGATTTATTGTAATAAAAAATGTCAAAGTATTGTCCAAAAAAAATTACTTAGGGTATTTATACACTGCATTACACAATATCGTACTAAAGGCGAGCTTAATACCAGCCAACCTTTGGTTGGTGACTTATTACTAATCTTGAAGTCTTAAATACATTCAATTATTGTTGAACATAAATAAATCTCAGCCTCTACAAACAGTTCTAACGAATGTTGGAAACATGCATAAACGAAGTAATGCATGTCTAGTGATGGGTTCTTCATTCGAAGGATCTCATTTAACTCAGGCTCCATTACGATAAAATATTACTATTAATTTTGAAAATATTTCGAATGTTAAACAAATCAATTTTCTTACAGAGGCAAATCCCTTAGTTTGTGAAAACTTATATATTGGCTTACTAATAAAAACTTAAATAACTCATTATTGTAGCTCACTCACCCAGTCACTCATTTATTTACTCTCTTACATTCAGGCCGTGCGCACGATAGGTAAATTAACAATTAAACAATAAAATCATCGTTACAGACAATAAAATTAATTACCCTAGTCAGTAAACACTAACATTTAAACTTTAATTTTAACACTAATTTTAATACAATACAATTTAATACAATTTCTGCTATACGCGTACAAAAAGAACAACTCAATGGTATTCTATAGAAAATAAAAGATCAAGAGGCAGACCAAGGAGATGGATGGACTATATGGTGAAAACAGAAGGTGCCTAGTGGACAAGCAAAACAGAAAATAAAAAGAAACGGAGAGAAGTTGGGTGAAGCCTTTGTTCAGTACTGGGCTACCGAAAAATAAACATCCCAAAATATTTAACGATAGTCTTTTTTTCATTTATATATCATTTAACGATAGGTGAATAAAGGCTATTTTTATTTATTCTACGATATGTAAACAGATACATATACCGAATGACCGAATGACCATTTGTAAAATCATAACCGAATAAAATGTTTAATATTGATTAAATTGGTTTATTTAAGTCCATTTCTTCGCGTTAATTGTAGAGGATAATGGTGGGATAGTAAAGAAATTTGTGACATTTTTTGAAAATTTTCATGGACTTATCGAGTAACTCTTTCATTTAACGAGCGTCACAAGCGAGCGCGCCGCCATCTCTAGCACGTAAGTATCTCCTCGTCTTAAACGCCGGAGGCTCACCACGAGAGTGGGCGAGTATTACAGAGAAAATTGTCATTTTCCTGCGGCAGGTGGCGTGCGTAGATTTTCTCCGTCTAATGAGCGCACCTGTCCACCTCATTGCTAACTGTGTACTGATTTTACAACAGTTTTTGCATCATAATAACATCGGCAAGGACTTCCTGCGCCATTAGACGCAAGTGATTGACACTTGAGTAAGTTGATAATAACGCTAAAAGTTGGTTGTATTGGTTGTAAGGAATTTCATTTAATTATTACTTTAGATTTAGTTTGATATTAAGAGATTTTATTTGGTTTAAATATGTAATACGTACTGTGTTGACTGTTAAAATTTATATTTTGATAAATAATAATTGTAATCCATAAACGGAGAAAGGCAAAATTCAAGAAAGGCAACCGGAATGGTTGCTTTTCTGGTAATACGTAGGTACTTGTAATATGTCTACCGCATCGACTGTCAATTTATAATACTACAGCACATGCTATATGATATGAGGTCATGCATATCATATTTTCTTGCAACAATTTTGATAGTTTGATTGAGATAAATCTGATAAGTTTTGAATTATGTATTGAATTAATTAAGTAAATAATAATTATGTTTGTCCGGTTTCCTAACCGTTTCATTCGAATTTTGTATGAAACTTTGTGTACTACGATAATAGATACTTATCTATTCCCAGAAATGGAATGAAACACTCGAGAACAATTGCTCACTTGGATACATTTGAGTTACTTAAGTACAGTTTGTACAAGTTAATGGGAGTACTATGGAAAATTGGAAGATACATGTTGTCTAAAATACTAAACGAACTGCCAACTGAACTCCAGGTATTATACCTGAAAATAACTAAGAAGAGCAGACTTAATTATATAATATTAGGGCCTTGCCTATGAAATTGCTGTTTGTTCATAATGGCCACTTTGAACTTAATTATCTTGCCTTTAGCTTGGAATTCTAAATTCAAATTAATTTTAATTTAAAGCAATGACATTCTTTGAATGTCATTCAAAGATAACAAATTTATTTCAAAAATCAGTTATTCATTTGTTTTTCCGCCATACGAAATTTTGCTTAGATATCGTTGTGTTTGCAACGATGGAAAAGGTAAAAATTCGCTTTATGAATTCCGTAGTGGCAGCAACGCACCACGAACCTAGACGGCATGCATTATCAACGATGTGTACTGACCAAACACCGAAAAGGAACACACGCGCACGGTGCGTTTTTGGTTTGAACGTTTTCGTTCTGGAAATTAAGAAAAATAATTTTGGAAGACTATCACGGCAATATTAGGATTGATTACATAATTGACAATGAAATAATTATTCAAGTAACGATAGCAGCAATTCACGTGATTTTGATTCAGAATAGTGTAAAATTCTCATTGTTAATAAAACATATTATAACCAGAATGACATATTCCCTATTCTATCACATGCACGAAAGTACTATCATTATCTGTTAATAAAAGTATTTAATGCTACCGCTACAATTGTCTATAGTCACATCACTAGTTACATTAATCTGACATATTTCAAATCGGTAATCTGTCGACGGCCTAACTAAAATTTGAGTGGATGCCTCAACGGGTCGACTGAAGCGAGGTTCGTCGTCGATTTACTCTTATCCTAAACGAAATTGTTTACACCAATCTTTGACAGTGGAAAATGTTGGATAAAAATCCCCATACACATTATGTGACCTTTGTTTGATATCGGTTGGGCTAACACCTTCCTTTGTAAGGAACTCAAACACAGAACGATATTCCAAGGTTTTGCGAGTTCCTGTTGTTCTAAGAGTCGAAGAATCAAAACTAACGAGGGTTGTACTTTAAAAATTATCCACGAATCAGCAGGATAAATGACAATTACAATATGTCAAGCCTGAAACATTTGCACCCCACTGGTAATTAATAGTAGTTACATTATGTAAAAAATAAGCATGGGATTGGCTGATTACAGTTAGTGTGCGTGATATAACTACCATTCGTGCAATTTTCCGCGCACTTGCACTGTAAGCGTTTCAAATGAAAGTGGGGGGCGCATCTTCGTGAAATGCATGGACTGAAATTAATACCTACCTCAACAATAATAATTAATATAATACCTACCTTAACAATAATAATTAATACCTACCTTAACAATAATAATTAATACCTACCTTAACAATAATAATTAATACCTACCTTAACAATAATATTTAATACCTACCTCAGCAATGATAAAATTAATATCTACCTTATCAATAATAATTAAAGCTATTTTATTAACAATAATATTTTTTGTTATATTCAAGTCTGTTTACATGATGAACTTTTATCTATCAATTGATAAGACGCCTAACAACATATACTTATAACAACATTTCTTGATTTCTTTCATTTTTTTTTAAATTAACTGGTTATCAACTCTCCCCAGTCCTCGTGTTTCTCTCCATACTCCTCTAATTTTGTCTATACTTTATCGCATGTAAATATTTTTGTGTTTAATGTTTATTGTATTTTCCTTAAAATACGTAATAGTATAATCTTTAGGCCTTCGTGGAGATGGAAAAAAAAAGGGGGGGGGGGGGGGGGCCTTGTATCTTACATTGTTTACAGTATTATATTCTGAACAGATATTTTTTGAGTTGCACCACTCGATCTGCTACTTTAAATATACTTGGTACCCTGATAGTAGTCACGTTAACTATACAAAATAATTCATTTTGTAACAAATGTAACATTAACATTGTAACATTTTGTACAAACAAAAATATTTAAAATTGTAACAGGCCAATGTCTGTACATTATAGATATTGAAATAACACTAATATGGGGGGGGGGGGGTCTTTATTAGAGCAACAGAAGCCAAAACAACAGTTTTTTAGAAATTTTGTCTGACTGTCTGTCTGTATGTTTGTACACGCATCACGCAAAAACTACTGCATGGAATTGAATGCAGTTTTCACCGATTTATTGCTAGAGGTCTAACTTAAAATATAGGCTCCATTTTACCGCAGGAAAATATCTTATTCCGATTGTTTTAAATTTAATAAACCGAAGCGAAGTGAGGGCGGGTCGCTAGTCTCTCTATAAAAGAATACGTTGTCGCTTAAGACGTTTAGTCAATTAAGTCTCGTCTTAATCGTATACGGAGATTTGATGTGATTGGAGAAGTACAGCAGGTGGCTGGCGGCACGTTTCCTATTAGAATCGTGTTAGATAGTCCATTCAGTAATTATCAGATGCCGGCAGGTGTGCAGCGCCCACACGTACCTACCTATCTATGTACTTATACTTTATCTAAGTTACTTTCTTGCACATATGTATGTGTTGTTCCTTTGGTTTTAACAAGAAGTGAAATCATCTCAGTTCTTTGGTGTCGACCGGCTTCAGAATAGCACCACCCTGGATGTCCATGGATGTCTTCCCGTGGATGTCGTAAAAAGCGACTAAGGTATGGCAAAGCCGCTCCCACAAGCCCTGAAGAACTACACCACCTCTGACAGAATGGACTCACCAACCAGCTTGGCCAGCATGGCATTTTAAGGACGTACATCCTCATGCACAAATCAATGCGTATGAGAGGCCCATGCCCAGCAGTGGACGATAAAAGGTTTGGTTACGGTTTACAGAAAACATTGTATAAAAATATAGTGGACCAGATTTTTCCTAAAGCCTGAAATTTCCCGAATCTATCAATTGATATCAACTTTTAACATCCCATTGCAGGACACAGACCTGCAAATAAATCTTAGAAAATCGCTAGGGGTTCCGGGTTGTAATCAATACAGGCCCAGGGCGGATTGGTGGATACACATGCTTCTGATGTTTTTTTTTAAATTCACATGCATGTAGGTTTCCTCACGACGTTTTCCTTCACCGCTGAGTTAGTGATGATTTTTCAAAATCTGTATAGTGATAATGGTTAAGGATTTAATACATATATAATGTTACGAATTTTCTTAAATATATGTTTTTGGGCTTTGTATTTAGCCAAATTTATATGGAAAATTTCAGTCCCCAAAAAATTTAGTTTTTTAAAAAAAATGATTGTTGAAACTCATGAATCTCAGAATCATGAAAGGAATCCAAATTTCATCCAAAATGACTAAATATTGAATTAAAAATTAAATGCCGAAATGGGATAATTGGAAATTATCACCGAATTATTTCCTATTTTTCCTTTTAGCTTCCCTTTTAGGATCTTTTAGCCTTTGTAAAGTTCTTTTACATTCTATATTACCAGGATACGGTCTCATTTCAATACTGAAGACACCCACACATAAAAGCGTAACTAGTTCTCGTAATGTATCCGAACAGGTAGTGCAGCATGCCCGGGGAGCCTACCTAACAGGCACCTAACGCTTTTCTAACATCACCCGCACCTGTCGCGGTGCTTTTTAATCTTATTACTTACCAGACCATATACGGCTACGACTGGAATTACGCTATTACACTGGCCAGAGACAGAGGAAGTTATAGAAAGGACTGTTTGTTTATTTTAAAGTAAATAATAAGCAATAGGACAATTTCCACAAAAATGAGGGAAACCCAAGTGACATTAAATAGGCCACATAGAGATGCCGCAAACAGAACCGATATTGCTGCTGACAAGTCCCCTAGATGCTGAGATAGGCATCTTAAGATCTGGTTATCTCAGTATGGACTAGGTGAGCTGATAGATGAGAATATAATGAGCGGGGGGTATAATGGAATAAAGGATTCTATTATACATTTACTCCCCACTTCCTCCTTATTTTTACTCCCCCCTCCTCCTATGAGAAAGAAAAGAACTGTAATGGGATGAGGACAATTCCTCGTCCCATTATGACTTCCTATTTCACATCTTTCTCAACCACTTTTACAAATCCACTCCTAAATCTCCGAAGGTAGGCGGCGCTACCGAGGACGTGGCCGCTTTCGTCGTTTTCGACTAACATTGACTAGATTTTTCTTTTTTCGGATTTGCTAAATTGTTGTGGCCTTAATGGCCTTTCAAGAGTCACCAGACATGTATAGTTTAGGGAGAGCGCAGAAGGCGCTCAGCTAGGAGAAAAGAGTGTGTGCAGCAATGAGCCTAAGGGCTCCCCTGCCGGTAGACCGAACTGTCTACTAAAGTGGCTAAAGCTAAAGTGGCTTAACATACGTAATAGACGAAATGTACACGCATTCACTATGTTATACAACATACTTCACAACACCTGGTCTCCGGAATACCTTAGTGAGCGCTTCGCATTTAAACAGTTCGTCGGATGTGTACCCGCACGCACTATAATAAATTTTTAACTACCCCCGTGTATCGCACGGATTATTATGCCCATTCGTTTACCTGTACAGCAACACAAACTCTGGAATAGCTTACCGGTTGGGATTAGGGAGGCTCCGTTAATCGATGTCTTCAAATCGCGTGTATCTGAAACACATTTTACTCAAACAGTGTGAATGACTGATATGTTTATTATTATTTTATTTGTATTTTTATGTATATATTATGTATAAATGTATATATACATGTATGTGTATGTAAATTTATATTTATGTTTTATTTATGTACTTAGTGTAATAGTATCAAAACGCTATTACATTTATCGGCACTACCCTTAGCCTGCTCTCAACCACCAAAGGTTAGCTAGAAGAAAATGCTATATAGCATTAAGTTAGCCTTTATACACACATTTTGGTGCAATAAAGAATTTATCTATCTGTCTATCTATCCAGGCCTGCGGAAGGAACAGACCTCTGCTTAGGGCGTTGCTTTGGGAGGGCACGGCGGGTTCCCGAGTCGATGAGAAACTAACGTTGACATATATCATGAATGTCGCAAGGTGACAGTATCCAAACACTGTCTGCTAGTCTGCCACTTTCTTTCCATAAAAAAGTTGAATCAACGACTTGAGCGAAAAATGTATATTCGATATTCATATATTCGAGGACACCTAAGAGTAGACCTGTATTGATTTGGATTTATTTGCCCTAGAAAAAAAATGTTGATTTTTCTTTAAAGAAAAGCAAAGCAAACCCGATGTCATAAAAAAAATGCACAATAATACTTTACGGTATTCTTATCGGCTCAAAAATTTCCTACAGACGAAGATCAAAGCTAACACCGTTCATATTGTGTTCGATTTCGGGACACTTCGTCCCAAACCTAGCATCGGTCAATACGTATATTTTCAGACTATTCTAAAAAATCAGTTGTAATAATATTAATTGTAGTTCAAATAAATAATCCTTTTTTTTTAAGTGTTTATTCACTGACCACGTAACAACTGTATTTGGCCTTCGGAAGTTTGTTCATATTTCGTCCTGTCGCTCTCAGCTTAACTGGCTACCTATCAAACAACGTAGAAGTATTAGAATATTATGTACGCTTTATTCCATTTTATACGATCCATTTGTGACACTCATAATCGTCATCTTCGCTCATGACGCCGACAATGCCTCTCTGTACCTCCCTTCTCGCCGTACTGGCTTCATGTCCAATTCCTTTGCTATTCAGCCAGTAACTTTCTGGAATGCGCTTCCCACTGACATTAGGAAAGCACCGAGTAAAAGAGGTTTTAAAAGATGGCTTCAAAATAAATATTTAATAGATACTTCAGAGTTTGTGATCTATATTTTTGCCCTACTTTTCATCGTTTCATAATGTTTTCTGCTCTCTTATGTATTATATATATATTATGATATTATGTATATAAATATGTGTAACTATGTATATGTACATATATGTGCACGTATAATAAAATATTATTTGTGTATATAATTTAAATAATTTGACCTGGTGATTGACTGGTAGAAAATGCCATATGGTATTAAGACCGCCATTTGTACAAACTACTTGTGCAATGAAGTTTAAATAACTAAATAAATAATGGTGACTATAATTTTCTTTTCAGACTACTGTCTATCGATGGTATGAACAATGGATGTGAGATACTTAGTATTGAAGCCATCACACAAAATTGTAATCGTCTATCTAGTAACCGCCATATTCGTATAATGATCACTAAGACCCTAGGAGTTTTTCCATGTTCCTGAGACTCTTACGTCTATGGTCGGTCATAGTCCTGTGGTTAATAGACATGATTTGAGCGTTCTAATGCCGCCGCGGGCATTGAGCTTACGTACATGGAGTACACTCGACGTTCGTCCTGTCACCTGCTATATTCCTCGCCGTGATTATACGCACCTGTTAGATGGAGTCGCTAGGATGTAATGCTTGTGTTTACTTTAACTGCTATCAAAGGATCGAGATTGTAAGATTAGTTTATTATTTACGAGTAGGTATATTAAGACGGAGAACGTGGCTTGTGTACACGTTTGATTAATAATTACCAGCAAATAATAATTTTATATAACTTACGTATTATTCCGCTTATAGATTTATTTATGTAGGATAGTTTATTTTGGTTTATTAACCACAGCTTTCGAAATCTCTTTGCGGTAACATCACAATTAAACAACTGAACGTAGGTAGGTAAGGAAAGCGGAAACTATAGCCCCTTTATCATAAAATTTTCATCACGTACAAAAAGGTAATACTATCTTTTGTGTAAAACATAGCATTATATTATAACAGATACAGATTACATGTAGTAAATCATTGCTGGCTCGCACCTGCCGCTGCGTGCTCGGCATAGCTTCTATACCGGCATTTGATATCGTCGCGTGATTACATTCACCTAGCATCGGAGTAATTGATGAAATGATAATTATAATCCAGAACGAATTTCACATGTTTACGAATATTTTTATTAATTTCCGTTTCATTTAAGGAGCCCCCTAAACGATCAATTATGTCGTTCTTTTTCAGGCAAAAAGTACAGAGCCCACAAATTTATGTATTTTCCGAAAATACGCCAATCAAATCAGAATCATGAGCAGAATCCATGATTTCAGGCTTGGGGAATGGTTCGATTTTTGTGTAAATTTAATATTTGCTAATAAGTTGTCTTTGTGTTCCGAATAATTATGTTTTAGTTTTTGGGTGTCCCTAAAAATTTCGAAATTTTTGATAAACTGCAATGATACTGCATTTTTTTCTTTTTTTTTATATAGAGAAGTAGGCGGACGAGTATGCGGTCCCATGTGATGGTAAGCGTTACCGCTGCCCATTGGCACCAGCAACACCAGTAGGTATGTGGGTACGCGGCCGGCTTTGCAAAAGCCTACTCCGATCATTGATAATAGTTAGCTGAGGTTTAAGTGTGACGACTAATGAGCGTGAATTATACAACGCTAGCGTATCCTGGCGCCGCACGCTGCGCAAGCGCCGCTATCTGAATTAAATTAACCGCTGAAACTACTTGCGAACATATATAGAGCAGTTTCATGTTGCTATTACTATTGGCTGCAAGATTGGTTATGCTCACCTCCTAAAAAGACAGGGTATTAGTAACATTTTTAACAAAAACATAAGTAATAGTTTTTCGACCACCAACCACTTTATCGTATTTCTCCAATGTACGCACGTGTTTAGATAGTGAGTGAAATATAGCCAGAGGCCAATCCCATCCTATCCCTCCCTATTTTCTCAACCCTTTCTCCCAATCCATTCCTTAATTTGCAAATGTAGGCTGCGCATCCGGGGGCGTGCCAACGTTTGTCGTCCTCGACTGATGTTGGCATGTATCGCGAATGTCCATGAATGATAGTATCCACTTACCATGAAGTGGATCGTATGCTCGTCTGCCTCCTTTTTTCCATAAAAAAAAACTTTAATAAATCGATAGAATACCTTTTCGATTTATTAAACAAAAATGTCCTCAGTGAAATCTCCAAAAACATCTCACAACCGAGATAATGAAGATCAAAGTTATAATTTTCAACCGAAATATTATGTATTTTTCTAGAATGATATCAAAATGCACTTATCCTTTTTTTTATAAGATGGGCATATATTATCCTTTATCCCACCCTCGACTCTTAAGGCTGGCGAATGCCAACGGCTTTTTTACATACAGGTAGGTACAGTATTAATAACTCTATACATTTCCTTCTAAGTACTTAAGCTTACGCTTCCCTTGATTACAACTTGATTTGAATATCGCTACGGTGTCAACAATTTTCATGTTAAATACTGCCTTACCAACTTCAGTCGCTTTAATTGAGACTGGTCTTTCTAGGCTGTATGGAAATCAGCTAACAACATCATTATTTACAGGATAAAATCGCTGTAATGCAACGAATACACTCTGACTTGCCTCAGCGTTGTACCCATCAAATCAAATGGCTTTCCAGTTGTATTAAATATTTGATAGAAGGCCTTATCGCAACCCACCGATTTATAATCACAGCCGACTAAGGGATGACAAAGCTGCTACCATAAACACTGAGAAACTACACCACCTCTAAAAGAGTGAACTCGCCAATCCGCTTGGCACAAGACAATGAGCATGAGGAGGTCCATGTCCAGCAGATGACAATAAAAGGCTGGTGACGGTATAAAATCGTAAGTTTTATGATTCACTACAATCGTCAGCGGTTAAAAGTCGCACGGTTATTTACAATGCGTTCTATGATCTAACCAACCGGTACGACTCGTTGCTGCGGTCTTCATTTAATGAGTTTCAATCTACATATGTCATGGTTAATGGTAAGTCTCCGGGAAATTTTAATTTCGTAATTCAACGCTTGTTTATTTCCTAGAATGGCCGTGTGAGAGGAACCTCTTTAAAAAGTGATGATATCATTTAATGGGTGATTTTAAATTAATTTGTGGTGATGGTGTTTAAAATTAAAACTAGAACTGATTAATGTTATATACGATTTTTATTTATTATATCATTCTTTACTTCTCAAGAGTTTTACAATTTATGTGTCTATATATTTTATGATATAGAGATTCATATATATTATAATCCTTAAAGGGGCCAGTAAGAGACAATGTTCGGAAGAATATTGTCAAATACACGCGATGTTATTACATTCGATAATTAATATTTTAAGGAAACGTATATCCAATATTTATACCACTTTCATCACCAAGAAACTAAACAATACCGAAACATGTTTTCTTTCAAGACTGAGTTTTGGTTAGAAAGAGCGATTAATAATCTTAATATTTAAAAAATATTGTTCTATTTTCTTTATTAGTCATTGTATCTCTGCATATACTCATATCGAGAACATAAGGAAGTGATAAGTAAAATCACAACAAAACAACGTAATACGGAACATCATTCATTTGATAATCCCATTACTAATATAATAGGAGATCTTTAGTAATCTAATTTAATAGTAGGTATTTTAACGATCACAGAGCTGTTACTGATGGTACGCTCAACACCTGTGTCATTATAAGTTATATTGTACGGCGATCGTCGCTCTGTTACAGCACATTCATTAAATATAAGTGTCCCATTCTGTGTTCAAACACTTATTATAATTTATTGTTTAATTCGTTTGTCAACTGTCACTGAAGTGTTTATGTCTAACACCTGCTACATTCTTGTTTGATACGGTATTTGATACCGATGAGTGAGAGCAGTGATAAGCGGCCAGCGGTAACTATAGCGCAATGAACAAAGTGTTTTATGATTTTCTATGAAAATGGGAGGAATGTATGTAATATGGCTAGAAACCGAACTGTGGCTACACCTAGGTCTAGTCGGCTAGAATTAGGCGCAGCCGGTAGCGGTCAGCTAGAACTATAATTGGGCCGTTCTAATAGGTCGGATTTGACATAAATGACGAACCATATAATCCGCAGATGTGAAATATTAATTGTCATAGACACAACGCTTCCAATCGCCTATGTCCAACGCATAGGTATGTCAAATCCGACCTATTAGAACGGCCCAATTATAGGTGCAGCTTTTTACAGCTAGAACTGGGTGCAGCTAGAACTTAACCTAACCTCATTCAAACTGGCTACAATTAAGTGTTGGCTAGAACGGATTTTTTCTACCCAGAAACGATTTGGCTCGTTAAGGGTTATTATTTATTACTATTATTACTTAAGAAAAAGGCTGCACCTAGTTCTAGCCGATTGCGACCGGCTGCGTTTAGTTCTAGCCGGCAAAACCTAGGTGTAACCATACTTCGGCTTCTAGCCATAACATAGGTAGGTAAACGCATAAGGCAATGAGCGGCTAATATGTATTCCTTCATTATCATACACCGACTAATAATAATCGATAATATCGCTCCGGCACCAAATTAATTTGTAATCGCGGCTCCTTTACGGTGATTATTAAAAACTAAGTACTTCCCTGCCCACAGATAACGATTTAAAGTGCCGCTGTTTTTTAATTATGTAATGATTTTTTGTTATCAAAATTATGCATCAGATTGTGTACAATTTATGTAATCTATTTGATAAATGAACTGTGCAAGAAAATTTACAAACAAAATTTTCTAATTTATGATTAATACCTAAATCATTTGCAAATTATTGCCTCATCATAATACCTATAAATAGTGAGGTAAAAAGATGATGTTGGAATACAAGTAGATTTTAGACAAACCCAGTATACTGAATAGGTTTTTTTAAAGAAAATCCACCTCTTTGATCTGAAATTTAGTACGCGATACTCAGCTAACGCAACGAGTTTTCAAACATTATTCCATTTTAAACAAATAACCGTCATTTATAAATAAAATAAAACATTTAGCGCCTTTCTCACCACCTCCTGATACTTTATCAGAGGGTATCAGAAAGTCAGTAGATTTAATTGGCACGTAATTTATCTATCAAATTGTTAACTAAGGGCCTTTCTCACTACCTCCTGATACTTTATCAGAAGGTGGTGAGAAAGACCCTTATACAATTGCATACGCTTTACTGACCAAAAAACATCTTTCTGTTGAAATATAGTAAACAATTTTAGGCGAGTCCAAATCCGTATTTTCTTTCGCGACTAGTTTGCGCAGTTATCTGGATGTTAAGAAGCTCTAGGTTCTCAACGTACGACGACTAGTTTTCTATTAATTTCCCCATATGGATAATGTAAAATACATTTTATCCTGATACAAAGTATCTAAAAAATAATTATATGTAGATACCATCTCCTTTTACATACTCATATTAAACTAACTACGTCTCGGAATGCTAGTAAACAATAATTTTAGGCAAGCCCAGGATCCTTATTGGGTTTTTCCATGTCGACTGGTTTGCGTAGCCATCTGGAATTCGGCACTAGAGGCTTCAAGTTCCGCGTACGGCCGGCGAAGGAATGCAGCCACGATTTATTTCGGACCAGTCCTTTATCTGGCTATCTATTTATTCAAGCCTTGTGTTTACTTACATCATTGTCTTGTTATGGGCTTCGAACTAATGACGTCAATAACATTCTATTATACAAAATAGCACCCATTCGCAAGTTGATGAAGTAAATTGCAAGTAAAGACTTAAAAATTTCACGGTTATTTATAAATGTTATATTTTTTTATAGGTACAAAACCATGTACCTGTTTATACATGATTAAATATGTATAAGTGCTTGTAAAATAGAAAAAAGTGCACTTATTTGTCAGCAATATTTCTCTATCAACTTGTAACATAATTTTCAGAGCATATTTTATGTAGAATTTTTTTTTTAAATATCTCAAATAATCTCACGTTGCGTTCTCCTGATTCCGTCTGTTTGTTTCCAGAAATCCCAGGGAACAACGGGTTTGATTTTTTATTATTTTTCCATAGAATTATTATTTTTCTAATGTAAGTTCTCTTGTATTGTTTCTGAAAGTTTTTGTTAAATTTTAAACACTACAAGTTTGGGTAAACTGCAACTAATTATATGTTTATGAATATTTTCTTTCATGTTTATTTCTGCTTTTATATTGGTATTTTTAACAGTTTTCTCCTGTTTTCTTTTATCCACATGCATTTAAACCCCATTTGCAAGTTATAACGAAAGAAAGGTCATTTATGTTTATTTTTTTAATAACATTTAGGTCCAGAATATTATCGTGCAAATAGCGCCTGAAACATTTTAGCGAGCAAACGTAGATCACACTCAACATACGCTTAATATGGTAGGTAACGTTTAAAATTAATCGCGTTATACTTTCACTGACCTTTTGATAACAATCGACTGAAATGAATATCGATTCAGTATAATTAACTCAATGCTTTAAGTTTATTAGCGGTGTTTCGCTCTAAATACAGTTTTTTTACCTTTCTCTACATGAAAATTAAAGTTAACTTTCGCAAATTAAAAATGCTAAGGTTATCAGGAGTATTATCGTTAATGTAGTGGTATCCGTCACAGCAAGCAAATTAATAAATGAATACCATATCCGAGAGGTGGTCGCGGCGACGACCTGGCGGGAGAACACCTGCGTCCACGCATCTCGACTCCCACTTATAAATAACAATCTTAATGCATCGATCATAAAGTTTATAATCATTTGCATTGATCACATTCTCAATACAAATCACGGATGTAACTAACAAACAATTCAAATGTTTCTGTAGTTATATCTTTAAAGCAAAGCTAGGTTTTTTATGGTCAATAGATGAATATCTAAAGGTCAATACCATTGTTGAGGAATTTATACTGTTTTACTGTATACAGTAAAACGTTTCGAATAATAACAAATAACTAATAGGTGAATAACCTTACATAGAAGATAAATTAAACACGAATTCAATTTGATATTCATTAAATATATTTTCTGGTATGACACAGTGTGTATGTATGACATTTCATAATGTACCTATTAAAATAAATATAATAGGTAGTCAGAAAAGTTCGCGGCCTTTTTGGACGTAGATCTTAGCGTGCTATATTTCTAGGAATACTGGTCACTGGCAGGAAAGTGATATACCGTTCGACAGCTGACTTTTTGTAATGGCGGCAAATTGAAATTACAACTCAAAAGATTTCTTTTTCATATTTTTTAACAATTTTAAAATGGAATTAATACGGAGAAAATTGGATATGTTTTGCAATTGTTTTTCGACAAGGATATGAATGCTTCTAGTGCTCGAAAAGAGATTTGTGGTGATTACGGAGAAGATGTTTTATCTAAAAATACTGGAAAAAAATGTTTCAGTCGATTCAGGTCTGGTAATTTTGATGTGAATGTTGTTCCTCGCCGTGGTCGTCCTATTAAGGTACATGTTGATCGTATCATTGAAAAATTGATGCAGATCGACACATAAGCAGTCATCAAATTGCGGAAGAGCTTAGCATTCACCACTCAACAGTTTTGGATCACCCGCATAAGCTGAATTTTGTAAAAAAAAAAAGCTAGATGTATGGGTGCCGCATGATTTCAATGACACAAGCTTGGTGAATAGAATTTCCATATGCGAGATATTGCTAAAACGAAATAAAAATCGATCCATTTCTGAAGAGATTGGTAACAGACGATGAGAAGTGAGCCATCACAAATAGTCCCAAAGCCGGGCCTCACTCCGAACAAAGTCATGTTGGGACTGGAAGGGCATTGTGTATTACGAGCTTCTGCCACATAGTCAAACGATTAATTCTGACATCTACTGTCAGCAATTAGTAAAACTGAAATAAGCATTTAAAGAAAAACGCCAAGAATTAACGAATAGAATAGGTGTAGCTTCCAATCAAGACAGTTTTCGACTTTGAATGAACTTTGATGACTAAATAAAAAATGATGGAACTTGGCTGGCAAGTTTTGATGCATTCTCCATACAGTCCAGACCTTCAGATTATCATTTATTCCGCTCTTTAAAAATTTCATTTAAAAATTTAAATGGAGTAAAATTACATTCAAAAGAGCCTTTATAAACCATTTAAAGCTCAGAAACGCTCAGGTTTTCACTCAGAAACCCCAAAAATTGTATAGCGATGGGATAATGGCTCTGCTAGGAAAAAAGCGAAAGGATGTCGAATTAAATGGACAATGGAATATTGTATAAATATTCAATAAATATTTATGTAATACAAAAAGAGTCTTTATTATTTTCACTTTAAAAAGACCGCGAACTTATCCGATTACTTAATATTTGGATTCATTTCATGATAGAATAGATTCGTGGCAGAATTACTATAGGCGAATTAGTAAACAAATTAAGGAAAATTCACCAGTAAATTAAGTGATAAAATAAATAAAGGAAATGAGTTATCTTTTTAGTTAATTTTCTTGGCTCAACCTCTTTTTCTGTTTGTAAGCACTAATTGGTGCTCTATTAATGTCTAAATTATAACAGTAGGTACTTAATAATATAATTTTATATCGTATTATCAATCATAAATTCTCTAATTAGCGCCACCACATATTTTTAGAAGATAGCTCATATTTTTACCTCCATACTGCTTATTATAATTGTAATTATAATTGTATAATTATAATTATCAAAATTATAATGGTAATGACATTGAAAAAACACGAGACTGATATATCACACGTTTTATAACACATGCATTGTCCACGTGCATACAAAAATATTCCCTTGTATAATATCTACATGAAATATAAAGTTATGTGAAATAGTGGCATAATTTAGAGATTAATAGAGCTTTATATTGTGTTATAATTAGTGATTACTCCAATATGGAACTATATGTTCCAAAGTATTTAAACGATATCAACAAAATTTTACTTTCAAGAGACGTCAATAGATGGCACTATACTTAGAAAATACCGACATTAGACAATAAAAACGAAAACGTTACTTTTCTATAAATAATTTCAACATACAAACATTACAGAAATAATCACTGACATAGTTCTTATGATAATTTAAAGTAACAGAGAGCTATACTTAATACTTTTTAAGTTATTAAATAAAAATGTAATCGGATGTAAACCGCGGCAACGAAGTTTTCGTCAACGAAGGTATATATACACAAGTTTGAAAAAGCTTCTCTAGAGTTTCTACCAGTTCAACTCTCGGGGTTACATACTGAGTCCTTGTGACTACTATTACCCTGTGGAAAGTCCCCGGAGACAGGGCGGAAAGCGTCTTATCGTATTGATAAAGGCCGAACTTAGTACCGTAGGGGAGGAATTTTAACCTGCACGGTACTTTGCTCGTAGCGTTACTCAGAGCAAAGGTAATGTTGCAAGGCGGTGTTCTATCTCTCGCCTAACCAAATGGGGCTTACTCGGTTTCGGAACTCTTCTTTTTTATTTTTAAACTTTAATTTTCAATTACATATATGTATGCATTTATTTTATAATTTTCTTTCGTTTTTTTATTTTCTTTTATAATATTTTTTATTTCTTTTTCCTGAAGTCTACTTATTTTATTTTTAAACGTTCATTTGTTTTGTAATTTACATTTATTCGAACATCTTTACTTTGTTAATATTGTTATATCTTCAATTTTTAAATAAAAGTTTTAATATAAAATCCTTCAGCAAAAAAGAAAATGTTCACCATTACAATACTGTAATAAATAATTATGTACAAAAAAGATGAAAAATACAATTTGTGAAGTTCTGCCTCCAGAGAGATTTGAACTCTCGACCCCTGGTTTACAAGACCAGTGCTCTAACCCCTGAGCTATGGAGGCTACGAGCGCCTTACTGCCAATATTCCTTTAGAAGCGATGACTACATTTATATTATAATGAAACGATGACGCAGATAAAAAGCACTTTAAACGTAACGTGTCGGTTTATTTATCATTGTTGGAAATAATGAAATTAATTACAGGTTTTGAGCGTTGAAATAAATACAAACTCCTTCTACAGTTCATTATCAACTAATTTAAAAAAAAAATGTTTGTAGTCCTACGAGCGCTTGTTTAGCCAGTGCTTTACAAAGTTTCGATCTTTTTAGTGAGTACTCTGAGTACTCATCTATAGATTAATAGCCATGTTAATTAAACATCGTACCGGGCCTTTTTGGAGGTAACTCGAGAAGTGAAGTTAAGTATTTCTTTGATTATTGTAAAAATTGTGTATGCGTTTTGTGGTTTAATTGTGATAGATAATTCAACTTCAAAGTGTTTTTTGTGGCCATACTTCTAGCAACTGCTATGCGAAACCCCGGTGCGTAAAGTGCCTGGGTGACCACGGCACCAGCAGCTGCACCCGACCCAAGGGCGCCGAGGATCCGCCTGGCTGCGTCCTCTGCGGGCAGCTGGGGCATCCCGCGAACTATCGTGGTTGCCCTAAAGCGCCGCGGAGGCCATCCAGGTGGGTCCCCGCCGGACCCCCTCCCCCCGCCAAGCGCTTTCCTACGCAGGCGCCCCTGGCCCCCCTTATGTCGGTGCAAACAAAAGCACCATTACTCGCGCCTTCTGCGCAACCCACCCCAGCCGCAGTGCTCACACCCGCGAGCTTCCCCTCGCTCCCACCCAAACCTGCGCCGCAATCCTGGCGCAGTACCACCTCAGCCGCCCCTGCGCAGCAATCTTGGAGGATCACTCCAGCCGCCCCTGCGCCGGCCCCCAAACCCGTCCCTAACGCCACCTCCTTCCAAAGCCAGGCTAGTCCTGGGCTAATGGAGGACCTGGCTCTAGTCCGCCGCTTCCTAGGGGCCATAAATCCCCAGGAAATTAAAAACCTAGCCCAAGCGCTCAGGTCCACTGACGGAGACGCTCTAGCCCGTCTAGACCATGTCATCAAGTACGAGCACGTACTTAGCGCCCTCGGCCTCTTCAAGGCCTGCCCCTGAACTCCCTTAAAAGAACCCGACGACCCGATCACCGCTGCCAATGCGGTTCTCACTCTGCACCCAAACACAGTACACAGACACCGTCCCCGCCGGCCGAGACGTGGACGTCCCCCTCGTTACACCGTTAATACACACCGGCCCTCAGCCAACCTTATATTCACTAGGTATAGACACGTGCCTGGGCGCTTCTCGCCGACTCGCGACCCCGCGGTATCCCCCCATTGCAACGCCCTAAGCCGAGGTCCGTTCCTTCCGCCGGTTTACCGGCGGGGGAGCCCCTAGGCTGTTGCAACGCACACTTTTCTCCTGGCTGGAGCGCCTTCTGCGCTCGCCCTACATCAACGCGACCGGTTATCTTGAAAGGACATAAGGCCACAAGAACTAAACATACACGATGTTGAGGCAATCAGGTTTTTTAGTCGGTAAGAGTCCGACACTACCTGATACCACCTAGGCTGGCCCAGCCAGACTAGATGGTACCAGGTGTCCTATGCAGGATTTTTCCTGATTGTCTCTCCTAACAAAAAAAAAAAAAAAAAAGTGTTTTTTGTGTTAATTAATGTTTGTGATAATCGAATAAAAGCATAGGACTGCGTTTTTCGTGTGCTTCCAAGGAGTCTTCTCTTTTGTCTCAGTAAACTATCACTTTACTAAGCGACTCCTGACTTTATAGTTCGATCGACGTGCGGACATTGACAAGATGTGTTATAAATTGTTTTGACTTTAGGAAGAAAAACTTGACACTGGCAGAATGTGCTAATTGCACCATTGCCGTATACGAAGAAAACAAAACATCGTACCGACCTTAATTAAACAGAAAGAACGTCAAATCTCAACAAATGAAGCCTACGAATAATTACTACGAGTATAAATAAACCTATCAATCGAGTCATTTTTGTATAAAAAGTAATTTTATTTAGACAATTACTTTCCAATGGAATAATCTTTTATTAAATTCCTGACACATTATGTATAATTATACATAATTATACATACATAATTCTATACATGCAGCGGCGGCTCTAGCCCATGTAGCGCCCGGGTGCAATCAATACCCTGGCGCCCTCTAGTAGGCTCTTTGGAGGCGTCGCGAGCGGCGCTCGGCGCCCCCTAACACCCTGCGCCCGTGTGCACCGCACACCTTGCACCATAGGTAAAGCCGGCTTTGTATACATGGTCTAACATAGTCGTATCGAGTACCAGTCGATTAATGTTTGTCTTTGATCGAAAGTCGCCGGTAATGGTTGGATGAGAAGAGCATAAAACCTTGAGTGGTGGTGGTCCTTGGGAGAGACCCATACTTAGTGCTGGAGAGACACGGGCAGATGGTATATTATGTATAATATCTTAAGCATGTATTGTTACTGGTGTCTTCCTATGTAGCGTCTTTCCATTTAAAATATGTGGGAAGTTAATACATTTGGAACGTCGCTCGTTATGTGACGTAGCGTCATGTCTCCGGCTATAAAAAAAGACTAGGTACGAATTTTATTTTTTCAATGCTATGTTCTGTCTAAAACACTTACTTTAGTAGCTAACGACATTAACATCAGTCCATTTAGAGCCCGGATCATCTGGCTTCAGCGCCTACCTTTTATTACACATTAGCCAAATCCTTCTTATGTAAATTATGAACTCCTTACGTGAATATTTATTACTCATCCAGCAGTGTTAAGTAATGGTCACACAATGCATGTAAATTAACGTACTGATATTTTATGGAAATTAAAAAAAAAACATATAATATCTTTCGATTTGACGTAAATATTATTAACTTTATAAATAGTCAAATTCTTGTAATTCAGAAATAAGTTCGTTCGAAATATTGTTATAGTTTGACAATGAGTTAAAAGCAACGTATGTGGATCTACACTTTTCCCAAGTACAATTTTAAATTAATAATCCGTTTTAACTTTTTCACACTCTGCTTAACTATAAAAATTAAGTTGAAAGTGAAGTGATTCATTATCTTAAATACCTTGGTACCTATCTCTATCCCTTTTCCTTATACGAGACGTGTTAAAACACCTGTACACAGTCTAAGCCCAAAACTTGTCGTGTTTACAGACCGCCAGATGTCCGTCGGACGTACATAGATAGGTACTAAGACGTCAACTAGACACATGAGCACCTTAATTATATAGTACTAAAGACTAAAATGGAATAGTTTTGGGTACATTTACGTGTAATAGTGGTGGATTAAATAATTTGAATCTACCAAATGCGGAGAGCCATCGATGTGGAGCAACACCTACTTGGGATATGTCATTTTGCATACTGCCGACCAAGGATGGTAAACAGTAGTCTATCAAATGTCGGAAAGATCTTTAGTGGAATTAAAAAAATAACTGTAGTTTGATCGACTGGTGTTTCGGATTTAACATATAAGTTTTTTTTTATTATTACATAGTGGGGAACGAACAAAATACAGGTAAATCTAAATTAAATTAAATTCTAAATGACAAGTCCGTATGAAACACAGCCCGATTCAAGGCAAATTTTTCACAAAACACATTAATTAGGTACGACGAATAAAATTGTGTTTATGAGTACTCAATAGATAAACATGTATCTAATTTACATTTAATTAGATTCGAATCCAAATTCAAAAGGATGAGGTCCCGCTCCCTAAGAAATAAATAACATCAGCAAGTGTATTAGATATGGAGAATTAATTACATATATTGTTAGTTAATTAATTATACTAGCTTACCTTGTAGTATTAGCACATTAATTACTTAAACTGATAAAGAATATTGGCCAATAAAACACCAACCGGTACGCTGTGTAGTACCTAATTAGGTCTGTTATTTTATGGCATTTCAATGAAAACTATGAACTGTCAAATAATCATTAATAAAGACGAGTACTTCGTTTATGCGTTTATCGAAATATTTCGCGGTGAACAATTTTAGCGATGAACTTTTTGTTTCCATTTATTTATACTTACAGGTTTACGATCAGAATTATAATTATCTTTCACTTATGCATAAAAGTGTCTTGCGTGAAAGGCAATCATTAATTAAATAACCTTTAAATTACGAGTAATTCCTTATTTCATTATTTTATTAAATCGTATGGTGATTAAGGTACAATTAATGGTAACAGTAGAAATCATGATAATAATCGTAAATTAGTAAAAAATAAAAAAATGCGATTCATTAATTCGGGGTGCAGATTATGGCGAGCAGTGATTATGACGGCTACCTAAGGAGCCATTCGTCGCCTAAATTAGAAAGTTTGGCCAAATCAACATATATATTGATTTATCATTATATATTCAAAATACCCGTGACCGAATTTTTTTACCGAAACAGTCACAATTTTATGACTAGTTAAAAACAAATAAAAATCGCAATTTACAGATAATTTGCTAATATTAGGTACAATACTTTTTTTTGTCATCAGCCTATGTCTCTCCACTGCTAGATATAGGCCTATTCCAAGTCTCGCTACCATCTTCGGCTCTTCTCATCCTCATCACTGACGGAATTCCTCAAGTCGTCGGTCCACCTGACCGGAGAGCATCCTACATTCCACTTCCCGATATGTAGCCTCCATTCAAGGACCCTTACTCGTCTACCTCACCAGTTCTACGGCAAATACGGCCTGCCCCGGCATGCTAATGATACAAGTATTAATATTTTTTATGTAAACGGGTTACTCACGCTTTATATTTATTTATTATACCCAGTACTTGGGTCCAAGTCGATAAATAAATAATAAATCGTGAGTAACTCGTTTACATAACAATTATTATGCTCAACCACGATAACAAAAGTTTAAAATTGTATTACAAATATTGTTATCGAGACCAACCTGTAACGTCCCATCGCAGAGCACAGACAGACCTTGCAGTCACAGGAATATTCCGGATTCAGCATTCTGCTGATTCGTGAATATTATACGTAAGGGGAGTGTTTACAGTTTCTAACTCGACAAGCAACTTGTCGTTCATCTTGAGAAAAAAGAGTTGATAATAATTTTATACACAGAAAAATATAAATGTTATGTTCATTCATATTCAAATAGAAATAATAATTTAATAAATAAAAATTAGATTACGCCCAAGTATTTTAAATTTTAATCAATTTAAAAGTTGATTAATATCGGCGTATTTTAGACTCATGGCCTCATGAATCAAATTGCGCCGACATGTATTATTGTGTCCCGTGGATGGGGCATAAAAATATTCCATAACAAATCTGTATTGAAATTCGTTCTAAATAAGTTACTTAGATAGACCATATCTTAATAAATTTTATTATTATTATTGTAAATGTACTTTCTTTATTTCGTTTCCAAAAAAAACGTATCGGGGGCTTTTTCTAACTCTTGAAATTAGAAAAAGCAATATTTTTAGAAATATTTAACATACTATGATAAATATTCGTACATCAAAAAGAACAAGTAATTAATAAGGTGTTATAAACAATGGCAATGACCATCATGCACTCAAATCTGAAAATTTTTCTATGAATAAATAGGATTAACAAGGACAATTAATTCACCAAATAATCAATATTATACGATACTAGATAAAGAGAAGGAACCAATCTTTATTGACGTGGGATTGAACGAGACACATTTGTGAGGATCTGGCCACCTTGTTTTTTCAGCCTTTTAACGTTCCATTGCTGGGCACTAGGCCTCCCCTAAATCACTTGAGGTGGACATCCGCGATACATGCCAACATTAGTCCAAAATGACAAACGTTGGCACGCCTCCGGGACATTTTGGTTTTTCAGTGGTGAAAAATAAAAAATAACTGTAAATAGGGTCTACGATAAACACGGACTGCATAAATGAAAATACGATTACGAAGAAGAATTAACAATTTTTTAATCAATTTCATAATTAAATGTTATAATGTATTTGAATAGTGAACAAGTACTGTATAGATAGAGGATTGCGGTAGGCAGCGATACAGTTACTCTTATATGGCATGATCGTGAAGCAATCGAGTAATAAACAGTTCGGAAACCTACATCAGAGCCTCAATTAAATAACGACTCGTGCCCTTAAAAGTCGAATGCGGTATAAAAAATCAGGAGTAACGAGAACATTACCGGTATGTTACAGTAAATTATTGGTTTGCGGTGTTGTAGCATACGCCGCCGGCTGGCGGTCGCTGACCATAACCGGTGAGTGTAATGACGGCTAATTTCCGAACGGAGCGAACTGGGCGCCAATTTTGAAAATGGAATTCGAACCTACGTTTTTCATGAGACAACACTGATAATATGACTTATGAGCTTATTGTATTTTCTGGAGTAGCAAAAATATTAAATCTGTGGTATTTTCATTACATAGTAAAGAGATTCGAACATTTTTATAAGTGATATGTGAATTATGTTAAATATTTAATAATATTCACTACCGGCATCATCGATGTGGGAATAGACTAGATAAGATAACACATCTTACGTTCATAAGATAGAAATGTGGTTGGCAACTTCTCGTGAAGCAGGTGAGGAGGAGCAGATAGAACACTGAGCTGAACTTAACTGAACATAGAATACCTACTATAGACTGACGTGCCTGCCCTACAGTACTTGTATAACATATCCTCAAATCGATAACTACAGGTAATAAAACATAGATACTTACTTAAAATACTTACCTTGCACGATTAACAGAAAAATGGATTTAAACAGTATTCTACTTTTCTTTCAGGGAATAATTTTCAAGCTTAGTAACATAATAAATCCTGTGACGAATTGAAATCATTGGGTTATGGTGAATTTACGTAGATATGTTTTTTTCTGCGGCAAAGGCAAATTTACAACTGTGGTGATTATACTACTTATGAGACCTGATTCCGTGAATAATTGTAGTAGGGGATATTGATGTTACACATATAAAACTTATTGATTCACATGTTTCTGAAATATTAAATATAGGAATTAGTCAAACTGGAAGAAAACAACTATTATCTAATCTGTGCTAGAAACGGAATTTAACTCTATGCTCTATGTCATTTAAATAAACTTCTATTTCGTTCGTATATCATAAATCTATTATTTTAAGCATTTTAATTGTAAATAATACAATTTAGAGTTAAAATTACTAGAATATAATAAAAATTTAGGAACACATGTACCAGTGTATCTGTAGCATCATTTAAATTCGACTAGTTTATTGTCATTAACAGAGCAAGGGACAGGAAATGTAGCGATTAATAAGGAAGCACTTGGTGACGTTTAGTAAGAGTTAAACTGCTATCAATTAACTAAAATCATAAAACATGTTTTTATATCTGTGTTCCAATTTATTGCTTCAAATAATTGAAATTGTGCTGATTATTTAGTAATTTCACTGAATATGTCACTAATTACATCATATTTCATTACTTACACATACAATAATTATTAAAGTACCCTAAATTTATGAGTAGATGCTCTATATAGTATATACAGCCTGTTATTTATATAGTAAGTATATTGTACACCCGCTACGATTGTCATAATATATTGTGTGTAGGGTTCTCAGGTGGTTAATTTTTATCCGGACAGTTCGATTCTCAAAAGTCTGCTTCAAGTTAAGTATAAAAATCCGGACAATGAGTACCTACACTCATTTATTTTGATAATCCAAAGGAACTATTCCACAGAGATTTATAATTATCATAAAAAACACCTAGATAAATAATAAATAATTCTTCAAAATAGTTTAATTACATATTATATTTGATATCATACATCCGTACAGATGTAGTCAATAATTACACGTTGATTTATTAGTGGTATTTACACATTTTATCGTGCTAACTGGCATACCTGATAGTACGTTTTGACTGGCAATTAATTAAATTTAACTCGATTGTACCTCCTTGTGCTACTGCACTGAGAACGATGCTAACGGTACATTGCTTGTGGAAATACAAGGAGTATAAAATATGTAATTTATATCGATGAGTTATTTATAAACAATAGATACTAACGTATTCATATAGATGCGGAATATTTTTGAGAATATTTCCGCGTTGTAATAAGCTCAGCGCTAACTATAAGACTTAGAGCGTAGTGTTGTAAAAACGAGCGTCGAGCGCTCGACGCTGGAGCGCTAATTGTGCACTAATGAACTCTCAACACTCAAGTGTTAAAGGCTAGTGAGCGTTACAGGCCAAATATTTAATGTTTAATTGTCTTAAACCCTTGTAGTTAAAAGCTCGAGTCCAAAACGGTTAAGGCTAAGGTTCAATAACTCTAACACAGCGCGCCAGCATTCGAGCGCTATAGCGTTCTGCGCTCGTTGTAACAACATTGCTACAGCGCTAAACGCTCGTGAGCATTTTGTACTCCAGACTTTAATGCTCAAGGGCTTAAGACTCGCAAGCGTTAAGAACTTGGACTGTAACGCTTACGAGCTTTTAATGCGTCTTAAACGTTCATTAGAGCTGACGCAGCGGCCGACATAACGCTAATTTTTACAACACTAAGCCTCTCACAATTTAATTAATTTAAACTAATTGTAAATGCACATTGCACAACCTTCTATCTTAGAAACGTTGTAGTCTGTTACATCCTTGTAGCATACATCAAATACGGTTTTCTACCTTATTTTACTCCATATACTAAGTTGTCGTTTCTGCATTAAGTCTCCAAACTTGAAATGAAGAATTCTTAACGTCATTCTCAAGACTGCAATTAGTGCATATTTTTGCACCACGTAAACTTGATAATGGTGAATACTCGAGTAGAAAGTTGACTGATAATAAAATCTGCCATGTGTGAAATTTACAACTTGCGCCATAAAGTTTAAATTAATGCGTTTTGATCTTTTGATAAAGTCTCGTAAAATCGTTAATTTATCGACATTGTTTACTTCCTCGTAAATAAAATAATTCTCCAAATATAAAAGAACCAAAGAAGCTGAATTCTGAATGACAGGTAGTGTCTTTTTCCATCTAAATGCCAGAGCCCATTTCCGTACCAGCCTATCCTATCCCTCATTATATTCCCAACCCTTTCTCCAAATCTGTCGAACCTCATTGACAGCAGTCATTCGGTCGTCGGGTTCATCTACGATGTTCCGAGGACGACGACAACGACGGTAATGGGGAGGGGCAGTCCTATCGAGGACATAGGTTAGGCTAGCAACTACTAGGGGGTTGGAATAGTGAGGGACTCTGTTGTAATCTTTCACGTCCCACTGAGTCTTTCACGTATTTGACGATGGAGGGAAGTTCCAAGTCCTTGTAGAAGTCGACATTGCGTGAGTACCATGGGGCAGCCACGGTCTTACGCACTAATCTATTTTGGAGGGTTTATAGCATTTTAATGTTGGAGGGGACGTTTGCAAAGACAACGCTGCTGAAGTTCATTATGGGACGTACGCAGGTTTTGTACAATGTCAGCTTATTTCTAAGCGACGTTTTATTTCTCCCGCCTATGAGGGGGTTAAGGCGACCGAGAACAAAGGCGACTAGGTTCCGGACTGTTTTTATGTGTTCTCGGAAGGTCAGTCGACGATCTAGAGTGACTTTATTTTTTTATATACTAGTGGGCGGACGAGCAAGCGGTCCCACGTGATGACTCCGAGATATTTGGTCTTCCTAACCCAAGGGATAGTTTGACCGTAAAGGGATATGGGAAATGGGGGGGAGAGACGGAGCCTAGGGCTACGAGTGCCATCCATGGGGAAAGGGAAGCACATGCCTGAACTTTTCACCGGGTTGACCACTATCTTCCACCTCACAAACCGAGTGGTTTGTAAGTATGTGAGTGCCTAGGGTAGGTTGGTTCGTATACACTTCGTAGGTTCCTATCTGAGGCGTAGAGGACAATGTGATCCGGGCTCTATTCCAGAGGTGAGGGGGATGTCATTGGTGTAGAGGAAATAGAGCGTTGGTGCTAGACCGTTCTGAGCGACTCCAGCTCTGATTGGAGGGGCGCTGGACAGAGTGCCTTCGACTCTGTAGCGAAAAGTGCGAATGGTAAGGTAGTTTCGAATGATAAGAATGAGACTTTCAGGCTCCTCCACGTTGGTACAGCTTATAGACTAAATGTTGTGCCACACCTTATCAAAAGCTGTCGAAGAAGACAGCTGGGATCCGGAAGGGTCCTTTGGTTGAGACCTGTGAGGATGTGCTCCGTTGTTCGATGCACCTGTTGGATACAAGAGTATATGGTTCTAAAGACGAACTGTTCATGGATGAGTAGCCTTTTTGGGTTGATGTGACTCATTAAACTAGAAAGGAGAATTCTTTCGTTGATTTTATCTTTCGTTAGCGGTAAAGTTTCATTGCAGAGGTAATGTTTCATTGCAGCATTGTAAATAACCACAACAAGTACGATTAGGTTGTTCGGGGGGGCTTTTAAACACCTTATTAGGAATTCCATCGACGACAGGTGATTTTTTAATTTTGAGACTTGATGGTATCCTGGATTTCAGTTACCGTTACCGGTAGAAGGGATTCTGAGGGGGGGGACAGAGGCTGGACACCCCACCTCTCCGTCAACCGAGTCCACGTGTGACGCGCCGAGCGCCTGACGGCTACGGGAGCATTACACTTCTGGGCTGTCGGCCAGGCATTCGGCCTTCTCAACATCGTCAAATGCGGGAGGGCTGTTCAGTCTAGTCAGTGAGGCCATGGAGGCTATATTGTCTGGTTTTATAGATCTCGATAATCGCCAGTAGGCTGTGTGTGAAGGCGAGATATTTGACAACAGGTCTTCCCAGTTGTTGTTTCTGAATTCAGCGATACGATTCGTTACGTGCCTCTGTAAAGCTCGCATCCTACGCCTATTCTCAACACAGGGGAAAGTGTTGTAAACACGAGTGGCTGCGTCCTTGGCTCTTATCAGCGTCGCCAAGGGGAGCTGGGGAAGGCAGTTGCCCCTCTCTAGAGGTTCGAAAGAATTTGTACCTACAATTCACATTTCTCCCATCCTCTCTCTCATCTGCCCCCAATTGGCTGGCGTTGGCTGGGTACTTAATCAAATCACACAAAAGTAATCGAATTGGTAAATTCATATACTTCTAACATTTTACTCAGACTACGTTACAAATATCCTCTATCGGTATTCAGTATCTTGAACTTCATTAGCTTTAAAAAACAAATTGTGACACACGACGTAACATTGTAACAGCGCATCATGGATCGAAAAATAATAGTATTCTTAGTTATTAAAGAACATTTAGGGCTAAAAACAATTACGTTTAGTGTAAAATTGCCTAACTCTGACTCTAACGATGATAATATTTTTGTCCTAATTTGTAGGCCACTTCAAGGTTATCTCACCCAACTGTTCATGAACTGTGAAATCGGTAATCTTTCGACGGTGTGACTATAGTCTATGTATTTATAACTGTCCTTGCCTATGTATGTTGCGGATCTATAACTATCGAAGTCTACACTGTGTACAATTTTTTTAGAAAAAGTGGATCTATGGGTTCGTTTTTGAGAACTTTAAAATATACAAACTTTACTGCGTCGTATGAGGTTTTGCTAGTTTTTTTTGATCGGTAAGTACTTTCAATGATCATCACATATAATATGTTTTTATTGCAATCAAATAAATTATGTTTCGTGCTTTGTACTTTATGTTGCTATCAAGAGTTGTAAAATGTAGCGAATCAAATCATCGTTTCTGTATATTACGGTACGGATATCAAGTCACATGACTCATATTATTATATCAGACTTGTCGGCGGTACGTCTGTATGTCCAGCAGAGCGCGATTCGTACGTGGATGTGTCCGCCGCTCCATGAGGACGTAGGTACGGTTCCCGACTGACGCCATATCGCCTTACCACTCTCTCTGCATCATATGTGTATCGAAGTGCATGAATTGCATCGACACGGTGCAAATATTAGCAACTTGAGATCGCTTTTGGATTTGCCACTTGAAGAATTTTAGGAGATCAATGAAGCATTTACGATACACTCGTACATAGTTGGTCGTAGTCAGTTTATTTCATTTAAAATGTTGGTTTAAATGTAATGAATCTATCACACATATTTGCTTAATACTTATATGCTAGGTCTTATAAAATTACAGTTTTGTATTTATTACTACATTAATTTATATTTTTTATATTTCCTGGGCGGGAGTTAAAGTGGTTCTCTATCAGCCTATTGTCTTACTATAGGGCACAAGCTTCCACTAGTGGTAACGAGAGGATATCGGGTCACAATCTACCATATGGTCCCTATATAGATTATTTGGAGATTACTGGATATTTAATCTTAACGTATGGGTTAAGGCTAACTTATTAAATATTGTGAACTCTAGGGCAATACTCTAATTTTCGTGTTCAGTTTATGGGTTATATGTTATATTATTATTATTACAGTCAATACAGGTAAATTTTGAAAATTCTCCATTTTATTTTAAAGAGGATACTACTTAGTATCTGCATGTTTATTTATTTAATTATTTAAATTAGGCTTACCAACTAGAGTGCATACGGAAACATTGTATATTTGTACGTACGCACCTAAATTACAGGTATGCACATATCCTTCACATCGTATATAATATGATGATAATTAAAAACAGCAATATTTCCGATATGTTCCAGTGTCATATTTCCGGTATGGAATTTACAGCTGCTTTCTGAACGAAATGCAATAGGGATAGCAACAGCGAGGTTCGTCGTCGATGTACTCTCGCCCTAAACGAAATTGCTTACACAAATCTTTGACGGTGGAAAATGATGCAGGAAAATCCCTGTATACATTATCCAACCTTTGTTTGATATCGGTCAGGTTAACACCTTCCTCTGTAAGGAACTTAATCACGTAACCATATTCCAGATTAAATATTATAAAATTTTGCGACTTCCTGTTGTTCTAAGAGTCGAGGAATCAAAACTAAAGAGGGTTGAACTCTAAAAATTATACATGAATTAACAGGATAAATGACAATTACAATGACGTATAATTTCTTTTTTTAGACATCTAGAAATATATCAGGCCAGAAACTTTTGGACCTCACTGATAAATAGCCCTTAAAGACCTCAAGTAGAAAATAGTTCAGTCCTCGTTAGACTAAAATTGTTATCCTCAGCTGTCTTTCTACATAGTAATCTATCCTAAAATACTCCTTATTAAAGTATTTAGCATAGAAATGCTACATATCCACGAGTAGATCTATCTCTGTGTGGTTCATCTCCTCCATCAACATCAAATATCTATCCACCAGTTCTCGGCAATGAGACTGCTTTACGTGTTGTTTAAAAAAATCGGACTATATTATATGCATCACCGCCGTTTCCGGTGCACCATTCACACAAACACCCCTGTTTTAAACAATTCACGCCGTCGTGGGACTGATTTTATGGTAATTTCGAAATTGAACAGGGTGACTATTGTTCATTATTGATTTGACTGCATAATTGCAGTCACGGTGGACACGTGTTTCCTTGCTTTTTACATACAAACTCATAAATTTCCTGACAATGAAACTGATAACTATGTAGATATATATCTTATATTGTGAGCAGAAGAATTAGTATGGATGTTACTAAGATACTGAATATAATTGGAGGTTTCTTGAATATTTTATAACAAGCAAAATGTATCTTTTAATCAAAGAGTCTCCTCGCTTCCTTTCTGAGAGTGCGTCTACACGTACCTAGGTTCATCACAATTCCTTTTACCTTCAGCTAGTTTGTTCAGTCAAAACCAGATTTAAGATTGAGGTATACCTGTATAATTAACAGAATGTATGTCATATCTACATACACCATTTATCGAGTCCATGTGCAGTTGCATTAACGGCATATGCAGTTGTTTTAATCTCAGAACAGGTTCACGATTGTCGCGGAGGCGTGAGAATGGCAAGATGCGGGATATTCTCATGGTCATATCCACGTCATCGGTGCACCTGCATCATGTCTCAGCCAGGGTTGGCGATCGGGTGTGATGGTTAAAGTATTATTGCAATTTGAAAAATATTTCGGTACCATTCGAGTACGTAACCACTCTCATGTACCTACGTCTATGCTTTTCACAGGGTCCTAACAGCATAAACCACTTTAGGTATTTTTGTACTTTCGTCAAAATATCACTGTATAACATTTTAAATAAAGTAAATTTGATCAGTTTATAAAAATGCTTAATATTAGTTGTAAGTCATAAGTGATTTAGTATCGATGGGAATATCCGCTGATACTAGCTAGAGTCTTTGTTTTACAAACATTAGGGCAAATTAGTTTGTACCTATTTATGTAGATATAGTTTATATTTACTAGTTCATATATTTTATTTTTAGGCCTAATATTTTTGGCTTACAAAATTCAAAAGTCTGTCTAATAAAGTGTCCTCTGACGGTGCGCCTGATACAGAAGTTCAAAGTGGCGCAACAACCTACCTATGGAGAGAGCTATGCTCAGAGTTTCTTTGCGGAATAAGATCCAAAACGAAGAGATTCGCCAAAGAACTAAAGTCACCGACATAGCTCATAGAATCAGTACGCCGAAGTGGCAATAAGCAGGTCATATGATGGTGTAGACGAGTTCTCGTATGGAAGTCACGTACCGGGAAGCTCGTTGTGGGACTCCCATCAGCTAGGTGGACCGATGATTTGAAGTAGTTTGACGATGAAGAGAATTGAAGATCGTGCGTGCTGGCGAGCCTTGGGTTAAGCCTATATCCAGCAGGCAGTGGAGAGACATAGGCTGATTGTATAGCATGGTATAGTACAAAATTAAACTTTCCCAATCTGGCAACCATAGTTCCCGCAAAAGGACAATGTCGTTAAGTGGTTTTCCAATTGCCGTTTCAAGTTCATACACATTTAGGTCTCAAGGTTAAGTGTAATTGCTTACAGACTTAACTCTGTGCATAAAGATACGGAATGACAGGCTATACGAGCAAACCTGACGTATTTTACACGTCGTAAAGTAAGCTTTTGTTAAATTATGTCTGTATTTGATTACAGAAATGAGAATACTCTTTATTTTGTATCAACCACCTTTTTGAATATGAACTACGACTGAAATTATCCATATTTAAATTTGTTTAAAAGGTATCACTGACACTGCAGCGAAGAAGAACATTACAAGGAACTTATCCCTTCATAAAAGATTATGGTTCTCTAATCAAAAAACTCTGAGGCCTAAGCCCGATTCAAAGAGGAGATCTGTACTGTAACAGTACTCATTAGGTACTGTTAACTCATAAAGCCTCATAAAATAATACAAATACTGACGACATTATTATACATTTTAATAAAATGCTGTTACTGAATGACAACACTCAAATGACTCTAGAACATTCTTACGGTACCCATAAGTGCACTTACCATTCCATTTTAGATTGAAAGTGAAAAAGTATTTAATCATATTCACTCGTATATTTTTATAATAATCGAAAAATATGTCGTGCTGTACATTTGGACTTTTTACAAGCAAATATAAAATTCAAAGTATGGGCAAATTTTTATTTGCCGTCATAAAGATTATTTCTACAGAAAAGTAAATATGTGGTGAATTATAAACAAAAATTAATGATAATTACTTATCAATTCCGTTTCTTAAACTTGTTTGAAAGCAAAAGTCAAGCACTCGTGTAATAAAGACAACGAGTAATGTTTTCATTAAAATTTAATAATAAATTTGATTACCTCGTTACAAAGACATAACTACGTAGGCATTAGAAAATCTAAACATCGTATTGTACTTTTAGAAAACACGTTAGCGTCATATAGTAACATTTTATAAAATTATCTACTTAATTTTTGTTAAATTGCTAATCATACAAACGTCAGCATTTGAGAATCCATTCTATTCATTTCCTCATTACGTTTTATACAGTAACTTGTTACTGTGACATCATGTACTTTATTATAACACCCTCAATCATTAGACAATTATGTATTTTTCTATTTTTTTGAAATCCTCTTGTTAAAACTTCTTATTTGATACGACTTAAATGAACTTACTTAAACTTAACTTAAACTTAAACGACTTAAACCACTTTCTGGTAAAATGGATAGGCTGCTAAAATGACTCTCCGCCATATTGGATTTGGCGTAATGGCATGTTCCCTATAACTCTTTCTAGGTCATATAAGTCCTATTGAATCGAACGAAACCCATTTACTTATATCGGCTCAGTCGTTTAGGCTGCATGTGGAAACATATCCAAATACTTATATAAGGTAAAAAACTCAACTACATAATCATTAAAATTAACGATTTTTTACAATTAAAATATAAATTTAAGGATCCTAGTATGTACCTACTTGATAATTTTCTTCATTCAAAGGCAATAAACTAACACAATTATTAATATAAAAAGTAATTGATCAAATAAAAAATATGTTTTATAGCGTTATAACAACGGATACAATCAACTTTGCAATTAACTTTTTAAATATGCTTTACCATCGACAGTGTCGCAAAAACTCGTATCGGGTGGTATCGAGAGGAAAATAAGAAACGGAACTACATTATTACGAACTCGTTGCTCGGTGAGGCGACTTTGTACTTTGTGTTGACTTATATTATATCGCAGCACTAGCATGAATGGTAATGAATCTGTAAATTATATTTAGTTTAAATTACGTGCTGTTCTGCGTACAGTACCTATTGATATCACTGTACTCTCGTTTCGCGCAAGGGATGATTTTTTTTAAATATATATATTTACAATTGAGATTATGCTACAGACATGATTAGTGCAGTCCATCGCGGGAACGCAGACAATTGACGCGGTAAAAATACCCGATGTATTCGACACATTAATAACTCCAAAACCGGTTATTAATAACCATTAATAACCGACCGAGGGAATTCGCGTGATACAAATTTGGGTGATTATTACATCCGCCACTGGGCTCTGTGACGGAATAAAACCCAAAAATCCTTCGTAATTTCAAAGAAACAATTCAGGATAATAATTTTTTGTCACTAAAATCACATCAATATTGGTACAGATTTCGGAGCGCGTCATGCTATAGCGCGCAATCAAGACGTCGTCACGTGGGAAAATCGGACAGGTGTAATCAGCCCGTCACACACCACTACTCGAACTGAATCTGTGTATTGAGGTTACAAAAAATATCAGCAATACACGTATAACTATATTCCTCATTTAACTTGTGCCTTTCAGTATTAAATAATTTCTTGAAAAAGAGAACACCTACATTATCTTAATCGTCCAAGCGATGATCGTAGGTACGATTATAACGTATTGATCAACTCAGACAAAATTAATAAGGACAAATATATATGAAGGAACAAAGTGCGTTCCATAACTTGCCGGAAAAAAAAGAGTTAGGTTTTTTTAAATTATTATGATTGACATTATGATAGTTCCTGTATTGGCCAAACTAAGCGTACGGTTGCGGAAAGGGTCAAGTAACACATCGCAGCTGTAAGGAACCGCCAAACTAGTAAATCAGCAATAGCCGAACACATTCTCAAAGCTGGAATTAATCACTGCACTCTCACAATCCTCTCCACTGAAAGTCCACTGAAGCGATTGAAATTAATAAATGTAAAAATTTCAATCGAGAAGATGAATATAAACTGTCTTCGACGTGGAATCCAGTGATTAACAAATTTAAACCTCGCGATTTACTGTCGAATTCGTCTGCGGACATTGTTAGTATAGTGTGTCGCAGCCTTTCCGAATGTGAATATTAAATGTGGGTAGTTAATAAAACTGCTCGCAACTCCCAATCTAGACCAGAAGAGGCGGTTTCTTTAGTAAATTCGTGACTACGGCTGGTGCAATTCGTGGCGAAACGTCGAGTAGGAATAAAAGGTAAACAAATACTTTTATTATACGCGTTCAGACCTGATTTAAAATGTAAAATGTGTACAAAACGCGAATGTTTAAAAAGTTATAATGTTAGTGTTGTTAAATCTAGCGTTGAACGCTTCAGCGCTGGAGCGCTGGCGCGCTATGTTAGTGCTATTGAACGTTAACCTTAACCGTTTTAGACTCCAGCTTTTAACTACAAGGGTTTAATACCATTAAACATTAAAAATTTGGACTATAACGCTCACTAGCCTTTAACGCTAGTCCTAAAAGTTCATTAGCGCTCACTCAGAGCTCGAGTGTGGAGCGCTCTTCACTCGTTTTTACAACAGTAGTCAATGTTGTCAAGTAAACTTAAATACTTGAAAAGATAACTTGAAACGGGTAAAGAAATACAGGCATCAAAAGATAACAAGTTAAGATTAGACGAATAATAGACGAAGACGAGGAAGGAATATATAATGTAAAATAAAAATGTGTAATTTTATTTTTATTTTTATAGAAAGGGGCGGCGCTGCGAACGAGCATACAGTCCACCTGATGGTAAGTGGATACTGTCGTCCAAAGACATCCGTCACTTACATGCGCAACGAAAGTGTTTTTCTTCGGAAGATTCTTGTGCCCCCAATGGCCTTCCAAGGTTCAGCCAGGAGCAAAGAGTGTGTGCAGCAACGAGCCTAAGGGCTACCCCGTCGGTAGACCGGTGCGGAAGGAATGGACCTCGATTTAGGGCGTTGCTTTGGGAGAGTATCGCGGGATCGCGAGTCGGTGAGAAAAAAAAAGTGTTAAATATATTTTTAAGCCTACCTAGTTTACAGGTACGTACGCGACAATAAATAAATCGCAAAGTAGGTAGTTCAGTTTCAGACACCATGACGACTCTTTATTATGTGAATTAAAATAATATCCTTATGCTGCTCCACACACAGGTGAGCCACTTAGACAACATTAATGCACATTGCGACTAATGCAATGTTGCACTAAATACTGCTGACATGGATGTCCTAAATACAATGTTGCATTGGACACTGCTGACACGGATGTTATGCCTAAGTGTAGGGTGTATAACTATTAACGAGGTAATAACGAACCGATACTTCACCCCTGGGCAACTCCTTATGCTTTACAAAGCTCAAGTGAGGCCCCATATGGAGTATTGCTCTCATCTCTGGGCCGGCGCACCGAAATACCAACTGGACCCATTTGACTCCATCCAACGACGTGCTGTTCGTATTGTCGACGATCCCACTCTCACGGGCGGTCTAGAACCCCTCAGCATTCGGAGAGACGTTGCGTCTCTCTGTGTGTTCTACCGCCTGTACAATGGGGAATGCTCTGAGGAACTGTTTAATATAATTCCCACCTCGGGTTTCTACAACCGCACCTCCCGTCACAGAAGTGCGGTCCATCCGCATTTCCTCGATACGGAGGTGTTGCGCACTGTTCGCTCCAAAAATTATTTTATACCGCGAACCCGTAGACTGTGGAACGAACTGCCTCAAGAGGTCTTTCCATTAAGCTACGATATGGGGTTCTTCAAGAGAGCTGTGAATAGGATTTTGCAAGGTCGGCGGCGCGCCCGCATGCCCCCTGGTGTTGCAGGTGTCCATGGGCGGCGGTAACACTTACCATCACGTGGGACCGCTTGCTCGTCCGCCCTCTAGACTATAAAAAAAAATAATAATAAGAAACATACATAATAGTATCACAATAAACAACACGATCGATGTACACAGAATAGTAACAACTGGAAGTGACTGTGTAACGTGTTACTCTAACAGAGAGTGCTTTCTTAATGATATTTTAAAAGCACTCTAAGATTTAGTTTTTTTGACATTTGTAGGAAGTTTATTATAGAACTGTGCTCAGCGCCGGCTCTAGCCCATGTAGCGCCCGGGTGCAATCAATACCCTGGCGCCCTCTAGTAGGCTCTTTGGAGGCGTCGCGAGCGGCGCTCGGCGCCCCCTAAGACCCTGCGCCCGTGTGCGCCCCGCACACCCCGCACCATAGGTAAAGCCGGCACTGACTGTGCTCCTTCATACATTAAATTCTTCCTGCCGTAGCTGGTTCGAAATGATTGTAAATGTATATTATCAGCATTTGTTAATGGCATACGTTTTTCTATTTGTGCCTATTTGGTGAAAGGTATTTGTGAGTGGAGATTTTTATTTAGTATTTTGCGGATTAAAATACAGCTGTTATATTTATAGATTTGAATAGTATTCATTAACTTTGTTTCTTGAAATACTTTTTCGGTAGGTGTTTTAAAGTTGTAATGGAATAATACTTTGATTATTTTGTTTCGTGTTATTTGTATGATATTCAGATTAGTTTTAGAAGCGGTACCCCATATTTCCATTAAGTATTCAATGTACCGTACATTAACCATCGAGTTGTAGATAGAATAGTATACTTGTCGAGGAAGGCGGCGGACAATGCCACGCAGAACCTCCCGTCAAGGACAATATTTTTAATAGCAATTTTTTTAGTGTGGTTTCCTAATAATTGATTATTTAGTTATTAGTTGATTATTTAGTTATTAGTTGATTATTTAGTGTATTATTGGTTATTAATAATTTAATTTCAAATTTACTAAATAGATAGCTCCATTTGGGTTTTCTATGCCGTAAAAAGATTCTAGAGCGCGCAATTTATTTCTTTTTAAGTAGGTAATTTATAATTAATTTCTATTCATAACTTTAATGATTGGAACGACTAATAAAATATTCAATAAGGTGTACAGAGTCTTGTTAGCATTGGTTACTTACGTTACGAATGCAATATACACTGCCGTGTATAAAAAGTATCGCAAATGAATAAAAACCGCATTTATTGTGTAACATACGTGTGGGAACTACGAACAGGTGCGAGAGGATCGCCTCAGGAAATCACTAGCTCCTTAGCTCCTGTGCGCGTTTCTATGGATACACACCGCAGAAGCATACTAGCATTGTGCCGTGTCTTCGTTTACGTGGAAAAATTTAAAACGCAAAATCTAAAATTTCAATAAATCTCATGTATTATTAATGCAGTCTCACATAGGTCAGTAATATTTTTTCTTTTATATACTAGTGGGCGGACGAGCAAGCGGTCCCACGTGATGGTAAGTGTTACCGCCGCCCATGGACACCTGCAACACCAGGGAGTATGCGGGCGCGCCGCCGACCTTGCAAAATCCTATTCACAGCTCTCTTGAAGAACCCCATATCGTAGCTTAATGGAAAGACCTCTTGAGGCAGTTCGTTCCACAGCCTTTGTAATAATATCAATATCTAAACTGTTTGTAAGCAAATGTGAAGTGAAGACTATTCGTGAGGTTCATTTCTAGACTTGTCTTGACTAGTGCAATCCAAATCTTATTCCCAGATTCGAAATGACATCCTCAACGACACCTATGACCATAATAATTTGTTGCTCGTTCGTTTGTAAAACTTTCAGTTACCTTAAGCTATTTCTCATAAGCCCTGGTACCAGCTCAACTAAAACAACTTATCCTGACTTATAGAATTGGTTCCAACGCTTCCTTAACTATTACTTACATTCCTATAATTACATTGTATTATTTTTTTAATTATTATTAATTATAATTCTTACCTACGTCTTTTGTTTTGTTTAACTGTTTACATACTTCAAGTTTTCTTTCCATTATATTCTATCAATAATATGAACCTTCTCACAATTGTCGTGGAATTATTACAAATAGAAGACGAGAGGTTCGTGGGAACACTGTGGCAGGTGTATGCACTGAATTAATGCCCAGTGACCATAAAATGATAAATGAAAAGAGAAATATTGTTTTAAAACATATAATCTATCTTGATGCGCCCCATCTGTATCATTATCATATAACTAGTTCTTCAGGGATTCCATTTAATAGTTATGTTTTATGTTGATATCTTGTTATTAAATGTGGTTATTTGTACAAATAGAATCACAAATAATAAAGAATTTGCAGGACGCTGAGTGTAATCAACAAGTTTTTTTTTTTCTTTTGATGAACATAAAATTTAATATTAGTCATATTAATTTCTCGTTTCTGTGTATTTCAAGAAAATCAATTTCTCTCGTGTTTGTCTCGATGCTATCTATCGCTTCGACATTTTGCCGCCAAATATTACAAAGCTTTTTTTTTTTCGGATTGACTAAATTCTTGTGGCCCTAGTGGCCATTTAAAAAATCACCGGACTTGTTTAGTTTAGGGCGAGCGCAGAAGGCGCTCAGCCAGGAGTATTACAAAGCATACTCGTATAAGGAAGCATATTTTATTTGTAGATACATAATCTATGGGCATCTTAACGCCTTAGCAGTAAATGTTAATCACATTACAATAAAGTTTGAATACCAAGGTTCTCATGACTGAAGTCATCACGTAAGACGCCCAGTTTGTATTCAAATTGATGAATTGAATGCATAATGATTGATTAACGATTACCAATCAATAGGTAAAGGATGCCGTGATTCACCGCGATTAGCAGCAGGTGACGCGTCTCTTACACATACTGCATAATACTCATATCTTCAAGCTGGAGAATTCTTATTTCACCGATTTTAAAAAAAAAAATATTTTAGCATAATTTTTACATAGGGCATAAATATTTTTTTCTTGATCTTTGTAATTTCGAATCATCAGTTTTGGTATATTGGGCCTCCCAAATATGTCGTACTGAGAAATCTACACTACCTCCTCTTTTGCGTAAAAAACATACAAGCGCAATAATATTGAACCAACATTCGGCTGCCCCATATCAAAACCTAATAAGTATTTTTCAACAAATTTTACCGGACAACCCAAAAACATACAAAGCAGTCACGTTAAAACATAGGAAGTTAATTGCATTATAGTTATTTCATATAATTACATGTTTTGTACGTTTCTAGTGATTTATGAGTATGACGTGTTTGACTACTAATTTTAGAGATATTCATATCTCCATGAATACGAAAGATTTTAACATGGGTATCTTTGCATAGTTTGGAGGCTAGCTTGTAAATTATCATGTAATCATTAGGCTAGTAAATCAAATTTTGTCAAAAAACATTGTTGTTCCTTACTGAGTTTTGATACGAGGCAGGATACGAGGCAGGATACGAGGCACCCACTTTAGTCTGTTACGGCTTTTTCTTTAATTGACTTCTTTTATGATGTGACTTCGTCTTAGCAACAACAACTAGGTTAACATCGAGTATTTCTAGATTTCTAGGTATGCAGAGGTTTTGTTTATTGTTTAACAGAATCGCATGGATTGCCTGACGTCAAACGATTATTTACTGCGCTTGCCAATAGCAAGCACAATAGATGGGTAAACTAGCTGCCAGTAAACTGTACTGCACCGTAGAATGTTTGAGCAATACGGTTAAATCATTTATGTGTTTGAATCTTTAGAAAATATAATTATAATCGTTAGAAATTAATGTTAGAAAATATAATTTCTTAAAATCTATCCTCTACTTAGACTACGAAATTATTTTCCAAACAAGTTTCCTCTTTGGTATAACACAGAAATTTATACAAAACACTTATACATTAACTTATACTTACCATATTTCCACAAATTATGATAAGAGTTATAGTGAAACAGACGCATTGCCTATGATTGAAACTTATTATTTTCGTTTATGATTATGATAACTGACATGAAATTTTAGGCTTTTATTTGGAAAAAAAATTTTTTTACTTTTTACAAAAAGGCAGACGCACGTTTGTTTTAACTTAACACACGCTGTATATACTCGTGTTCAGACTCGTAGACTCATACTGCTTTCTATTTGTGTTATACTCATTTAAACATATTACTGATCTTATGAAAGTATCTTCGTAATTATCGATCACGGATATTGAATATTAATTCCGTTAACGGTAAAAATTATACTTAAAAATTTTCGATTACATTTAGCATCAATGAATTATTCGATTACATTAATGAATTTAATCGTGCTATCGTACCGTATAATTTATTTTAATTGCCTTTAATCCGCCTGTGAATTTTACAATTGCACCATTGGCCACACGCGTCGCGACCGCAGCGATCTTTATTACCTCCAACTATACTATTAATATCTATTAGTACATCCAACAAACGATTTTCACGGCGGGTACGCAACCCGGCGACGCGGCCGTCCACGGTTCATTTCCACAGCTTTGCAGTTAAACACTGTAATGTATTTTCAGTACAAACAGTTTACTAAAAACACATTACCCTGACAGATGTTTGATCGGAACGTTTTAATGGAGTTGGAAAAACAAGGCACTGGTTACAAATCGCATCAACGAAGGTTTATCGTATAATTTACTTTTATGTGGTTATAGACATGGTAGCTACTGGGAGCCTGTTTAATTATTATCAAATCAAATAATTTATTAAAATAAATTTCTGTACGAGAAGAATAAGAATTTTTGTGCCTTAAGGCAGAACTATGTTCAGCGTATTCCCTAAAATTGGCCATGATTGTGCTGTAATTAGTTGGTATTTAATTCACAGTTAATTGGATGGCAAAGGAATAAAAGTGATAAAGTTATCAATATGGGCTTATAACGTACCACTGTTAGGCAAAGGTTTCCCTTGCAATTACTATAATCCATTACGCAGTGCGAATTGCTAGATATCAGATTTATAATGTTCGGTACACCGATTTACTGACGATATTTAATTTCAGCGTTGAGGTAATATCTAATTAAATTATTGAAGAAAATCGGTATTAAAATACTCGGTGAGACGTGTTGGTGTTGCTAGATATTGACGTGTCTCATGACCTTATGAATGCGATACCGTTAGGCTATCATCGCTCAAAATTTTAATAATGAGACTAACTTAAATACTCTTAAAAGGTCCCATTACACACTATAAAGGATCAACTATTGTGCTACGTGTCACAGAACATTCAAGTCCAAGTTCGGTCTCACCAGTCACGTACGAGCACACGCCAAGGAGTGAAGGGATCGCCATCGTCGAAATCGACGTGGAGGACATCATCATCATAAAGGAACTATGACAAATATTCCTCAATTTGGGCTAAAAATATTGATTAATTCAGGTACCCTTTCCCTAATCCACTCATACCCCAACAAAGATAGGCAGCGCATCCGGAGGCGTGCCAAAGTTTGTCATTGTGGACTTAAGTTAGCATGTACCGCGGGTGTCCATGGGCGACAGTATCCACTTACCACCAGGTGGATTATATGCACGCTTGCCACCTTCTTTCTATAAAAATAAAAAAGAGTGCTTAGCTGCTAATGAAGTATTGTTACAGTAGAATGGCATACGAAGTCGAGCGTGGTTCGATTTCAATGGTCGGCAGCGGATCACGGATATCCTCCCGGGGTTCGGTCGTCCAGAAAATAGCAGCGTGGGAAATGATGCTACTTTACCCAGTTATTAGAACAATGGCATCAAGTGATACGAGTATTGTTCTGATTCAGAGGTTGACAACATTTTTGGTAGAGGTTGACAACCTAGATCATTTTAAATCTAAATATAGTCATCATCAACTGTAAACAACTAAATGATATAAAACCGGAAGCGTATATAGAGAAATGGTCGGTACCTACAAATTACTGCTACAGTGCAATATATTTTGACAAAGAAATTTTTATTATTCACTTCCTTATCGCATTTAATTATTTTTTTATTTTTTCATTTTATTTGCGGCGATGTAAATTGTTGTAAATGGCAATGTATTGTAAATGGCGATGGCGATGTGACTGACCTGGCCCAAAAATATTAAAAAAACTTGAATGAAACATCTCCGAATAACATAACTGGTTAAGAAATGTCCATGTTTGTATTATCAAGCGGCCTTAACATATTGGCCATGTCCATGAGTAAAGACAATAAAACATATTGGCAACAAAATAGCAATATCAGAACAGTCATATTATTTTATTATAATAAGAATCCGTTATTATTATTTCAAATACCGTGTCAAAGAACGAACCGATCAATAATTGGCGGCAACAATGCAGATTGCGCACGCGCAGATGTCAGCCGCACAGAATTTGACAGCTGCTGGACTAAACAGTTTTGTACTGTTTAAATATGAAGAGTTCGATAGAATAGGGATGTTCATTAGTCCCTTTTTATTATTATCAACTATTTTTATCATTTATTAGACTATTATTAGTCCATTTTTATAGATTTTGTAATAGTTGAAAGACTTTACCAAACTTCATTATAAAACATAAGTGTGATCGTACTTGGGCTGTCCAAATATTTGTTTATTAATATTAATAAATTTATCAGGAACAAATTGGATGTTATCATTTACAAATAATTCATACAATGTCCTCTTTAACTTGACAATGTTAAAATACTATCTACACCCAAAATGAATTATAAAGATAAAATCGTTTATTTAGGACTCCTTTCAGCTAAAAGTTAGGAATCCTTGGAATTTGAATCCTAAATATTTTCCGTTAATAATGAACGTTTTGTAAACCGATTTGATTGTCAAATTAGTATTACTCTAATTACGTAACAAACATGATGCATATAAGAAAACCATGATTATTCATTGAAAGTGTACATAGCCAACTTTAATTTAATTACTCATAGTATTCGAAATATGGTATTAGGTGCTTACTTATGAAAGGACCGATTTTATTACTGGCCACTTAGTTTCGATATCTTCTGTTCTAATTCGAATTTCAAAATAAAACAAAATTTATATAAGCTACGTTGTTCTTATTTCATACATTTTGTTCATGTGATTGTCTTGAAAACAAAATGGACAAATTGAAAGTTGAGGCTATTTTTTTTTTAATATGAATTTCGTCGCTGCACCAACGCAAATCTCAGACAGCTCACAATATCAATAGTATGGACCAAACACCACAAATGATCGCACCGTGCGCCGATGGTTTGAACGCTTCCGTTCTGGAAATTTCGATCTTAAGGATGAGTCCCACGGACGACCTATGACCAAGATTAATAACGATGAATTAAAGGCTATAGTGGAAGAAGATCCATCTCAAAGTACAGCTGAGTTAGCAGCAGGGTTTGATGTTAGTTATAAAAAAATGTTGGTGCATCTGCGTCAAATCGGAAAAACGAAGAAGCACGAAAAGTGGGTACCGTATGAACTGAACGAACGTCGCGACAATAACGCGTCGAATTGGGCACTATGTTATTGAACCATCACAAAAATGAAGGAATTTTGAATCCCATCGTGACTTGTGATGAGAAGTGGATTCTGTACGATAACCGCAAACGTTTATATCAGTGACTGGATCAGCCTAACAATGTCCAAAACGCAAGATAACTAAAAAAAGCTAGTTGTATCAGTTTGGTGGTCCTGTACCGGTATTGTCCACTACAGTTTCTTGCGAGCCGGTCAAACGATTGATGCAAATGTGTACTGTAAGGAGCTACAGACGATGATGGAAAAGCTGACAACAAAGCAACCACGTTTGGTTAATCGCTCATCTCCACTTCTTCTTCATGACAATGCCCGGCCTCACACTTCTCATAACAGTTTTAAAACATCAAGAACTGAACCTGGAGACTTTCCCATGCTCACCGGACCTTACCCCGACAGATTTCCATTTCTTTCGAAATTTGGACAACTTTTTACGCAAGAAATAAAATTTTATTCTTTAGTACCTGTGATTAGGGCTTGTGAAGAATTCATTGATACCCGTCCACGAGACTTTTACAGGAGTGGCATCAATCAACTACCCGTGAGGTGGTGAAAGTGTGTAGATAATATGGGTCAATATTTCGACTAACATAATAAATATTTTTATAACATAAAAAAAGTTCAGTTTCTCATAAAAAACAGTAATTTCATAGATAACCACCTAATATTAACAGTTGTAAATATAAAATGTTTGTGCAATTATGTGATTATAACAGTAAATTTAAAAAAATTACACTGTCAGCACCAACGTATTTTAGCATCTGTCCGTAGCAGCCGCTGGTGACATGTGTGTGTAAAACAAAAATCTACCCCCTGGATGAGGGGTGAGATTTATACCAGGTGAGAGTCGTACACATATGTTGCCACGTGTGGGGAACCCTTCTACAGGTGCCCGGCATGAATGAACCCATTGTTGGCCACTCCATTGAACAATGTTTGACATTTGGCGCGCAGTTTTGGCGGGCTTTGGCAGTAGTTTATTGTCATGAATATTTTCAAGATTCAAGCTGTAATGAACATGGTTTTTTATTACTTTTTCCCCGTAATTAGATTTTTTTAAAGTTCCTTATTAAGTTAAGGTTATCAATAAAAATTAGACCATTTAAATCTTTCTTTAGTCTTGTATTTGTGTATTTATGAATTAGGTATATACTCACTGATTAGTTTTTTACTTTTTGTAAAATTTTTAATTAATTTGTTACATTTTGAATCGATTAAAATATTACACATTGAATGAAAATGTTTTCAAAGCAGTTAGAAATTTTAAACTTCTTTACTATAGTAAAACTTAACGCATCGTTTCTTCATAATAACGCTCGTCTTCACCCCAACATAATAAAGTTTATTCCCATGATTAAGATTCCAACAACTATTCCTCGTTCCTTGGAACAGGTGCTACTTGATGAAGGTTAAGAAGTTCCCAGTGAGATGGGTCAGTAAACACGTCTTTGTTCCGCATCCAAAGTTACTGATGACCGTTTGAATTTAATATACTTAATTCAAACGATTATCCGTGTTGATTGTATGTATTAAAATATTAATTACTCACAAAATTGGCGTGAAAATAAGCAAGTCTTTTTTGTTTTCCTTTTGTCGGGATATTAGTCTTTAAACTAGGAAATCGTAGTGTAGACCATTGTAGTTATTTATTAGATATAGATGTAGTTATTTATTTATTATGCACTTTAATTGCACTTATTTTACGTATTCTAGCACTAAATTTACATAATATACAATTCGTTACATAAAATAATCAAATACAAGTCAGTATTTTAAAAAAAATATTGGAAAAAAGAATATTCTTTTGCGCGATAAAATAATAATATTATTCAATCAATAAGCATCACGGAAGGTTTACTTTTTATTAAGAGCGAAGGGACATAGCCTTTAGACTTCTTCTTGTATCGCCTTGTATGGCCAAACAATTTCGTAGGTACCTACTATTAAACTCGATAATACATCAAGGAGCACTTGTGCAAGACTTGCGATGTCGACATAAGTGACAAAACTAAATAAAAGCAACATGCTGTGTACTGCATAAAGGTGCGACGCAGGATGCAGGTCTGTAACAGCTTCCTCATTAGCGGCGAGTAATCTTCGCTTCCGTTAATGCAACACGAGATCGTCTAGTGAATACGGAGTAAGGACAATGGTATATGAGTGGTTTATTAGATGATTAAGGTCCATCTAATACCATTGCCTTTTGTAATCATTACAGGCATTACTGACCACCAAAGTTCTACTAATAACTAATAATCCACGAAATGAGGATAGGATTTAAGAATTCTTTGTACTACCCTTTGAATAGTAATAATTTCTTGACTTCATTACTTCAATCCATTTAAAAAATAATAATAATATATATCTTCTTAACATATGTGTCAACGTTATTTCTGTACATATTATTGTGGATAAAGAAATTGAAAATAATAATCTTACTTAAATCATCTATCTACAAAACCGTATAACGGAAAAACTTATATTCGCATATTCGTGTGGTCAGTGCTACTAATTATTTATTGGTAAGTACAAGTAATTATAAATGGATAAGTACATTATAATGTAAAAATTGACACAAATAGATAGAAAATGCAATTATGTACTGTAACGTACAATAGAAACATCGAGAAAGGATTTACGATCAAACTTCGCGCGTGACCACTTACTATTCGAATCGTGAGCCAGGCATGCGCACAGCAACACCTAATTGGTGCATTCCAGGACGCCCTCACGTAATTGGGCATCGTTTACAGCACTGGAGCACTGATTGGCTGATATAAATGTCACGTAAACTTGCATGTCGACGGTTATTTGAAAGTGGTCTAGGTTCCATTTATAGACAATGGTTTAAGAAATCAGTTGTAACGTTCGTGTTAAGACACCATGAATCCTGCGATTTACTTTTTTTTATGGTCAACTCTCACCGGTCGTTCACCAAAAGGCAACAGAGCGAAACGAAGAAATGTGAATAAAAAGGCGCGGCGAGGAATCACGGTGTGTAGACACCCTAAAGGTGAAGTAAACAATTCTGGGCTTTAATCAGAGTAAGGAGTCAGTGAATCAGACTACAATTGAATAAAAGACGTTGGGGGAGGAACTCCGGCAAGTGGTCACCCTCAGGAAGTCTAATTTGAATTATTACTAGTCTTGGGAGTGATTTAAAGACATTCAAGGCGGCCTTGTAGGCGAATGCAGAAATGCATTGTCTCATATTAAGTATTCTATTTTATTATATGTACAATACTATTGTACTTAAAAGAAGTAAAATCAACATTTATAAACTTTATACTTTTAGGCGCGTATCGCAGGTCCAATCATATTTCTGCGCAAGTACCTATTTCTGTACCTATATTTCTGTAGGTCTGTACCTACATATGGCGTGTGTCTGTTCGTTCGCGCCAGTTTCGAATTCTTTTGGGCTGATTTTGTAAGTAGGTAGATATCATAGTAATGATGTAACACTATGTAGTGATGTAGTAGTCGATTTTTTTAAACCTTCGGGGATGCGAATGCGGTTGCAAATACACATTACCAATATTCATGAATACGAAGGCGTATATTGACATTCCTGATCTGTCACCGTTCGTCTTTAGTTATAAATTGACAATCATGCACGCATGCCCGCCCATACTCGTATTTACATTATGGCTTATGTAAACTAAACTATCTTTAAAATATCGACCATTTATTTCCTATAATCTTTTAAAATTTCCGAAGGGTTTAATATTCTCTAATTTTCTTTATTATTATTGTTTAGTTATTTTTTTCTGTGTCAATAAAGATCTCAATTTATTTTTTGTTATGCTGAGATTCTTTTTTAAATTTATCATTTGGAAAAAATAGTTATATTATATTTAATATTTTGCTATACGCTTAATTCTTCCCGATTTTGTGATGTAATTAAAAAAGTTTTCATGTACTGAAAATTAGAAACCCTAACTTGCAGTACATGACAACTGAATATGTAGGTACATACTTATTGTTGTGAAATGAAAATACTTTTTTATACTAAGAACAAAAAATATGTTAAAAAGTTATTGTTTATTTGAATATTTTTTTTGTCTATTTAAATGTATTTTAATAGTGAATTTTGTCGCAAACACATTCGAAATATATCCGCATTATGTTTTGCGAATACGAATACAAATGCGAATATTCGATACATCACAAGGAGGTAGGGCGATTTTATTTCATCTCGGAAGATCATTCCGGACGATTATTGAGTATTTTTATCAATATCGAAATAAGAATCCAGTAAAATCAAGTACATTTTTTTTTTTAATTTATTGGTACTTATTTTTACCACCTGTGTTATTGAGATTTGGTAACGCTTTCGGTGAAGACAAGTAATTACATTTCTAATCAGTTAATAGAAAATCACAAATTACTTACATACTACAAGTTAAAATTGTTGCTAACACTATTTGAATAAAAATGGAATATTTTTGTAAGTCCAAAAACGTTGCATATAACGTTCCATTGTCAGGAACTGCGGTCAGTGCGTCCGAAATTACCTAGACGAACAGCATAGCGCACCTACAATCTTGGTCACGGGGTAAGACCACACTGATTATACTTACACTTTCCTTGGGGTGTTTCGTTTGCCGCAGTGAAGCGCATCGCCGCTCCGAGCGGATGTCAGTATATGAATGAAGCACCTGATCTGTGACTAATAGTAATGATGTAATATGTCGTATGTCAATAGTAATGATAGCTCTGTCATCATCCACTGCTGGACATAGGGCTCCTCATGGACGTTGCCTTGTGCATGAGGGATGTTTGGCCTTAACACGCCACTCTAGCCAAGCGGGTTTGCGTGCTCACTCTTTCAGAGCTAGTGTAGTTCCTCAGGGCTTACTATAGCACTATGTTATCCCTTACTCGCCTTTTACGACACCCGGCAATGGTGTCGCGATAAAGCCAGCTGACACCGCACGGCTGACCACAGGAACTTATTTTTGGATAACTGAAATAAATAATTTTAATTACTAAGAATATCATCAACAAATTGACTCCTATTCCTTTATTATCACCAGAGACCCTGAACCTAACCCACTTTCAAATTAGCTACCATCAAATTGCTGTCCATACATTACTTTTTTGCTGCTCCGCTAATTATTTCACCATAAATACATCATAGGTATCAATACTTAAGTTGTTTTACGTATAAAATATATTTAGGTACTTGCCTACTTGTAAATGTTCATTAATTTTTTTTAGACTAACCATTAAAACCACATTAGCCATATTACGAAGCAATCTCTGACGATTTGAATTCTTATATTTGAAATATAACGCAAATATATGCAACGGAAGTGACACTTTACCCGTTTATACTGGAGACACAGAGGAAAAGTTCCTTAGGTTTAAGATGTCTATATGAATAGAGAAATTACCTGCGTTTAATCTCTCTAACAAGGAAATGGCGTATTAAAAAGGGAAAATCTAACATGACTAAAGCGTTCCAAAAGGATTTTTAGAGACCGTCATTGTACTCCTATACGTACACTGCGCGCGCGAGCAGTTGAGCTTTGCGGCATAAGGTGCGGAAGCGGGGAAGTTGTCCGCCCACTCACCGCTAGCTATGTGATCAAATATGTCTGTGTATTTTTTCATCTATATTAATATAAAGCTTTATATAGTATAATAAAGAGGTAAAATTGTGTATTTGTATGTAGGTATGTTGGGGGTAATCTCTGGAACTACTGAACCGATTTCAAAAATTATTTTACAAATAGGAAGCTACATTATCCGTATCTAATATAGGCTATATTTCATTTTGAAATTTTGGAAAAAAAAATTGAAGAAAAAAACTTATAAACCGAAGTGAAGCGAGGGCGGGTCGCTAGTATTCTATAATATCCATCGATATCAATATAATTTGCTTACACGCCCAGCCCTAGTGTTCGCTTATCGCATTCATTCTGGAGTTATACAGCTCGCGCGCCCAGTGTAGGTATATAATAGAATTTTAAGTTTCTGTAAACATCCTAGTAATTATCAATCAGCGTTCGACTACTCTTTGCTGCTCTAAAGAACTATTTTAAAGTAACAAAGGCACGTTAAACACAATCCTCGGTTTTACATTTTTCGCTATACGGGCAGTTGAATGTTATCTGATGACCATATTTCATGCCGAGAAGTAGAGTGAAAAAAGTTAAATATTATAAGAGTGATCTAATCAAATCGTAATAAAGTCGTGCCTGTACGTTTATTATTTTTAGAAAAAGTTTGTAAAGTGCGTAAGATACAGATAACATACAACATCTTTTGTAATTATTGTCTCTATGTCTGTCCGTCTGTCTGAACGCACATTACGTAAATACCACTGGAAGAATTTTAATTTAACTTGGCAGTGTGCCAGGTCAGCATTTAGGGTAGATACTTTTTATACAGATCAATTATAGAATTCCCACGAGAATCAACCAAACATACTCTTAAGTCTACGCGCACAAAATCGTGGATACTGCACGTATTAGATATATTAAGTATAAATATGCAGTAAAAATTAAGTTGTAGTTTCAAATATCTTTAATAGTTACCAAGTGGAGATTACATTAAACTTAAAACGTGAACGTGAACAGTATATAAACGTGAAGTAAAATTCAAACATGTTGCATTTGTTGTTGGCCGGTGGCAGATGCAGCAGCCGCATCCGTCTCCTTCTGGATCTTCTGCCAAATGTACTTTATGCATAACTGATAGAGTTGGTTCAACGAGTACAGTCCGGTCACGAATAAAACCGCAACCATCACTATGAACACTGGAATATCTGACTCCGGTATACTTTCCACCACTTCGTTGTGTGCGTGTCCACTGTAAACATCGCCCATATTCACTACTTTATGTTTAATTAATTATTTAATTAGAATATTCGATAAACTTCTTGCGCAGTGCCAACGAACACAAAATGAAAGGCACCTATATAAACAATAAACATCGCTTTACATGTCGAGCGTCGCGCGTTGTCAGCAACTAGGGTTTTATCTTACAAGCCAACTAGTTGCGTTTTAATTTTACCGATTTTTATCGGCAACGAAAATTAATTAACAAGACTGAAATTCGTTCATCGAATATGACATTTATTGCAATTACCTACATTCTAAACCTACACTATTATTCAACCACTCTGTTTTTTTATATTATAGAATTTATTATTATATTTATATTGTATTATATTTTTTATATTTTTTTTATAGAATTAGGATTGCCATCCTAATTCTATAAATATTTGTTAGAACAGCCAAGGTCCATCAATATTTGTTTAGTCATAGAAACTACACCTTTTCTATTCATAAATTCTGTGCGTTTTCCTTCAAGTGCTTGTTACAATTTTACTAATTGCTGATTAATGTGAATTAAAAAATCAGCCACTTGTATACTTGTTCAGCTTATAGTTTAATGAAAAAGAATACCTGCAATTTATGCAAAGATTGCTTAACGGAAAAAACTGGTTTAGAAGATTCAATATATAACGACGCGACGTTCAGTTACGAGAATGATAGAAAAAAAACTTCCCTTACTTATCAATCTGTGATACTTTGTCCACATTATTGAGGGCGCCGTTTTGTTCAAGACATGTGTTAATGATATATATAAAGATGATATTAGAGCAATAATACGCACTGCATTACTTTTAGAAGCTTCGATTGGTTTAGCTGTCAACAGCAAAGATATAATCAGTACACAGCATTCTATATTAATTTCAAGAATACTATTATAATTAGAAGACAGTATCAAATTATCAATGAAGAATTTATAGGGCAGAAGAAGCATATTATGCTAATTTTAATAAAATTGCTTATGTGCAAAGGAAGGCAAAGTAAAATAAACTTTCCTTGTACAAATATTTGTTTAACTAACATATATGGTTTTCATTTATTTCTGAAAATTTAGCATAGTAAAGCTCCTAGTACATTATATAATATCGATTTCGATATTTTGGATTCTAATATACTTTTTATGTTCTAAATCGGGTCTGAACGCGTATAATAAAGTTATTTGTTTACCTTTTATTTCTACTCTACGTTTCGGCACGGGCTACACCAGCCGTGGTCACGAGTTGACTGAAGAGGCGGGTTAGTCTAGGATGAGAGCTGCGTTTTATAGAGAATTTTATCAACTACCCACATTTTATCTTTACATTCGGAAAGGCTGCAACACACTACACCAACAATGTTCGCGGACGTATTTGATGGTAAATAGCAAGGATTAAATTTATTAATCACCGGATTCCACGTCGACGACAGTTTATATCCATCTACCCGATTGATTTTTTTTAGTATAATTAGTATTTTAAATTTCTAATATACTGATATATAAATTAAATATCTAAGGCACATCACTACTAATGTCAATTTGTCATGTTGGTCTTTCTGTTGTGGTTGGTAACATCAGCGTTTTGGAGCCATACAGGGCAGTGCTGACTCTTAACACCGTAGGTGATTATTTGCTCAATGTAATTACTTTTTAAAAAGAAGCACGTTGAAGGTACCACTAGATGGGTAGTGGGCCATACTGTATTAGAAACTCTTTTTTTAGTCTTTTTGACATTCCACTGCAGAGCACAGGCCTCCCCTAGTAAATCGCAAGGGCATTAGAGACGGATACATATTAAATGTGTTATCAGTTGTCGTATTATTGAAACACGTCAAATATTACTTACTCGCATCTTGTAAGCTAACCTTGAGTTGAGAGAACTAACTAAACATTTTTATTATGTTTTCAGTGTACGCAAAACCAGTTTCTTAAGTATTGCGATGCTTTGGTCAGCATTGAGAATGCAATAAGAATAAGCGAGAACGCGATTCTCGACCTGAGCCGAAACAAAAGCCTTTGTTCCACCATGGGTTCCACGTATTCAGCCAAAGGTGTAGTGTTGCGAAATTCTATAACTAATCGAATCGTTCGTTGAAATTCGATTTGCTTGTTATTCTTGCTAAGCTTTGACAGACAATGTTTTTTGTTAGAACAATGTGATATACGAGCAGACCGTCCGTATGATGGTAAACGATTACTATCCCCCATTGATATCATGGGTGCATGCCAACATTAATAAAAATTACGAATGTTGGCAGGATTGCAGAAGTGTTAGGTACCTATTTTCAGGGATTTTAGAATCAAGACGGAAGAAGAATTGGGAGGGATGGGGAATAGGGAGTGTCATTATCATGGAATAAAATATCATGGATAGACCCTTATCCAATTTGAGAGTTGTCGCTCTCAAAACAGACTTCTTCGTCTTATTTCCATACTCTGTAGAAGCGAAGATATACCTTTCCTAAGGCTCAGCACCATACACGATCTTTCACTCTTCTCATCCAGCAACTACCAGCAAACTTCTTCAAGTCATTAGTCAACCTAGATGGACGTTCCATACTGCGATTAAAGATACCATATCTTTAAAAAAAATCATGTCTAAGATCTATTAAGACATTATGGTCATTAGTCATTAGACTTTTAAGGTCAAGTTTATTTTATTCCGAGGAAGTAAAACGAGCATGCCTTCTATAGAATACATAGAAGTCATTGAGAACGAATCTTATTATGGCTTACTTTCGTATGAATAAAACGATTTCAAAATCATGATAATGTAGATATTATTTCCCAGAAATGTTTGTTATTATTGTTAATAATATTAATGAATAAAGACGTTAATAGATAGCGAAGAGATAAGTGCATGAAACCTAACCGCATACGGTTTCATTAATGTGCGCACAAGCACCAATCATCGGAACGCGTGATAGAGGCAATTAAAACTAATCGCGTCGCAACAAACAGCTGTTACGTCGGTATATTATGAGATGAATGGAGGGCGCAGACGACGGCGCCTCGCGGGTTATCGCGGGTCAGCGTACAGCTGCGAGGCTCGCAAGTTTGCAACTAGTGTTGAGTGGTTACTGGTAATTGTAATAAGGGAGGTAAGAAGGAAACGTCGAGATCTCATTTCATACACATTAATTCTTTTTTATGAAAAAGCAGAAAAACAGAAAATTCAGTTGGTCTTAAGTAAGTACTGTCGCCCATGAACAACGGCGACTACTTTTGGAGATTTAGGTGTGCATTTGGATTGGGAAGGATGGGGAACAGGATGTATAACCGGATGACAAGTTCTTACCTATTACTGATCCACTCGATGGTATTGAATGGGAGTACAATGGCATGAGAGACTTCCCTAATCCCTTCACACTTTCCACTAAATGCCATGGGATTGAGTATAAATTAAGAACAATACAGGTATAGAAAGCTCTTATGCACCAGTATACGTAGTAACAAATGACGAAGGTGTAGACAATGAAGGAAGTAATGAGTATAACTCGAAACTCGTCAGTTTACAATTTGAGACTCGAAAGAAACTTGCAGCAAGTGTTAAATTATAGGTAGTGGTTCTACTAAATAAATAGACCAATTCATTTCACATTAATGAGATCAACAAACAAAGTGAAAGAAATAAATGAAAGTTTTTTGTCGCTATAATAAGAAATAAATGTAGAGCACAGACGATGGTGATTCGTGGAATATACATAATATATAGCTGTGAGATATACGTTGTGAGAAGATGGGGTGAAATTATATATTAAAATGATATATTTATTATAAATTTATATATTAAATTATGGTCAAATTATAAGGTGAATTATATTAGTGAAGTGATTTCTGAATCACACAATGGTGTTTCTCAAGTAAACTAACTGTATAAGAGTTGCGAACAATGTTGTTACCTACTGAACGTATAGAGTTTAATGTCAAAAGAGTAGCAATTAATTTGTTTAAACGTCAAATGACTCCATACCACGCCATCAGACTATGTCTCTCTTCTGCTGGATATCGACCTCTCCCAAGGATGACCACCACAGGCGATCTTCAACTCTTCTCATCCTACCACCACCAGCGAACTTCTTTAAGTCGTCGGTTCACGTGGCCTGCGGGCGTTTCATGCCGTGCTTCCTAGTACGTCGCCACCATTCAAGGACTCCTCTACTCGATCAGTTATCGGTCCTGAGGCAAATATGACTTGCTCTTGGCCACTTTAGCATGCTAATTCTATCAACGTTCATTTTAAGTCTACAAAACTCCCATACCTCGTGAGATAACTCACGTGTGTATATCCCCACACTACTTAAGACAATCAATGGACCGCAGCTGGTTGTTTTCTAAAGAAATACTGTTAGAAGCTCCATTGATATCTGTTTGTCTACTGATAACAACACAAACACGGTTTTGTGTGCATTTTGTATAGATTTAATATTTTCATTCATAGTCTTTCCTATATTTATGCTTTAAACTATCTTAAAACATATAGGTACTGTTATTCTATGTGATATTAAAATAGTAACAAAAAACACAATATTTTTGACATTACCTGATTCTAATTTCGCAAATATTGAGACTTAAAAAATAAAAAAAATAACATATACTTATTGCTTTATCGTAAAAGTCAGATGTCAGAGCTCGTTTCTATTTAAACAGAATCTTGAAACAACGATATTTCCAGTTAGAAAATCTTAAACAAATTTAAATAGTTCATAGCGACAATATGGTCCCTTTGCACAGATAATGCCACATATTTTGGCCTTCTGAAGAGCGGCGGCGAATTACTCGTATTTATATTGCTGTATATTTTTATCTCGATGATAATTAAAAACAAAAATAAAGTGCCCAAAAATAACAATATCAAAACAACGTACTTAAGTCACATTTTTATGAAATAGTAGCTTAACAACAGACAAGCAGGGCGTAATTTGCTTTCGTGATTGTCTAAGGGAATTTTCTTTGTCTCAGAGAAGTGATAGTCCCTAGTTAGTACCTCTGGGTTCTAACTGGTGATAGCCCTCTTGACTATCATTCGTGAGGTCGAAAGTTCAAATCCCTAGCCCAACTTAAGTGCAGATTTTTTAAATTATCTTATCGCTAACTCACCGGTGAAGGAAAACATCGTGAATAAACCGCATGCTTGAGAATAAAAGACAACTGGAGCACATGTATCCACCAATCCATACTGGGCCCGCGTGGTAGGTTATGGCCCGAAACCCCTAGGCATTAAATAAGGGAGGTCTTTGCCCTAGAGTGAAATATTATAGGCCGATATTGATGCCAATTATCTAGTAGCTCTTAGAGTTGCGGCGGTCGATGGTGACCTCAAATTTATCAAGATCATATGTTACAGATATCACAATTATCCTAATTGATAGCAATTAATTTCTCTAAACAATCGACTCTCACACTCCCATATAAAAAAATAAAGAAACACAGCACCACAGATGCCTACCTTTGGAGTTTATGGATAAAAGGTTAAACAGAATGAAGAAAGGCTTGCACGTTACATAATAGGTCTTGTTCAAAGCGAGTCATCTTCCATCTCTATAGGTAGGAACTTCCGTGTCAAGTAGCGAGTGCTCAGTGCTCCAAATCGGCACTAGGTAACAAATAAGTTACGTAAGACAAATATAAATGTAAGACAGTCATAAAGTAAGGTAGAATGAACAGTGTCGCGTTACTATCGCGGTGTCGTCTGGGGTCAGGTCGCTACGGCGCCGGCGCGGCCGCTGCGCAGCTGCGTCCCACTCACGCGCAATGTGAAACGCACCTGAAAATGCATACCGCATAATGTTGAGTTGAATTACGATTTACTGAACTCAGCTAGATCTTTGAGATTGTACATGGATTTATACGTTCTCCGTATTATCATTCATACTTATTCTACCTAAATAAGTAGAAATTGTGTCTTGTGATAAGGTCACTGGCATATCTGTGTGAGTTCGCAGTTCGCACCTGGTGACTTTAAAAAGCGCGTGAATGCAATGGCAATATTGTACATTCTGCTTCAATGATGTGAAGAAAAAGATGTTCAGATATTAGAGGTCGCTCCAGGGTAGGTTTGCCAACATTATTATATTATATAGTATTCTACTATAACTGGAAGCCTACTACTATATTCCTAGAAATAGTAGAACTAGAAATAATACTACTCTATAGTACGCAAAACTGCTGTATTTGCTCGACAAGCAAATTCATATTCATCAGGAATTTAAATATCGCTGAATATTTTCAACAAATGTGTCAAACTGCTTGAAGGAAATAGTGTAACAATTGTAGATATTTTCAAAATTATGTAGCACTTAAAACAACAAATAATACAAAGAAAAAGTGATGTATATTTTGGATATGAGACAAATAGGATTTCCTTCAAATCAAATCAAATCAATCAATTCAAATCACTTAGAGGAATTTGTTGCTATTTTCGACATAAAGTCAGAATTATTTAAATAATTGGTTGGATTTTTCAAAATCAAATTAACTAATTTCTAAAAGACTTCAATCTGGAATTTTCTATATTCGAAGCCTTAGTAGAAAAATTAGGAATTGCTCAAAAACTGAATATCAATTTTTACAATTTGTACTCATAGACAATTTAGTTGAATAAAATTTTGAACCTTGTACTTGCTGATCAAAAATTCTGTACTAAATCTACTACTTAAAAATGGCAACTAATTTTCCTCTTCAGTGATTCATACTATATTTGTCTACTAGGCATTCTAAAAATTACATCATTTCTTCTATCCATTCCGGCAACCTCGGCATTTACAGAGCGCATATTTTCTGTGATGAATTTCTGTGATTAAATGGAGAGATGAGCGCAACAGAGCCAGCATAAATCTTAACAAAAGTCGAATTATCGGTTTAATGTAATTTAAATTTAAACTGCATAATAAAGTGCATGTTTTCCTCAAAATTAAAATGAAAGTGTTGATGAATGGTCAAAGTTACAAAAAATAATAATTTAAAAATAAAATATTTAAGGAAAGTATAATAAATGTTTCAAAATTATACCTATTATCTAATTTATATGATAATTATATAAACGTAAAAAATAAAATATATTTTTGCGACATAGGTAGGTACTACATAATTTTTTATTTTTTTCTAATCCAAAATATAGGCTTGAAAATACTATATTCACCCTAAAAAAAAGTTGGCAACCCTACTCCAGAGCCCGCATGCACCGTGAACATAGGTTCATACTTACATGAGAGGCGCCGCCGCGCGTAGCTTCTATTAATTAAGTACATAAAACACTGAAGTTTCCGTTCGTTGATTTTTTTGAGTTCATGAGTTCTTTGATTTTGTTATTTAGTGGTACAAATTTCATATACTTTACAAAATGCACACAAGTAAAGGAGCTATCGATAATGAAAGTAATGAGAACAACCAACAGGAATACTTGTACAGATAGAAACATTGATCTTAGTTATCTTTTTCTTCTTTTTTATAGGGAAGTAGACGGACTAACAAGCGGTCCCACGTGATGATAAGTGTTACCGCCGCCCTTGGATACCTGCAACACCAGGGGGTATGCGGGTGCGCCGCCGACCTAGCAAAATCCTATTCACAGCTTTCTAGAAGAACCCTCTATCGTAACTTAATGGAAAGGCCTCTTGATGCAGTTCGTTTCACAGCCTACGGGTTTGCGGTATAAAATGATTTTTGGACCGAACAGTACTTCTATGACGGGAGATGCGATTGTAGAAACCCGAGGTGGGAATTATATTGAACAATTCTTCAGAGCATTCCCCCATTGTACAGGCGGTAGTACATACAGAGTCCTCCAAAGGCTGAGGGGTTCTAAACCGCCCGTGAAAGTGGGATCGTTGACAATTCGAACAGCACGTCGTCGGATGGAGTCAAACAGGTCGAATTGATATTTCGGTGCGCCGGGCCAGAGATGTGAGCAGTACTCCGTATGGAGCCTAACCTGAGTTTTGTAGAGCATTAGGAGTTGCCCAGGGGTGAAGTACCACTTCGCTCTGTTCAGCAGACCGAGTTTTTTGGAGGCCATTTTGCTTTATTTTCCAGATGACCCCTAAATTCGACTTTAGTGGAAATGTCGACACCAAGGATCCCGATACGCTCCGAGGTCTTAAGGGGTATGCTCTGAAAGCGAAGTGATACAACAAAGGAGGCTTTTTCAGCGGTGAATGCACAGTCTTGCGTCTTACTGGGGTTGAAATCCACTAGGTTTATAGAACCCCAAATCGCGACTAGACCTAAAGCGTATTCGATTTCAGACACAAGCATGACGCGACTCTCTTCCACTTCGTCCCGTGGGATGTTGGCGCGGCCCCTGTACCAGACCAGGCATCCCCTGTGCTGTCATCTGCATAACAACATAGGTCACCAATTTACAACCGGTCGTTGATATGCAGAAGGAACAGAGTTGGGAATAACACGGAGCCTTGCGGGACGCCAGCATTAATAGACATGGTGTCGGAGCAGCTACCATCAATAACGACTCTGATGCTCCGTCCAGTCAGGAGACTCGCAATCCATTCGCATAATCCCTCGGATATCCCGAAAAGATTGTAGCTTGGAAAGCAGCGATTTGTGCCATACCTGTTTAAAAGCTTTCGCAATGTCTAGGCCAACAGTTAGAGCCTCGCCTCTACTCTCAATGGCGTTAGCCCAGCGGTGTGTTAAATACGCTAAAAGATCACCAGCCGCGCGATTATGGCGAAATCCATATTGACGGTCGCTAATCAGCTTATGATCCTCTAGGTACCCAAGTAGCTGTGTGTTTATAACACGCTCCATCACCTTGGAGAGGAGGGAGGTGATCGCTATTGGCCTGTAGTTGGCTGAGTCGATGTGGTCACCCTTTTTAGGCAAAGGGTGAACATGTGATTAACTTCACAAAATTGGTTAATCAATAACCTGAAAGAAGATAGCAGACGAGCGGAAAGTTCACGGTGGTAAGTGTATACTTAGGCACATCCTCGATATATGCCAACATCAGTCCAGAATGACAAACATTGGCACTCCCTGGTTGCGCTACCCTCATTTGGTGAGATGTGGATAGAACTGTTAGACCAGGGATAAACATAGCTCATAAAATTGTTTATCCTTTGTGTAAGAAGGATCAAAACTAATATTCTAAGACCATCCCCCTTACCACAAAATCAAATTAAACATGCCTTTATAACAGTATTCAACGTTGATGTAACAGGTTCTCCTTCAATCAGATTCATTAGACGCTTCTTAAAACACTATTTTAAAGTGGTTTAATTTGTTTAGCGCGAAATTTGTAAAATAAAATTACACTGTATATTTACATGATATATAGCTAGGTATAGCTATATATAACAAGTGGCATTCAGGTCAAGTTTCCGGTGCATGGCGCCAAAACAACTTACGCATGTACATACTGTTTACGCATTTGCACGCACTCAGGGTTATCGTTTTAACAACCAGAGGATTTTGAACATTTATAAAGGGAATAAGAAGATCAGCTATTCTGTAAGCTGGAACTTCTTATGTTTAACTAACACAAGCATTTACCTACTGCTAGTTCTGTTCTGACCTCTGTTAGGTCTGGTTCACTCTAGTATACAAATATAGCTATACGAATCAACCCCACAGACTAGACCTTTTACGCTAAAATCAATCGGTTATAGATTCGATTTTTTTTTTATAGAATGAAGGTGGCAACGAGCATACAGTCCACCTGGTGGTAAGTGGATACTGTCGCCCATAGACATCCGCGATACATGCCAACATTAGTCCAAAATGACAAACTTTGGCACGCCCCCGGATGCGTTGCCTGCCTTTGTAGATGAAAGAATGAATTTGGAGAAAGGATTGGGGACGTGGGAAGGGATGGGATGGGAATGGGATCTGGCATATCTCACTCATTACCGAAACACGTACATACATTTGGGAATATGATGAAGTGGGAAATGCAGTACATTTCAAGGTAGTATTCTGTGAGAGAGTGGTAACGAGGCCAGTCGAGTACGCCCAGCGGCTGTTGGATTGCAGCGTGCACTCTCCCCCTCCAAATAAAACACGAAATAAAATTCGATTCGAAATAAAACACAAGTCATACATAATATAAAATTTGTAGTTTGTATTAACAAAGTGAACCTTCTGTACGTTACGCGTTAGTACTATTTTGTATCTCTTACTGTATTTTCTGTCTCTTATTTACACCACTGTCCGAGGCAAGATAGAAGACGCCATTGCTCTTGACTTGAGAGAAATATATCTAGAACAAATAGAAAAGAATAAACGATACTTAAGCATAAATCTCATTCTAGAAAGTTTCTAACACGTTTTATTGACAGGCAACCCTAGCAGCGCGTGAGCACCTATTTGCGGAAACTAATATCGTATCGTATGAACAAGTCTGCATTTGAGTGCAATACAGTTCGTCCGTTATTCGTCCTCGTTACCTCGATTTCATTAATAAGTACCTACTATATATGTCTGTAAGAAGATACACTTCACTGGGAGCGGGGAGGTTCGGTATGTAATCCATTTTTTTTTTTCAATTTCTCGAGCATGTTGGTTTACTCACGACGTTTTCCCCGTTTAGTACTCGTGTCCCACAACCGAACCCCACATGTGGGGCCATAAGGAAATCCCAATTTTAATTCCTGCTGACCCCACAATGTAGCGGTGACCACATCTTGTCCTTTTTCTTGAAAAATTTGAAATTAAAAACAATGCATGGGAATCTTAATTTTAATATGCTTATAACTTTTATTTTTATTTTATCTATTCAATTAAGAACTAGCGATGACTAAGTTCTTAATTGACAACACACTACACACAATAATTAGTATAAACAATAACACAAACTCGCACTTTATTGAAGGATGGCAATCAACAATCCAACCGATCGTCACCGTCAGCTGGTCAATTCTACAAAAATTGAAAAGTGTGCAACTCCAACAGACTATTTAAACTCCACAGACTGTTTAAGCGGTGACCATTCAAACAAATTGTCAGCTGGAAGGCTGCACGTCAGTGCATGTGTTCTTATGTCCGCAACATGTCAATCAGGAGTACCTTCAAGTGATATTAATAGAGACTAGAATCGAATGTCTTGAATACACTATCGCGTTGTCAAATGTATCTACCAACTGCCTATTTATAGGCACACGTGAATGAATGACTCAATATGTCATGTACACTTATCTCGAATGCACTTTACACTACACATGTATATATATAAGTTATATTTTTCAATCCTTAATCATAATTAACGATAATAATGTACAATTGGATTAAGATATTTCAATCGAGAGAGTCCAAGGTGTTCTCTATTTTCGTATTATCATTTTGAAGTCAAACTGTGACGTTATTAACAGAAACTGATGAAAATTGAATAGCTAATAGTAATATAACCCGTAGTGCCTATATAAATAGTTGTATAAGTTTTACTATTTAATAACTATATTATGTTTTTATTTATATGTACAATATATATATCTTATTAAATGGAAATTGGGTCTAAAAACCGGTTGCTTTGTCTTGTAGACCCAGTTTCAACGGTCTGCAAAATTATATTTTTAAACATTTAAAAACATTGTAGTATATAATAATTCATTAACTAGATATATGTTTGCTTAAACATTATTTAACATAAATAACATGCATGCTAACATTTTTTATCGGTAGTTTGTTTTGTATGTATTGATTATAATATAGAACATATTTTAATATATAACTAAAGAAATTAACATTAATCCATTTTGCACAAAAATATTAAAAATTATTAAGTCCTGTTTAGGCCGCACCCTTTGGTAAACAAAGTCATTAATGAGCTTGGTTGGGTCAAATTGACACTTATCAGTTTAAAATAGACTCAACCAAACTTATTTATAGAAAATCAATTACGTATTGACGTATATATAAAAATAGAGTGAATATATTCAAAGTACTAATATTTCCGTTTGTAGAACAACAACAAGACCTTGTCAAGTAAACTGTAGTGAATCGATTACTAAATACGAGTAGTGACTTCACAGACAGCATGTTTCTTGTAAAAGGTTACACAACAAGATATATATGTAATTATGAAATTGATCTGTCAGCAACATTGCTAATAGATAATTATAAATTTGAATAAATGTCCAGCAATCCATTAGCAGGTTCGCCAAGGCTGATTCTTAAATTACCTGTTGCCAGTTGCCATTATTCAAAAGATAACTTTAGTAAAACGCTGATTAGACTTACGAGTAGCAACGTCTATTTGTATTTTACTCTACTTCGTTTATCAGCAACTGAATTCAGTTGTCGGGAAATTAAACGTTACTTAATTGTTTAAAACTCAACCACTATAAGAGTGAATATTATATACCCTATACACTTAAGGACGTAATCAGGATTTTATCCAGGGTGTGGCACAGCAAACAATTTTCTTATAATTTAAATAGAGATAGTGTAATGCAGAAAGCCTGTTTCTTATTCTTCCCTATGCCCTGGGCAAGCGACTTATTCTTTATAGACTAGTGTATAGTCTCTTCTAAAGATTGTCACCATACGCCACTTTTATCAGGCTTTAATGTCCCACTGCAGGGCATAGGCCTCCCCTAGTAAATCACTACGGGCTTTCGGGCCGTAATCCATCACGCGGGCTCACTGTGAGTTCATACTTCACTAATCCGATTATAATATATAGTATTCAAAAAACTTTAAGTAATCTTTTCCATTTATTTTAATAACATTACATTCAGTTGTACTTGTAATTGTCGATATTAGCAAACGAAGTTTAAAACTGTATCATGTTATATTTAGTAAGTATTTTTATGCCGTGATGTTCAGGAGGTACCGTTATCACTCTGTGGAATCTACCATTTAATTAAAAATAAATCTACACATCATCGCGGGTGACCTTGCCATGTAACTGTTCATGGACTCACGCTTCATTCGGAATAACCCAAGCCGCTATTATGTAAATATATACAAGATACATTTAAATGTGTCTTGTGCTACAGCTGATTAGAGCCTGCTGTTTACCAATAAAAACTGGAAAAGTGCTTTGTACAAGGCTATAAACCTGTAGTTACTTAGTTGCTCTGAGATTTGATTATCTATTACAAAATGCGCATTTTTTTTAAATAGTTTTATTTTTATTTAGTAGGTACAACAACAAATTTAGAAACTTATTTATTTACAGACACATTTTATAAAACATTTATTCGTTTGTAAATTCACTTAGAGTTATACACAACTTTAGGTGCAATCATGCGGAATAGGTATAATAAAAAAATGGCGGCAGAGGAGCATACAGACCACCTGATGGTAAGTGGACACTGTCGTGCATAGACATCCGCGGTACATGCCAACAGCAATCTCTAAAATGACATATGTTAGCACGCCTCGGGATGCGCTGCCCACAGTTGCAAATTAAAGAATGGATTGGAAGAAAGGGTTGGGAAAGTGGCGAGGGATAGGATAGAATGGGAATGGGCTCTGGCATATCTGACTCACGACCGAAACACGTACGTACATTGGGGAAATACGATAAAGTAGGAAATGCAGTACATGTCTTCTGTGAGAGAGAGGTAACGTGGCCAGTCGAGTGCGCCTAGCGGCTGTGGGAATGCAGCATGCACTCTATCCCTACAGATCTATTTAAAAGAAAAATATCTATCCAAAAAAAATTTGAAACGGGCGTTACTAATTTTGAATATGTCAAACTCGTCATCCAGATCGTTATAATATTGACATATTCTGTAGAATGGCTTATTGTAAGAAACATTATTTCGAACTCGTGGTATGGTAAATAATTGTTGAATACGTACAGGACGATTCGGTGTCCTCAGATTGAGATGCCGCATGAGATCCCCGTCTAAATCGTTATTAAAGATTCTTATGTATAATATATTTGATGAACTGATTTTACGCCTCACTTCTAAGCTTTTGATATTCGAAACAAGCTAGTTAGTGGATATGATAAAGCTTCCGCACACATTCCCCAAAAAAATGGGAGGTTGGTCATCAGGACCGGCCCCTTTGTTTGTGTTCAAAGTTTTTAAAGTTTTCAGGACTTCCGTTTCTAAGATATAAATTGTTGAGAGAACCATGTTATACGTGAAGAAGTTAGGTACGAGTATATCTATCAGCAATCGAATGTACATTCTTTACAGATGAAAAAAATATTCTGCAAACATGTTGCTAATATCAGGTGCAGCAAAACGCTTATTTGATCGCACTCGTGATGGAAAGGTGTTTGTTAACCGACTATTCTTTGTGTAATGCCAAAAGACCTTAATATTTTTTATTAAATTAGTTTCAATGGTTTTAATATAAGATTTAAAAAACTCGTCAATTAAAATTTTAACTCGTACACGTGTTCGAAAATTAACGACCTTGTTTAAATATTACGTAAATAAGAGTATGAGGTAATTAATCCAACTTGTAAAATGTTTCTTTTTATTAAATGATTAATTTTAAAAAAACTTGTTTTCATTAATCATCATACATACCTGATAGATCTCTTTGACGTCATGACACGTTTTCATTATCACCGGGTTCTTACAAGGCACTGTCAAACTTGCATTTTTTAACCATAACGTTTTCTTGAATTGTCAAGATAATGAAATTACCTATCTTTACTATACTGAGAGCCACGCACTAAAGCACCAATTAATAGTACAGTCGGCAAAGTCCAGTGGCTGAAAATTGACATAAATTACATAATTAATTAATTATTGTATTTCTCAAATGACTTACTGGGGCTTGCATTTACATGCGTCGACAAAATTCTCGGAGACGGAACTTGTTTAATCCTTCTCTTTATTTTGACCTAGTGGTGGACCTCGGACCTAGGTCGCAGTAAATTCTTCTATTGCTTCCTGTCAGTGTCTTTAAGATACTTTAAGATACTCGTAACCATTTTTTTTGTATTTACAAGACACCCTACAATTTCATGAAACCAACGTTTGACGTTTTATTATTTTCTATTGTATAAGTTTATTGGGGGAAAAATCACTATATATACAGACACGATTCACTTGAACAGGGAAAGCCTTACATGAAAAGCTTTGCTTCGCATCAGTCAAGTAAGAAGTCAGTGTGTGCTAAGGTATCCGTTTTTGACCTACGAATATATTACAGCAGTATTGTTCAATACTGTTCATATCCCTCCCCTATCCTCACAACAATTTTATGATTGAAGTTTCTTTATGTGGAGACTCTAATACAACCAGCCCTTTCAGTATCCAATACTGGACATGGGCCTCCTCATGCACATTGTCTTGTGAATGGGAGATGTATGGCCTCAAAACGCCACGCTGGCCAAGCAGGTATCACCATACCACTCTTTTAGTGTTGGTGCATTTTCTCTGGGATCGTGGTAGCCGCTGAAGTCTAGGTCTTAGTCAGAAATCATCATCATCGATGATAGCCCAACCTGATTTCGAATAATAGTTGTGTCGGTCAAACGTTATGTCGATGAAGCAGTCTTTGTACTACTGTATGCCAGTCTTTGAACGTCGAATGTCTCGATGTGGTTGGTGGAATGAAGTGTCTATCACAACACGAAACATGGTATTTATGAGTGTCGTAAAATGATGTCCTCTTTTATTTTTCTTTTAAAACTGTGAAGCCAACAGAAATTGTAGGTGGCCTTGCACCTGCGGCGCCAAATCTCGGTCAAGTGATGACGTCACCACCCGGAACTGGGGCCAACCTCGTGTGAGCTGCCATTTTGGATATCAAGGCGATTTGTTTACGTCGAATACGCCTTTGGAACATGTAGGTATGTAATTTTCTTATTATTACTTAGTTTGTGGAGATATGTAAATGAATAAGTAATGTTTATGTAAGTACTTAATGGATTTTTTGGACTACTGTACTGTCCCCTATCTTATAATCGTACATATTCGAAATAACTAATCTTAAACAAATATAAGGAAATTTGAAAATAACAACAGAAGGAATAAACGTTCAGTTGCTTACTCGGCTTCTTAAAATAACAAAAATAAATCTGCAATTAAGTATATGGACAAAGATGTGTTTACATGGTTCATTGAAATGTAACCCGGTATCTAAATCCATTACTGAATTGCCGATCAATAAATTTTGTGGCGACTTGCGTAAATTGTTCCTAAAAAAGAATTCCTAGCACTACAACTACTACTACTACATTTTTTTTTTGTACCCCAATTCTGACAAATGTGACGATCCTCCCATAGGAATACTTACTACCAACCGTTATTATTACTCACATTGCTGATAATTAATTGAATTGAATTAGAAATAAGTAGGTACATACTCGTAAATTCACAATTTCAGGTGTGGTCAAATAATATTTTGAACAAGTTATATCACCGATAACATTTCATGATGGACGATTATCTCCATTGCACCGTTCCAACTGCAACTGGCTCCTAGACCCGTCATCTAGATTACTGTAGTTGTAATTAACACCACGTCACACTTGACTAAACTCACCCACACTCGAGACCACACTAGGATTCCCTATGTCGTGGATCCAGATACACATACAGAGACAACAACACCCAGACCCAAACAACTCATTGTCTTTAAACTAATGAATGTCCAACTGAGAATCGAACTCAGGGCCTTTTGCACAACAGGCACTGCTAATTGGGTTAATTGATCGACGATGAAAATACTATCAAACATTAAGAAACCAAACTACATTTAAACAAGTCTTAAAACGCGTATTGCCTTTTTTATTTCACGTTTCGGTTGGTTTAAACTAATCATAGACCTTTTGGCGGAAACTCGAGAAGTGAAGTTGAGTTTTTGTTTGATTATTGTAAAATATATGTTTGATTATTGTAAAAATTATGTTATATGGCAGAATGTGCTAATTGCACCTCTACCATATATGAAGAAAAAAAAAACAACAGTCAGCTGACCATGTTTATGTAACAGTCGAAAAGTTCAATAAAAATAAAAAGGTAGGTACGCCTGCGCGTTTATAGTGGTGTAGCCTAAGAGTATTCTCAACTCTCATTCGTAAGGTTGTGAGCTCAAATCCTCTGTCGGTAACACTGAATTTCTACTCAGGACCGGGTTTAAAAAAAAATATCACTGGCTCAGCTGTGAGTGAAAAAATCGCTAGGAAAACCGTATGTTCGAGACTATTTTTTAAATGGAGCATGTGTATCCACCAATCCGCACTGAGCCCTCGCGGTGGATTATGACTCAAAAGCCCCTAGTATGGGAGGCCAGTGCAATGTAGTGGGACGTTGCTTGATATCGAAATACGCGTTTAGATCCCCTGCAAAAAACGGGAAAATCTTAAAACTTATAAAAGATGAAAATACTTTGGTAAAATATTACAGAGCATGGAATCCCTAAATAAATCAGGCAGTGCGTGTGTCGGTGTGTGTGCATTGTCAAATGATTACAATAACAATAAACTAGTTCGGCAGCTACATAGTACGCCGGGTGCAGCTGCCGGAACACGTGCGACGATCACGACCGCCGACCGCCCACCGGACTGTCACGACGTTAACATCGATAGTGTGGCTTTTTGCAAGATATTGGTTGACCACACCTGATTTCTTTTTATAGAAAGGAGTTGGCAGACGAGCTGACATCTCGGCTTTCTAGAACTACACCTCCCATCACAGAAGTACGTTTGAACCGCATTTTCTCGGAGTCGTCTGTATTGTGCGGTTCATAAACCACGAACCCGTAGGCTGTGAAACGAACTGCCTTAAGAGGTCTTTTCACTACGCTACGATATGAGGTTCTTGAAGAAATTTGATAATAGGATTTTGCAAGGTTGGCGGCGTACTCACACACCTCTTGGTGTTGTAGGTGTCCATGGGCGGCGATAGCGACATACCATCACGTGAACCGCTTGTCCACCCACCTCCTTTTATATGCAAAAAATAATCGACCTGGTGGTAAGTGAATACTGTCGACCGTGGACATCGGCGATGCACACCAACGTCAGTCCATAATGAAAATCGCTTGACACGCTGACCGCAGCTCTGCCTACCTTTGGAGATTTAGGAACGGATTTGGATAAAGTTTTTTGAAAATCGGAGGTTTAGGATTGGATTGTAAAGGGAATGGTCTCTGGCATATCTCACTCACTACCGAAACACGTACCTATGTATATGGGGGAATAGGATAAAGTGGGGAATGCAGTACTTCTACGGCAAGGGCGTCGCCAAGGGGGGGGGGGGGTTCTGCCTTCCCCTGCCCTCCTTTGGCGACGCCCTTGTCGTAGAAGTACTGCATTCAAGGGAGGGCAGGGGAGGACAGACCCCCCCCCTAGAGATTCGAAAAGAATTGTATTTGTACCTACAATTCATATTTCTCCCATCGGCTCTCTCATCTTGCCCATTGGCTGGCGTTGGCTGGCGACGTCCTTGTTCTAAGGTAGTATTTTGTGAAAAGGAGTAACATGAGCAGTTGAGTGCGCCCAGCGGTTGTGGGATTGCATCGTGCGCCTCCCAGACTGGCCAGGTGAGAATGTATGTGAGATTATTAATAAAAAAATCACCTATTACTTGCCCACAACTTATTAAATACTGTATATAATGTCAGTGTAATCAGTATTTGGCCATTAGCACTAGCAACATATCTGTTAAATAAGTTACATAAAAGGCTGGAGATTACATAAAAAATAAATAAATAAATATTTATCCCATATATTTTCATGATAGATTGTTCGTGTATTCACAAATGCTTAGAGGAAATATTTAATTATACAGTATTTACCAAGTGTCCATAAATTAGGCGATATCTTTAAAAAGTCGATAGAATGTAATTTCCGTTGGCTCAGAATACAAATGAAAACTTTTCCCTGTGTAAAAAAAAAGAATACCTTTTTTTTAATAGGCATTAATTACTTATTGAGAAAAGTTGTCTGTGTTTCAAATTTAAATTAACAACATTGAAACGATTATTAAATTATATCTGTAAACGTTTTGTCTACTAGAGATCACAGCATCTACTCGTAGACCAATTAATTAAAGAACTGATTGGGCCGCATTGTAACATTTGAACATACCAAATGTCTACAGAAAATGTATGGTTAAAGTCATGCTAAGAGTAAGAAAAAAGTCTGACATTAACAAAAATATATGTGATAAACTTGAAAGATACACAAATTTTTCAAAAAAAATTAACCTAATTATTTTTAACTTTAAACTGATTATCTGCTTAAATAATGTGCTTTGTATATAGGAATAATCTGTACAGTTTACGAAGTCTGTCCTCATCACGGTCAGTTAACTTTATTACAGCTGACTTTATGATTATAGTCAACAAAGATAAAACACCTGACCTTACCAACTTAGTTAATCTCAGCCGATGTTTTCGCTCGTAAAAACGCTTGCAACAACGTGCTCTGTCATACGAGACTTAATTTATTGTTTGGCCGGATTTTACGCGTGGACTACGCAATAAATGTACGCAACCAACAAACTTTTATGCTAAATTAAACTATATGTTATAAGCCTTAAAGTATAAACAGATTTTTTGTAAAAGAATGTTATAGTGGTAGAGAAACAACGATGTACTCCTGAGTTTGATGGTTATTTTACAGTCGACTTCTAATTATGAGGTTTCCTCCCGAATACTAGGCCAGGCCGATTGTTTGTACGAACATTAAAATCTGACTAAAAACTTTATGGCTTTTTGACGAATAACCCTTTTGTTGTGGAATTGGTTTTGCTTCAAAGGTCATGTGATAGGTGTAACTGGTAACACAAGCGTTTCAAATCGGCAAAATCGTAAAATTTTAGTTAAAACCTATAAAACTTATGTTTTTAGTCTAGGTCGTAAACCTCAGACGTTTATTATCTACCCACAAAATTATATCTTATACTGGAGCCATCCATATATATAAAATTACTTACGGTTACCTAAGCGTTTTCTTTAATACGTAATTTTCAAACGTTACGGAAGAAATGGAGTATTTACTTAAACTGGACAGAAAAAATAACAACAGATATCAGTACAATACATATTTTAACAAGTCACTATTTTTTATAAATACTTCGTTCTATATGTTCTATTAGAATAAGGTCCAGACTTTACTTCCACTACGTTTAACAACACTTGATTAAACATCCATTGTTATTTGCTGAATCTTATAGATGTTTCTATTCCGACCAATCTATTTCACGGGTCTGCTGGAAGATATCTTCACGGTAGATAAGCTTGCTTACGTTATAGATAGATAGATGAAAACTCTTTATTGCACACCAAAATAAAACAAGTATCAGACGTTGTATTCGTAACACATGAAATGCATAAAGGGCATTCATTTGTTACTGTTTGTACAACTTTCTTATTTAATCATGTTAATATATCGTTTTATGTGTACAATAAAATGTAAAATAAATAGATATTTTCCGGCCTAATTCCTATATTATTTATGTGTCTCTATTACGATTTCAAAAATGTTCAATCATGTAACCTATTCGTGCGTAAACTGCTGACCTTAACCTATATTATCAATCACAGTCGCTTTATTTATTTGTGACAAATAAAAGATTTTAATCGTATCTTTGTTTTATTAAATCAGTATTATGATTTGTGAATGAACAAATCATACAAGTATGCACGGTTACAGTTACGGATTAACTTGTCGACTGCGCTATTGTGAGAACCTTTCAGTCGGCAACTGCGAACAGTTTAAAATTCCATATATTTCGCCATAAACATCCATCTTTACGAGGGAGTCCCGACACATGTCAAACAAATTGTTGGCACTTCCAAAGGTGACGAAGCCACTTAACTAAGAGATTAAGGAAAATACAAACAATCTTATATTTTGAGTGAATATTTAAACGTTTGTGAACTAAATTGGAGTCCCGTTACTTTAATTTAAATAGTAATTGTGTGGAATTGTTTTCAAAATACATATTTATATAATTGGAAATATATTTTTAATTTTATAAAATAAATAGCGTGTCTGCTGTACACTACACGAATGCTACTTAGATTGGGATGTGTTGTGCCCATTTCAAATGTTAGCCCCGTCAGAAAATCAAGTCTCTCTCTCTCTTTGGGCTCTACAGCCCGGGGTGGGCCTTGGCCTGATCCAGCAAGTTTTTCCAGATCGTTCTGGTCACGGTCTTTATCCTCCAACCTGTAATACTAACCGCTTTAAAATCTCTGTCGATTCCATCCAGCCATCTCAACCGCGGTCTGTCATGATTTCGACGTCCCTCCGGTCTGCTCGTTAAGACTTTTTTAGCGGTCTTTCCTCATCCATGCGCTGCACGTGTCCAGCCCATCGCATCCGACCAACTTTAATATGTCTTACTATGGCTGATTCTGGATACATGTCACTGACCAGACGGATGTAGTACACTGTCAATGGTTGTAGCGGATGCGCCATTGATCTCCGCATTTCAAGGCTCCATATATCTTTCAGAAAATTTTCCGTTCAAAGACCCGGAAGCTGTTTCCATCTTTTTTAGTTAGCACCCAGCGTTCCGAACCATATGTCAGCACAGGTATTAATAAAGTTTTATACAGCATTAGCTTCGGGTTCCTGGACAACGTTTTTGACGTCAAGTATTTAAGCAGTCCGAAATAGTACGTACTAGCATCAAGTATTCGTCGCTGTATTTCTGCACTAACATTATTGTCATTTGTCACTAACGTGGCTAGTTACACAAACTCATTGGTCTAAAGAAAGCTGAGTCCTCCTACTGCGACTTGCTCTTGTTATTGCTTTTGCATGCTTTTTGAAACTGCCATGTACATGGTTTTTTGCTGATTTACTGTTAGTCTTGCACGTCGTGAGTTTCGTTCTATGTCCATGTACGCTTCCTTCATGGGCGGGAGAATCCTTCCTACAAGATCGATGTCATCTGCGTATCCAAGCATCTGGATCGATTTATTGTATATTGTGCCTATACTTTCAACTTTGGAATCACGAATGCATTTCTCCAAAGTAATGTTAAATAGAATGCAGTAAAGGGAATCTCCTTGGCGAAGACCATTGTGCATATTCGGACAGGTCATTTTGTACAGAAAATCAAGTAAGAATAGTAATATTAATATTTTTAGGTGTAATTATATTATATATACTAAAGAACCGTTGTTGAGTGCTGTGTGCGCCTTTACTTGGGAATATCTGAACATGACCAATTATGTAACAAGTGTTTATATTAAGCTTTTTGTAGACTTTCAATTGGTGCACCTGCCTGTAGATAAATAACATAAGAAGCCAAGTGTTTAATACTATTGGGACAATACGATACACGTGTCCCAGCAAGGTTAATTGCGCGCATTTATATGTGAATTCAAGTTTTATCCTCAAAACGGATTTATTTACACTGTGTGAAGATATCTGAACAAAAGGATTTTATTTTCGGTTCTACTTTACCATATATTAAAACAATTCATGACATATTTAAAAACGTAGTAGAATTTTTATTATTTTATCTTAATAATCAGATGTCAGAGCAAGTATCTATACAGAATCTTGAAACAACGAAATTTTCAGTTAAAAAATCTTAACCAAATTCAATAAGCCCACACCGATAACTGTGAAACATATGAATAAGTTGTATCAAAAGAAAACTAACCGAATATATAAATCTTGATTCCCAAATTCTTGTATTTAAACGAGCAGGAAAAATATACTAAATAATAATCAACAGAACAACTTATTCTTGAAGAACTGAAGTAACTAACTTTCTATTACTAAGAATGTCATCAGCAAGTCTTATGTCACTAATTCTCTATTGTCACCAGAAAACCTAAACCTGGCCCACTTTCAAATTCGCTACCATCGATTTGCTGCCCATTCAGTATATTTTTGCACCTAATTTAAATTCCTCATTTCCAAATCGGAACATCGACCGTTTTACATTTTTAAACATGTTCGATGTGTTCCTATGTTTCGAAAATCTGTTAATATCCAGTTTTTCCTTCCAACCCATTATTTTTACGCATTGTACTAAGAATGCATTACGTTGTGACCATTTGATATATTGTCATTGGTTAGTGTCAGTTTCGATCACGATATCGGCCGTGTGACGCAGTCGCCCAAGTGTCGAGCCACGTGTCCACTTCCAATAACTATTTGTGAAACAACACATCGATATTAATACCAATCTCATACAATATTTATTACATACTAAGCGCTTGTCCCTAGCTTCGATTACTTCAGGTGTCGAACGTAGAACTCTCTATAATAATTTTACAATCAATTTTCTACAATTTGATGTGACTGTAAACGGTACCTCATAAAACTAATATATTTTAAATGTACCTATATTTATAATTATGTTGGTTTTAGTTTTGTGTCATTTATATTGCAAAATATAAATTACATTGCAATTTCAAAATAGGCCGGTATACTAAAGCGTGCCACCTGGCTACTCACTAGTCCCATTGACCAGGGCCTGTTCGCCAACTTATATATTTTTACTTGCGTTTGGGGCAGGCTGGTCCCGTTGGCCACAGGCACTAGACAGCAGATTCTCTAATATTTCATTTTTATTTTTAACTCAGAATACAGAAAAATCGTTTTTAAATAACCTTCCTTTTTTACCTTTTTTTTATATTTTTGATTTACACTTAACACAAAAAAGATGTCTTACAGTTTTTGGTGCTAGTATTTTATTATTATTTCCTTACAGCGTGTATTAATAAAACCTTTAAATCGATGTCTGTAGTGGACTTTAAAATCAATTGCTACATACGAGTATTACCAAATTCATTGCATAAGCTTGGAAACTCTAAAAAAATATATTCCCTCTCATACAAACCTTTTGATGGACATCATTATCAGTATAATAGAGTTGTTATGAAGACGCGACGGTGCGCCGGCGCAGGTCAGAGGTTGCGGTCATAGTTCCCGCAACCATTTATTATGGCAAATTCACTTTTTTCTATAGTGAAGTAGGCGAACGAGAGAGCGGTCCCACGTGATGGTAAGTGTTACTGCCGCCCATAGACACCTGCAACACCAGGTGGTATTCGGGTGCGCCGCCGACCTTACAAAATCCTATTCACAGTTTTCTTGAAGAACCCCAATTGAAGACCTAGTTGTTTTTGGGTTTATCTCAAATAGGTGCACATTATCAAACAGCAAACTCACAGTTTCTCTTTATAATTTTATAGTATATATACATAATTATACTTATGTATATCTATTTGTTAGGGCCTCATGTAACAACTATGACAAAACCAACTTTCATGAAACTAGAATACTGATCTGAACATAGAGTCTAATTTAGAATTTAGGCATCCTTTTTAAGCTTATAATAACAAATCTTTCTTTATAACATATTTCTATAGATAATAAGCAGTGGTCGGGGTTAGGTCGGGATGACAAAATGTACATATTGATATGGATATACCCCGGGATTCTGAATCTGGTTGTTAATTATGTTGTACCTACTTGCAACTTTGTCTATACTATTGTGTGTGTGTGTGTGTGTATCAGATTATATAAAATACCAATATTTTATATACCCACATTGTTACGAGGCTTGTTACGTAGTGAGGATACCAAGAAAACTGAAATAGGTTTAAAAATTATTTGTTACAGTAAACATTGCGAAATAGAAACTTAGAACTTAGAAAATGATTCCCGGAAAAAAGGAATGTCCATATTAATTTATTTTACTGCAAATCTCAAAATTACACTACCTAACGCTAACCTCTGGCGATAAGTCAAAATATCCCATAATGAGAAATCTACTTTTTCGAAGATCACCACACCGACAAATGGTTGGTTGTGTGCATGTGATACTTCAAACCAATTATATTTTTGAGCAGTGCACATGTTTACCGACAGCCCGCGATCCGCGCCTGCGACTCCTCAGGGCTGCCACGTGGCCATACGCCCTAACAGTAACCAGAACGATTTCACTGCACTTATTTATACTACATGATCTGGTACACTATGACGCTGTACAGCCACTTGTCAAACAACGCCAGATCTGACGACAGTTGGGGTTTGGTGCGTATGTTTTGGATTTAATATCGGTAGCCATGCGTCTTGGGTTGATCCTACTACCTACAAAATATCAACATATTAACTTGATCTACTCAAAACATCCAACAAATTTAAGGTTGATGAGACGACCCATTGACTCTATGTGCAATCACATTGGAAACTGTGTAAAGGGTTTTTAGGATCAAACTTCGCTTCGGTCATGGATGTTTTCGACAGAATGAATATCCCTGAAGTGGTTGACGGATATCGCAATTTGATAGCAATTGGGATGAAAATTCCAAAGATTGGTAAATTCTTGCTTAAAGATTTTATAAATGATGAGAGTTAAGAACGTTGTAGAATTTAAGTATTGCATTTAGAGAATTTATTAGTCGAATACAATATAAAATATTATATCAACTTAATTTTTCTCCTTAATGTTCTCCCATAGTTCTCTATAAGAACTATAAAGACCTTTATCAGAACCGATGGTAGACATCAGGTCTATAGCCAAGACCTATATTCGGAGTAGTGGTTTATAAATAATTTTCAGACAGTCTAAAAATTCGGACACGCTCTAAAATAGAGTTACAAAGTTTTTCATATTTCGAAATATTTTTGAAATCTCTTGATCGGCTTTCATTATATCTTAGGCGAGAATTTGAACTTACGTTATCGACTAATGGTGGATCTATAGCTAGAATCGTACGTTTCTATAGCTAGATACTGTCTATAAAAACCTATAAAATTAATGTATAAAAAGCTTAAAATCACAGAAGCTTTTTACAATTGGTTGCATTACCATTTTTACCATTTTAACATGATTTATTACGCATGTATTTTTTTTATTTGTATTGATTTGATCATTATTGTCCCAGTACTATTAGAGGCACTTTGACAGCTGTCATTGTAATCAAGCTAGATTTAAAAGACTAAAACGTCACTGGTATTTTGACATTGAAATATACTTACGATAGTCCTATTTAAGGTCGTACCTAAAAGAATTCAGACATTAATTTGCAGGCAGACAGACCTTGCCTGCGGAAGCACGTGCCTATTTTGCATGCGTCGACAATGCTCGCTGTCCACTTAGCATGAATTGCGTCACTGATGCGATCATCGAACAATACCTATTGATTTGACATGCACATGTGTACGAGAAAAATGGGTTTATTATGCAGTGTCTGTGTTATACATATTGTTTCTAACCGGACTAAAGTCTAAGAATGGCATTTTTAATGCAATAGATGAAATACACGATCTATGAATGTCGTTCGCAACACTAGGAGGTTTAGGACATGCTGGCGATCTTACATTTCAGACCAATCGGAATTACTTATCCTAGAAATATAATAATGAAGCCGGCCTTAGCATTTATTCGAATGAGTCTGCCTTAACCTGATCCTTTTGGTTAAGGGTTGATCCTTTTGGTTATCCTAAGAACTATAACGTATTTTCATTCTTCTGTTTCTTCTTCTTTTGAAAACGCCTCTTTTACTACATACTTCATAGTGAAGGTTGACAATAAGTTTTCTCTTGTGTCAACTTTGCTTGTACCTTTTTCTTCAAGCTTTTCTTTGCGGATGCCAATTAGGTGGTAATCGCAATGCCCGCCCAATCTATTACACAACCACAATTCCTTCACAATCTTATCGACTTGCTAAATTGCAAACGCTCATGTCTTTCTTTGTGCAGCATTCTTTCTACTAACGGTTTGTAAGAGATCGCATTTAAGAAACGTATTTGTAATTAAATAAAATATACACTTATTCATTCTCTTTCTGATTGTTCTTGTTTACTCTATAATTCTATCAAGAAAACCAGCGTATCTCAAAACACATAAAATGATATTTCCGCCGAACGGGTGTCAGTCTTCAACAGAGTTGTCAGTTGTCAGTGCCGACGCCGGCTAAACACAAAGGGCAGCTATCTTGACATCTCGCCTCTATTCTATGCCATTGTGTGCGGCGCGTGCGCTATCTAGATTCGGACCTCGTTATAGCGCCCAACGTGACAGAGATCGCGACGATTGCTGGTTCTTTTTTATTTGAATATAGCGTAAAGTACAAATAGACATGTATTGTTGATCGAAGCAGACAGTTAATAAAGCTGAGAAGTATTAATGTATAAAATGACTAGGTATTGTACACGACATTAAAAATACCTTAAAATTCATCGATATTTTCAATTTCTATATGAAAGCGTATCATAATTATGTAACGACAGTTGGTTCCAATCCAATTTGTCGGAAACGAAACAAAATCAATGAAAAATAGGTTGTGTCAGTTAGCTCAGGACGCCATGTTTGTTTATATTTTGGAGAAATTGGGTTAGAATAGGATATAGATCTTAACATCTTTATAATAACCTGTGGAAAGACCTGACCATATTTCAACTTAATAAATAATAAAATAACACAATATTATCTTTATCCGTCGGTGGATCGAATCAAAGCGAACTTTATTGCAGGTCGTTAGTTGTGCCACATGTGCTTCAATCTGCGGAGCACGTGGCTACAGCAATGTCGCTGTGAGCTGTCGCCGCTGAGCCGCTGAATGGGCTCCTTGTGCGCCACATTTGATGCCCACATGCGGGAACTCGGAGATGGTGGAGTTCGGCAGACGCAACTTCTACCGGCTATATGATACCGTGGATTCACATCTAAAGTCGTACCGAACGCGGTTTCAATGAAGTTGTGAACACCGATCAGTCAGCATCAGTAAGAACTATCTTATCCACATTCACAAAGTAAGTATACAATTTAATGCTAGAAATGATAGAATATCCACAAATCAGTTGAAATAATAAAGAATTCAAAAGGAAAACTGCAGACTATCATACCTACATAATAAAATATATAATAAAGATGATATAAAGTGTACAATAAAAAATAATAATAATAAATAAATACTAATAAAGTTTATATGTTTATCTGTCTATCTAGGTAACTCTAACAATGGAACGTTATAACAAACTACTGCTACCGGTAGCAGAGTAGTCTGACAAAGTATAATTGTAGCAGTAACTGACCCGGGTCAATTCAACGCGAAGCTAAGTGCGCATTAAAAAATTCAATTATAAACTATAGTCTTATATAGATTTTTTTTAAAAAGCAATATAGATCGACGTCTTTCATTAAACTTACAAATCACCTCGGAGCCTAATATGCAAACTGGACACGCATAGTCAGCCGCGTCCGGCGGATGTCACATATCAATATGAGATTATTTTTAGCGACTCACTACCGTGTAAATGTAATCATTCGCAATTTATATTCTAATCGTATAACTATACACCATTCCAATCCAATATGTCCAAAATGTAAACAAACATAGCGGCCTGAACTAACTGACACGGCCTTAAATTAAATAGTGGGGTGATAATTGTTTACATATTCATAATTTGATTCATCCAAGCTGCAAGTTTTACCTAGATTTTTATTACATTTTTATTTTAATTACCTGTTATTTAAACACCAAAAACATAAAGCAAAGCACACGTCAATAGACTAACATCAGTGTTTTGCGATAGCAGCCCTTGTCGACCGCGGTCTGTGGATGGACTTACTATTAGTGACTAAATTTAAAAAGTCACATGAATTTAAGGCGGTCAGTTGAACGTAGTCGCAACAGTCAATTGCATGTAACAAGTATATTTATAATAAATAAATATAAATCGTAGATTGAAAATACGTATAAGTATATATAAATAATTTTACATATTAGTGTTTAGTAATGTAAAATATTGTATAATATAAAAAATATATAATATAGGCATTATTATTTATGAGCTTTAACCTATTACAATATTATCATCTATTACTACTTGATGTTTACAATATTATCATACCAAGTATTATATGATTATTTATTTAAATCTATTATTTAAAGCTAAATATTGTAATATTTTATCGATTTGGTTTTCCGCAAATTGGATTGGAACGTACTATAAGTACATATTATTTATTTATTGGATAACATACATAAGCCTTCATATTAGAAGACAGTCATTTTTATTAAAGTAACCAATTAATCACAATTTTTAATCATAAATCTAAAGCTATTTTAAAGGTATACATTCTTCTACATTCTTTGCTGCCTATAATTAACTAATATAAATTTCTGACATAATACGAATATATCCTTGACAATAATCTAAAGTATTTTTTTTAAACTTTCAATAAAATATTCTTTTGAAACAACAGAAGGTATCTATTGTGAAACAATAAAAAATTTGAACAGAAAACGTTCCCTCAAGTCGTTCAAATTTCCTGAAAGTTGTCAGCGTGTCCGTCCGTGCGTCCATCCGAAACCGACAATTCCGACGGCTTGACGTGAACTGAAAAATATGATTCGTTTAATAATAGGCCAGTATAAAGATATTTTCAGAAAATTAGACTAGGTATATTTAGTGAAATATTCATGTTCTTTACCAATGTAGTTCTGTATTTTAACACTTCATATTAACTAAGTATTCTACCCATTCCGGTAACTTAATTAATGTGTTAATAATGAGATCATCTGCGTTCCAAATAAACGATTCCAACGATCCAACGCGTCCAATGGTTTAAAATTTTAAAGTTGCATACTGTTTTTTCATCGATGTGTTTAAGTGATTTTTTTAATTCATTTTTTACAACTGTTTTGGCTAAGCCTACTGCCAAATAATGCAGTAGGAGCTAAGTATGATTACATTAAAATTTCTGGAATCTTTTACTTTGAAAGGGCCGCCAACATCTGCAAAGCAGACCTCAGTTATCCAAAATCATGCAGTCCATATGGACGTGGGAATAACCAACATTTGTTTTTGAAGAAAGGCCAGTGTTTTACGATACCTAACATTTGGCAAACGAAAACATATGGATAATGTTTAACCAACAGAATGCTTTCTATTGTCTAGCGAACTAAAGCAGTAAAGTTAAATTACTTCACTGCAACATCTGTTAAGCAAACTAGAGAAATATTTTGAGTATGAAAATACGAGTAATAAAACATACGGTAGGTACAAGAAAACAAAAATTTCGACCGAATTGTTACCGGTGCGTGCGCACTGTTACATTACGTTATATTCTAGTTATATGAATAAATACATATACACATACCTACATAAAAATTGCTTCCACGTGTAATAAAAGTTAGATAAAAAATGTTTAACATTCAGGTATAGGTATAACAATATAACAACATATTTCAGAAGCAGAAGTAAAAAATAACCAAGCCATCTAGCCAGTACTGTACTGGCTGTACTGTATTATTAATAAGTAATAATAATATTATTATTATTACTTATTAATAATTATATTATTAGTATATTATTTACATATATGTATTATATGACTTCTAGAGATTACAAATATATATAGTTCGAATGAAATTATTCTAGTCAAAGTCAATTAAACAACTTTAACAAATATTATGAAGTATAATAGAATAGTAGTAAAAGTATAATATTGAAGTGGATCATATTAACCTGATGAAAAAATCCTAGTTGACTTGAAAACTTTAATAATTCACATAGGATTGCCATTTATTTTCCATGCACTCTAAACTGTAGCTAAACATTTAATCAAGATCAAACGAGACCGCACCAAACCCTATGTCTAAAGGGCCTCGTCAGCTAGAGCATAAGATTAGACAGCTAGAGCATGTCTAACCAGTTAGAGCATCATTTATTATAGTGTAATCTATCGCGTATAGAAACTGGATCGCAAAAATTCCGGGTCGCTAATAAAAACCGTGATATCTCCATAAATTATATACCTAGATCGCTCGAATAAATAATATGTAGTAAGGAGGTTACTAATGCTTGTTCTAAATCTCTAAAGAGGTTTCATTTGTACAAGTTACAGATTTAAAAAAATATATTCTGCCTTTTGAAAAATTTCGAAATTTAAAATTAGGAAAAGAATATTTTTCCTGCTTTTGTTTCAAACGGAGCTGTCATTATAAATGGTTCCTTGGATTGATCAGAGTATTCAATGCAATATCATGTCGTTATCACCTGAAGAATGTACACGGATTATTACCATGGTACAAGAAGAAAGAAGTCAGCGTAGCACTGCTAGAACAGTAGGAGTATCTTTATCAACGGTCCAAAGAGTACTCCAGCGATTTCAAGAGACCGGCATGAACATCAGGAGACCAGGAAATGGCAGGCCAAGGTGCACAACTACACGAGAAGACCGATTCATCGTGAGCACTATGTTAAGAAATCGACATCTCAAGGCTGTTCAGGTCCGAAACAGTCTTCAAGAAATTCACCACAACAATGTGAGCTCTAATACGATTCTGCGACGTCTTCGTGAAGCTGATATAAAGCCTTTTAGACCAGCAAACGGCCCCAAACTGCTCAGAGAACATCGAGTTGCCAGGTTACGGTTTGCTCGAGAACACATCCGATGGACAGATGAAGATTGGTCCAAGGTTATGTTTTCCGATGAGTCCAGATTTTGTTTATTTACGCACGACGGGAGACGAAGAGTATTTAGACGGCCAGGAGAACGGTATCATCAAGCGGGTTTTGAAGAAAAGGTGCCATTCGGTGGAGGATCAATAATGGTTTGGGCTGGGATATCTTCAGAGGATCGCAAGGAGTTAGTGATCATAGAAAACGGTTCTGCTGGTCCATAAATGAGCATGCTGGTCCATTCTTAGTGAATATGGGTGCAATTTCCATTCTTATGCACGATAATGCGCGACCACATACTGCTCATTTGGTCAATATGTATATTCAAGACGTCGGTATTACCTGCATGGAGTGGCCAGCTCGCAGCCCAGACTTAAATCCCATAGAACATGCATGGGACGAGCTCGGGAGATGCGTGAGACAACGCTCTCCTGCTCCCGTTACCTTACACGAGTTAAAGAATACGCTAGTGGAAGAATGGGCAAACATAGACCAAAATCGTATTAAAAATTTGGTTTACAGCATGCCACATCGTCTTATTGAAGTGATACGGGCTCGTGGAGGAAATACAAAATATTAAATTGACAAAAAAACTTTTATTTTTTAAGATTTACTGCGAAGTGTATTTTTGTTGTCATAAGTTAGAAGCGAAATTTTCTTATTTTTTAGTATTTAATTAAAGTTATATAGTGTACAGAACGTGTTACACATTTTTTATATATATTAATCAGTCATCTACAATATACTATAGTTTCGCAAATTAGTCTTATGTATTTAAGAAACTATCACGCCATTTATTAGCGACCCAGAATTTTTGCGATCCAGTGTATTATAGCAGTTAGACTACTATAGCTCTGCTAGGGTATCTCCACAGTCTATATACTCCCTAGAGTAATCTCACTGTTGTGTATACATTGTAGATTGCATGAGGCCCTATGTATACATTGTATATCTACGTATCATATGTATTCAAGGCTACTTTTTAGTAGACAAAAGATTCTTTTAATTTTTCTACATGGTACTCTTAATACTGTTTGTTAAGCAATACAATGAAATAGGTCTCGGTACCAAGTGTTACCATAAAAAGTGGAACGATTTTATTGTACCTGGGCTAGGTGTGCGCAAATCGCACACGTGCACGCAGCTGCGCCCGCGCACCGCACCGCACATAGACGAGCGCACGTGTGGACTCTGCCACATGATTAATATAATGTTTGGATTTATTTCATGTTCAAACTGTTCACAATTAAAATTTTCTAAAATGTCTAATTTTGCTTAATATTGACCTGAATTGTGTTTTACACTGGAAATGTCCAGGTTGCAAGCCTTGACATAGCTTAGGGTTAAAGTATTAACAAATAATATCCTTTGCAAATACTCTAGTCCTATGCCATTGCTTAAATTACCATTGCTAAGGATTAGAGTTGCCATTGCTAGAGCCTAGACATTTCTAGGCTTATTAAATGTTTACCTTATTTATTTTACTCGACGTTTCGGTTGAGTTGCACCAACCATGGTCACGAGCTGGCTCTTGTCAGTTCATGAGTCAGCTCGTGACCATGGTTGGTGCAACCCAACCGAAACGTCGAGTAAAATAAATAAAGTAAATATTCGCGTTAAGACCCGTTTAAATAGATAAATATGTGTGAAAAACGCGAAAATCTCAAATGTTATTATATATTTCTAGGTTCAACCATGCACGTATTTGGTTTGTGTTCAAAAATCTTGAAAAGGGTAGAATATTTGAACTACACATCATTTATTTCATTGACATTTCGTTTTAGTTCGTCCCTTGTTCTGGGTTTCGATTCTTACGCCTTCTTTGTTTGTTGATAAATTGCAAGAAAACTCTTATTTATATATTAAACGATCTTGGAACGGTTTTTAGCTAATTTAATTTACTCAATGCCAGCCGAAAGTTGGGGTTGTGTTACAATGTGTGTGCAAAATTCGAAATCCATAACCTTATTTACTTAAGAAAAATATCCAGTGTAATTACTAAGAAGCCCTTGGAGGGTCCACTAAATATAGTGTCTGGCCTGTTATTTTAACTCATCCGGTAGCATAACATTCAAAGTCATTATCTATGTATTACATAAATCACTGTACCTACGTTATAAAACAAAGTTTTATTGCTTTCTTGTTAATTTCAGTCCTAAAGCAATTTAGATCATTTGCGATATTCTAGATAAAGTCGAACAAGTTACTAGCGTAGAAAACAGAAGTATAAAAAATAAAGTACAGTGACAGATGTGCACACGATAGCTTATCTGCTTAATGAGAGATTCCGTGCCTACCGATACTGCTCGTAAAATATAAACAAGAGCGTGTAAAAATATGGGTACGGTCGATTTGAGCGCGATAACACTGTTATTAGGCTTCATCTACACCGCGAACTACAATAAGGTTCGCTTAAATTAATATTTAGCATCTAAGGTTGGGATAAATAGACGATTCTAAAACGGTTCTGTCTTACAGTCAGACTCGAAATTAGCCTCTATGCATATGGTCCTAGAAAACACGAGTCGAACTAATTCTAAAACCGAGAATCGTCTATTTTCCAGGCGTTATTCTGTCGTGTCTATATGGACATTATGAAATCTGTATAAGGTCATAAAGATTATTTACTACCTCAAGCAGACTGCAAGCATGTTACTCATGTTAATCTTACTCAGTGTGTGTTAGTCTTCAACCAGTCTGAATATAAGCACAGAAATTGCTAAGTAACGTCTATCATTCGATCCTAAGTTGTTCCCAGCTTAACTTAGCTCACTTCTGTACAGCGACACATAACTTTTGTAGCTCACGAAGCTAACTTTCGCAGAGCAGACAGGACAATACTACGAAAGTTACCGGCTTCTATGTACCTAAATTAAAAAACTTTTTGAATTCTGCATTTATTTATTTCTCTTAGGTACAGAAAAATAAAAGACTTTTAGTAGCTAAACATAAGGTAGTCTTTCTTATTAGTCCGTCTGTCGCCTTTTTTTCCCCTCTGACACGTGAATATAATTTATATGCTAAACGCGATATATTTATATTCAGTCGACATTTTCCTAGTTACGAGTTCATTAATTACAAATTTATGCTTAGCGTGAAAAGTCGGATCCTCAGCATGCATAGTATACTATATATAAAGGTACGAGGACAGCATACATGGTACCTATTGTAATAACAGACCCGCGCTCACTGGAGTCGCGAGTCGCGACCTAAATACTCGATGATCAAATTGATCAATCACTGCATCACTGTCACTTATCCAATATGTTCCGTTCCTATCACTGGAAACTGTTGAGATTATCTTAGTAGTATATAAACAAATACACAAAGGATTAAAATAGGTTATGTATTATAATATTACTTAGTACTACAATTATTATCAATGTAAAGGAGGTCATTTCGAGATAATCTCGGAATAGAGATGTAACGATTCCGAGATCGTAACATGGAGTCATGTTACGATTAACTATATTGCTTACTAGGAGGAGCATGTTTTATCACGAACATCGAACCTAATCTATAAAACGTAGCTACGACCTTATTTGTTGAAAAATGAAAGGCATATTGAAAATGTATTAAAATAAATACTCCTTATGAAATCAATAAATACATTGAACAAATTTTTATTATGAACCAAAACTATTGCTTTTTACTCACTCGTATGGATTAGAAAATGTGTAATTAGATATATATCCCGTATACTTAAAAAATAATGCAATTTGATTGCAAACTGATTTCCAGCTTTAATCCTAGGAAGTATTTAGCCTAGGAATTTATTTTTCTTCTTCAGATTTTTCGTAATTTCTGCATTGACTTTTAAGCTGTTTTACCATCCATTTTTAGAGGCCATAAAGAAAGGTACAGACATACCCAAATATATCGTTAGCCATAAAAATGAGACTAAACAAAAAGTTTGGAAGTCAATGTCATAGGTGAGCGTCAAAGATGATAATTAATCTATCTAGATCGGACAATACGAAGTTAATTAATTCAGGTGACATGCTCAATTTTCAGAATTACAGTGGGGTCCCTGAAATATGCCTTGCATCGCCACAGTTTTTCCTATTCCTGTGATGATATGCCATAGATAGACTAAAAAATCAAAGCATGCTAACTGACATTGTTATCAGGTGCCATGTGTCGCGCTACCGCTTGATAAATGCAATGTGCTGCACAGATTTGCAGTGAGCAAATGTGTTCGCTTCCTCACACGTGCACCGGTGTGGGAACTGCTTGCAGCGCACATGGCGACGATAACGACTTGTTTTACGAAATGTTTTACAACTAGCACAGCTGAGGGAAGGTGATCGCCAAATGTGGACGCGTCAAAGGCGCAGTAAAACATTGGTTAATTGCACTTCCTGGATTACCGTTTTGTGTTTTTACTAGCCAGCAGCTTTGGACGTAGTTTGAAATTATTTTCAATACTCAGCCCTTCCAGTTAGCAATGTTCATGTTTTGTTAACGGCAATACAAAAAATAAAACGTGCATCGTAAAGCAATTTCATTATTACAATAATCAAGGTTATTTATTACCTTGTATCCACGATACGTTTGTAAAGTGTAACTACAACTTTACAGGTTGATATCGATTGATCAATTGATCGATCAATCAATTGATTTATATCACCCTTTAACATCCCGTTCCTCGATACAGGCTCCTTGCAATTACGAGTATGACGGCGTTTCCAATTTTGTACTTGTATCAACTTTTTAATGTCCCACTACAAGGCACACTGCTCCTCTAGGTTTCGGGCCGTAATCCACCACGCGGGCCCAGTACGCATTGGTGGATATTTCAGATTTTTTTACTTCAGGAGCATGCGAGTTACCTCACGATATTTATTGCCTCTCACCGCTAAGCTAGTGACAATTTTTAAAAACTCCGACCTAAAGTTGAAAATTTATTTTAGTTTTAATTTCACTCAATTTTCCACAACCGTGGGTTAAAGTAATATTATGATTTCATTCACCATTTTGCTCATTGATGCCATGAAAGTACCTTTTGTTGGTAAGCAGTATGTACCGTACCTTACTATCTGCCTGTGTCTCTCCATATAGACCTCTCCGAAGAACCGGATATTTTGCTACCCTCTCGTCCACCTTCTTTCTTCAAGTCGTCGGTCCACTCGACCGGAGGACGTTCTACGCTACGTTTCCCGGTACGTGCTCTCCATTCGAGAACTCTCCTCCCCGTCGGTTATTGGTCCTGAGACACATAATTATGGCGTGCCCACTCTCCCTTCAACTTACTGATTCATTGACCTATGTCGCCGACTTTTGATAAGTACTAATTTAATTTTAATCACCACTATTTATTTAATTTACGGATTCAGGCGTTACTTTGCAAATGTCCATCATGAAATGCAATAATTACAAGTGCGTTTTTTTTTTCTATTTGGGTCAATACATAGCCAAAGATAGAACTCATCATAAGTGTTTTTAAAATTATTTATTAGTTAGCTTTCTGACTTCTCATATAACATTAATAAGCATCACTCAAAACAATTGAGATGTAGTGAAAAAATATAATAAATAATAAAAATTAAATAAGTCTATGAATATACAATCATAAATCAAATTTAACTAAAAACAAATAGTTACAAACAAAACGAAGTGACACAAAGGCGAAAAATAGTTTTCACTTTGCAACGTTCTATACATTTTTCTGGGGCGTGACAATAAAACGAGAAGCTCAAATAAAAGTGATTTGACGCGGACAAATGAACGGACGGACAGGAGGCTGCCGGCGGACACCTGGCTAACGAGCTACGGCCGACAAATCACTCGCGGTGACGGATACTCGCTCTGACGGCAGTAGGGTAACTCACTCATCTCTCGGTAACCGGTTGTAGAGTTTACAGTTCTCTGAATGTTTTAGGTGTCACGTTTGATATTTTTTTAAGATTACGCATTTTTCACCAGTTTATAACTATATATTAGACTGTTGAAGGTATAAAGCTTTGAAGTAAAGCAAAAACAAAAAGATATACAGATTAAAAATGTCGGTGGTGTGTTTCATTTCTTCTTGAAATTTCTATACACTGTTTTCTACTCTTTTCATCCAGCCACTACCAGAATTAATAATGGCACATATTGTACTAATATGAAATATTTGCTAATCGTTTGCTAACACAAACATATTAAAAAAAACACCACATATATATACATATAAAAAAACTGTTATCATCAAAGAAGTATTTTAGTCTTTACGCAAACTACGTTTTCATTCAAATACATGTATACTACTCTGTCAAATAAATTTCGGGATTTTTTTAATAAAACAAAAAATATTGCTTCAATCGTCTAAATTTATTTTGTCGCCCACGAAATAGACTCCATTTGACGCAATACACTTTCGCCAGCGAGTAATCCATTCGTCGAAACACTTCTTAGTCACTTTCCTGTATGTCCTTTAGCTCTTTTAGGGAATTTTGTTTTATTACGTCAACTGACTCAAAACGTCTGCCACGAAGTGGTAATTTGAGTCACACGAGGCCATATCTGGCGAATATGGTGCTTGGTCGATGACATACATTTAATTTTTGGCCAAACATTCCCGTACGATGATTGAGGTGTGAGACGGCGCATTGTCGTGGTGCAGTATCGAAGAATTTTTGTGCCACAAATCTGGTCTTTTGCGACGAAAATTCTCTCGTAGTCGCCTCATGATGCCCAGATAACAATATCTACTGACTCTTTGACCCTCCCGGAAGGACTTCTGAGTGGATAACACCAGAAAACAGTCAAAGAACCAAAGAAAGTGACTTTGATTTTTCGTGTTTTTTTTCGGTTTCGGTTCGCTATCGAAGCGCCTTTCCGAAGGTTGTTGATATTTTTTTCAGTCGAAGACGTTAAAGGTCGACCAGAACGAGGCAAGTTTTCAACCACTTCTCGGCCTTCTTTGAATGCTTTGTACTCTTATTTTTGATAAAATCGACTCATCGTAGGCCTTCTCTAACATTTTCAATGATTTTAATGATTCAATGATTCTAACAAGAAATATTGTTGGCAACACAAAATTTGAGGAAAACTCTTTGTTCGATATTTTTATCCATTGTAAAATTCGTAGAGTACACTCGAGATCGTCTAACAAATATGAAAATTTTCAAACAAATATTTGACAGATCGCGCCAAAACGTTACATAAAAATTAGTTACAATAACAGCAATATATTTTTACGCGGGCATTCTTTTTCAAATTCCTGATCCTTATTTGACAGTATGTATATGTAATACTTATATTTAAAGAATGCTGCGATTGCTGTGTAGAAACAAGATGAAGACATGAAGTAGCTGACTGGTGGGTGTATACAACAGTTCATAAAGCGACGCGTCGAAAGCAAGGCGGTCATCTCCCTAATCAAGTGTTCAAACAAAACTCATACAAAGTACTCTAATCCGGTTCTGAGCATAAAGCGTTATATTAAATTATGCAAGTAATAAAATCTCATTCTGACTTCACGACAAAGCTGTCCTCCTCAAGCACGCAATTTCTCAAAACATTGTCGCGTCATTTTTCATTGCATCAATCAGTATTCGCTTGACTTTGCCTTTCAGGGTTGATACAAATAAACAAATTAGTTTATCTTAGTTTTAAAATTTTTCATACAAGTTTGTTAAGTACAAAGCCCAAAAACTTTATATGTATTTCTAAAATACATGATGCATGATAATAAATGCATGATAATAACATTTGAGATTTTCGCGTATGACGCTTTGAGAGCCGTTTAAATATAATAGTTAAATAACATATATCAATCACTTATTATTTTGATCACAATCCATGGTGTCTAGCCTCGGAAAATGCTCTGTAACATCCTATATACATGATATACTTATTAATTTGCTTTGCAATAAGACGACTAATATTAGTATGTTTTGTACCGTAATTTAACTTAAGCGTATATGTTCATGTTTTTCACTTTAATTACACAGAAACAAGTAGACTCACTTTATATACTAAAATATATATATTTACAGTAGTCTAGACTTAGAAGCCTATTACTTTCGTATGGCCCTTTTAATCCCAGTAGTTAACAGATTCTTCATATACTTTAAATTAAGTTATACTAATACTTTAAATGTATACTAATGAATTGATGCATCATTATATTAGTATAAATTTTATCGAACTTTAACTAAACTGTGCACATCCTTGATTAATATGCAGGGTTGTCACATCAACTGTTAAACAGAGTGTGAGCCAATGAATATTTTTATTGACACGTCCAACGAGTTTACTTCGGATCTCAGCGTCGGGCTGTGTCACTCATTGGACACTTCATTCCATAAATTCGCCAATTTAAACCCTATTTCATATATCTCATAGACACATTTTGCAACAAGAAGACTTTATCAAATAATTTTGCACGTTAAATGTGGGCAGTATAGTTCAAGATGCATCGTCCAATATCCACAACAACAGTGTAACAGCTCAAGACGAAAGCCATCAAAATAATGTAAGGAGATCTGAGGGACGATAAGTTCTTTTCTTGTCCGTTTCTTATGCAAATATTGACACAATGTTGCTATCATTAATCAAGCGGAACGCCAGGGGCCTCACAAAAAGAACTCAATCTCACGTGTTCAGAGCGCTTATGAGGCAGATATCAATCAAATCTGCTATATAGCTCAAGACATTCGTCGAAGTAATTATAAAAGTCCTAACCTTTTCCATTAAAATTTCATACAAAACTTTTAAATGACTATCATAGTGCCGTTGGCATAATTAAAATAGACTAACATATACTATGAGTGTTAGGGCGAAAAATTGTTATGAAACTTTAAAAATCTTTCATTAGTTTTAGGGTCACAGCAAAAAAAACAAAGTGGGTAAAATAAAATACAAAGCAGATAAAAAATAAATGGAAATTCTTTTTTTAAACTATTTAAACTGACTCTAAAACTATTTAATTTTTTTACTAATATTTATATTAGTATAATAGTAGATATTTATAATGAAAAAATAATCTGTGTATGGTAGGTACTCTTAGTGTTTATGCGAAATATTTGGTAAATATTAATACAAAAGTTAAAGTTATACAAAAAAATCTGACACAAAAAACACTAGGCACAATATTTAGAGACTGACAAAAAAATCACCAAAAAGTCGCATATGCGTCGCAGATTTGTAGAACTGGGCAATGCTGTGTTGATGTAGATAAAAATATACATGAGACCAATTTAAATTGGAAAATTCATGTGTTAACTTAAAACCATAACTTAAAAGTTTAATTCACCTTTTTTTTTCATATATTCCCATAGCGTCATGTTGCTTTTAATATTATAACATCATGAAACATTTTAGCGTGTTAGGAGCAAGTTACGTATTATACGTATTACATAAGTTACGTATTACGTAAGTTAAGTTAGCATAACAATTATTCATGATGTTGATGATAATTGATAATATAATATTAATAGTAGACGACGTATTTTTGCAAATGAATTACACTTACCTTTTAATTATCACTCATTAATAGTACAAAAGAAAATGTTAATATTAATATAACTTTTTAAATAAAATGAAAAGATGATGTTTGCGGTAAACTCGAAAATAGCGTATATGATTTTGATTCCATTTTCGCTGTTGTACCTACCTATACGGTATTTATACCGGAAGATTTTAGGCGATTTTTTTTCTGTCCAGTTTTGAGTTGTAACCTAAGGTAAATTTTAATAATATCTCACACGAAACCAAGTTTCAAAGCGGTATGGCTGCAGACAAAAGCTAGTAATTGATATCGTAAAAATGACTACGAAATCAATTAAGACCATAAGTAAATTTATATAAAAGTTTGAAATAAATAACTACATTAATGGATAAATAACAAAAGATCTTTCACGTCAAAGACGTGCTAGAACATTCTTAGTTCTTATCCAGTTAACGTTCTTAGTGTCTTACCTCTGTTACCAGTTTTCATTACATTCATTAAATTTTCCGCTAAAGAAGGTAAATCAGTTGCGAGGAAAAAATTTTGCAAAAGCACAAAACATAACTCTTCTTAACCCTGTACAGTTAGTTAAAAATACGCTTTGTGCATGCACTGGGCGGGCCGCCCTCGCCTGGGCGCCAAATGTTCGCCGCTCGCCACGTGCGCCCACAGATATAGCATGGACGGGAAATTAGACTATTGTTCTATACATAGTTCGATAACAACGCTTTGTCTTGTGCTGAGTAGTCACCGACCGTACGTGCCACGTGCAGCGCATCTTTACCATATTTTTCTTCTAGTTTTACACGTGCAGTGTCTATGAGTAATTGGGATTTACAATTATTATTGTTAAAATTATAAGCCCACAAAAAGTAGACAATAGTTTTATTGGTAGTAACAGTTTTGTAGTACCTACACCCGGCACAACCGATAACAACGCTTTGTTTTCGGTGCTGCCGGTCAGCCCAGATCTTCAGCATATTCTCTACACGTGTTGATGTTTTGTAAATAAAAAATACAATTCGGTACTCACGGTTGTTAAAATTATTAAATCCAAAGATACATCAAGTAAATAGCAGTACCTATTCCAACTCGTTGTCCTTACTAAATTCGCTTTATATACGAGTTTCGTTGGACTAAGTATAACATAGATATATAAAGAAAATTGGGGATGACTGATTCTGTAGTGTGTGATGGCTCTTAACATCGTATGCTTTCATTTGTACATAGAGCGGATATCTATGTTTGTAGCTACAATCTAAGACTGTAGCCAATTACTTGATTGGATAAAGTACTTGAAAATAATAAAATTTATTTATATATACATTCTTATCTTTGTGAGAATACGAATAAAAGATCTAACACACATTACCTGTACCAGAGGCGGAATTTTATCTCCTAGCTTACTGTGTGTATACGCCCAGTATTGTTAACAGAATAGTGGGTAATAAAAAGTGTTGGTTTATTAGGGCGTTTGCATACAGGCGGCCACCGGGACCCGGTAGCTGGCAGCTGGCAGCTGTAAGAGCGAGTGTTCAGCGCAGCTGTGATTCGCTCGCGGTGCGCGATGTGAAAATCGCCGCGCCGAGTTTCACATACGGCGCAACTGCGCTGCTGATTTTATAGGGGAGTTGGTGACACCTTGTCTGTGTTACCTTAGTATTTAGCACAAAGTTGGCATTGTTTAATGATAAACGGAAAGCTTCTTGTTTATAATCATAAAAATGGGTAAATTAAAAGTATTATTTTCCCATAAAAATGAGATCCTTAAAGAAATCAGTTCAGTCTTAACACTCCTTCCCAAGCGTCATTACATTAGACATATTATGGTATAATTGATTATTGTACTCTATTTTTTATATCTACAGCAATGACTATAATTAGCCACCTTATTAATGAAGTTATAATAAGCAAGCTGAGCATTTGTATTAAGTCATAATTATGCATAACTTTGCTTGCTTTAATGAAGCTAATTATAATACTAATAACCGATTTGTAATTATACTTTACCTTACCTATCTAAGTAGATGCCAATGGAAAACAGAACCTCTGAACTAATCGTAAAAGTGAAATCTAATAAAATACCAGTGAGGTCCAAAAGTATCCGGCTTGATATATTTCTAGATGTTTAGAGAAAAACAAGTTATACGTCAGTTTAATTATCATTTATCCTGCTAATTCGTGTATAATTTTTCGAGTTCAGCCCACGTTAGTTTTGATTCCTCGACTCTTGAACAACAGGAAGTCACAAAATCTTTAAAATGTTTAAACTGCAATATCTTTCCATGATTAAATTCCTTACAAAGGCAGGTGTTAGCCCGACCGATACCAAACCAAGGTTGGATAATGTATAGAGAAATTCTTTTCCATCATTTTCCACCGTCAACATCTTTATATGAATAAAGTTTGTACGACGTGGGTGCCAAAACTTCTTTCAAGTATGCAACGAAGTGAAAGAGTAGCGAACTCTAGGAAACTTTTGGAGGCCTTTCAGAGAAATAGAATTGATTTTTTTTATTCAATTGTTACTGAGAATGAAACTATAGTTCTTTACTATGATCCTCTTTCCAAAGAGGAGTCGATGGTGTGGTGTCGTTCTGGTGAAGCACCACCTAGAAAGGCATAGGTGTCTCCGTCTACCAAAAAGATTATGGCTTCCATATTCTGGGATTGTCAAGGAATACTACGGAGACTGTAAACTATTATGCTAGCCTTATAGATCAATTACGAGAAACAATCAAGCAGAAACGTGGTGGAAAACTAATCAAAAGTGTGCGCCTTCTTCATAACAATGCACCCGTCCACGCCGGCGCAGTTGCGTAAGCTGCTGTTTCAAAATGTGGCTTCCCGGAAATTAGCCACCCACCCCACCCTATAGTCCTGACTTGGCTCGCAGTGATTACTATTTGTTCTCAAAACTCAAGGCGGGCTGAAGGGGTATCATTTTCCATTCACGATGAAGTGACCGTTGCGATTTCGCCCATTTTGAAGACAAACTATTCTTATACTGAAATGACACTTATTGAAAAATACTTTTACCACATATTTGCAGTATTCGTAAACAAAATTCTTCTCTGTTCTTTTAAAAAAACCTTATCTCGTACATATTTAATTACTTATAACTGTACCCGTCAATCGATTTCGAAAAACGTAGCCAAAACAGGAAAAACTGTTTAATTTTTTTATTGATGTAACACTTAGGTATATTGCGCTTATAATATGTTCATTGAAATATTGAAAGTTAATACCTTCAATACACCATCATGAGTGCAACTAACCGCCGTTGATACAACAATGCAACGTCTAAGAAAGTAACAATAAGAAACAATCATAAAAACCCAAAATACCGGCAGTTAAAGTACAAATATAATAAACCAATACTGACGTCAAATTCACAATGCATCCATATCACATCATCTGCAATTAGGGTCACGAATAATTGACGCCAAAGGTTTAAGGGCGGTTATTCAAACAACCAACAATAAAACCCTCATAAGTCCAAAGTGAATCAAGATATCGAGCCCGTAGACACCTGGCTTTTACCCCGACTTCTATCGCGGTAGTACTCCAAACTATAATAATACTTTCCACAGCTCATTGGTTCGATGAATGGGAACTAAGTACTCATGTGAATATGGCGATTTTGTATTGCGAATTTTTATAAATTTTATTTTTCAAGTATTTGTTGTCGTTAAAAATTGTTGTGATAGCAATCTATGATTATTTGATTATTAATAATTTTCCACAATCTGATATAATTATAGTTTTTAAAGGCTACTCGCTATTAATTTTATACCACAACACTTACAAATTGAATAAATAAAATAAAGAAAACCACGAATTATTTTTGGAAAAAATAAATTTAATTAACGAATACGTATCTATCTTTCGTCCGTCTGTCTATGTCATTAGTGTCCCTTTACTCGTGGTAATTGCTAGTTATTGGTAATTGCTACACAAACCTACCACGTTCTTCTCATTCAACCACTACTTTTCCTTACTCCCAGACACCTCCCGTTATGCGTGGTCGGTTTATTTATCTTAAGTCAATTTAAGTTTATTTAATTTAATCTTACGCCATTCCTCCCTAGAACACGCCCTTCTTCCTCTTTTGAGAGACCCGAATTCTTCATGTCCCTTTGGACAATCGTCAACCAAGTGTTTACACATCTACCTCTCTCTCTTTTTTGCCGCGATGGAAAAGGCACTTATTTTCAAACGTAATCGTTAGGTCCTGCATGTCGTATGCATCGTATGTCGTAACTTTGGTATCCCTAATCTTAATCAATTATTCCTTAAATCCATTCCTTAATCTCTAAAGGTAGGAGGTGAAACCGGGAGGTTACCAACGTTTTTCATTCTTGACTAACATTGACACGTATGGATGTCCTTATACGACAGTAGCCATTTACCACCAAATGAACTATCTGTTCGCCTTCCGATTTTTCTATAAAAAATGTATTACGTTCTAAACATATATTATACTATTCTAAAATTTCGTTGTTTTGTAGCTACGAGTATATCATGCTTCACGCACAGCCCCGATATCGTATCAAAATCACTTCACGTATCATAATCCAATGTTCATTCATCACCGACAACGAATGAGCAAAGCGAATCCGGCTAATGGGTCCTATAGTTCCTTTATCAGTGGAGTTAAGTGGGTTTACAATAGAGGCGACTCCCACGCCATGTCACAACACCCCATACATGTAACCTCACCACTTAAATGCGACCTACCTTGCTCCCCGCGTGTTTACTACAGTTCCCGATGTAAGCAGACATAATAGGTGCAATCAGAGGTCTTGTTACGTTGGTCCCATAATTGCAGGGTGACGTCACAGTCCACGCGCGGGGTGATTCAATCCGCTTGATCCCCAGCATTCATTATAGGAACGATTGTGGGAAAATCGACACTGTTTTTGTTATAAATCTGTGGGAGTTTCGCTTTGACAGCCAATGGGGAAGTTTCTTTGTTCTCTAACTTCAATAGAGAATGTTTATTAAACACTGTCTACTTAAATATGTCAAAAATATTAGAATCAATACTGAAAAAAATAAAATCATAAACTATATTTCCATTACTAAAATAAATTAATTTATACCGTTGAAATCACAAATTATATCTCCATTACTAAAATGCATTCATTTATACCGTTTTCGTTTATTTATAAAATTTAATACATAAAAATAAAATAAAATTGATTTAATTTAGTTACACATAAAATATACACGTATATACAAATATATACGTTCGTTTTTTCTGTGAACATTGTTAGTTTGTATTAAAATTTAGTTTGTAACGTAGGTACCTATATAATAAAATAACATACAGCAATATCGTTAATTATCCGACTTACATTTTTTCAAATTACTAAAATGTACTACGACAATGTCCAAACTTAATGTAATGACTTCAAACAAACCACCCTCGCCCACATCAACTTAATGTAAAACTGGTCACGTGACCGCCACGCGTTACTCCCCCCCTCTAGTGCCTCCTCCCTCCCCGCGCCTTCATTACGGCGATTGCAAGGTATTTGTTCATCACGCGTGCACGTGGACGGACGTCTGCATTATTAAATGCCTTTTACGCTTATTGCGAGCTATAATCCTCCCCGCCTACATTGTAGCCATTTTATTAATCTCCAGACAGGGTTGTTAAGCGGAACGGTTATATCAATTCAATGTAGCTATTCATCATCGAAATGAGCATCGACCCCGCTTTTAAAATATTTTCCACATAGAAGAAGAAGGATGTCGATTTCGTTAACGTGGACAGTAAGTATGAAACGTCTTCATTTTGTGAAAATCTAAACGATTTGTCACTATTACCATATAAATAAGAAAACAGTAGACTTTACATAATAAGTATTTAATAAAATCTTATTAAATGTATGTCTTATTTACATTTATAAGACATACACATATTGCATACATAATGTAATGTAATAAGACTATTATTACATACATACATGTAATGTATATAAGTAATACTAATGTTTTTAGTATATATATCTCGCCAGAAATAATAATAAACCCTATTCCTAAATGCTTAGGTTCACCTACAATATGTTGTCAGATCTTGCTGTGCATTTCTACAATAAACGTAGATATGCCGTAATACGACAAATAACCCACAAAACGTTCATCTAATTACGCCCGTTGCTTTAGTATTGAGGAGAAAATAATTGAGAATTAATTATTTTCTGTTTTACAATCTGTACGTTCTCAATGATCAATTTACACAAGAAACCTTCACTCCCACGAGACTTCTTGTGTACCTAATTATACCACGATTTACTCATCGAATTCCATCACTCTCACGATTGCTGCGTTCCATAACACAGCCATTATAATAAGATTTCCAAGTCATTATAACAAATTGTGTTCGATTTATCACATTTGGTACTTGTGATCATTTTAAATAATAGCTACAAAGTAGCAAGAAACTGACTGACATGCCTTTACCTAAGGCATTATTAACCTTTTCATTTTTTTAAAACAATTTATAAATTTTAGAAAAATCAGACAAAATATACTCTTAACAAATCGAAGCAATAGAATTTGCAAAGTAACTCTTAAAATTACGCAAGTAAACCTCGTGCTGTTTACGTATTTCAGCAAGGATTTGTTACAGTTTTTTTATTGTCCAACAATAAAAAAGTAACAACCGATCTTTGCGTGCCCCAAATCACCCGAGTTCGTTGCGCGTGCCTTTCGATAGCCGCATAATTATCCCGACGACCTGTGACCTTACCTTCCCACGCTTACAGATTCTCACGAGAACACGCCGCTTCCCATCGGAACATAGAGATTCCCGACCTTAAACAATGTTCGAAATTTAATGAAAGGATTCGTATAGCAATTATAGGCACTGAGGTTGCCAAAACCTTGTGGAATGAGTGCGCTCGGAACTGCTATTTTTGCTATAATAGAACTGTGATATTTCAAAAAATCAGCTTATCAGTAGAATGCATAATTACCCTAGCGACCTGTGAAAGGGGCCCTTCCCACGCCAACAAGTTCTCACGTAAACTCGCTGCTTCCCATCAGAACTTGAATATTTCCAACTTTGTAATGTTCGTATTAGATGAAAACAAAGAAATACCTTAGAGACTAGTATTTTCAGTTTAGAAAGCTTGTATCAATTCAAAACATAATTAAAACAGCTTTTGTAATGACAGAAATCGAATGCTTCGGAAGAGTATTCTTTATTGGTTATAGTATCTATAGTATTACAGTATCGATTTGTTATTATTTACTTAAGTATGTTCTCAAAATACTTTTCGCAAGGATATACACATTAATAGTGTAAAATCTTTAAGGCGACTTGACATTTGGCAAATAGGTTGATTATAATCCGGATTAGTATACGAAGTCGTGAGCAAAGTATATTACAAATAAATTCTTATAAAAATCTTTCATATAAGAATTATATATATATATATATATATATATTGGATTATGTTGATGAGTAATTATAATATGTGAATAGGTAATATGACTTCATGTATGCACGGTTTTGAGACGCAGTAACTCTTTACTTTGTTTGAAATATACAATAGACATTTGTGCGTGAGTAGATAAACATTGCGGTTTAAAAACTTGCATACTTGCGTCATTTTCTTACGTACAAGTACATAATGATCAATTATCGTGGCATGTTGTGAATATGAAATTTGCATTAAAAGATTTATGAGACAGTCGACGTTTAGGAGACGCAATTAGGTGTCGCTATAATATCGAATTGATAACTGCAGGCCGTATACATAATTTAACTACATGTTGATACGATGTATGTTAGACGTATGGCACTCATGATTACAGCCACTGTACCTTATTTATATTATTATAATAATGTTAGTTAATAGCTAATAACTTATTAAGTGATTACATACATACAATTTGAATAAGTGAATTTGAGTGCCGCCTTACTTGTATTTATGTCTGAATAATTGATTAATAAACCTTTAAATACCAAAGAATATATTTCTCATACATTTTTGACCCTATAAAGTTGCTTCTAAAAGAGGCGTGATAAGAACTTGCAGCAACTTTGATTGATTCGGTTTCAATGCGAGAACAACCTATATATTTCTCATATAAAGCACCAGTACATAACCCTATGTGGTTACCTATATGTCTCTCACTCGATCAAACCGATAGTTCAAGTGCGTGCAGCACATTCGATACTAAACAATACGAGATATATGAGCCCCGCGCACGCGCCGGCACGTGGCGGGAAAACTCGGAAAGCGCTTAATGAGCCCGCACCTGCACGTCACGAATTATGGGATTTCTCGCGCCCTCCCGTGGGAGCGAAAATACATACAATTGTTTGCTTTGTCAATAATCGCACAACGAACAATGTTTAGCCAATATAGGGTGTTTGCCTCTAGCTAGGACGGAAAGCGCTTCAATTACACTACCCACATAGGTAGGTAACCTTTCCTATATACTTTCGACAAGTTAGGGTTCGTTCTCTGAAAACTAAATTGATTATCTATGAAGAATATTGTAGAAGATCAGCTGATAAATATAATTATTAGGTTTAAATGTGGTATTATCATTAACGACGATTGAATATTGACTACGTATAGTCTTTGTTGTTTGTAAAAGCTTATAGCTTACAAAGTCGATATTTACTTGACTTAAATAATATTTTTTATGTCTGCGACAAAAATTTGAAATAAACATGGTCATTTTTAATAATAATTGACAAGATATTGTGTCAGCATTCATGCTAATTTTCATATTTTGGTTCTTTAAAACCCGATAGCTTTTAGTTCCAATTAATCAGTTACTTTAAGCGGTCTAACTGCTGCGTAAGGGTGTAGCTAGTGGCCTTAACCGTGTTTTAACTCAATGCTTTCAGTAATATTGGAACAAATAACACTGATCAACGGGGGGGTACGTCACGCGATGGGAGCGGCACGCGCGCGGCACTCCCACGCCACGTGCTGGGGCTAAAAGCTCCCCGCCCCGGGTTCAATGTGAATGCCTTAATGAGACTGAGTCAGACAATACAAGTTTTCAAGACATAATGTTGATTAAGCTACAATATGAAGATATTGGAATTAACTTGAAAATTGTAACGAAACGCATTTGTTCAGAATTGTTACCTAAGCTAACTTACGAGTATCAAATAAAAAGAAACATTTTGTATTACCAAAAGAGTGTTAATAGATGTAAAACGTTATTTTTAAGTCCTTATAACGAGTTGTCAAATGTCAATCACAAAACATAATCCACCGATCTACCTTTATTTTATGTAATTTTTTCACAATACACAAATACAAAACAAAAATGCTGCAAAAGAAATCAAAGACTTTATAGACAAAAGTATATATATATTTATCTTTACAGACAAAAAATAGGAATTGTTTTTTAGATTCTTTTATAAATATTCACAATTCAATTGTCTTATTGTAAAAACGTTGCACTTACAACATTATTTAGCACGGAAAACGGAAACGCAACATAAAACGTGATTACAACGTCATACCTGTACAATTTCACACTCAAATTATAAAGAGACCTCTATAAATAACTCCAAAGAACAAAAAGTTCCTCGTGTAACATCCATAAAAACACCTCACGAAATCTCATCTTCTACAAAAGATCTACCAATTTTTCTTCACTATTTTTTTCTTCAAAAGTTACCTGTTCACCTAAAATAATATTGTTCGTACAGTAAGGTGTTTTTGATACTCGAGACATATTGGACAAAAGGGGAAGGTGGACATACAATGGCCAAACGTGAGCATTCAAAGTGCTGGTGAAGCCAATTTGTCTTTAAATTTCAAAATAGCCGTAGAGACACGTACTGGCGGAATGAATATTTTGAATGGAGAGGTGCTAATTTTGAATACAATGCAGGTGATACTGCTAACAATTGAATTTATATATAGTGTCTTGAGTAATTGCCTGAACTCTATATCAACTCAAGCCAATACTTAATAACGGTATAAAATATAGAGTAAGTTTTAAATCAGTATTGATGTGACAAATTATAATAACACGAGAACGGTCTTAATTCTATTAAAATAAAAAATAATAAACAAGAAATACTTAATAGCTAAAAATTAGCTATTAAGTAACATGGTGATTCTCAAGATTTTAAACCTTATTTGAATGTAATAACTGTATTTATATATTTAAAATGATACCTAATATGATAAGAAGAATTCGACATAGTCACTGGCCACACAAGCAACACAAACGAATAGTTTTTGTTCCGTATATAGCTCAACAACTCGAGAGACCATAAATGTATCGAACCCTTTCTACGATACTTCGAAAATCAGTTGTTCATCATATCATTATTAATTAAGGAGTATTTTTTACTAAAAAAGTGATTTTATGTATTTATGAAATAAAAGAACCATCTGACAATACATCGAAAAACAAAATTCATCAAAGAATTATTAAGGTAATTAAAATTATTAGATAATAAGGTTTGTGACACATGGACCACTATAATATTTTTTCTGCCTAAAAAATAAAAAGGTTTTTGGACGAACGCATTGCGAATTTTTTACAGTGTGTTATTCAAACTAAAAAAACGTAAAAAACCGCGCGGTTTTACCCGCAGTGCGCTCGTAGTCCCGTGGCTTAAAATAAATAAAAAAACACCAATAACAATGATAATTACGGATGTCTAGCTAAAGGTAGAAAAAATTGACTGGCGCCAAACCGTCACCACAACTATTTGGTTATTGATATACTAAGATAATTATTATTTCCACCGTCTAATTATTTTTTACCACCCAATTCATCAAATTTCCTTCATTAGAATATCAAAAATATAACACATACATACCTATTGATACAAGATTCCACCCGAAAGATTTGGTATTTTAATTCCTTGTTCTACAAGATTCGTAGTTTTGTTAATTTCTGTTTGTTTTTATGTTAATTGTTATACTCTGTTGCTGTGTTGTTACTTATTCTGTCTTTTCTTATAAGCCAATAAGATTAAAAAGTGTGTTACTAATGTAGAAAGGTCGGGAAACACTGCATTACATTATTAGATTATTATGTAGTTATACGAGTAGTATTATTTAGCATTTATTATTTATTTATTTAGCACTTTAGCACTTACTTGTTTCTGGAAATCTTAAGAAATCTCTAAGTCTGTTTGTATATCTAATTGTTGCATTGTTGATAAGAATGATAAATGACTATATGATTTCTGACTCAATAAATAAAAAAGACTTTGATAAGAACTCCTTAAGACCTTCCGAAATAAATACCCTACGCAATGATTAGGATCAAAAAACTATAGTATGCATTATATTTTTTTTTATATCTCGCACCAAATACTTATATCTCGTGATTACTTATAGCTCGAGGAAGCAGACGGACGTAAAGCGTTACGTTATATGTAGAGATGAAGCAATTGACTACCTGAGTTCTTTACTCCCTCGTCCAAGGTGACTTGTAACTTTTTGCGTTGTGTTTTTTGCTTATGTTGTTGTTAATACAATTTAGATTTCGGATTCTGTGTTGCCGCAGGTTTGAAACAGTCCACCGACGGCCCTTTGCACCAAAGATATATCTTTTTGAGTAATCTAAATTAATTAAACTCTACCGTAGTTTTACGAGTTACAAATCTGAGTTAGCCAAAGAACTAAATTCACCGACATAGCACGTAGAATCATCAGACACAAATGGCAGTGAGCATGACATATATTGTAGCAGGACTGACAACCGTTGGCAACTGGGGTAGACGAGTTCTATAATGGAGACCACGTAACGGGAAGCGCAGTGCGGTGATGGTTGGATGAGAAGAGCCGAAACTCGTGTATGGTGGTGAGCTTCGGGAGAGGCCTATATCCAGCACTACAGAGACATAGGCTGATAGCCATGATATGGTGTTCTATATATAAGTTATAATATGAGTTGAGTTCCAACTTTTATAAATATAATAAGTATTCATATTTGTTATGTATGCTTTTTATATATGTATAATATAATAAATAATAAGTTCATATACCTACTATTTTGCTGTGGATTTTTAGTTCATCATTTAATAAATAAAATAAAATAAATACTTTCTGTATAGTATGGGATTTAACCGACAAGTGTAAATGTTTTGATTGGTTGTTTGTAAACATACATACGAACTCTCATATTTACCTAACTGATGTAAATAGTAAGTAAATAGTTCCTCAGCTCAAAACTACAATTAACTATGAGGGACAAAGATTGAAGATTTACACAAATAAAAAAAAAACAGAAATAGAATGTAGGTAGGTCCATATAATACTCGTGTAACAAATGTCGATGATTTCACTAATCTTTAGAGCCGAGTCTTTATTCATACTTTCCGTAAGTAGATAATAATATAAAGAATTAATATAAAATGAATAGTATAATGAAGTTTCGTAGGTAACAGTTTATCTTGAATCGTGGTATGTGTAATTAATAAGTAGCTAGTATGTTCGCTATAGCAAAGTATTCCCACGCAGTATATATATATATATATATATATATATATATATATATATAGCACGAGTGTACAAACTGTGAATAATATACTCTTTAAAACATATAAATTAAATTCCCTGTTCCCAAACAGGGCATTTGCAGGTTAAAGTTACTTAGCTGCAACAATTACTTCTGACGTCAAATTAGAAGGAAAACCAAATTATATTGGTAGGTAGGTACCAGGTCACCGCATCGCGTGAGTTCTAATTAATCATATCACCATTTATGTAGGTGTTTACAATAAGGTTGAATAATATTGTATTGTTACTTTTTTTTTCAATCTCCCCTGCACAGCCTCCGCGACCTGTCGCCGTGGGACCGCGACAAGTGGATGCCGTCACGTACGGTCATTGTTCGCCCTGTACCCCCCCCGTCCCTCCTCACACCCCTCACACCCCCTTCAGAATAAAACGGCCTGATTGTTGGTAACAGGTACATAAAAGTTGTCTAGGACTTTACTATAGTCACTTTTTGTGTTTCCTAAAGTATTTATGTATGTCATAAGGTCAATACATATGACAATGACAATGTAAATGGACATTGTGTATTACCTAATCATACAACTCATAGGTACCTACTACTTGGATGTTTCTCCAGAACTGTGCATAACTCAATGAACTAACCTCGTCGAAAATAGCTTATAAAGAAAAAAAAAATTTTTCCACAAAATTCACTAGCGACCCGACCCGCCCTCGCTTCGCTACGGTTTATAAGATTTTTTTTTTCAAAATTTCAAAATAATATATAGCCTATATTAGACACGGATAATGCAGCTTCCTATTTGTGAAATAATTTTTGAAATCGGTTCAGTAGTTCCAGAGATTAACCCCAACATACAAACACACAATTTTACCTCTTTATTATTATATTAGTATAGATTTAATCTTGCATTAGTGATTGTTGCTCTTGAACATTTTGAATTCAGTTTTTTTATACATAAATAGATGAAGTCCTGTAACTGGTAATACCGCACAGGAATGCCGCTAAGTCCAAATACCGCAACCTTTTTTCGTCATTATCTTGCATCAACATATAGGTATCACTATGTAGGTATATCATTTAGTGGCATGCATTGGTTATTATACTTGTTAAGCAGCAGTGGCTGTATGCGAATACCTATATTAAAATTGATTTTAATCGACCGGGAAATGTGAGGAGCACTGACAACACTGAGGGGGAGAGTGCATGCTGCATTCCCACAGCCGCTGGGCGCACTGGACTGGCCACTTCCCACCCCTCTCATAGAAGACTACCTTGAAATGTATGCTTTTCCCATTTTATTCTATTTTCCCAATGTACGTACGTGTTTCGCTAGTGAGTGAGATATGCCAGAGCCAATTCCCATCCTATCCTATCCTTCCTCATTTTCCCAACCCATTCTCCAAATCCATTCCTATATTTCCAAAAGCAGGCAGCGCATTCGGGGTCACGCCAACATTTGTCATTGTAGACTGATGTTGGCATTGCGATGTCCATGGATGACAGTATCCATTTACCATCAGGTGGACTGTATGCTCGTCTGTCACCTTTTTTCATAAATCATATATATATTGTGTGTAGGTATATATATATATATATATATATATATATTTATAGAGATGAGTAGTAGTTAAATGGTACACTCTGCTTATTTGCTTACATAACACTACAAGAGACTACAGACCCTGGTATCAAAGTAATACAGTAAACTAATTCAATCAACATACTTAATACAGTTACATATTTTTAATTAATTTTAAACATTTTAATATGTTCTTTACAGAGCTTGTGTTCATCAACAATTGGGGATTTATGAACCAATTTTATTATTTACCCTCTTACCTAGGTAGGTACCTACCTAACATAGTAGAGAAAATAGAGAGAGAACGATAAAGTGAGATATTTCGAGAAAGGGACCTTATAATCGGTTCTAGTTTCCCAGATTAAGTAGTTATTGTATTTCACATTACACCAACTAATCTGGGATTACAATAGTGTAATTTAAAAAAATATTGCTTTAGGTATCTATCTTAAAAATCAGATGTGTAAACATAATCTTGAAACTTTTAAGTTAGAAAGTTAATCAAGGTCAATAAGTACACATATGTATGTATGGATGTATGTATGTATTTATGATTGCATTTATATTATAGTAAATCGACGATAGGGGGAGTCGATGATGATACTTGACTCACGTAGTGGGTTCAAATCCTCTGCCAATTCATGAAGTACTGAATTTCTATTTAAGTACTGATTTTTAAAAATTGTCACCAGCTCGGCGTTGAGGGAAAACATCCGCATGCTCCAGAAATAAAAAAATATTCTGGAGTATGTGATCCACCATTTCCACCAATCCACACTGGGCCCGCGTGGTGGATTACGCCCCGAAAGCCCCCAGTGATTTCGGCCTGTGGCCTGACGTGGATTGACGTGGAACGTTATAGGCTGATACATTAAATTTAACATGTTTGCTTCATTTAGTAGTACCTACCTATACTTTCATATATTTAATTTAACTGTCATTTTACCTACAGCACCATCTATGCATAGCTCAAAAGTTAACTAGGAGATAATTCTTTTATAGTCAGCTTTTTGTCACTCTGTGCAATAAAGAATAAATAAAAATATGTCCGCACCAGACAATAAAGTACCTTTGCGCAAATAACGTCACAAATTAAAACTACTGAAGCCAATATCAAAATTTTTGTTCGGTTAATGAGAAAGGTGGTAACATTAAAATTTAGTCGTTACGCTCCACGGAGGCTCAGTAAGTCCTCCGTATTACGTTCCCAGACGAACATTTTATATTATAGGTACTCATGGTAAGTACCTATGTTTTGTAACTGTATTATCTCGAGTAACCGAATCTCTAGTTAAATGATATGGTTAGATTATAGGTAGAGTACATAGTTCATTTCTTGTCTAGCAGAGGTTACACAATCAGTACATAATGGTAATATAGTCTATTGATGGGGAATCATAATTTTTAATATAGTTCCTATGTAAAAATATGAAGATACAGAGTTACCAAGTTGCATAAAAAAAATATTGTACTATAGTTAACATTGTGTCAGTACTTTTAGATAATCCACAGAATAGTCATAATAAATCAACTTGATTAATATTATTGACAATTAATTGTTATCGCGATATTTATAGATAATCTAACTCTTACAGATTTACACGTTAATACGATTGGAGTCAGTAGGTAGATCGGTGATACCTTTCATCCACAATATTTATAAGAAACGTAAATACATATACACTTTAATATTAGAATTTACGTTAATTACATGTGATATGATAACAAAGGTAAGCAAACTAAACATTACAGGACAAAGTGCATGTCACGAGCGCAACGGCCTTAGTCAGGGCCGCCCAGAGCAGCAGACGCGGCGCCCGCCGCCATGGGAAAATCAGGCTCTACCGCCCCCGCCCCGCGTGCCCATTGGACCGACAGGGCCCGCCCCGCGCCCCACCCGTACCCATAAATACGACTCCACTTCGCGCATCTCCTCATTCCTCACTCGCAGTCCACAGTGAATGCACGTGTTACGCGCTCGCGAAAATCCCAGTGTTCGTGTTCAGTGACCCTCACAATGAAAGCTATAGCAGCAGTGTGCGCAACCGGCGCTTCGGTCCCGGCTATCGCCAGCGGCCGCGTGCAAAGGCAAAGGGACGGCGAGAACGCTGAAATTCAGATGTACTTGTCAAAATTACAAGACTTAGTTCCGTTTATGCCGAAAAATAGGAAGATCTCGAAGCTGGAGGTGATTCAGCATGTTATTGACTACATCTGCGACCTCCAGTCGGCGTTGGAGAACCACCCTGCAGTTGGCCAGTTCGACGCGGAGGGTGCACTGGCAGCACCGCCCTGCGCTGCGACGCCACAGCCTCGCCCACAACGGCGCCCCCTCGGCCCTCGCTCTGCCCCCAACACCATCCTCCGTAGATCACCCTCAAGTCCACAACACAGAAATCAAACGGTAAGTGTCGATTTTTCTGTCCCGGACTTAATAACAATTAAATAATAATAATAATTCGACTACAAAATGTTAGTTTTCAAACAATTCTCACGGATCTTTTCCTTTTTATAGCGCTAATATGATTTTATTTCAAATATTATTTTAATAAATAACCAATTCTCTTTTCTACATAATTATTTAGGTTAGAAATTGATTGACCCCTTTCTTTCTCAAATCGTTTTTTTCCCTCTGAAACTGTACTCCAACAATGTTTCCTAAGTTTTAATAACAATTACAGTTGCCTATTGCTATTTTTCAATTATAAACGATAAATTATTCTTGCCGCACAATTCAAAAGTCTGTAAAGATAGATAACCATTGCAAAAAAAAGAAATCGGTCGTGTCGGTGTTTTTGCGGCGCTCGCGCACCTGCGCGTTTCGCAAGCGCGGGAAGGTAAAAGCGGAGATGCTGAGTTTCACAACACGGTAACTACGCACGCATCACTTTGTAAACAATTGCTACACATTTAGTAAGCATGTCACACACGAGTAGCCGAGCAATAACCGCAGTTAAGCAAAAGCGTTTATTAAATGTAGGACAAGCTTAATGTGTTTTCCACGTACGAAACAATATAACAGAGTTCTTAAACCGCCAGATCACGTGCATCAAGTTAGTTTCACCGCAAAATCGCAGAAACAGTAAATACGTAGTCACAATGTAAACCGCTGTTCAAGCATGCGTGACGACTGTTTTGAATTTCAGCCTTGAAGCGCGGCCACCTGCGCCGGCGCCGCGTAAACGACCGTGTACTGACACACAATCTGAATATTCAACACGTATTTATGTTGCCTCGTTTAACATTCCGCCTGACACCTGCGTGTGATTGCCGTTTCATCATTCCCATTCGGTCCAACAACCGGCGATCATTCCCATTCTTTCCAACAACCGGCGACTATTCGCCGATGAAGTGGTTAGTTTATTGCCACTTCGGATATTGACCTAAACATGTGTTTGAAGCTTGAGAGCTGTCTAAAATTGCAGCAGATCAAGATTGTGTTGTCGATGTCTGCGTGCGCAGCAGGTGCAGTGCGCAGGATTTATCCGCTCGCCTTGCGATTACAAGCCCCCGGCGCATACGCGCTCGTTAATACTTGGTCGCGCCACGTAAATTTTAATCACTGCCAATTGTTGGAACAGAGAGAAATGTTCAAAACAAGCGTGATTTAGGAGACACGAGATGCCTTGCAGAATTTACATCAACGTGATCATCGACCCACTCGACATTTAACGGTTTACCTATTTATACAAATTCTTGAACGGTTAAATATAAATGAAACAAACAAAGTTGTAACGGTGGTCAAGTTAGATAGGTTTTTCACATTCGCTTCACTGTTGCTGGATATTAGATAACTTGTACGTTGTTTCTTGCCAACTTAGGAATTCCTAACAGTCATATCTAATTCTACAAGAGATAAATCTTTGTTTATGTAATATTTATTACGAGTATGATCAAGTCAAGCTTTTCATAGTACACACACATGCGCCGGCGCCGACCGCCCGCTTAGAGACAATTAACACTGAATATTTATGTTCAATTTATGCATATTATACTGTTAGACAAGTTATCCAAGCTTTTAATTATTTATTTTAAATATACAGATAAAATAAGCAACAATTCTGACATATGAATGCTGTGCGACTTTTTATAATATGCAAAAAATTGATGCTCCTGCCAAAATGACGCACATGAGTAGAATAAAATAACTATGTACGGAGAAGTTTTTTTAACTTCCTAAAAGTCGTAAAGTAGATACATGAGTTGTTCGTCCTGAAATTGTTGTCTTGAGAGTACCCAACTTTGGTATACTGAAATTGTTTTTGGTAACTGCATTTATCATCCAGCCTCTTTAGTTTTATTTCATTCTTACTCGTTATTGTTATTGCAATAGACTTGCAATAATCTACATATTATCGCCGTCATAAAGAATAATTCAATTAGATTAATCGCAAGTCCAATTAATACAGTAGGTATCGGAAACAAAATAACACACAACCGTTTTAATTAGTCGCGGGTGCCGGGCGATATCGCACGATATGTACTAATACACGGCCTACTACGACATACTATTGGAATGTTGTCCAATTGGACCGCATTCCTGTATACAAATGCAAAATTTTCAATAGAAGAACATTAGAATCTTTAGTTCGTGTATCACGATATTCATGATCCAAACATTCTAACGTGTTCGTGTAAAAATGTCGGGAGATAATAGGACCCGGGGCGGTCGTGCCGGAATCCGAAACTCCATCGTGATCGTCGTGAGGCGGCATTTCACGGTATCTCGCGGGGCATCGAGAGCCGTGTGCTACAAACCTCCGGTCACGAGTATAGTACTCTTACAATGCGGCGCCTATCGCCAATGTAATTGTTGCCCGCAGCTGCTTGTCTCAAGCGGCCGCTACGAGGCCGTGAGAGCTATCGCCCACTTCAACCAATACCGTTGATTCCATCGCCGCCTTTGTTTCAAATTAAACTTTAACGAACTGCAATGTTACATCAAGCTATTGCTCCATTCGCCCTTTCACCTTCACGACTATAAATGTCATTGCAAACACGATCGCAGACAGCGATGTTTAACTTCTTGCTCCGACTTAATAAGCTTATGAGCATCTAATGACGCACGGTTAGGCGTGTAATCCAGTGTAGCGCCCCATTCATATTGCATTCTTAGGGCCCCACCCCTTTAATAATCATATTTGTTTCCAATATCAAACAAATATTGTTTATTACTATTTGTACTTTGTTTGTATGAAGTAACAATGTGTCCTTAAAATTAACTTTGTTACTCGTATGTCGATATCACTTAGTCATCCAATTACTGACCCGCATGTTGCCGTTCGAAATCAATTTAAGAACCCTGCGATACCGCTAACTACGCGACCGACATAAATACGGCATGGTACCTAAAATTAATAAAACAGTTCAGTAATCATCTAGTCAGTTCATCTGCTAATAGCTATTCAAATAAAGTTATCTATGCAACTAGTCGCGCGCCTACACACGTCCGTCGAGCGACAGGCGACACTAACGAGTCGCCAGGTGTCCGCGCCCACGCTCGCCCGCTCCTCTGAAATCTTTGTCTCCGCACACCTCGTCGCGCATAAATCGCGCACGTGAAAGTTTTACGAGCACCTTTACGCTTCTCCGAACTAATAAACCGAGCGGCGGCGGCGAGTAGACAATGCAGCTCCACCGCGAAATGTCTCTACAAACCTCTGCACACGTGCAGCGATTTCGCCGATCACTTCCATCGACAACGTTCGGATCGATCGAGGGCATTGTGCGGGGTAACGGTCGCTCGCAGCTGCGCGTGAGCACACGTGACGCCGCGGCGCCGGTGGCCGGATAGCTAAATAAATGCGATGAACATACCTATTCATTATCCGTCCGACAATGCTCGTCTCATAAAGGGACTTCACGTGTACACTCTCGCGAAGACCCGATACGCTCCGGACATGTGTGCTCTCCCTTCGTTGTGCGTCCGTAAATAGGGTGTGGCCACGTGCGGCCGTTCAGCTGTGTGTGTCGCGGATGTGCGCGGACGGGAAGCGGTAATCTAACACTTGCTAATACTCGGAAAGTTACACTGAAACTGAAGTACCTCATACTACAAATATCCTCGTGCAATAACTTAATTCGCCATGTGGCGCTTAATCAAGCAATCACTCCACGACATCCTTCACTAAAATTAGGGTAGTGGAATAACCGGGCCATTGTTCTGGCGCTAATGAATTAAAACACTGTTGAAACAGCGCGCATATGCGGTGACAGATGGCCGGACGCGGGATGCGCGCATGTGCCACCCGATACACTATTTGTCGCAATCTCTATAATAACATGAAGAGGGGAAGTCAACTTACTGGACTTGAACGTAACAAGCAATAACCATTTAAATTATCTGTAATAATCTATGTGGTCGCTTTACAGACATTGATACTATTGTTCTCAACATACGGTGCACTACTTTTTAAATCTTGCCTCCGTAACTAGACATGTGCGCGCGCATCTGTGCAATGATTGGTAGACACACCCTCGCCAGCTGACAAAAGCTCACCTCCTGTTTCCATATCGAGCTTAAACCCTTTATTAACAATTAGTACTGCCAATTGACAGTTTATTTTAACACTAGTACTTACGTCTTCTTTCTTTTGTTACAGACACCAAATAAGCAGAACCAAACGGACAGATCGTCGTGCTAAGTGGTGATTACATTTTAAGTGGACATTGAAATTTTTGGTAAAGTTCTAATATACCTCGTGATGCACGTCGGTAGGAGAGGCTGCGCCGATATCAGGAGACGACAGAAGAGTCGCACGATCCGGCATCACTCCAGTGAAACATCATCTCTTGATGATATCCTAAGAACGATCTCGTTTCGATCAACTACGTTAATTTAATTGTATAGTGGCATTATGTCCTGAAGACTTGAGCATTGCAATGCAATCAATCGTTGTCAATGTCGACGGATTGTTTTGTTTTACTTTATGTAAAAAGCTTTACTAGTTATTAGTCCGATATATAAACATGTTTGTAAATATGTTGAATGGTTTTCAGAACACCTAGACAACCAATTTGGACTGTCATTCTAACGTGTTAACTATGTAATTTTAAGCTGTACAGTATCATGAAACACATTTCGTACAAATGTACTCTCAAACAGTTGAAATTTATCTGATTCTTTATACATTCAGTCCTAAGTCCTTTAATTTTAAAACGATGCTTCCATTTAATATCAAAGAAGTGAACCGATTTTAAGTTGGTTTACCTATAATTTTATTATTTAAGTTTTATTTTCTGAGTGTGATTTTGCAAGGCGATTTTATTGCTATTAGATTTTATTATTGAAAGTATTGTTTGCAAGTGCTAAGCGCAAATATTTCCTTAAATTTGCGCTCAGAACTAATTAAAATATGTATGTGTACATAATGTAAGTAGTTTTATTAATATAAATGATATGAAAATTAGTAGAAAATTATCCAACTTGAAACATTTATGATTTTATTTCGGTGGTAAGGTGAAAATGCTTTAATTATCTTATATTATTCTTGTAACATTATGGTGTATTATAATTTAATAGACTGTTATAGTTTTAGTTATTGAAGTATGAGTTGCTGGTGATGATACGATAACTATTGTTGTATGTATTGTATTGTAATTTTTTCGTCGTGCGCATTATTACGCTGACCTTATTACACTCTGTGTCTGACAAATGTAACCAAAAAGAAATAATTAAACCAACAAATAACTAAACATTCTGACAATAGATTTAACCAGTGATATATGCTGTACCTATAGAGAGTGTTATTCATCCATCACTAGCTATGTCATTTAATGTGAAATCACGTGAAAAGGGACGTGCGCAATGATTATTTATTTTTGGTCGCTTTTATCTCTGAGTCCTATCATACATGCCTCCGGTAGCTAACTTCACGTCACAAATTGTATCAATAGACGGACTGTATTATTTCAGTTTATTCGTCCATGTCTTCTTTTTTATTTAGTTATAAATTTTTGCACTGATTTCCCAACTATAAAACGATGAAGGAGAAAATAAAACATTATAAATATACAACATCTTTTAATTATAACCCCTTATTAGTCCCTAGTAAGTAGTCATTATTATGTAAAACAATATTGTTTTATTGGAGAGAATACTAGCAACAAGCGAGCACATATATACTCATACAAATTAAATCATTACCTAAGTATATTAAAATAAGTTTATTCACTCTTACCACTAACAAGACTCTCTAATCTTTACATTGGGCCAATTGACTTTTCATATGAATAAAAAACAAAATTCAACACTTCTGGCAAGATCACGCGATTGCATCACGGCCAATTATCGCAACTACAATATTTGGTCAGCTGTGCGTACAAAACATTTCAACAAAATTATTAACACGCTAAAAACAACCTTATTGGTTCATAACTGAGTTTAAAATAACTTTCTTACTGTTATTTAACACATGCAAACGACTTTAAATCTTATTAACATGACGTTAGGTTAAAAAGCTGCGTATAGGCAAAACAAATGATTCCTGAATTGTAAACGGTTTGTTCGCCAAACATTAGCTCAATGCCATCATAGCGTTAAACAATACACCTAATTATTGAATCGAGGTAAACGTGTTAATAAATGGTAATTTTAGAAAAGGCAAAAGAGAATTCATGTCGACCCTGCCAGGATTCGAACCTGGAATCTTCTGATCCGTAGTCAGACGCGTTATCCGTTGCGCCACAGGGCCATGTGTAAATTATCTGAAATTCGTTATTATATTTTGGTACATTATTAATGTTATTATATTACAATATATTTTTTTAAGGATTACACATTACATTTATTTATTTAAAAAAAAACTATTGTACTTAATCATACAAAAGGCGAGCTTCTCTGCCAGCCAATACATTATTAATACTTAATTATTATTTTTATTTTGATTCCTTGAAAGGGAGTTGTGTGTTATTTTCTTTAAAAATTAGATTCCTTTTTTAAAGAATAGTGATACTCTAGGGGTATAACTCATTAATCACATTCGTGAGATCGTGATTTCGAACTCTTCAGCTGTCGCTAGGTGAAGGAAACTTGCATGCCCGAGAATTTGAAAAAAGAAATAAAACTAGCATGTATGATATCTACCAACCCGCAGCGCAGTCTGCGCTGGACCTGTGTGGTGAATGAAACCCCCTTGTGATTACAAAGGGAGGTCTGCATGGGGAGAGTGCATGCTGCATTCCCACAGCTGCTGGGCGTACTTGACTGGCCTCGTTACCCCTCTCTCACAGAAGACTACCTTGAAATGTACTGCATTTCCCACTTTATCGTATTTCCCCAATGTACGTACGCGTTTCGGTAGTGAATGAGATATGCCAGAGCCCATTCTCATCCCATCCTATCCTATCCCCACCCATTTTCTCAACCCTTTCTCCAAATCCATTCCTCAATCTACAAAGGTAGGCAGCGAGCGCGTGACAACGTTTGTTATTGTAGACTGATGTTGGCATGTATAGCGGATGTCTATGGGCAACAGTATCCACTTACCATCAGGTGGACTGTATGCTCTTTCTGCCGCCTTCTTTCTATAAAAAAAAATGAGCCTGGCTGCGATTACTGCACGTTATAGGTATGATGATAATGACTTGTGCCGTGCTAATTCATTATTATATAAGTCTTTAATGAAAAAACATTATTAGCTTTTCCCTTTGACTGGAGTATAATAAAATCAAAAGCTTTTACCAACGGAGAGTCTGTTGTAAATTTTAAAATATTTATGTTTAAAAAAAAAAATGCATACTTATTCATTTGTAAATTCGAAGTTTAGTAGGCAGCTAAAGTTACCATGAGTCGTTTGCGTTGCGCTATAATATGGTATCACAATATACTTCACAAAATTATAATGTTGATTAAATTATGAATTCAATTTAAATTCAAATAACATTATTGGTATTATTATTACCTACATATTTGTATTTTTTTCTTTATTTTTATTTAACATGAAATTGCAAAATTACGTTAAATTTTCTTTGTCAGCTCGCCCTTTGGACGAAGGCATCCCCCATTTTCTCCCATTCTTTATCATGTTGTACGTAAAATATTTGTAAGATGAAATGGTCAGCAATAAAGAGATTTTATCTATCTATCAAATATGTATAATACACATATTTATGTAACATCAAAGAAAACACGATAGGTAGGTAGGTGCCTTATTTACATTTCACCGTGGCTTACCGTAACATGTCCTAGACGAACGAGCGTGTGATTAGTGATATGTTATCAGCATCACGTCGTGATAATAACTAATGTAATTACACAGGTGTGCATGTACTGCCAACGACCTTCAGTTTTAAGTGCAAAATAAGCCTCAGCCAAGAGTGCTTTTGTACACAAACTGCAGGATGCATTTTTCAACGGATAGAAATCAAATTCAACAGCAAAATAGTGTAAGTATATATCTCGGGTAAGTTCGAAGATAAACCAAATAGGGTTGTTAGTTCCAAAATTAAGTCTGTGTAAACGTTTAAAGAATTCTAAAAAATGTAGTGTTTATTATATTTATTAACAATAGGGCAGTGGTGCTGACTTAGCGCTTTCGGCGCTAGATCTGTAAGGAAATGAGCTAGAGTCCGAGTAAGGAAATGTATCTAATTGTATAAATTAAATATAGACTGCAGACAAGAAACCAGAGCCGTAAAACAAATCTAAAAAACCTTACCTCTCTGACACGTCCGTCCAATACTTAATATAAGTAGGTACTATCTTTTCACATCAGCAGTGATAATAATTTTTGATTAAAAATTGATAATATGAAAATTTCCTATGATTTTTTAAATCTTGGATCTGGCGCGTTTTTCCGAGAAACATGACAAATCTAGCGCTTTTTCGTTAGAGAGCTTGGGTAAACCGTTGTTGGATAGGGCTTTATAAAGTACTGCTTTTGTCAAAACATCTTTTCTAAAATATACCTACGTAATATAGCGAAATACACGAGTAAACGGATTTTTACTCATGTGGCGAAATCTCCCACATGATTGGCGGATGTCATCGAACACTATTGTAATTGTAGTAAGAATACATGTTTATAGACTATTGTCAAATACATAGATAGTTATATTGATAAATTATCCTGACAAATTCATTGAGCCAAGGCTATGAAGTGAAGTATCCACCAGGGAAAAGACATATGCTGATGTGGTATGGTATGGATACAGGTATGGTATGGTATTCATGAATAAAAACTACCGTTCTCAGTATCAGTAACTCGATTCCTTAGATTCTCGCGAGCTACCAGTGTCGATAGATTCTAATAATTCAAATTTCAAACCTTAATAATAATGTACACCGAGGTACAGGTACAGGTGTATACCTGTTAGCACTTGTCAAGGATTTTTAAATCAAATAAGGTACAAAGGTCATTGACGTCTACATGTGGTATTATCGCCATATTGGTATTTCCATTTAATATGCATGTAGATAAATGTCTATAATATTTGCACTCGCTTTTTAGACTCGAAAACATTAAGACATCAATATTTTACGTTCAATGGCGTTAACTCTGAAATAAAATCGAATATTTTAAATCAGATTAACAATACTATGTCTTTCCTCTAGGCGACACACATTGTCACTGAGATTTGTCAGTAAAGAGTATATTGGGTTAAGGAGATTACTTCATCCAATCATACTTTACTCGATAGGACAGGAAAAGGTACTATGTATAGGAAGAGATGAAGAGATATTGCGCTTTGGCAAAGCTCACTCTTAGGGAGTAATCTCACACGTAGTCTCTGTGAGAGCGATATAACTCGGCCAGTTAGACGCGTCCATTTGGCTAAGCGATTGCAGCATGTGTCCTCCCCTTTAGTTTAGTTTTAGTTTTCCTTTGGTATCGTTTGTGGGTTATGATACCAAAAGAAAACTGCCATCTGGCAAAAAAAAGCAGCTGACGCTGTCATGAAATATTTTACCAGTGTAAATGCTTCGCCGGACAAATTAATAATCACCAGACAAATTATTATTATGGTCGCAACTGTAGTGAAACCGAAAGAGCCTAACACGACTCAAAATCAAATCCGCAGATTGAACCATTCGATGACAACAATCACAATGAAAACATCGATGACATTAGGTAGAGATCGATGTTTTCATTGGGAGTAAAAAAACATACATTTAGTAAACGCTCACAATATCGCAGGTGGAGTGCACTTGTACCCGTTATCGGTACGCTTCTCGGCTTCTCATCGCGTGGCAAATCGTATTACACGGATCAACATTGGTTACACTGGACAAAAGCGAATCGAAACCGCTAATAACTGATAACAGACTTCGCGATATTTACAATTTTTAGAAACAAATGTTTATTACACGTGCTGAAGATTCTGTTTCCTACATATAATTTATTATTAAATAGTTTTATCTGGTTATTTTAGCTGTTCTTTACTTAACGACCTAGATTTTACTGTTACATTTAAAAAAAAAAAGAAATTTTCCGAAGTTCCGGGTAGTTCTATAAAATTTTAAGTAGTTCTTAAAAAAATATTTATTATTAGCAGGTAAATAGTACTACCATCAAATACATATACCTATACCACCTTATATATGGTATATGAGTCGATTAGAATCAAAAATGGTAATCTCCCTTTGACAATAATTATATTTAGCTCCTTGCACATACAATAGTTAAGTTTAGTATTAAAAGGACTTCGTAAGTTGGTATTATTCAATAATTAAAAAAAGAAAAACTATGACTTCACAGCAATTTATTAGAAAAAATAAGGTTGAAATGGTTATTGGTTAAAAAAAGAATTTTTTGGATTTGTCAGATTTTGATTCTAAGCGTCACATATAATCTACAACGTGAAATATTAAACAACATAAATCCTACTCTACCCGCTTTATTGAATGTAAATACATATTTCATAAACAGTCTCGTCTCACTTATAATTTTTCCAATGTTGTACAATAAAAGTACCTGAATAACTTCTTACTTACATATTGTTCCTATTGTTTATCGGATAACTTACTGCTAATACCTTTATAAATGTAACTTATGTAACTATTGTAGTTACCATTTACATAACACATTTTTTTTGTTATTATATGTACACACACCTATTTAAGTGTGCACAATTATTAACGATTAGACAATTAACGAATTCCAATGTATTTGTAAACCCAGCCAGGGCTACGGACAGGGTGACAGTTCTACGCCGTAGGCCCATCCCATTGATCTACGCACTTGTCCTATTAGTTATTGTGTCCTACGCCCTTATCTAGGTGTTATCAACCATTTGGACAGATATTAGTGAAAATCAGCACACGATTTCATTAATATATAACTGCGTTGTTGTTATATGTACCTATTACGTACGTTATCATTACCTATCACAATTTTTTAAGTATTACATTAATTATAATCGTCATATCAGATACCGCAACGGCGTAGAATAAAGCGAAAATATGAGCTAAGACATAGCGGCACTCAGACAGGTGGCTCGAGCAGGTGTTTGCACTTGCGAGGTGTAAGTGTACCGAGACTGATAAGAATATTGATAACAGCATTGACGCACCAACGAATACTAGAAATAAGGTTGTGATAGGAATCATTGTAAAATGACAATTTTGTTAAAAGTTCTTTTAAGGAAAACCGATCATTCGACAATTATTTGAGTCCAATGTACTCCCTGGTTCAAGTACTTTAAACGCTGATGAAAATTTTTTGACATTTTAGAATCAACATTTATGCAAAAAAAAATACAATGATATTAAAGGCTATATTTTTAAAACGGTGATAAAACGATGAGTATTTTGAGTATTTAGTATTATACATACTTTGAGATAAGTCAGACAATAAAATCCATAGCATGGCACACTTAGAAAGTACCTACATAATACACCAATTTTATATTACCGCAATGTAAAAAGATCCATTTATCTGTAACGAATATCTAATTACTTTTTAACTTAAAAAGATCTAGTTATGGGGGATTTAACGAAAAATAAAGTTATTAAGTCGATACGTATACAATAGTTAACAATTAAATGTGAACAACGACCTAAAATGATGGTGGAATGGAGTCATACCCGATTGGATTTTACGTATCTAACATCGGAGAGGTAACGATAAACATTGCGATATGATGTCATATATTTTCGAGTGTATGAAGTAGAATCCGACCTGAGGAAATTAAAGTAGCCAAAGTAATAAAAAAAATGTATTTATAATATTTTAGTTGCATCTTGAGTGAATTTGAATGTATCATAGTCCATCGTACTCTTTCGGAGCTATAATGTTTATTATTATTACCTATCACTAACGTATGTGATGATAATTAAAAGCTACTGACGAGTAAGTACAGATTATAATATATGAGTGTATGAGGAAGAAAAGTTGGTAAAAGGCACCACCGGGGAATGCCACAAGATGGATGTCAACGCAAAGACAAATCGCGAAGGATATAGCTGTACGATCTGGATGCACATTTAATCTGTGTCTCTCCACTACTTGAAAAATTACTCTGTGTAATCTGATATAGCTGCCGTGAAAAATTGCAAGCGCACTAATTAAAAATTTAAAAATTGAAACACCCAATACGTAAGTAAAACCATTTAAAAATCAAAGAAGTGTTTACACATTAAGAGTACAATAGAACCAAGCTACAAACAATTAGATTGCAAGTTAGTTCTTATTTGCTCACAATTAGAACACAAATCGATTGCACCAATTTTGTAACGAAGTAGGTAAACTAATCGCGAATTGCAACAACTACGCGTTTATACTCACCATAACAATGAAACCGTTGTTTAGACGCGTTTACTCGTACGTAAGTATACGCAATCTCTGACCAAACAATACTCAGCTATGTAACACTGAGTATGTAATTACATTGTACTCAGTGTTAGGAAATCAAGTAGGTATAATGTTACTCTGGCGTATTGACGCACAGGTGCGCATGTGACACTTCAAAACAACGTGTTGGGTATCAACATTTTCCTGTTGGTATTTGCTAGTTTTACTACCTATAAAACTTGGCTGAGTACAGCAGCTTATTACCCCGCCTATGCCAGAGGGTTGATAGGCGAAGATGGCTCTAAAAGGACAAAGGAGGCGCCAATGAATAGTCCAATCAGAAGTCATATTATGTTAAACAGGCGAGTCTAATAGTTCTCTTTGGATAAATTGTGCAACAAAGCGAGCTACTTGCCGACTCGATCGGCAAGTCTTAGTCTTTTTAGCTAGTAATCTTAACTAACAGTGATAGCGATTAAGTCAAGTATGTGGAATAGAATGGCACTCTTCCTCGGTTCCATTTTTATTTTCACATAATTAAAGGATAATTTCTGTTTGGCCATATTAATCTCGTGGTCTACTTATCACTGTCGTGCAGAGTAGATATTAAACTCAGTTGTATGACTAGTTTGTTTTATGACTAGTTGTCATCAAAATCGGTACAGAAGTTATGAAAACAGTGGGTTTTGTAAACAAGGTGATTACTCAGATGAAATCTAGTTCCAAGGAGATGAAGTAGAGAACAAAGACTACTCTAAATGCTATTCTTATTTGTATATACTTACTTACTTACTTCGTTGGCTCAGCGACCCGAAGTTGATCTTGACCTTCGACACCAATGGATGCCATCTTTTTCGGTCCCGCGCAGCTTCGTGCCAACATACTATGTGGAGCTCCCGCAGGTCCCTCTCCGCTTCGTCTCTCCATCGGTGCTTGGGACGTCCGACCGGTTGTCGAGCTCTTGGTTGTCCCGTATAGACTTACTTTACGGCGCGATCCTCCCCATCCTATCCACGTGACTGAGCCAAAGGCGTTTGGACGCTTTAATTTCGCCGATGACATTCGACTCGAACACCAGCTCTTCCAACTCCTTACCCTCCATTTAATATCTTCTCTCCTTATCGGTCTTCCATTTGTAAATACTGTAGATACCCATTTTATTAGTTGGGTGTTAAGATAAAATTTAATATGGTTATGGTACCATATTAAATTTTATCGTATCTGGAAGTTCCTGATAAACACACCTAATCCTTCAGTTTGTTAACAGTCATCATCGTTCGATAACGATAAGAGTCTGCAGGTGTTATTTTAAGTACTGAAAATGCACCGTACGTACGGAAAATGTGTTACACCTTGTCGAAATTGATCGATGAGACGCACGTGTTTTCATAATTATCAATAATAATAAATAATTTATCATATATAATAATATAGATATTGTATATTTTTATAAATTAACACGTGATTAGAAAAATACTTACGTGTAAGAAGTACCCATCGCCGGTAGAGAACGGAAGATAGCGTATGGGACGGAGGAATCCAGTTCTAAAGATACATGGACTGATTCACGATGGTATAGTAATATAATAAGTAACAACATCAGGAGGATTGAATACCTTTACAATCTCCACCTTCATCTTTTTTTTATAAGAAGAAGGTCGCAGACGAGCATACTATCCACCTGCTGGTAAGTGGATACTATCGCCCATGGACATCCACGGTAGATGCCAATTTCAGTCCTGCGCTTCCCGCCTTTGAAGATGTAGGAATTGATTTGGAGAAAGAGTTGGAAAAATGGGAAGGGATAAGATAAGATGGGATGAAAATGGGCTTTGGCATATCTCATTCACTTCCGAAACACATGCGAAACATTGGAGAATAGAATAAAGTGGAAAATTACAGTACATTTCAAGGTAGTCTTCTTTGAGAGAGGGGTCGTTACCCCCCTCTCAAAGAAGACTAGGCCAGTCGAGTGCATCTAGCGGCTGTTTTATTGCATTATGCATTCTCCCTCTCCGAAATAAAGTCATAACCAAGCAGTATATAATTATATAGAAGGCAAGGCTCATATAGAATTTTTTGAAATAAAATTTTTCCTCGAAAATCGATGAGTAGACACAATTCCACTAAAAAGTTTTAGGTGCTAGTTCATAAAACACATACGAACGAACTTAATAAACAAATATGACAATATATAAAGAAAAGGGGCGAGGGGTGGGGGGTAGAGTGAACGTGACGTCACGAGGATACTATTAATAAGTGTTATTTTTTACTGGCAATTTGTAATTCAAAGTTACACAAACGTTTGCTTATCTAATAAGAAGTTGTTATTATAATTTTTCCTCCTCATACGGAGTGGAATTTTATTAACACTTTTATCCTACTAATAGCGTTTATCTATAGCATCTTGGTTATTATATTCCCACCCACCTTTCTAATATATTACTACGGTAATATATATTACCATTAGAATAATATAATGGAAAGTGTTATACGCTGTACTATATATACAGTCAGCCCTTGGGTTACTGCAAGCTTTCGGCCTAACTCTGACGGACGGATTATACTAACTCTATCAAGACTCTATCAAGAGACACGGAAGAGGCTGATATGATAGCATGATATTGATTTTGCAGTTAAAAAGTATCTACAATTGAGTACAACCGCAAAATTGCTGTTACTCCAAGAACATGTCATCTTGTTATTTCTAGTTATTGTTGCCTTTAAAAGTGGAAATATTACAGGGCACGTCACACTCGTTAACCTTTCACGCTACTATTCGGCCATACATTTATTATTTATGCCGTAATTGAACTCGTATTTGGTGAACTTTTCACTCAAGGTGATAACAAAACAACCCATTATGAAAATTATAATACAATTTTTTGTGACTAACAAATGAATCGATGAAAGGATATGGTGTTAATGTGATGTGATTATGATGTTAATATTAGAAAACATCACTAGAACAGGAAGAAAGAAGAAAAACTATATACATATAAAAAAATTGACATTTTGTATCATTATTGTGTATCATATACAATACAATCATTTATGTAAAGTGACTGTATCCTTGATTTCACTTTTAACACATTAGCAAGACAATCTTTAACTGTAGCTCTTCTAATACAAATTATATAAAGCACACTAAATAGTATTTATTGATGATACAAAGGCAAATTTAACATCTTATGGCATTCTTTGAAACCTAACGTTTGCCTTGTGGCTCGGTGTACTTTAATCAATAACTAGACAAATAAATAAATAACCAAACGTCGACTGGTAAAGAAATCAAAATGGGTGTTTATAACTGGTAACAGTACATAAAGTGGAAAAAACATTAAATATATACCTAATGAATACATACAATGCGTATATAAATTAAAAATATATATTTTTGAATAGGTGGTAAGCTATCAGTAATTCATGGAGACTCACAAACGTTGAGAAATATTTCGTAAATAGATGTGAAAAGGGCAACGGAGATCTCTTTTCTACTAAAATTAATTGTTTCAAGATTCTGGCAGTAGTAACTTGACCAGAATCTTGAATTTTAGAATCTGGAAACTTTCTACTTAGTAATATGTTCTAACATCTAACTTTCAAGATAGAGCAAAAGTTCTTATATTTTTGATATTTCACTAAAATATCAACCGACGACAAAGTCCCTTTTTTCAGATAATGTCACATATTTTAACTAAATGACCTCAAAATAGCCAAATATAGACTTTCTGCCAATAATATCGTTACAGAGCTTGTAAATAATTTTACTATTTACAGAAAATACAACTTGTATGTAAGCATGAAAAATACAAGTAATTTTCATTTATAGTACAATATTGGTACCCATAGTGAGCAAACGCTTCCAACGTTTCTATGGCAGTACCCCGGTAGACGGGTAAACACACATTCCCGGGGGAAATATGCGCAACGTTGCTCTTTACACCCATTGAATATTTAAAAGCCTTGCGTTAGTTTCACTCGGTGACCTGCGGGACTCGACCAGAATTTAAAATACACTTTTTGCTCGAGTCTACAAAAACTCTATTGATAATTTTAATTCACTCTGTACACAACATACTGTATATGTTCTGTACAAAATATAGATTTTATATAATAACTAATAGATTTATTTATATTCTCTAGTGAAGCCTTCAAATAGCTACTGCACTTCTCCACAATATTGTACACTGACTAACTTAATGTCTTAAGATAAACTCTATCAACAATCTTTGATTTAATCAAAAGAATGAAAATGGATGCAGCAGAAATTCAGTAGTGAAATAAAACATAATATGTATATATACATAAGTAAATAAATCTTTACTGGTAGCAAATTAATGTTAACATAGAATTGTTATGAATCCCTGAATTCATAACCTGACTGACCTCCTGAAGTTAGAAATCCTGTGCGTAGGAGGTAATGTCTTCCCTAACGCTAATGTATAATTAGCTAATGTAATCAGTATAATTTCATGTATTATATATTAAGGAACTAAGGAAAGTAACACTGAAAAATCACATATTGTAAGTATGTTGTGAATGTGTTAAAATAATCTTTGCAATTTGTCAACGATTGTTGTACAATCAAATCTTATTTAGTTTATATAATAATCTTGAATAATAATAATGACATATAAATAATAATAACATAAAGATTGATATATAAACTCATTGCACATACTCGTACATTCATTAAAATACCTTTATTTTTTATTTATTTATAGATACACCATCAGAATTAGACAAAAAATACAATAAATTTTGTAACGGTTTTATACCTACAATGTGCAACACTCTTACGGGTATATACCTACTACAATTATGATTACGGCAATAAACATCGCAAACATTACTAGATACTAACTTATCATTATCACTTATCATTTATCACTTAGAAATATACTAACAATATTACAATGAAAAGTGACAGGATAGGAAAAGGAATAAGAAGAAACAAAGGAAACAATGGAACTAGCACTGGGAGAATATAATAATGTACTAACATAACTGAATGTTACATATTATATTACATGAGGCCAATTGCGTTGCAACGGAAGTCATGCCCCAGTCACCCGCGCATTGTGTACAGAATACACAGTGTAAACTGTGTAGTCTATACCCTAATATAGAACTCTATTTATAACATAGATCCTAGACCTATTGACAATAGATATCGACGTACACAAGACCTAGAGAGATCTGTTTCAACTTTTTTTATTTTTCATTATTAATAAGTACGCTTATGTGTGTCTATGTACTATATGTGTAACCCTTAAGTTTCCTTAACCTGGAGTTTGCCTGGGTTATGCAGCGCGCTTTTATTGTTCGCCGAAAACCGAACGGATGGGTTTGAGACCCTCATACGGAAGTAGACCGCCTCTCTGTTAAGCAGAACGAGGGTCGACTCCAAAAGAATCCTGAATATGACAAGATTTCTTTTAGTCCTGCAGAATGCGGTTTACCTTTACGGGCGCGCTAGCGATAACTGAAAAAAAAAAAACGTATTTTAACAGAACCTCGGTGGTAAGAGAAAAGGTTTGATCTCACACTCTCACGATTGTGAGTTGAGATTAAATTCCCTAGACACTCACTATCACTCATCACCACACGTATGAATATCAGCACGAAAATTTTATGACTGAACCAGAATTTGAACTATTCTCTCAATAGAAACATTCCGAGTTACAAAAACTTTAGCAAATTAATAAATATACCAAATTAATTATAGAGTTCAATGGGTATAGGTACATATGTTTCTGGTATTAAAAAATATACCTACGATTGCATTATCAAGATGTCATAAAAGTTAGAGAAGAAACGCCCTAAAGCCGAGTGGATTATCGTTTAGGGAATCCGAAAGACAAACAGCAATAACAATAGTATTTATTTATGTTTTATAACACTGTTGGTGTTAATATTATCTGTCAAATGATTGAATTAATTCAAATGCATATTAAACATATTTTAAATGGTTAACAAATGATACGGTGTAACGACAAATCAGAGTAACAGAATGACGGATCTGACGCGACACTAACGTTATACGAGTAAGTAGTGTGGACGGGTTGCAACAAGATGAAAACAAAACAGAATAATGGCGTTAAAATCGTCCCGCTCTAAATATAGAACGCTTAGTTCATGCATCGCAATCATTGTATTGTATGCGCCAGCGCTTTGGAACTGCATGGATTAGCTACTATTGGATTATTGCATATTCGCCACAATGAAAATTCGTCACATATTACTGTTAAAAATCATGCATTACGTGAATATTTTTTGTATAGATGTAGAAAAAAGCAGCACACGAGCATCCAGGTACACCTATATGTACCTATATGTCGCCCATGAATGTGTGATGTGCCAATATCACACGTATGGCTTATACACACACCACACATGCATATATACACCCATGCGCGCACACACACACACACACACATACACAAACCTTACTCCTTCACCTCCCTCCAAAATAAATTCCTCAACATGAATTCCCTCGCTATCGATATTAAATTTTAATACACTGTTTGGCCCGGATAATGTAAATCCTTAACAGGCAGTAAGTTTAAAGCTTACAAATATTACAGTGCTGTGGATTTATTAAAATAAATATAATATAATTAGTCCAAAATGACAAACGTTGGCACGGTGTAAATAAACCCATTACGAATTCGTGTTTTAAATTTTTATATGAACTTCTCACAATTCTCCACTTAATTTTCAACATTGTTGATATTTAATTGATAAGACTGTATTACTTAATAGAGCTGTTTATTAATAAAACAATTTTCCACTCTATATACGCAGAAAGCGACTAACTATTCCATTTTGTAGACATTTATTCAGGAGTACCTAAAGCTGATTGACACAAATCTTTCGATGTGAAATCGTCAGATCAGTGGGAAACTAAACGTGTTCTTTTTAGTTTGGCAATATCTTAATGAATGAGATAAGATATAGGTATCACTCTTTGTAGTTGACTGTACTTGAAACTGATATTTTTATATTTGTGTTATATGGCTTATTTGATAAATGGAAAGTAAAACAAACTCATTTTAAAGATTATGGAAATTCATGAAATGGTGTATGAAACCTGTATGATACCTGGCATTTATTGACTATAAGTTATATTATCTTAACCCACAGTTACTATAAATAAATACTTTATTTCCCAGGTTAATGTTGTATCTATCTATAAACATGGTAGATAAACATGGTAAATAAAAAACTTAATAGTAAAAATCGGACCCTAAAAAGATCCGAGCCTATAGTGGCTGTATCATGCTCGTCCTTTTCCATGCTCAGATGGTCTCAGATGAAATTAGAAACTATGGATAGAAAAATCCGCTCAACCATCTCTCCACAGGATGCATCAACTAGAGCCCTATACCCTCGGCCGACTGTACTTCCGCCGGTGGTTATATCGTCTCTCCCTAAACATTTTTGAGATACTTGTAAGGCAGATATCCCATTACCCCGGTATTTTACCACCTTCTTACCATAATAAAAATTGAAGCTTATGTTAAAAGCTTTCATTTGATATTCATATTGTATGTATTGTATGTACCGGCCAAAATGACGCAAAAGATACAAACTTGAGAATATTCGAAGAGGAGAGCTATCGCTATCTTTTTTTTTATATATAGAATTGGGCGGACGAGCCATGGACACCTGCAACACCAGGGGGCATGCGGGTGCGCCGCCGACCTTGCAAAATCCTATTCACAGCTTTCTTGAAGAACCCCATATCGTAGCATAATGGAAAGACCTCTTGAGGCAGTTCGTTCCATCTCTGTTAGTCAGCCATATAACGGCACTGTTGTATTTGTAACGTCAATATCTTAGTAACTGAGAATTATATAATCTGTGGCAATTGAGGATTATATAATCTGTGGTAACGGCGTCCTTCTAAAAGCCCTTTATCTCAGTCAGTTTTTAAGATGTGTAGATTTTGATTTCATGGATTTATAGCGTCGGAAGTTATTTAATGAGTGCAATGTATTTTTTAAAGAGTCATATTATAAACCATGTGGAACGCAAACGTTGCCGGTCTGTTGCGCTTGCAGTGGTTTCCATTTACTTCGCTGCATTGTTCTTGTCATGGAGCATACTCACATTGCAGTACTCGAGTACATATACAATATTATGTATATAGGTATAAAGCATTGGCCAACCGAGCATTCGCACGATTACACACACGTATTTTGCTTTCATAAACGAGTAATGGCGGTGACTTTAAACTTCACTTTTGTTGCTCTAAGTCATCGATTTAACAATAAGTATTTACTAGATATACTATTCAAGCACTCTATGGTAGGCACGTTAAGAGTCTAATAGTGTTCTACGTTCAGTAGCTCTCGAAATCTTTAATTCATATGTGAGTTGAAAATGTAACATTCTCATTATGTAGTACTTCCCTTTCAAATTTGACTTTTTAATGAACACATCCTCATCTGCTTCACCCCCTGCCCCTCTCCTAGAAGTTGTCAACAAGGTTTCTTTGATAAGAATGTATGATGCGTTATCTAGTCTATTCCCATATCGATGCTCTAAGTGAATGAATAGTTTTGTTTTACAACTTTTTATTTGCAGTTGATGCTACTACACCCCTTGTTGAATAAAATGATGATAAATTGTCAAAGAGTTTGTTTTTGTGCGAACTCTTGGTTGGCCTTGTTTGGTTATAGTAGGTACCTACCTATAAATATAAAAAAGGTACTGCATTTCTTTGATCTTAGGGCTGTAATCAATTTTAATCATATTTTAAGTTGCAGAAATCTATAATACCTCTTAGCTCAATAAGTAGGTGGTGATAATTGCTTTGACTGAGTAATTTTCTTTTTGCTAACAATATTACTTAATGTTAGTGATTTACTAGGTAGGGGATAATCTGTGATAGGAGAGGTCTTTGGCCTGCAATGGGACGTTATAGGCTTCCATCGAAAATATTGCTATTACCTGTATACATACTTATTTATCTGGCACGAAAACATGATAAAAGCGAACGATTTAAGACAATTATGCGAGATATTAAACAAAATTGGATTAATTAAATGGGTAAAGTACTCCAATTGTCCATTTGAAACCATATGTTCAACCAAACATGTTGTTATGAGGTCTCGCATTTTCATTATCCTAAGTTTAATAATAATGAAAAATAGTGACTAACATAAGGAAACTAAACGTTGTCGAATGTAAGTAATATTTTTGAAACATTTTGTACAGCAGTCGTGGCCGAGCGGTTAAGGCGTCTGACTAGAAATCAGATTCCCTCTGGGAGCGTAGGTTCGAATCCTACCGACTGCGTATCTCTAATAACTCATTTTTTTTATTGTTCACTTATATTCTTTCCTAAACGTCTTTATAACCATGTCTTCTCCATTTCTCTGGGAGACGGATTTTCTGTCATTCCACCTACACTTGTGATTCAAGTAAAAAGTAACCATGTATCTATCGGCTTCTAGTTCGCGAAATATTAAGATTGTGGAAAATTGGATCAAAAAATGTTATTTTTGTATTTTATTCATTATGAGTTATACGAGTCTATGGTCACTAATGTGACGTTATCTGAACAAAGAGACCGTTATGGTCGTTGTGGTCTGTGGACTTATTCACTTTGGTTAATAATTTATAACTAAAATTGCATTGTTTCGAGATTGTGTTTAAATAGAAAGAGTTCGCTTTCCTCGTGTTTTTGTGCCAGATAAATAAGTATGTTTAATAGAACAAATAATTTAAGATAAAAAAAATAATTACACTTAAGTCTCAAATCCGGGAATTAAAACATTTCTCAAGTAATTTATTTTATTTATTTATTATACACTTCATTACACATTACCGTACATTATTGCACATAATCGTAAGGCGTGCTGTGCTTTACACCTAAACCCTACTCCTTAACCTATATACGGTTTTTATAGATATGTATCGACTTTTCGTCTTTAATTTCATTTGAAAAATTGTTGTATAGCTGTGCAGGCGTCCGCTATGAGTAGAAAGAATTTGAATCATACATATATTCACTTGAAATTAAAATATTAATTTTTTTTTACATACCTTTAACGATTTTTGTCAGACAAATCTTCTAGTCATATTTATCAAAGTTAATTATTAAAATTAAGTCATTATCATGTCATTACGTATCATATACATTTAAATATTTTTGCCTAAATTGAAAACAATATTTGATTTACTTTGATTTAAAGATTTGGTTTGTTTTAAATAATATTATCGGTAATCTGTAACACAATTACTGATTGCTTCGAGGATGGCCATTACGAGTACTCATTAAACACAGTGCACGTGCACTGCCTCGGGCAGTGCATGCTTTTACCACTTACTGATACCAAAGTTGCGACAGGCGAGATCTACTCGATCTGAGCTCGGTAAAAGTGCAGATCATTGATGATAATATCTAGAGCACGAACACTCATTTGCAATAGCGTAGTAAAGGTAACTAGATAAGAGTTTGGGTCGCTGAGTCGATGTAACTGTTTTGCAATACCATAGACAATAGATATGCTTTTATTTTAAACATCTACGTTATTCACGTTAATTTGTCTTCAAAAATTAAAGACCGTATACAATACCTTATCCGAGGTCTTTATAATAATATAATTTGTATTGTGTAATAAACAAAGACAATGGCTGCAACTCATTGATTATGAAAGAAGAAAAAAAGCTGAATAATAAATACAATTCGTTTTACGTTTCGATTTCATTTATTTTCTCCAGCGACGAAAGAAGTAGGTATACATTTTTAAACTAGATTTTCATGTAAATCTTTAACCTCAAATAATACTCCAATAAAGTAGCTATGCACCTACTAAAAAGTGTACTCCATATCTAATAGCCCGCCAACCGCCAATGCATTTCAATCTGATTAAAACATAAAGAAGCGACAATGTATAAAAACACAATTTGCGCTCGAAATGAAACACTAAACTACATTAGATCCGGCCAACTGGCACCCCGGCAAAGTAACTTTTCGTCATGGGATTACGAGTCCGTACCAGGGATTTAAGGTTTCATTACTTTGCTCCCTCTACGGGCTTATGATCAAACCCTTACTATCGTTATACGTTTATTCTTTATCGAGTCATCTTTACTTTTATTATGACTTTCTTTACTACCAATTTTTCTATGACAAAACTTTGCTAAATCTTTATAATTCCAGAAATACAAGAGACAAGATTATTCTACATAAAATGTTATACAACCTAACCTAAGCATAATAAATGCCAATAATCATAACATATTTCTCCCGAAAATTTAAAGAAATTTTGTGGACAAGCGATTAATAGTTTTACTATTGTACATTTTATATTTTATTTAGTAATTGTTACGATTACGTGTATAGATATATTATTACAGTAGATAGTATTTATTTACATTTATGATTATACAAGTAAAAACAAAACTATTATAGATTTATTAATTAGTGGGAACAATGAGTCAGAACAAAATATCTAAGCAAAATGTTTTATTTAGTTACCTAGACAAAAAAATGTACTGTTTTGCCGTTTGTAAAAAATCATTGTATTTCTTTTAACACTTATCGATCTGAGATTCTAGACTAGAACAAAATGTGAACCAATCACGGGGAGCAATAGTGCTTAATGGTAGGGGCAGTTTCTATAGATACATGAGTGACGTTTTGGAGTCAACAACGAGAGGGAACGTAGCGAGGCGTAGACCTCTAATGTACAAATATTGCGGACGAAATGAATATATTCGGCCCTTCTCGATCCCTTCCCGTCCCTTCCTTGGACCCTCCTAGACCCCTTCTAAGCCCCTGCCCTAGGGTGAGACAAGTGCACGTTTTCATTAACTAGACGAGCGATATGAATTTATGCTGACATTAATATGAACAGACAGCAAGCCTAGGTGATGGATTGGTCATTTTATTGGATGTTAAATATGAATAAGTGTTAACAACATAATCCAGAGTACAAATAACCAGTTACAGACAGGCCATTTAAAAAACAATAAGAGACAGATTTTATGGTAATATAAAAGGAAGTTTGTAAAACATGTGACTGGTTCATTTTCTAATGTACACTGTTCTTACTTTCCAGAATCCAATTTTGTTGAAAAATAAAAATACAGACATCTCAAAATAAACAGAATGTTTGTAAAAAAGCAATGTTTGTACGCGAATGTCGCCAGTTGTTTCCATTTTTACCAATCTCCCATCCGCGGTGTCCCAAGTGTGCTGATAATACTCCATATGGCGCAACACTATGCGCAATGTATAAACAACCATTCGTATTAGATCCCTGAAAGTGTAATTTTTTCTCCCCGATATATTCTTCTGTAATATTGGCACAAGGGAGGAAAGAGGGGTCAAGTTAGAATGGCTGACTATTCATAGCATTGTAAGGGCGTAAACCTGATGCAGTGCCATATGCATGCATTAGGGATGATGAGGCGATGCGGACACAAGCTTAGACACTTAATTTGTGCAACTGGTGTAACATGCATATGTCTCACCTAACATGGTAATACAAGCAAATGTTATTCTACTTGGAAAACAATTGAAATTCATATCAGATTCAGTCTGCTTCGACGACAGCAATTTCTCATGTGACTGTGTCAAGTTCCAAGAATAGCTACTTTCTGGCGCCAGTCAGTTGACACCGAGGTGTAGCTTGAATATAGCAAGTTTAGTGGAAGTGATAATTTTAATGATGTTCATTAATTTAACAAGTATTTCCAAAACAATTCTTGTACAACTAAAGTAGGTAAAAATTCACTTCATGTTTGCAGTTCCCACGAACGGCCCACGCTCTTCACACCTCCAAAGACTGTTGTTGGTTAGTTGACACACAACGTCTTCGTTTATTTGCCGCGGAGCTATGGCGGTCTGCTCTGGCATTTTTATGCCATTTCGTCATTTATTATTAGTTCATACTATTTTAATTTACCTATTTAAAGAGAATAGAAGGCTTGATGCTTCAGGCCTTGAGTCTAATTATTTGGACTCGTCACAAACTTTATTTAATATACGAGTACAGCTGTATGTTAAATATTTGGCCTTTTTTACTTAAACAATAGATAATGTAATGCCCAAAACCACTATAAGTACGTGTAATACTTTTATCCTTTAATATTGTCTTTGATATTTGAATGTCAGACAAGATTACTTAGGATTTTACCTTCTAAAAATTAAAAAAAATATGTATAAATAAGCAAAATAATAATTACCTTTATTTACAAGCACAAATGTCCTAATAAAAACTATGAGTGCCGTTTGTATAAAAATTCGGCAAATATGTGAGAGTAAATTAACAATAATAAATATGCCAGAAATATGCTTATAAAGTAGTTTCACAATGTTTTCATCGGCTTTCAGTAATCGTAGCTGTCAGCGGGCGCGCTCTATAATGTTTATTTATTTGGGCGAACTCACGAACACGTTTAGATTATAATATTTTACTAAAAATTTACAATACAGAAATTACAAGTACAGAATTAGGTACAGTATAGAAAGAAAGAAAGAAAATAAAATGATCTATAAATTCATGTGTAGGTACTGTTTTCCAATGAAAATAGATAAAGCACTTAGATATCTATTAAAATTTTAAAATATCTAAATTTATAACACTATTTAGTTACATTATATTTGGTTTGTTCCTTTAATAGCTAATAAATAACTACTAAATCGTATTTAACGTGTTTTAACGTATAAGAACGTATACGTGTGGTTTGTGAGAAGGATTAAACTTTAATATACCTCTATAGAGCAGTGGACGAATAAATTAAATAGGTTAAATCATAATTCCAAGCAGCAAAACCAGCAGTCAACAGCCAGTAAATTAATAAATTATAAACACCTAATCAAATACAAGGTTTCCAAGTACAAATAGTGAGTTTGTTTATTATTCTTTCTGATATCGTTCGGTGTGTTTACAAATTCTCGCGGCGAGTTCGCCGCATCCACGATGACTGTCCTCACCTCACACTTATAATTTCAAACAGCTCAAGTGCTACGGAAAGTGTCAGAAGCGATCGGCGTTGATACAAAATTTCATCAGATACAGAAGTGAATATTTCTACTACAAAAAAATATGTATTTTGAAATGATATAATAAAAGCAATGGTAATTTTGGAATTGGTTGGAGGTATTCATATCACTTTACATGTTAATATTAATACGTACCTAACATGTGATATAAAAAAAACATTTTAAGGGATGGAAAGGCCCACGACATTTAAAAAATACCTACATATTCTAAGAAACTCAAGTTATGAAAACTTGAGTTTCTTAGAATATGTAGGTATCTCCGTTTATTGCCGATTTTTTATCCGAGTCTATTGCCTTCTGTTCCTCTTTAATAACAGATCAAATTCAGGTGTTTTCCTAAAAATATGTTCTGAAAATATACACTATCTTATGAAAATAAAAATATCTTATTATATTATCGCCAATATTTTAAGTATAATAAACAGTCGTAAAAAAATATTTTTATGAGGGAACTGGAAACAAGTGTGGACGGTTGCGACAACCGCGCCATGCGATGTGTTGATAGACCTAGGTACCTTGTCGCTTTAATTCACACGCTTAATGGGCTCCGTGAAATGTTTTATAGTATAAATTATAGCTGGCCCCTCGGCCATAACCAACATTAAAAATGACAAGGAATTAAAAAATAAAACAAAAAAGATCTTGACAGAAAGATGGTTTAATTTAGAACCGCAGATAAGTTCATAAATTCGTTATTGTACCTACAAAATTATATCACATATTAGTATGAAAAAGAATGTGGTAAGTATGTCATTAATAATTGTAAACTTGTGTAAATAATGTAATTCTCCTTTAAAATACAATAAATACTACCTCTAAAAGTTATGTAATGCAACTACCTACCTACCTAAATCAATTTGACTCGATAGTAAATTAATCAATGGAAATGAAACCGTGCATAATAAGTAATCACGGTGGCGCCGAGCGCGGCTACAACGTGAACTAACGTTGACACGTGGTTAACGCGACCTTTTTTTAATTCATCGATTTAAATATTCGCATGAATATTTAACTGCTACCCACTATAATGCAAATATCGTAGATATATAAACATGAAAATCAACATTTTATTTAAAATAATGGAAGAATTATCATTATCGATAATGTTACCTACAATCTATCAATTTATTTAAGTTCAACACCAAATATTTAGAGAACTAAATTTTTAACTTCCATTAAAAACTATATAAAAATTTAAATAAATCTTAATATGGCCCTGTGGCGCAACGGATAACGCGTCTGACTACGGATCAGAAGATTCCAGGTTCGAATCCTGGCAGGGTCGGTATGTCTCGCTTTTTACCAATATCTAATTTTCTCATACACTTCATCATCGCAAATAAAATTAAAATCGAGTACTAAAACTATTTTTGTTGAAATGTTTTAAAATCTTTTTATGTATTACTAGAATTAAATAAAAGCAAGCTTTTCAATCTAAATAAGAAACTGTACATAGATGTAGACCAGTAAATAACACAATTACTTTTCACTAAAAAAATTAAATTACACTGAACAATGTTGATTTATTCGAAACTTTTTCGGTAACTTTTCACCCGCTTATTGTCTACCTAGTTTCAAATTAACTCATATTTATATGAATGTATATTTATGTATCAATCTTCAAGAACATTGCGGTTACACCCTATATTTATACTAGGCTCCCAATTTCTTGATTTTTAGTAATAAGAAGCATCAAGCATCACGAGTCGGAACAATTTTATTGATCGCCAACACAACTGCGACCTCTGCACGAAATAATTGAAAACTTCTTCAGAACCTCTGTCATTATTTTAATGTTTGTAAGGTCATGAGAAACATTATGAGAAACAAGGTTTTTGTGATTGTACGAATATGAATGAGAGATTTATCTACAAAGTATTTCTCTTTCTTGTCCTGAGGAATTACAATTATTCCATTTAACAGACCACTTAGGTACGAATCAAGAATCACACGACACGACAAGGTACCTTAGGTATGATTGTAGCTTCCCAACCGACACTCGTTGTAACTAGTTAGTGTAATCTGTATTTATTGTAAAGTTGTTAAATAAATAAATAAAATAAAAAACAAATAAACCGCATACTTCTACAACAACATTAGATGATCATCAACGTTCTGTAATTAACTGCGCTGATAAACTTGCATACAATAATTATTAAATCGCAGCCAATGAGATTAGCGAAGCAACTTGTACTCTGTACCAGTCTAGTATCTAGTTAAAAATAGAAATAAAAAAAGAGAAATAGACAATTTTTGATGATGAACCTTCGTTGAATTGTAGCATGTACCTAACACAGATCGTGTTTGATGTCGAGCCTTGAAAGAAGGCTATATTCAGCAGCGGAGAGACATAGGCTGATGCACAGTATCTATATGCACAGTATCTGGTGTAATAGTATGTACAGAGACAGACATTGGCTAATTTATTAACTTTTGTTAACTTCAGTATGGATAGATCGAGTTTAAAGGGTTTAAAGTCACAAGTCATAATTTGGGAACATAATTATAACTCAGTTTCGTCGCCTTGTCATATTAATTAAAGCAGTTGGTAATAAAATTTTATTATGAAAATAATATAAATAAATGCTATAAAAATATAAACTTAAGAAAACTAGATATGACACTACAAAAAGTGCCACATAAAATTCAACCTACGTGATGAAAACTTTAGGTACTGTGGCATCCAAATTTTAAGAACTGTGAAAGTGTCAAAACATTGAAGTGGATTTATAACGCCATTTTGTTATCAACTCTTTCCGAAGTTGTTTGCTAGATAACTAAAAAATCTCATGCACTCGGTTTTTTACGAAAACTTAAGAGCAACATTCAAGATACGCCTTCTAGTTCAGACGAAGGTTTAGCGTAATCTCTGGATATACCTAAATACGTGATTTATCCTTTGTGATAGAAAGTGGGTCTTTTTAGGTTTCTTTTTTTTGCGAAATTCACAAGGTTGCGTGAAAAATTATTAGAAATATATTATTAGGTAACATTTGCTATGATTTACCTATTTATCGCATTTCAATTTGCAATTATTTGTTCCTATTTATATCTTTACGCATTTTATTGTATGTGCAGTCATTTATTTAAAAAAATAGAAAGTATATTTAGGCATTTTTTTCATTGAACGAACCCGACATACGTTATCAACTGAATGGTTATTCATGTGTCGTTATCGGATGGGGGTCAAGAGCGCGCCTTCCGCTTGATAAGGGTGCGATAAGCCAAAATCGGCGCAGCATCCCGAAACGCCGACATACTGATGTTTATTTTATTTATTTCCCGATATATCACGGAATGCAACAAAAACTGTTATCTAAACCGTTAACTCATATTTTTATGGTAAACTTTAAGGATGTGATAAGATATTTTTAGGGTTCCACACTTGAAATAGATAAATTATTATATACGAGTATCTACTCGTACTGTCATACAACAGAACAGCGACAACATATTTTTTTTTTATTTGGTCCACAAGCATTTATTACACTAATACATTCTTAAGTAATAAACATGAGTAGGTATATAATAGATCTTGACTAAATGCACAACGTAATAAGTGGACTCCGTTTGCATTCATGCAATATTTATTTACTACATACAACAATTTTACAAACTCATCTATTGTAAGAAACTTTATTTCGAGCCTGCGGTATGTCAAATAGCTGTTGAGTACATACAATAGTGCAATATACAATAGCGGTGCATAGCATCTCAATCTTGTGGGTATTCACGACTCCTCGGCGTGTTTCGGCTCACTTAATCTGGCTCCGCTCGCGGATCCGACTGCTCTTAACGATTCCTTGACTCCTCTGATTCACCTACTTATGTTTTCTAAGAGCCTGAGAGCGACTCATTTGCATTACATCACGTTCGTTCATCTAACTCAACAATCCAAATCCAAAAATGAAAGGAATAAATAACTCCTCGTAGTCGATAACAGTTAGCCGGAATCATTAAGTTTCGGCTCCGCTCGCGGTTTCGGATCTTTTGATTCATTGAATCCGGACTTACCCATCGCTACTGCAACTTAACTAACTTCTTACACCTAACTTCTAAGGTTTTGAGGTATATACTATACTATAAATATGACAATTAAGTTAATAAATATGCCTAATAGGTATGATAGGTCTTAATATAACAAAAATGTAAGTATTATTTTCATGAATGTGTCCAAAGAGTCTCCAAGAATGTCTACCTTTAAACTTATAGGCAAAATGTTACTTAGGCAATAATTAAATACTATTAGCAATATTTAGCACAAAATAATATGGTCAATAGTTGAAGTAAATCGATTTTCTACCAGTAAATTTATCCAATCGAATTTCCATAGGACATATATATTATGCATAACCTATAGAACATTATAACAGCTCTGAATTATGGTATTAGTTAGTACCTACTTCACGAATCAAAAAAAAAAATTATAAGTTATTTAGGTACTTAAGTGTCTAAAACTACATATTACAATTTTTATTTTCGAACGGAACGCTCACCTTACTATCAAGATTTCTCTTAGTTTTACTTTGTCATTTTTTTCAAAAGTCAATACAAAATCTTTCTGACAGATCGTGTAACAAGAAACATGATAGTTTTGTTATCAGTATGAAGAGTTTGATTTTTCTTAGCTTTTAGTCTACCATTATCCGTCAGCCACTGGCAAACATCCTGTGCTCTGACAAATATTGGGCGGACTCGTCAGACCCGGACATCACAGACCTGTGCTAAATACCTATCTACTTTAAAGTTGTCGAGAAGATATTGTTTACATACAAATTTATGGATATTACGACATTACGAATGACTGGAGAGGATGATGTGTACAACAATTCTAGACTAAAAGTTCCGGTTAGGTACTTCCTATAAAATTATTACGATTATAACCCAAAATGCTGGGTCTAATAGACTCGGTATTGATGTGTAATTTGTTTATTGTTAATCCAACAGTGATACAGACTATAGGTGAATATAAACGTATTAAAACTAAAACCAATACGGGATTACACTAGATACACTAGATAATTATTAATGAAATAACTACTGTACGTACCATGTACGTACAGATCGAATATGCCGTGCCATTATAAACTATCCAATTTGATGGCACCAAGCACCTGATGTACTTATGTTAAGGTTTGTAAACGTTGAAATTTAAGAAAAATAAACATAATTATTATGTTATTATTAGAAGTGAAACTAGATATATACCCCTGGTTACTGATCTGTGAAATGACAGCAGGCCATACTTGCACATACTATAGAGAGGTATATCTATATTTAAATTAAAAAAGAGTTGGTGTGGACTAAATAATACTATCGGTACAAGTGCAACTATTACCAACCGCATCAGTACAACAATTAGACAGCATTTTTGTTCGATAAAATACAAGATTTTGTAGTGATAACATAATACCTGTATGAGATATATCCTAAAGGAAATCACATATCTATGATGTTACGTACCAGTTCCATAAAAATAGTTTAGTGTTTAAGCTGGTTTGCTTTATAAATGAAAAATGTACTCGCATGTATTGTTATGTATTGGAATCATTGATACATACCGAAAGAAATTAAGTCAGTCTTCAAGCTATAAAGCATAAACGTTCCAATACACTTACCGCAAAAAAATACGCACTTCGTATGTTATTTTGTATCTATTCAAGTGGTACTAATTTACACCACATCCATACAAAGTGATGTCATGACAAGTAACAAGTGGAACCCTACGTCAAGTGGCCTTCGAGTAGAGCTGTGATCCATCCGATTACTATTCACACCCCATATTCCATAGTAATTAATAAGCGTGACTAAAACTGTGAATGCTTACATAAAAATGTTACAATAATTTGTAATGCATATAAATACGTTATGTCGTCATCCTTAAATATCAATGAAGATAGGTCATGTAGGTCCCACTTACATAATTAACTTATTATAAATTGTGATAAAATACACAAAATAATTATATATTCGTAATACATTCTAGGTATATTTGTAATATACTGCCTTTGCATAATAAATTTTAATGGAGTTTAAATCATAACAACAATATTATATACCATAATTTCTTTTTATAAAATACCTAAATATCTTCTTTTTACAAAATACCTAAATACATTGATGTACATATGACTAGATTAGCAGTATTCATTAGTTAACGTTACCACTTCGTAGATGCCTGCAGGCATATCTGACTTCAGTTGCTAGCTTGACGTCGGTGAGCGTGAACGTATCTGCGGCCTAACGATAAAGTTACCAAAATGGTGAAATGTGGCGTTAAAATTTGTATGTCACGGTCCGAAAAGGATGATAAAGCAAGTGGTGTTACTTTTCACAAGTAAGTTTGCACAATTTTGTTCAGATTTTCCAAAATAACATTACAAAACGAAGTAAATTTATCACGCATTGTGTTTGCCATCAATGTTGCCAGTAAAAACTATTTTGATTTTCCCACACCGTTGGGAGGTTTGTAAATGATGAATGACTGTAAGTCAAAAGTATTAATAGTAATTTATGTTTTTTATCATAATCTGTAATCATCATAAAATAGTCAGTAGTAGGTAGAATGATCTCTTATTTGTTTTCCAGGGTACCTAAAGATCAGAAGCGCAGGGAGGAGTGGATAAAAAATATAAGACTGTTACGTAAAGAAACCGACTGGTTACCATCTAGAGCAATTTGTCGATCAGAGAATTTGCAATTCATTCAGCGGAACATGTGTCGTCATTACAAATGGATCATTCTCTTTTGTTGATCTACGCGATTATTCACAAATATATCAAAATAAGATTATACCACGAAAGTAAAATGTTTACTTTAAATAACAAAAAAGAGAGTAAAAGGCAATTATATAACAAACTCATGTTACACAGTGGTGTTTGATCAATATAATAACTTTTGAGGTTTAAAATAATATATTTACAATTTAATTAATTTACAATTGAAATATATTTTTTTTAAATGATTGTCATAAACAAAAAAAATATTATTCCATTTTAAACAATAATAATTTTACACAATGTAAATAGTCTTAAAATATAATATTTTCGTTAACGCATATAAATATTTTTTCTTCCTACCTGTAATCCTTGTCAATTTCATTAGATCTATATGATCTATTGAAAGTTTCATTACAATCTGTTAATAATACCTGTTAATAAGAGCCTTTATACCCAAGTAATTCATTAATTCTGGGGAAATTATTTCTGACCACTGGCAACTCTCGCCATTTTTTCCGATAACAATGTCTTGTTTCATTTCGACGTGATTAGTTTAAACGAAGAAGTTGTGTAGAAGAAACGAGACAAACATAGTTTACTTTGGAATATTTATCGGTTTCAAAGCTACGTCTTTTGAAGTCGCAAGTGGTTACATATTTCTGAGAACAGTTTGTAAGACGTTGCCACTCTAGTATTTAGAAGCTCACTGCCTAAATATCTTCTTTTTACAAAATACCTAAATATCATTGTGTTATCTTCACTGGCAGCTTACATCGTTCAACGACCTTGCATATTGTAATGACGCCGCGTGATTCGCTCCGCCCGCCCAGCCATGCTTTTCAGGGGAGCTATGGAGGGATACGAACCGACCACTACAACAAGAACTCCCTCGCCTCTTTTACAGCGAAAGTTGTAGTATAATAGGGAGGAAATTCACAGAAATGTAAAAGGTCTTCTTATCCTGGAGGCATGTGGGGTTGTAGGGCGAGGAAATCGCGATAAATGACGAAATATCTTTATAGTGACTGCGTTAAGGCCGTGACTTATTGCGAGATTGAAGACAGAGCGATTGCTACTCGTATCTATTTTTCTTTTATGTGCACATCGTAATGAGAAACCCTGGGTACATCAGAAAAAAATACGTATGACGAACGACACTTCTTATTTCGTACGCTCGTTTCAACTTTTTATAATCCATATGTGTCAGTGAGTCTAAAAATAAAATAAAATTAAACATACAATAATTAAAATAATTAAAAATAAAATCTTGTAAGCATTTAAATGCAATAATTTGCCAACCCGTGTAACGCTTACGTCATGTAAACTCTACCCCTATGTCCTTTTAATGGCCACGTGCTTAGACACGCTCGCCATATATCTACACGATATCTAGACACGTGGCATGGCGGTAAGTTGTCTCTTTGGGTGTGGGGAAAGTATTCATGGGGGTAGGGAGATATAATACATATATGAATTTAGGTTCTAAAAGGTACGACAGGTTGTAGGGAGGTCAACTACGGAGACTTCATTCGATATCGATTCGCTTAACGATAAAACTATATTATGCTTTTCTTATATAGAGATATGCTCTTCTTATAATTTTAGATATGTTAGTATATGGACTTTCTCGTTGTAAAATAATTTTCGGTTTGTACAATTACTTCAGAGATTACCGAAAAAAAATTACGAGGATATTGGGAAACATTTGTCGGTTACAAATAAATTTTTCATTAAAATATTATTATTAATCGATAATGTTAATTACGTCACTCTTAATGGCGCCCACCACGACACCCGAACCCGAGAGCCTAGGCTAATCAGTCGTCAAATCGTCAATCGTCATGTATGAGAATGAATATTTCACAAACTAGTATTTCATCGTAAATAACTCTTCCATAAAAATATCGAATAAATAGACACTCTATTTTAACCTAACATTTCGCCTAACATACTAACCTAACATTTTGCCATACTAAAATCAGTTTATGTAAAATTCCATTCTCAGTCCTATTTAGTTCATGAGTATATTACACAACATCTACTAATATACATACGTGTTATGTACTAGATTTCATATACTGGATATGTGCATTTCATGTTAGAGCGAAAACTCGCGCGCTTCCGGTGCGGCACGTGAACCCATTTCCGGGTTGTATGCCGGAAATGAAAGTGCACTGTATCTAACAAAGCATTTTTATGGGAAAAATAACATTGTTTGCGTAATCTGATTCGTAACTGTATTTTTATGTAAATGTTAGTTACTAGGGCTGAGAATCGGTTATAAAAATTTTGGTCTGGTGACAAAGTTAATTCGGGTTTCCTAACAATTGGCCCTTACCTATGAAATTGCCTTGGAAAAAAACCCATTTATTTTTCTATGAAAATTATTTATTTAATTAATTGAAGTATTGTAATGCACTTTTGCCATTTTAGTGGAAGTTGATTGATTGAACTCCTGGGGACGGGAATGGATGAATTCTCTGAAGGCGTTTTTCACTGCCTCATCGGAGATTCATTTTACTCCTGTAAAAAGTTATCTAATTCCGAAAAAATGGAAATCAGTAGGGGCAAAGTTGGCGAGTACGGTGGATGATGAAGAGTTTCCAGTCGAAGCTCCTATAACTTTGAGACTCTCTGTCGTGCAGTGTGTGGGCGAGCGTTATCTTGGAGAAGCAGTGGACTAGAGTGATTGACCAGACTCGGTTGTTTGTTAGCGAGCTTGTCTATCAACGTTCGCAGTTCTTCAGAGTAGGTACACATCTGCATTAATTGTTGTGCCAGATCTCATGAAGCTGTAGTGGATAATAGCGGCACATGACCACCATATAGTCACCATTAGCTTCTTTTATCTGGCTGTCTCCTATGTTCAACCATTGTGACGAATATTTACGATTCTCATACAGGATCCACTTGTCATCACAAGTGACAATACGATACAGAATGTCTTTATTTTTGTGTCGGTTCAGCAAAGTAAAGCAAGCTTCGACGCGTGTTTGCAGTTGACTTTCATTAAGCTCATACGGTACCCACTTTCCGAGTTTCACTTTTCCGATTTGACGCAAATTAATCAATATCGATATTTCACTTACGCTGAAGGCTGCTGCTATCTCAAACGTGGTTTGAGATGAATCCTCTTCCACTATTGCTTTCAATTCATCATTATCGACTTTAGTCTCCGGTCGCCCACGGGGCTTGTTTTTGAAGTCGTATTTGCCTGAACGGAATCGATCAAACCAAAAACGCACCGTGCGCGTGCGTTCGTTTGTGGTTATTGGTCCGTACACATCGTTAATATTGCGTAACGTCTGTGTTGCGTTGCTGCCATGACGGCACTCATATTCGAAAATAACGCGAATTTTTAACTTTCCAATGGTCGCAAACACAACGATATCTAAGCAAACAGTGGTTTGACGAAAAAACAAATAATCAACTGATTTTGAAAAATAATTTTCGAGCTTTAAATTTGGAATTCCAAGCCAAACTGAAGATTACTAGGTTCAATGTGGCCACTGCGAGCAAATAGCATTTAGTCAAATAGCTAGATTTTTTAGTCAATAAAACCATAACTAGGTATATATACCATAAAACAGCATAATTCGCACATTGTCTTTTCACAGTATCATTTGAATGAAAAAGGTGTTAGGTGAATGCATATACATTAGGTTCAATTCCTTAATATTTTATGTATTGAGCATACATTAAAATTATGCACATATTGACCTGTTTAGCTCACACTCAATATGGCCGCACATCTGCAATCAATTAGTGATTATGTTGCCCAGCATTTAACTAATGTCCGCAATTAGTTTTAATTATATCATAAAAAATACTTTGACCGTAATCGTACGTATGAATATAGGCGTATTGATCAATAATCATTATTTATACCGTGTAAGGCTTACGAGTATTATACTAAGAAATACGAAACCATACCTAATATGACGGCTACCTAAATATGTAACATATTCTGACGATTCTAACATAGTTATTGCTAAAATAACATGTCCCCCTGGTTCTAATTTTAAAGTGATGAAAAGATACTAAATATCCTTATTAAAATAAATATGAAACAAAATTCTTTACCTGGTGAATACTAACAAACGTGTTTTAACATTTATGGCGAATAAAGAACTGTTAGAGCCATAAACATTCAACAAGACGAGAGTACCTACTAAGGAGGCTGGGGGCAAATTTGCGGTAAGACGAATTCACCTAGGGCCTAGGGCAAACTGAAAGTGGACAAAAGGAATAATATTATTTAATCAATTATTGTAAGTACTTTCTGGTACACAAAAATAATAATAATGAACAATTATTGTTGCAAAAGGAAATACGTACAAAAGGCGTGCTTATCCCCTTAGGAGATTTCTACCAACAAACCTGGGAGAGCGGAGGCGGAGACAGACGGTTCTAAAACCGTTTCATGCGATTTTACCAACACATGGCACCCCATGTACTTATAAAGTCGCAACCACATAAATAAAACGTGTCTGACAACGTAGGAAGAGCGTTTTTCGACGGTGCCCAAGAACACAGAATTATTTTTTATTATTTTTAATAATAATTTTTTTTAATCATTTTTGAACACCGCATAAAACCTTATGACCTTTAAACTGCAATTGTTCTCTATTTATTTGTGACGCTGTCGGTCCAAACCGCACTCCACTGATCAATTAGAGTGAAAAGCAAGTATAATAAAAAAGAGATTGTAGACAACCAAGACACGAAAGTCATAAAACGATAATGTACGGTAGAATCAATGATGCTTACGACAACCCGGGCGGGGTTCATAATCCCATGGGAACAGGCGTACAAGGGGTTACAAACGGTTCGCATTCTACTGTACTGAAATTCCATGTCTTGTTAAAGTAAACCTAACTCTAGACAGTCTCATATTCCTGGACCCTAATAATAATATAAGATCCAGCTAAACTTCATCTCTATACTAATATAATAAAGAGGTAAAATTGTGTGTTTATAGGTATGTTGGGGGTAATCTCTGGAACTACTGAACCGATTTCAAAAATTCTTTCACAAATAGAAAGCTACATTATCCATGTCTAATATAGGCAACATTTTATTTTGAAATTTTGAAAATAAATCTTATAAACCGAAGCGAAGCGAGGGCGGGTCGCTTGTATGTTATATGTATGTAAAACAGAACAAAAGAAAACAATGATAGTATTATATAAACGTTACAAATTTCGCTAACATTGCATTTTAATCAAATAACGCTATTTCTTCGTATTCCACGTATAAAGTGTACGAGTACATGCATAGAATATAGAATATGCATGCATATAGATACGATCGAATTGTTGAGCAGCGCGCTGAGAGAATTATGCTAGTAGAATATTTCAATATGACTAAACTGAACTCAAAATATTTAGTAAATTTTAGTAAAACTCCTATTTTAATAAAAGTTTCTCCTCACGTTCCAAAAAGTAAATTCACGTTGACAAAAACATAAAGCATAAAAGCAGATAAAGCTTAAAGAAGACTAAAGCGATAATTATTAAGTGTTTCACTACTGGTTATATGTAACACTTACGTTAAAGACTGCAGTCAAGCATGAACATGGTCATAACATACTGACACATATAATTAAGACATTACCATCGCACTTGACGCTCAAATTGACGTGTTTTTGAGGCCAATTTATGCTATCACTATAACGAGAGCTCGCCTTTCGTACTGACAGGCTCAGTACCATATACCGTATTGTGACATTACGGGAAAGGCTTAATCAAAAGTGTTCTTGGGAATTGATATAGGTGATTATAAACATCAGGTGATTATGACTTCTTACAACTTTATGATTGCCATTTAAAGTGTTTAAAAGCTTTTTATGAAAAATAACATTGACAAGCAGAGGATAAAAGAAATTTATACAGTAGAAGTATTGCGAAAGAACTCACAATCAGACGGATTTACAGGCGGCCCATGAAAATGTTGAGCAATTTCGTGTTGAATTCCTTTGAAGTAATTCGAGCAATTTCTATTACTTATGTTTTAGAAATGTCAAATTTGAAACATAATTTTGAAGTAAGTACCCAACATTATCATAGAACGACTGTACATTCCAAATTTATGAAATGTTACATAAAATGTTACATAACATTCAACTGAATTAATCCCCCCTTATAAAATGACAGTTTCATATTTCACGATACAAGCCCGCGTAATGCTTACACAGTTTTCCACTCGGCCCGAGTCTGCTAAATTACGCGAGACGTGCTCGCAATACGCAAATCCGCCGCCCCCCGAAGGAAAGCTTTGCCAAATACGTTTATGGGCTATCGAATATAGTCGGGAATATTTTATGGAGTTATTTCGTTAAGTGGATGTTGGATTTTTATATAAATATAATCTCTATACTCGCATGTTTAACATGTTTTTCGTCGCCGTGTTGCAAGTCTGATGTACTTGGAGACTACAACATTACATATCATTACACCATTCAAAAATAGTTTCTGTAATATCTGTCTGTGTAAACAAAGCAACACACTCCAACAACGAACATAATTAAACAAATTAATGTAATTTACTTAAGCCGTATAAATCATACGGGCGAGCCCATACAAGTCAGGACAGCTGTCAGCCGCCCTCGCCTGCCGATCTAATAAAAAGGTTTCCGTACAGATTAGTGTACGTTCAGTATGTCGTGGTATATCGTAGTTTGTCTTGGCGTATCGTACTCCGGTCTCGCAGTAATAGATTGCTCCTCCCTCTCGACTTTCCTCATCCGTCGCCCCCTGCGGGTGTTCATAGCGCACGTGCACTATAATGTATTGCAATCAAGGCGCCTCAAACCAACTTTCTTTGGTTTCATTTTATTGCATATTGATTTTAGTTTATTGTTACATTTGTGATATGTGACGTTGAAAAATGTTATTTTAAACGCAACAGAAGTGTATTGAGTAAGTTTATTGATATTTATTTTCATACAATCAGCGCATTTTTGTAAAAACTTGCTTACTTTATGTGAAATTGAATGCCGCCCGATTGCTTTATATATAATAAGCATGACAGAGCATTTTTAAAGTAGTTCAAAGAAATTACTTGTAGGAAATGTAAATAAAATGGAAGTAAAAGGCGACTAAGGGATAACAAAGCGGTTACCACAAGTGCATGAGAGATGAGGCCCATATCCAGCAGTGAATACAGAATAATAATAAATATATCCTAAGTTTTACCAGTAAGAACCTTCTAATTGACGGCTCGGATCAAACATATTCGAAGCGATCTTTTAATATAATTACGAATGTATTTGTATATCTACCTTCATATACTCTCATGGGGCAAATGTATCGAAGGGTTGTTATTAAGTTACGTGATATGCACCCGCCAATTTGTAGAGACTCACCCCATTAGAACTACACGACACGAGCACGACACTCATCAGTGAAATTACATTAGTGACGTAATTAAATAGAGTCAGTTTTATGGGAAAACATGGCACGTTTTTCGAAGCTTCGTGATACATCTTATAAATCGAATTAGCCGATAGTTACTGGGCTTGTTTATAGTAAAATCTTAAAACTGCACATATATCCTTTGTTTAATAACAACTTATTCTTTTAGTTTGATTTACATATATTAATAGATTTGATTCAACATATCTACAAAACTTTCATAATTATATATATTTTATACGTAGCGATTTCTATAATATGGACCTTGAGTAATGCTTTTATTCCCACCATCAACCTATATTTCTTCACGCAACGGCCTGTAGAAGAGGCATGGGATAACACTATCTTACGAGTAATACATATTTATCACGTCGATATTCCTTATTTCGCCGTGTGGAAAGGTTGATAAATAAATGTTAAATAAAAACCGAAAATCTAATAAAACACTTATATTTAAATAATATTTCCGACAGCAATCTTAAAAGCGCACATCAATCCACTACTTTACACACTTTATACTATCAACAATAACATTGGAACTTTTTAACGCATCGCGTGGAGTTTATATCGACGCGTAGTGGCCGCCAACGAGGCGAATAATTCGACTTGTTGAAAATATACGCACGTGTTTGGCTTTAAAATGTGTGGTCCAAGTGAAACAGTTAATTTGTGTACTAGTCGAATGTACTTACATACTAGCCGTTTGACTTTAATTTTTATATCTGAACTTTAGTTTTAGGACTGAAGATCATTCGATCAAGTGTGTAGCGTGCATTTTTTGTTTGAACACTGTACTGTCAACGGACATTGAACCTTGCATGTAGGACAAGTCTTAGTTACGAAACCCAAAAACTGTCAGGTAAGCTGATGTCAAAATGTGTGTCGTATGTCCGGGGTCACGGTCTCCGGTATAACGCTACAAAAAGTGAGCTTATGGTATTTGCAGCAGGGAACAATAAACCTGTAGACGTACCTCCTGTTTTACTAGATGGGTCACCATTAAAAAGAGTACCTCAGTCTAAATACCTGGCACACGTGGTCACCGAGCAACTATGATCATAACATTGATAGGGCGCGTAGGGCGCTGTCAATTCGTTGCAATATGTTGGCCCGCAGATTTGCACGTTGTACGAGGGAAGTTAAGCTGAAACTTTTTAGAGCCAAACTCCAAACTTTCTACACATGCAGTCTGTGAGTCCAGAGTATGCACAGAGGTCCTTCAGCGCCCTACGTGTTCAGTATAACAATGCATTCAGAGTGAAGATGGGGCTACCGCGATTCTGCAGCGCGTCTGGAATGTTTTCGGATGCACATGTAGATGGTTACCATGCAATACTCCGCAAACGAGTTGCTTCCATAATGACTCGATTTTGCGGCGGTACCAACAGCATACTAAATACGCTTTCAGAAAAGTTGGACAGTCCTATGCTCAAACATGTATGTATGCATGTATGTAATGCATGGTGGCTGTCCATGTATGCAAATAATAATAGTAGATACTCGTAATTACTTTTTATTATTAAGATAAATATAAGTAATGTTACTAATATTTTTATGAATTTAACTTAATTATGATCTGAAATAAAGGAAATTATTAAGCGCGAGTCGGTTACGCGTGCAAGTAAAAATTATAACAAATCGGTTGCGCAATATTGCTTAATAACAGTAACATCAGAACATTTTATTTATAACATTTTTATCACAATTAACTTTTTATAATTTAATCAACATCAAACAAACAAACATTTAATTAACAAACGTGGACTCCTTACAGACACAATTAAATACAATACAGGCTGTTGTTGAATGATTGTGTTGTGGTTTAAACAAGTTGAACACATGTGCTATATGATTGTGCTAAATTTGACATCAGCACAATATAAAGTGTAATTTTCAGCTATATTGTTTACTTAATACAAAACAAAAACTTTACTTGATAAATATGCGTATTGGGCAGAAATATTAAACATATTTTCCAAGACCTGTGATACATTTTATTTAGTTTAATTTTCATTTACAGTAAGTAAACGTTATCGTAACATTGACAGAACTATAAACACCTTAATCAAAAATAAAACGACGAACGGATTATATGAGATTACATTTGTACCACACGGCTATATAAACACATAGGGCGGCGCCGACGCCAAAGAGATTATGATCTCGTTTGATTAATAGCGAACTAGCGCGGATGCGCATGCGCGGGCTCCTCGCAGACACGTTGCATAGATCACTCGTGAGCCGAGCATCTCGTATCTTGTCGGAGGAATGATCAGCACGATCATTTCGCACGATAACGTCCCTCGACATTTCACCTTGTAGCCAATTAATGAGGATAGGATAATGAGATGCCGGCCAGACAGACCGTCTATCGTATCGACTATAAAAGCATTTATTGAACTTTGTATATGGTATACAGAGTGTACTAAATTTTTCTTCCTTTCCTGTTGCATTTCTCCATTTTTTTTTGTCACATTGTCTTAATAAACTCTGCATCTTGTCTGTGAAATGATGCGTATTAGGAGAAACCAACTAAGTATTAGACTGTAATTAAATAGACCACCATGACTCATTCGGTCCATTTGGTGCAGTAAATACTTGATAGATAGTTCTGAAAGAAAAGCAACTGAATGTTCCTACCATTGGCATTCACTGTCACTGTGCTGGCTAGCTTCACATCTTCACACAATACCTGTATAAAGTTAGTGTGGATTTGTCAAAATATATCTATTAAAAATACATGTAAATATTTTAACCATATATCTATTTAAAAACTATCCAGGTTCTAAGCAAGTCAGTTTACAGCTGATTTGCTTAGAACTGCTTTGTTTTATTATGTGATTAAAACAACTGAGCGACTTCTGTTCGATTTGATTTTTTATTTATATGTAGTTAATAGTCAAGAATTTTAAAATCCATTATATAAGTAGGATGACATTCTACAAAGATCATCCGTAAGACGTTTCGGAAATTACAAGGCAGTTCATTTTACACCTAAAAATGTCTAGCAATAATAAGATATAATTTATAATAGGCCCCAGCATCTGGGCTATGCGAGTATAATAATTGTTATGTAAACGGGTTACTCACGATTTATTATGCGTGTGTGTGGTGATATTGTTAGTATAGTGTGCAAGGAACCTAATCAAATAAAAACAATAAAAACAAGTTCAGTGTGGGCAGTTGAAACAAAAACGAACACGACGGAGGGTAGACAGATTTGTCTGTCAATAGCAACAACACCTACACCCGCGTGCGCAGTCTCGCCGCGACCACGGTTCACGTAACTGGATCGAAATATCAGCTATAATAAATAAATAAATAATAAATCGTGAGTAACCCGTTTACATAACAGTTATTATACGAGTATAGTTTATGATTTTCTAAATTATTCAAAATTATACTATAGAAACTTTCGAAAGCAGATGTACAGATTATACACAAAGTTAAGACAAAGTTCTGCCTTGCCTAGTATATCCAAATCACCTATTTCACTTAGGCCTATTTCACATGAAAACTCTTCGGTCTATCTATATGAAATGTAAGTATAATCACGTGTAGTTGTTAATCTCAGTGTTTGATGAGGAGCGGCAAATGCGGCAATAAACGTTACCGCGCATGTGCGGTGCAACGCGGGTAGATAAATCAAAGCGCGCGCGCACGATGCAATGCCACGACGAACGCGGGATGCTGACTGACACGCGAATGTACTGATGACTCACTCTGCAGAAATGAATAACTTTTAGATTTTCGGGTTTAGAACAATTTAAGAATGTTTTTAGAATAAAAAATAAAATTTATTATTAGAAAATTAATTCATTTTCTTCGTGTGTGTCTACACGCATTGCCATAACCACGCAGGATGCCAACTAACACGCGAATGTAATGAACCGCCGAAATACACGGTATTTCATATATCTATTTTTGGGAGATAAAAAGTGAAGCTACCACTATTTCCTGAGCTCAAAGATATTTAGGCAGTACATACCAGAGCGAGAACGGCAGGTACAACATAGCATCTTCAACGACGAGGAAGTCAAAAGCTGATAGTTGATTATTATAAATTTAGCAAAAGTCTATAGGCAGCATTAAATAAATTAAGGCTGTATACATGACTTATACATGTATAAATTATACATGACAATGCGAAACACTGGTTAATAAACCAATTCATTTAGCCACCACCGGCGAACAAAGTCGGTCCACCTGGCCTGAGGACGCTACACATTGTAGCCTATATTCATAAGTGGCCTATATTCGAGGACAGAGAGGCTACTGTTCGTAGGCTCGCGTTCGTAGGACTTACATTACCAGCACCCTACACGTGCCCCCCGGGTGGTGCTAAAGGAGCAGCAACACAACGCCAATATCGGGAGGTTATAACCTGCCTGGGCTATAGGTGACCGTATGCCACAGCCTAAATAACTCCTAAAACAGTGAACTTGCCAACTCGCGATGGCCATCGTGGCGTTTTAAGGCTTTCGAAGCTCCAATACTAAAACACTTTTCAGAGATTATAAAGACTACACAGTGCTAGAGAAATGGCCGTATGGTAGCCTTAGAATAGCACACGCAATCTCTTTCCGTGGGTGTCGTAAAAGGTGACTAAGAGATATTAAAGCCCCAACCACAAGCCATGAGAAATTACAGCACCTCTAAAAGAGTGGACTCGCTGACACGCTTAGCCAGCGTAGTGTTTTGAGGCATTTCATGTCCAGCATTGGACAATTTTAGGACTGGTTACGGTTTAGGGTTAGTGATTTTTATTTAATTTAATATCTCTTAATTTATAACGCCAACTTCGTGTCGCCGAACTGTCCTAACAGATCGCTAATATTTATCTGAATATTCGTTAAGTCTAACAAAGCCTTCGGAGAAAGACATCCAAATATATTATGTAAATTCACATTGGAACTTAAATCCGACCCTGTCAGCAGTCGGGCTAGATAAATGGAACTAAACGTATAAAACTAATGCAATTATTTACAAACATTGACTATTAATTGGATGTAATACAAAGCCGTGCAATTTTCTTGACTAATACTGAACAGCGGTTCTTTGACAGCCACTTTCAATTACAACTTGACCACAATAAATTAGGTTTTGTCAAGTGGGTTTTTATTGGGTATATTAAGGATATAAGGTATATAATCGTGTGTAAAACGAATTAGATAGGTGTGTATTTATTGTGGTGGTGCGCACAAGTGGGGCGCAGCTGTCGAGACGAGCAGACAACAGTTGTCGACGGCGTTTGTCTTGTGCGTGTGCGCACCACGTTTAAAATACGACCAGATTAATTGCTATCTATTTTTTTCTCTTTAACAGAAGGAAGTATTTTCCCTACTACTCCTAATACATTTTTGGGGTTTCGCCATTTGTACACAATTTAAGGCGTAAATCGGGTCTTAAACGCGTTTCTTTTGTTTATTTTTTATTACTAGTCGACGACATGTTTCGCCACGGAGAACCTATGCCGAACCGTCAAATAGAAATAAAAGATAAACAAAAATCTTTAATTGCAAATAGACGTTTTGTACAATATCAGTCTTAAAATATCAGAGGATTCTGAACGACATTGAAGACATATATTAAGATTCAAATTCAAATAAAAATTTAAAATAAATTGAATGCTTACTTACCACAGATTGTTTTCAGCGCTTCCAAACTTCTCACCGTTTACATTCCGTGAACCTTTCAAAAACGCCAATCTCTATTCGAAAAATGGTAACAATGTTTGATAAAATTAGTTACCACGTGTACTTAACATTATACTAATTGCAAAGATATGCGCACACTTGGACAATAGGTGAGTAACATTATAGAAGAGATGGCGAATGAGCGGGCGGCCTGCCTTACAGTTGTCAGAACTATTGAACAACACGGCACACTTCAATAAAGAATAATATTCAGCCTCTGTTACTCAAAATAATGTAATTAACCATTTAAATAGCTATGCTCGGTGCTCCATAAAATCAAAGGACAACACTAGCGTGATTAATGCGCAACATTTGACAACACAGGTGTCCATGCAGTTGTTGCGGATGTCCGCGACGCTGCGCGGGCGCATCGTTACGTCGCTGGAAATGATGAGTTTATTTATTAACACATGTACGCAATCAGCGGTAAATGTCCTTAGATTTAGCAACGTTTTAATAGCATTAAGCCAATTAAAAACAAGGTTGTTTCAGAAATTTTCAGCCGATTTTACATGCTGTATTCGCGAATGGCTATAAGCGCCAGTGGCCACTTGCCACTACCACCTTCTTTCTATAAAAAAAGTTAATTAATTCATCCAGTATTACTACCATAGTATAAATATAAAATCTTGAGAGTATATATATATATATACTTCTAGATCTACGAGTATCTCGAGGAATCTAGTAAAATAACCCTTAAATTTTCAGTAAATAATAAAACTAATAAATCATAACTTTACATGTAGCGAAAAATTATTTTCCCGTGCAAAACTGTCATCAGCATGAGTTTTGAAACTTTGAAATAAATAAGCGAACTGCACGTAATTTATAATGTTTAACGTTATTTTTACGTATTCATACAAACATGCATAGTTACACAAAAACTATGTAAAACTATGAAGTGTAATTTATATCGTGTATTTCCTCTATATTTATGTCACGCAGTAAGTGGAACAATATTTTTACATGTCGTTCACCGGCGACGCACCGCCCGCCTTTCCTCGGTCATCCGCCCGCCCATACATTTGTCCTAAAATTCCTGTCATATTTTTTGGTAAATTATTCCGACTTTGTATATAATTTATTGGGAAGTACTAATGTATGGTAATAAGAAAAATATCTGCATATTATAAATAATAAAATATAAATAATTTTTCACATTTAAGCAACGGTGGACTGGTAGATAATGCTTTAAGGCATTAAGTCTGCCTGTGTACAATATAGTGCAAAAAGAGCAAATATATAATATCTAAGTATGTAACTTAAATTTACAAATGACAATATATGAATAGTGAATATAGACAATATAGACTTAATATGAATAGTGAACAAACAACTTGCAAAATTATTTATTCAATTGGAATTATAATGAAATTATCAGATTCTAAATGATAACGAAATTTAGTTCGGAATAAGTCGCTAGTAAATCTAAAAATATAAACAGCTTTCCTGGTAAGTACTCGTACTCCGCAAATACAGTGGCGCCATGTAAAACTCCATCCATATTCGTACATCATTGCCTACTGATGTGCTTATGTGACGCGGCTGACGCGACGCCACGTGCCAACTCACAAGAGCACTCGTTTTGTTTCACTCGACCACCATGACATCTAACGAGAATTGGAAACAAAAATATCTCACAAAATCATATTATTCTGACAGCAGACGGTAAAACAACAAGCATAGAACTCTGTTTGCTTCATCACAATCTTGCAACATAACAACGACTTTATAGAATCGACTCAGCCAAAGTATTTACTTACTATTTAAAATTTCTTTGATGATAATCCAGCGTTGAAAAAACCCCCATTATTAAGTCATAGCAGCAATAAAAAAGATTGTGTTTTATCATATATCATATAAGACTATTATCTGGCATTCGAAAAATAACGACCGCATATATTAAAAGATTTATTGCAGACAGCGCATTCAGGCCATAACATACAAGTATGTAACAAGGCAAGTAAAAATAAAATACTGATAAAATGATTGTTACGAAACTATATGTTATGATGATGGATGGCTTTGGCGAGAAAAGCATAAAATGGCGGCGATAATACGAAGATTATTGCGCTTGCGCCGCCTCACCGCCACAGGCCAGCATCAATCATCGAGTGAAACGCTCGGTTTCCATGAAAATTGTTACCCATTTTGCATATAGCTATGAAACGATAAGAGATATGATATATATGGCCCTGATTATAATAGGCAACCAATAATTGAATGTAGACTTATAGCCTGTTCAACAGAATGATTTACGATAGCAAATTGCATCCCTTATCTTCCACGACGATGCATCATTTTCTCGACAAGCTGCGAGCATACGTTTTCCACCGGAAACGCTCTGTGACTAAATAAAGCCAACAGCTAGTGTGATTTTAAAGGAAAAATGTCCAGATGAGAGCTGTATCTTGTGACATGAACGAAAATAATTTGACGCAGCCGTTCGGTGGGCGACATACAGCGACACGTGGGCACGATATATTACACGCAAGCCGCGCACTAAAAATATTGTGTTGGCAAATTAATGGGCATTCCCGACGGTAGGTTGTGGGATGAAAGGAGGTGCCTTTTATATGTGAAACGTTGGTTTTGTATGAAAATGCGCGGCAGCCGGCTACACCTGTCCGCGCACATTGGAGCGCGCCGGACGCTGCGGACGACGACGCCGACGCTCTCGAAACATAGGGTTGACACGCACAATCTGCATAAAGTTGGGAAAAAAATAAAAAAATATTCTCCTATGTTCACAACCTCCCAAATTTGCGCGTGCGGACCAGATAACATAAACAATTCTATAATTTTATTGCATTCGGTGTTGAGCCCATACGATTCTAGTGCACATTTATTCTATAAGGATCTCTCGCCGCATTTGGTCTTCATAACTCAGGGTAGTTGAAGAAACTGTTCGCAACTCTCGACGTGAACTACTCGCCTCTTCAGCCAGTTCGTGATCATGGTTGGTGCAACCCAACCGAAACGTCGAGTAAAATAAATAAGGTAAACATACGCATTGAGACCCGTTGAAATAAATAAATCCCCGATATGTCTCGTTTCAATGATGCTTTAGATGAACAGAATATGTCTGCTTCGGAGAACAGGTCGCTATAACATTTGGGTAATCTATAGTATACAGAGTTGTGTATGTACTAAGTGTTTTGCAGCCGGTGTGAAGAATAACTTGGTGTGCCTCGTGCGTATGGATGAAACTGACAACTGCATCGTGTTTGAGAGGAGTACGGGACAATCGAGAGTACCAAAGCATATGTCGTGAAAAAGTGACATGTCCAATACTGTGCGTCTATTTTTCAGTGTCATTAGGCCATGCCGCATACAATAATTAATTAATAAATTTAATATTTTTTTATATCCTTTCAAGACTGTTCATAAATGACGTACTGGGGTTTCCAAATTGGGGTAGTGATCATATTGTTATATTTATTTGTAGCGGGAAATATACATTTCTACGTATGTACCTTTTCTATGCACTCTCTACGCACGAGTATGTTTCTATATTTCCCACTACAAATCGAATCTTTCCTCACGGCAACCCTGACTAGAACGGATGTGACAAACAAGACGTATATCGGAGAGAGCGTCAGTTTCATAATAATTGACCATATTAATAACCCCCGGGAGTATTCATATTTCGTCCGACCTACTCGAGCGATTTTCTTCCGTAGTCTCACACACATCTACTGTTATAGATTTTTTATATATTCAAGAAGATAGTTGAATCATAACGAGAAAAATATCGATGTAAGATACATTTTAAAAAGTACCAATTATGTAAAAAGAATCTCCTCTAATTAATTTAAATTTATATTATAAATCCAATAAATTAAATTTTAATAGATAATTCCAATTTGAAAAGTATCTCTCCCAATTATGACCTCTTGCGTCTTTATCATCATAGGTATATTAGATCAGTGGTGCATAATTTAGCATTTTACATGCATGTTATTGTTTCCGACATTGTTCGTACCATAAAAGTTTATTTTAGGAATGACTAAAATTCTTGTAGCCCTAATAAGCCTTTCAAAAATCGCTGGGAGATCATCAGGTGGAAATGTTATAATGCACATTTTCGCAAGAATCTCACTGAACAATTCGTATCATTTCCATCAGACCATAAATTTGTTAATTGCATACTGAGCGTGTTATTATCATTACATATGCACAGTTATTATTATCCCTATGTATTAATATTTCACCAGGTAGGTATCTCACTAAATCCGCAACACATTCAAAATACAAATACATACACAAATGCGTACGATAGGTCAAACTAAAAGTTCTTAGAACTGGCTACTCTACAATACGACAGAAAAATCAAATTCGAATTTAGAAAATGAACTTGACAATAGCTTGTCAAACGGCATTAAATTTTAAAAGCTGTCAATTTTTTTTTATTTCTAGCGGCAATTTGAAAATATATGTTTGCGGAAAAATGAATTTAATAACGGAACATTTTTGTTCAATGAATTTCGTTGCAGTCTAAACCAGAAACAATGTTAAGAAAGACTTAGTGATGCTTTAGTGATATTGCAGTAATAAAGATTTAGTGATGAAGCTCCATCCAGTGCCACTATTTATTACTGGTTCAGTGAATTTAAACGTGGTGGAACCCACCTCAGTGACGATGTTAGAAAAGGGAGTCTTGCGACGGCGGTGACGGAGTAAAACATCTAAACTGTACGGCTCATGACTGAAGTAGACAAATGAACGACATATCAGCAGATACGGACATGATTAGGTATTGGTATAAGTCAAGTTCAAATTGTTTTACACGATCGCCTACGGGTAAGGAAGCTTTGTGCTAAATGGATTTCTTACAATTTGCGCGAAGCTCAGAAACACTGCCGCGAAAAATGCTGTCTCCAAATGTTTGAAAAATTCGACAATGATTAATCAAATGCTATTATATTTATGATATACGAATAGGAACAGGTGATGAAAGGTGGATCTACTGAAACTAAGAGGCTACAAGAGTGGTTCTTTCCATTCGAAGAGTTGCCGACGAAAGTGAAAAAAGGACTGAAGAAAGTGTATCAATTGTCGCGGATAATACTTCGAAACGCAATAAAATAACTTCCATCTTTATATCTGAATTCATGTTTGAGATCCTAGAAAGTATCACTGTCACCCACATAAGTGTCGCCGAAGACAGAAAATAGCAGTGTAAAATTATTGACAGCCGATTGCCCCAGTTGATAGTGAACCTGCCTGCTGTGAAAAAGGTCCCGGGTTCGAATCCCGATCAGACATTAATTACGCAGCTTCGGTTCGATCGGTAGAAATGAGGAGGATCCTATACAAAGTAATCTCTGCTCGTTTCTTATAAATCTCGGAATCTTTGAAATCGTTGGTGAAATGCTGATATCATATTCAAATAAGGAGCAAACCCGACGAGTAATTAATGATACCTACCTAAAAATTATTCCTTGTTGTGCGGCAAAGGATGATGGGCGAAGGGCGGGCGGCGGCGCAGTATAAATACGCAGGCACGTGCGCCCGCGCAGCTGCCCGCCACGTGGCCGCCTCTTTACGCGATCCACGTAAAAATAGATCATTGTCTTGTGCCGTGGACACGCCCACAACACAGATAAAACACCGCATCAAACGATGATAGTAAAATTATTTTATTTGTTAGGTATAGGGCGTTGTAATACCCTGTGTACCGTTGGTATGATGTAGTAAAAACGTCCCGTTTTACTAATTAAACGTTTACTAATTTACTAAAAAACGTTCTTTTAGTTTTTAAACTGGTATTCAAACAGTTTTATTTTATAAAAGTGTACTTCATGAAATGTAAATACCAAAGGAACACACATAAAACAGCAGTCAAAGAGTGTTTTACTTGCAAGTTGAAAGTCTCCCTCATCTTGGAACTGTCGGATCTGTAAGTTAATGGATCTTCTACAGTGATACCTACTAATTATACTAATCACAGTGATCTAATTAATCCATTATAAGGTCATTTCTATTTATATATTATTTCTTATAAATAGTAGACTGGAATAAGTACTTACCACAAAGGTAAAACTCTATGACAATAATTACACAAATCGTTTTAGCAATGTTAATGATTAATCTGTGAACTTTCAATATACTATATCCAGATACACACTTCGAATGATGTCCCCTCGCTAAAAAAGGAAACAAAAAGACAATCGAGCTTGCTTCCGCCGCGAAATACTTCCGCTTGTGATAAGTTCCAACTTGTTAAGTAGGTACAGGATCTATAGGGAACTCACCTAGATTCTATTGATTAGTGAGTGAGAAAACAACCTCTTAAAAGAGGGGTCTTTGATCAAATTCAAAAGAAATCTTTTGGTTAAATATTCTGTGTGTATCATTGCTATGAACGATAGTAGAGGAATTGTAAAAGATAACGAGATTAATAATCATTAATATTAATATACAATTTAATGTATTATTTTATTAACTTTATGAATATTTTGAGCAAAATCTTAGAAATAAAACTTAAAATTTCATTATCAAGGTATATGATTTTGGTTTTCAATTGTTCTCTTGTTATTGAGTCGCTCTTGACTGAACAAACACTAAAATCATAAAATAAATATTTTCAATATTTTATATATTACTCAATAAAGTACCTAAATTAAAAATTAAACTCAAAATAAAAATAAAATAATACTCATTAAATAATTCTCAGTTTTTATTTTTTATTTATTATCTTTGAGTAAACATAATTTTGACACTATAAAACTGTATGTCTTCATTGAATGTATATTATTACGCCAAGTTTGTGTCAGGTTAACACTTAGGGTACTTTATAACCAGATCAATTATAAACTTCCCACGGATATCAAACTCTAACATCCACGGGCATGTAGTAGCGAGCATCGCTAGTTACGTACTGAATGAAATATAAAATTTTCTATTCATTTGTTTTTATTTAATTATAAGAAAATAAATAGCTTTCCTGTATCCCTAATAGCTTCACAACACATAATATGATTTGGGTAAATGATATACATAGGTATACATATAGTGTAGAAACATAGTGACATTTAGTGCGATCGATCGACAGCCGGCGACGGCTTCCTTAATACAAAAATACACGCGCACGTGTGCTAACACTATGCCACAATACACGTCATTTCGATACGTCTTTCTTTGAAGATACTGCGCGATACCACGACAGAGATACTACGCAAATAGACGTGGGTAGGTACTTACTTCTAAAACGTATAAGAACGTTCACATTTTAATTATCAGGGAAAAAGAATCTTGTTCTCCGTGTTAGTTTCTCATATATTGACACTTGAGAAATCTTAAAAACAAAAACATTTTTTTTATCGATTTATCTCAAAGTCAGACGTTAGAGCATGTTTCTATTTATACATAATCTTGAAACAATGAAATTTCATGCTAAAGTCAATAAATCCATACAGACAATAAGTTCCTCAGATAGTGTGACATATTATTATGTAACATAGTATTTCAATGTATTCGCTAAAATGTATGTATGTTTTAATGTATGTATGTTGATTTATGTGTTCTGACAAATGCAAAAATTAAACCGATATTATATTATATTAACCGATACATAAAATCCGAAAAAATACTTAAATCTATTATAAACTAATTCGTTATTTCAACTAAGTTGAAAAACTAAACTGTCTGCGAGAGATGACAATCGATAATAACTTACATTGAAATGGTCATTATCGCATTTAGGTATAAATATGGGAAAAAAAAAGATTCTAAATTATCCAAAATTGCCATTTAAAGGTGTAGCAACGAAGAGAGGCGGTAGACCCGAGGCAAGCACAATTCAGTCGTCTCATCCCTCTTTCAACCCCCCGCGACCCCTACGATCGATAGCGATCGCCATTTTGAATTTTCCGACCAATGCGCGTAGCCATGGAAAGCCGTTGCCACGGTAACGTGTCGTCGCCATTTGAAGGGGAAAGTGAATAGGGAAGGCTTTTATGACCGTTTTGTACCTGTAGCTATATGCTTGCAGATATTACTATATAATATACTATATATGTGTATTGTGTACATAGGCTATTAGCTACCATTGCCTTTGTATGTGCATTTGTGTGCCTTTGCCTTGCACACAAAAACATTAAAAGTCGAAATAAATTGTAGTCATTCATGAATGATTCTTAGGACCAACGAAGGTGACAAAACAATCCATGTTGCAATTTCAAATGCATTTTTAAATTCATTTTAATTTGAAACAGAATTTTTGCTATAGTACTTAACCATTTTTTTTTTTAAGTGAAGTTGCATTTTTACATTGTTCACTTGTATAACAAATAGTTTAAAGAAATATAAACATGTGAAAAGATTGGAAATACAAGTTATATTATAATTATTATAAGTAAAGGTACAACAAAGAATAAGTACCTACCACATTAAAACAATACACTCCACGATGCAATGTGTCAGTGTCGTACAAATATAATGTCTAATTTAATTACTAAAAAGTGTTATAATGACATCTTCATAACCTTGTGAACATCCTCCATGTACAGGACTACATAAATGTACATCATTGTCTAATTCACAGCAAACTCTTTTAAAAGGCATAATATTATGCCAACACCCGTTACATTACACACAATGCCTTATTAATTCATAAATCTCTTTACAATTTGGGGAATTTCAACAGTATACAATAAACATCCTCTTCTTTCACGGCGACTCTTCACAACAGCGTCTGGCGTTTAATTTCTTTACAAGTGCCTCACGTTTAAGTGTTATTTACAGCACAGTGAAGAGTTGTCACTCACAGGTTACCTCATGATAAATAGCTCACGAGTAACCTCATCAAAAAATATGACTCTATCAAAGCACAGGTACTATTTTATTCTTAGGTACTTTGGTTAAGTTACTCTAAAATATCAATATTATGTTTAAATATAAATATTTAACATCTGATTTTTAACATAAAGCAATAAAAACATCTTATATTTTAAGATTTCTCTAATCTCTCAATATCTTATATACCACAACAAACAATACGGTCAAATAATGTTACAAATACAATAGTTATTTGTTGTTTTCTTTCTAAATCAAGTAACTCGTCGTCGCACAAGAAACTGAGGTAGCCTATATTGTTTTATTGTACTTATTCCTATATAAAATAGTTTTTTCCAGCAACTTCGTTTCCGTGGTCTACATGAATAGTAAGCCAATTTGTTAATCTGAATTATCTACCTATTTGCCAAGTAACGACGAAATCAGCTCATAAGTTTCGCCGCGATTGAGTAACGAACATCTAAAATTTCGCATTTACGAGTAGGTATATATTAATGAGAGCTGTGCAACAGTAAAGTCTTACATAACCTCTTCTGTCTAAATCGTACTTTACAAATACAAGTATCTTAGTACATTTATTATTGATCTACATATCTACCTGATACCGAGTTACCAACCGATATTAGTAAGCAGATGAAGCTAATCCTCGTAAACTTGCGATCCAAAATGAATCTTTACGTATATTGAGAATACGAAATAAAACAAGGTCGGGTATTTTCTATTAGTGTCCTTCGTTTGATAAATCGTACTTTTCACTTTTTTATTTAACAATTTTTTTGCACATTATCGTAAAAAAGGCGAGCTTAATGCCATAAGGCATCCTCTACCAGCTAACCTATTGGTTAAAATGTGTGATGAGAGGTATAAAATTACTTCTTTTCCCCATGAGGTTTAACTCGTGAGTAAAAATAAGATCATCTCTCATCCTCGTTTCTCGCCATCCTTTTAAGATGCAACCAGTACCACTCTCAACAATGTTTACGTTTTGTCTGCCGCTCTCTAGCACACAATAGAGACACTTGCGACCTACCTGTTCGTACAGCGAAATCCACGGACTTTCGACTTTACAGTTTCCTGCGTTTGTTCGCGAACAATGGGGCTATAAGGCTGAGGCAGTCTCATGTGAAAACCGATGCTCTATTGAAATGATTCAAACCTAACCGCCAATGTACGTACTCTTTGTATGAACATTCATTCGGCCGGCGTTTGTATCGAAACACCTTTACCTTTGAACAAATAATTTACGTTCACCGTACTGCACGTGTGGTAGGCATAATAAGTGTACTTATTATGAAAATACTCGGAAATCCGCAATATGTTCTTTTGGTAGCGTTTCGCAAAGCGAGCATGATGATCATTCAGCTGGTCTGGCCTCAGTTAAAAATATACCTAGGTATTTTAAAAATATACTAATATATGTAGATACACAGTTAGTTACCTTAGAAGACTATTAAAAGAATCTTCAGGTTTTAAAGAACATTTAAAGTCATAGCGCGGAAATGTTCCCGTCGAAAATCATTTTTTAATGACGCACGATTTTTTGATTCAGCTCGTAAAAAAGGAGGGACAAAATTTGAATTTGGAATGTTTTGTTTTTATGATAATATAGATGTCATAGTTTTAATTGACATCAAAACTTTCTGAGCAACCTGCTAGAAAACAGTTTTGCATCCAGATTTTGGATCATACAATATGACTACATAAGTTTTACTACTGTATATTGTCATATTTTCCATTGATAATAATATCTTACCTTTTAAATTTTGCTAACAAAAGATAGAGCCAAACCTTTTTTAATTGGAATGTTGTCAATTCCTAGTGAACGTACTATACCTAAGTATAAGTACCTAAGTACGAGTTATACACCAAAATGTTGTATGAATATTTTGGTTCATTGAGAAATCTTCCCACGAGAAAAGTTACAATTTTCATATAAATCCTTACCAAAAAATTGTGTGAAAACAAGGTTGTGAATATTCAATGATTCTAGGCATAAAATTAAAAAGCCAAACAAGAGTTCGATTAATTACGCATTTGTGCAGTTCGCAAGTACCTTCGACCTTTCGCAGTTCGACCTTCGGCCTCGCGAAATTTAGGTAACGGTCAGTGATTGCTGATGCAATAGTTGGATTGAGCTTGGCCTGCAGCCTCGAAAGAAGCAGCTCGGCCTTCGGCCTCGCAAAACTTACTTATGAGTTCGATTAATTACGTTTTTGTGTAGTTCCCAAGTAACATACATAGAGGAGTGTGTAAATAGCTCCTTGTCATGCGGGAACGCACGTCTTACAATTTGAGGAATCGTGTAAATACGGCGAAAACAAGGACTTTGTGCAATAGAGAGGACAGAACCAAGTGGCACTTTCCTCATACATAGGCTTGCCATGCTCCTCTTCTCCCCGGACACTGTCCTTTTTTGAAGGGTGTTTCAATGTTTCAATGAAGGGGGGATTTTTCAAATGTGTCCATGGTTTTTAAGAAGTACCTACGTAACGCATGACGACAACGGTGACAGGTTGTTTAAACTATTTCAGATTGTCAACAAGACTGGTTTATGTTTTTATGTTCAGCGCGTCCGGGGTTACGGATGTAATGTTCTGGGTTTTTGGTCACGAATTCTAGTTTGTTTAAATTTCTGATGGCAACCTTACTCATATAGCAAGTCAAGCTCCTTCAGGATCCTTCAGCTGTCCTTTTGTAGGTAAATAATTGCGGATTTATTTAGTTATCGAACAAATAACTGAGAGGGAGATGTAGGTATAAAAACTTAAGTGAATAATAATAAAATAACGCCGTGTCAACCATCCAGCACTAAGTACCATCAGAATAGAAGATGCTGTCCACCGTAATATACTCGTAACTAGTCGTAACACAACCTCTTTGCTTCACTGTGAGTAAGGTTTCTACGAATTACTCCATGCTCTAAAAATAATGGTAAAAACAACGTTATTTCTGCGGTTAGCATCATATAGTTCAAATCAAAACAAGGTACAAAGGAATTTGTAAAACAGTATATAAGTACAGAAACGGCGTGCGCAAAAGCGATGTGCCTCGTGCGTTTATATTTATGAAGATAACCTACTTTTATATCTTTACAATGATCATTGATTAATTATAATTCCCTTAACTTCCCTTCATTATGATCTTCTGTTTTATTTGATGGCTAGCCTATAAATCACCTGCTTAACACGAGTTCGAACATTTTTTAGGATTATAATTATCTTATTGCTTCACAAAATACACTTACCTGGAATATACTTCTCCGATAACACTGTTTACGTCAATTAAGTATTGTAAATACATAATAAGAATATAATTAATATTTTCTGATAGAATAAAAGTACTGTGGTCTCTTGTTTTTAGTTCATTTTGCTGTGAGACCTGTTTTATGGCGAGCAATCTAGCCGTGTCATAAAACTTGTGAAGTGTACTTGAAGTATTTAACTAACAATTTTACGATTGTTTGTTCTATGTAGATTCAAAGAACTACATTTTTTTTAAAATTTGAATATAATAGCACTTACCTGCTGTCCTATTCACAAAGCAATACAAAGGCAATATAAACTTTGTAGATTTCCTTGAAATGTAGTGTTTTTAAAGTAAGTAATTTTTGTAGTTGCGTAATATTAGAGGTACTTAGTTTCATTATGAGAAGAATAAAAGACACAGGCTAATGGTTTGATTTGTGTGGTATATATTTTTATATTATGTTATGGTATGAAGATATTTATTTTATATAATTATTTTATGTAGACATTCACATTCAACAACTCAATTAAAAGATTGATATTCACATTCAATCTTGATATTGATGAATGCAGATTATTTCATATCATGCAGAATTTTGTGTGGGAGATGATACACTTTGAATCTCATAGCCGCTGGGCGCACTCGACGTTAACCCTCTCTCACAAAATAATACCATAAAATGTATACTGCATTTCCCACTTTATCCTATGTCGCCAATGTACGTAGGTATCTACATGTTTCGGTAGTAAGTGAGATATGCTAGAGCCCATTACCATCCTTTTCTACCTATCCCTCCCCATTTTCACAAATCTTTCTCCAAATCCATTCTTTTTTTCTAAATGTAGACAGCGCATCTAGGGGTGTGCCAGTGTTTATTCAGTCCATGTATCGCGGATGACGCAGGGCGATAGTATCCACCAGCAGGTGGACTGTCTGTCTGCTCATCTGGTGTCATCTTTCCCATAAAAAATATAATTTGTGTATTGGTGTTCATTTGCAGTGTACTTCATTCAAACCTTATTTAACTATTATACAAAAACAACAGCATATTCCATTTCAATTGAAATCCCTAACAAACGATGCCAACAGCCCCAATATGTCCACAAATTGTACCCGAATAAAGTGTATAAAGTAATTTAATTATACATCGCGGATATTTTTATTTTATTAATTTGTTTTATCGCGTTATTTAAATGCAAATTGCAATACAGATTGTGAAGTTAGAGCCCACACACGTGCAAGCCGAAGTCGGCGCAAAGATCATTGACTTGCGATCTGCAGGTGTCACGAGCGAGATTGCGCGCACATCTCACTGCCGTGATGACGTCATCGAGCATTGCCTCGACTAGAGCCTTAAACGTCGCGGCGCCGGCGCATGAACAGCGTTTCTATTCAAACTAGCGCATATTATTCTCCATTAGAACTGTTTAGCAACGATATCGGAATCCAATGTAATGTTGTCACGCTAGTTCTGCAAGATCTATTAAAACAAAGTCTATTAACAAACTGCATATAAACTCAACATAAAAGGTACGTATCACAAGATTTTAGTGTCAATGTACTCTTGTTATGAGTAAATACACGATCTCTACAATTCATGCCAACTAAGGTGCAATGAATCACATACTTATTAATATGAGCGTGAGGACGCACATGATACTATTATAATAAGCCTGTATTCTGAATAACACAGATTAAAAAGTATTTCAGCGCGCACCTGTCAACCGAGTAAAGAAAAAGAAATATGGCCGCCGCCCACTTTCCACTTTCAACTTAATGCAATTCTGTTGCCCATTTAGGTAACCCCTGGAGCGGAGACTTGTCGTTTTAGTTTTTGCCTCTAACTCGACAAGGAAAGTCGGTATCTCCTTAAATCAAGCCTGCGACATGCTCGTTAATAAAAGAAATCACTGCGTACCTCCAAGCGTGCCATCAGCCACATATGGTCTAAAAATGTGCATTTTTATAGCTGTGACTTAAAAGGTAGACGTAATAAACTAAAAGTACCTATTAAGCTTTACATTTATTGCGTTAAACTGTAATTATATTAAACCCTATATGTCTACTGGACGTATATTATCATATTGTACCTACGTAAAGAGAGCTATTTTTATTTTTTATGTACGAAGGCGGCAGACAAGCATACAGTCCAGCTGATGGTAAGTGGATACTGTCGCCCATAGACATCCGTGATACATGCCAATATTAGTCCAAAATGACAAACGTTGGCACGCCCCCGGATGCGCTGCCTACCTTTGGAGATATAGGAATGGATTTGGAGAAAGGGTTGGGAAAATGGGGAGGAATAGGATGGGATAGGGCTCTGGCACATCTCGCTCACTACCGAAACACGTACGTACGATAAAGGGAAATACATTAGGGAAATAAGATAAAGTGGGAAATGCAGTTCATTTCATGGTAGTCTTCTGTGAGAGAGGGGTAACGCCCTCACGTTTCCTCACGATGTTCTCCTTCACCGCCGAGCTAGTGATAATTATTTATTTAAAATCAATACTTAAGTGTAACCCAGTGCTACGGATCGAATGATAGTCGACAATAGATACCCTTTATTTTATATATTTACATGAAATTACTGAGCATGACGGAATGCTGCGTACAAATAGCTATACTATTTGTAGTCTATGTATCGCCAGTACACCTCAGACATATTAGCACATCGGTCACGAGGTTATCTGGGCGTCAGGACGGCGCCTGCTTATCAACCTGCCGCCTGCCACCGCATACTGCGACCATTAGTCAAGCGGAGACAATGGCAAGATAACTGCATGATGATTTGGAACCGCTGCTGACCTCAGAGTGCACCGGATGCAAACGTAACACGCAATTCTACATGGATTTTTTTATGGAAAAAATGTGGCAGACAAGTAGACAGTTCACCTGGTGAGTGGATTATAGCCCGTGGACATCCGCGATACATGTCAACATCGGTCCAAAATGACAAACGTGGGCACACCCGGCCCTGCAGGCGCTACCTATTTTTGGAAATTAAGAGTGAATTTGGAAAAATATTTGAGAAGTGAGATAACTAGGGAGTATAACAAGATATATGAAAATGTTTCAGGGCAGTTACCAACCAGTTTTTCTCATTAGACCCTGTCCTCAGCTTGTTTGGCTACGAGATTACCTTGCTCTTTCTTTGCAATGTATTTGATTGCATGCTCGGGCATCACCTTATTATTATTTAATTATTAGTAAGGTATTAGTAATTATTATTATTTAAGCAACTTATTTATGTAAGTCCTATTGCCTTGCATGTAAGTCCTATTGACATGCTGTCTTTTTTATACAAATTAGTTGAATTTGGAAATTATATTATACTAGACCATAGATCCACTAACTGCTCTATAAAAACGACTCTACAGATCTATTGACACAGCCTACAACAAAGGATAAACCTCCGCTTATAATTACAAGAGGATCTCGCGTCATAATTCACTACAATACGGATTGCTGACGTTTCACTTGCCCCAATATTTTTTTTCTGGCACTCAAATTTCCGCATGAAGTTCTCCTTCATCAATGAGCTAGTGATCATTTAAAATCCCGTATCTATCTAAAAATAAACTTAAAAACCCGTACCTAAAAAGAAGCTAAAGGGCATTCGATTCGAATTTCTGGGCTACTTAGTCTTCACATTAGGTTTAACTACCAAAACCAAGACGTTTTTGATCCCAAAATATAATTTATTAAGGGAAGTCCCAAATGTCTTATCTGGACCCAATTTAAATTCCAGGACAAACCAGAAAATTATAACAACATAAAATGACTAATCAAAAATTATCCTATTAACAAATCCTGGGAAACGGCTTGACGTTTTGAAAGCTTTTAACAACACACCAAAAAACAAACGATGGAAACACAAAAATGCACCTGAGAATGAAGGCGGGTCCACTTGACTAATATGTCGATTATTATGAATCACAATCTCGTACACATCATCCCCGGTTCATCGCCCATTACCTGCAATATTTGTAGTTATAAGTCCATGTCTTGACGGAAAGACGCAATGGAAGCCGTATGGAGCGATAAGACAGTCGAAGAAACCACGAGTGCCGTAAGGAAGTGGTTATAATTCGTTTAGCCGGGGTTTGCGCCCACGCTTTTTTCTGTCGGCGGGCCACACAGGTGCGCTCGCATCCTAATTTACTATTCCCGGGATGGTACCGGACTATGGGACAGACATGTTTAATGGCCCTTTGTTGAGTCACTTTGTGATGAGATTTTGTAATCTCTGCAGTGAACCCACTTAGAGCATGTAAAAAGCAGCTTATCAAAACAAATGCAATTTTAGTTTAAGTCTCCTAGTAGTAGCAGCTGTGAGGGTTCACTCTCGACTAGAGTTTCGACATAGATGAAAAAGACAATCAACAGAATAATGAAAAGAAGTACAGAGAATCTGTGGACAACAGCTCATTTGCAAGCATAATTAATGCTCCTTATATTTTCGGTTGTATAATACACTACACACTACATACTGTATAATACACTACACACTACATACTGTATATACACTGTATATACAGTACACTTCAGTTCCCTAAAAGCATACTAACTTATGTTGTAGTGTAGGTACATATAAATAAGTGAATCGAAATAGGTTGATAATAATAGTTCAGAATCTCTTCAGTGGTAATCGTAGCCACTTATCATGAGGTGACTGCCTTTCTACTCCTCATTAAATGAAATATTCTCGCCATTGCTGAACTATGACGTAATCCTTCGAGTAAATGTCAACCAACAATTTCGATCAATGATTTGGATCGATCCAAATATTGATTAGCTCTTAACGATTTCTTCATGACTTGTCTAACGCCTATACAATGAAATAACAGCAAATTACGCTGTAACCACATTCAGCGGTTGTTAACCAGTGATTGCAAGCAGTGGTACAGGCGCGAGCGCTGCACTACCTTAACGACGCATTGTTTGATCAAATGGAAATCACGATCGACGTCGGCCATACGATATATATGCAACAAACTGATTTCTGAACCTCATTTACTTTATACAAATGACTTTTGTAGTAAGCCATAAAACGAGAAGTCAAAACAACGAACATAAGGAAATGGGCTCATGCATTACGAGAGATAAAGCCGGATATATGAAAATCTATTATTCAGAGCCCTTTAAAACACGCAGTCATAGAAGTTACAGATAGATTTTGATTCATAAAAAAATTAATTCATAAAGATTCATTGATTCACTTTGAAGAAACACTTTGGACAACTCAAAGTATCGCATTGAGCAAGTATGCAATACATGCAAACATCATGATAATGATCTCATCTACTTTCCGATCTTTTTTTATAATCTTTATAACCCAACTCTGTAATTCATATCGAAAGAGAGATAGCCATTTTACATAATCCATAAGCTACGTTACAACACAAGCGATACGTTCTTGTTTATGTACTTTGAAAATATTCAAGGAAATTTTAAACGTTCTTTGAGTATTATTAGTCTTTCAATTTTATCTATCAGCCTAATATCCTATGCAGGGTACAGACTTTCTGTTATAATTACGGAGCGTTAGAGGCTGTAACTTACGTCCTTTCTAATTTACACACATGAAAGTAACTGCGATTCTAAATCGATAATAATTAAATATCGATTCGAGCCGCGTCCGATGCAAATGGCCGGCGCCGGATGCGGACCTCCCAGCGTACGATTGTGGTACGATTGCACTGGCGACAAAACACATTCAAAATGGCGCCTCTCTGACTTATTAGCTAGTCGACATTGTCGTTAAGGTTAGTGCTTCCCGTCGTGTACGTGGAACGATTAGCATTTGAGATTACCGAAAGCATAATAAAATAATTATGCCGTCCGTAAACCATAGGCCGCTTACGTAATTCATGCGTATTCTCTTCTTGGGTTATTTATTGGTTTGTATTGATATAAGGAAATAGATACTTAGTACCAATTTAAATGCTATTATATTAAGAGGACTTGAGAGACAGTTCCGATACTGTATAAGAACATTAGATATACTATGGGTTATATCATGTATATTTTATATATATGTTAGATTATATTCTGGACTTAGGTTATTATGAATTTTATACATAGTTAATAGTTTCTCGTATGTCTTCTCTCGTCAGAAAGTATACGAAAACAATTATAAATCTCGAGCCTAGAATGGAGACCACGCACCGGGTCTCCGTTCGAGAACGCAGCGTCAGAAACGTAACGTGGGCCGCAAAAAAACTAAATGAAAAGAGCGAAAGACCGTGTGTGGTGGCGACAATAGCGAGGTGGGAGAGGCCTATGTCCGGCAATGAAACGACATAGGCTAATTATAGATATGCTATTTTATCTTAAGCAATAAATCCAATTTTCACGAAATCGAGCATCGAATATAGATCTTTTATCTGAGACTTAGGGCCTTTAAAACGACCCTATAACATAGGTTAGTATTTTAGTTATTTGGAGAACTAACTACCTAGTATAAAACTGTGTTTACTTTTAGATTATATGAAAATAGAGTCAAGTAATCGTATAGAACGAACAATTCTTGCTCGTTAAAACCTTGGCAATTATTTGCATTTATCCATTTACGGTGTGCGATTCAAACAAGTGCATAATCAGCGACAGGTGGCCACGCACGTGCTGCATCGAATAAAACGCAATGAATGTCAAATGTCGTCTCCAAATCTACCCTCGGATGACTCCTAGAATCAACCTTTTTTTAATATTAACAACCTTGTTATTAAAGACATAAAACATTATTTGCTCTCCACCCCTACTCGTACTGTAAGTCTTTCTCACAAAGATGCATCCCGATTCTATTTCATTGAGATATTTATTGCGCGACTACAACCACCGTTTAATTTTCGCAGCACTGTTCAGGGTCATAAAACTTATTTTGGCCCGAATCAGAGCGTCGCGTTCGAGGGTAAATTCGCCCCCTCTATGACTGCCTGACTTTTCATTATCGAGATGTTTTATTAAAGAAGGGCCTGGTGCGCGGGCGGGTTGGGGAGTGTTAGGGATGGCGCGATTATTATACTCTTTGGCCTCTATAAACTATTGTATTGTATCAGCCTACAACGTCTCACTGCAGGTCACAGGCCTCCCCTAGTAAATCACTGGGGAACTTTTGGGCCAGCATCCAACACGCGGGCTCAGTGCGGATTGGATTATCAGATACTCCAAATTATTTTTTTATTTCTGGCACATGCGGGATTAATCGCGATGTTTTCTCTCGCCGACAAGGTACGACAATTTTAAAAAATATTGCCACTAGCTCTATAAACCTCGATAGGCAATAAACGATCGATAAACAATGAATATTAATTTGTGAAAGCGTTTTTAAAAGTAACTTTAATCAATAAACGTCTTGTTGAGTAAAATAATTTTTTAATATTATGTTTTATCCATGTTATTATATAAACATTCTATAATACATCATTCTGGTGAAAACCTTCAAAAATGCAAAGCGCTATCTCTGCCCATCGTCTAAAAACGACATCAAAATTATGTTGTATTCTTCTTCTGAGCCTTCCTCAACGTTGGTAACCGTTTGATTGTCATACCCTTTTTATCTATACTATTAGAAATACTAAAACAATGTATAAATCTGAGCTCTAAAATTGACTTGACAACCCTAGTCGTGATCTACTCACTAATATTGAGTTACCCGCTATGGGGTGTGGGTGGAATGTTTACACTGGGATTGAGGGCTAGCAATATTGCATTCCTATACACAGCAGCCTGTTAGTTGTCACGCACTCGAACAAACTGCCCATGCGATTCCATGTCTGAGGTACATCTTGGAAAAGGTGTTGATTAAAAAAAAATTCAAAAAAGGACTCCGAAGGTTATAATCAAGTTTGTAACTAAAAAGTCGCAGGGCCATTATTTACCTATACTTGTACATATAGTTACCTAACCATATAGTTGGTTAGGACAAAACCCGCGTTACAACCCACAACACGAACAAAACCAATGTCATAACCCAACAAACAAATTCGCGCTAACGGCAACCTGTTTTAGCATTTACAGTGATTTAAAGGATATACAAAAGCACCAATAATAACTTTTGACTGTATAATAGAAATATTATCAATATATTATTTATATATTTAGTGACAATAAAGAGGAGTAATGGCTATGAAGAAAAATATTGTAACTTGTAGTGTAGAGGTATAGTCGCTAATGGGAATGACTATACAGTATACCTATTCTTATAGCTTTAGCCTCCATGTACCACTGAGAGCTGTGTAAGGAGTCTACTAACTCTTACTAACAGCTGTTATTCTTAAATGGAGTTATTAGAATCGCTTATAACTATTAAGTTCTATGTCAGTAATATGAGTCTATAAAAGTGCTAATCGCAACCCTTATAATGTTAGATGCTAGAACAGTTAGAAATCGATTTCATATCACTTTAAAATGTATATTGAAGATACTCAGAGAGTTTAAGTGATAGAGTGGCTTCCACTCAAACTTTTGTACAGGTTTAAGTATTTTGCTCTTAATAGCTTATAGCTCTTAATAGGTTGAGTTATTACTAATAATTGCTATCACTAATAAATATGAGTTATCTTATCAGTAATAAATAATTGCTGTAATACTTCATTGACCTATCCTCAAATAACACACTCAAGAGAAATACAGCTTTTGACACCATTTTGTAACTAAAACCTGTAAAGATCACTGTCTTAGAGGCTTTAAAAACCTACTGTAGAACTGGAGGTTGCACAATAGCGCTAACAACCGCTTTATATGCGCTATAGATAGAATCATTATTCCGAATTTTGGCTTCGGCACATGTTCTAACCGAATATTCGGCCGAACTCAACATTCAACAGAATTCCCATTCGGTCCATCACTACTTTTTACCGCCTTAGATTTTGGCTGCAGCTTCTATATAGTTTGTAAATCACTCCGAGTGCTAAGCGCCGCTTCTATAGCACTCTTATGCCTCGTTTATATCACTCACTGTCGCCAATTGTATTTCCATTAATCTTCCGCTAGCTGTATAAGTATGGGCCTCTTTCGAGGTTATAGCGCGCTATATCGCCAATTGTTAGTCTTTATACGACTTCGGTTCCACAAAAGAACTCTTCTTAATCAGCTGTGCTTTTTAGCGCCAAATGTTAGTTTGGACTAAATTTTAGAATTATATATTGTGTGTTTAAGCATTGTTACTTGTTAAAGTAGGTACTTAAAGTTACCATTCGATTCATGGAAGAAAAAATAACCAATCCCATGGCCCCAGAAAATGAAATAATAATATCTCATTTCATTGGGCATAATTCACGTAACGTTCAACATTTCAGGTTGATTCTAAAATTTATCTTGTTTTGGTCTGAGTCGAAAAAGCATAATTGTATTGTATCTAAATATGTTTTTTTAATGTAAATACATATTTCTTAATCAAATCTTTGTTATAAACATTGATCATTTAGCCAACCGGCTATGTTATGTCTAATCATAATCAATAATGTTTTGGACTTTCGAACGCTAACAGTGGTCGAATAAGCGACGTTAGTTCTATCAACAAGTTAAGGACAGTTCAATAAACACTAGCTGTTATAATGACTATAATTTCCACGAACGGTTGTTTAACAAAACATTATAGACAAAGACAATGCCACGCGCCGAAACCAAACATTCGTGACTCAGTCGGTACTCGGCCGACTGAACTGACAACTCAACCTACTCACGCACGCAATAAAATTCAAATAAAAAAATAAGTACCTAAACGGAACTTGTTAAGTAGATGCGAAAAGTAAACGATGATGTTGCTATAGCTTTGAAACAAACCCAAGTCTTTATGATTGAAAACAATGAAACACTATAAAAATAATTAATGGCCATAACCAGCCCTTTTAGTATCCACTGCTGGCCATGGACCTCCTCATGCACATTGTTTTGTGTATGGGGGATATATGACCTTAAACGAAACACTGTAGTGTAATGAGAAAATATACTCAACCGCCATGCAACACTATGGCGTAATAAAAATATACTCATATCACTTTCATCGATTTAATTTATAACATAAGCGGCTCTTTTGACTACAAAAAAGTGAAATTAAAGACATCACATGAAACCAGTGGTTATTGAGGGGGAAGAGAGCACGCTGCGATCCAAGAGCCGCTGGGCGCGCTCGACTGACCACGTTACCCCTCTCCCACAGAAGACTACCTTGAAATGTACTGCATTTCCCACTTTATCTTATTTCCCTACTGTACGCACGTGTTTCGGTAGTGAGTGAGATATGCCAGAGCCCTTTTCCATTCTATCTCTCCCCATTTTCCCAACCCTTTCTCCAAATCCATTCCTATATCTCCAAAGGCAGCGCATCCAGAGGTTTGACAACGTTTGCCATTTTGGACTAATGTTGGCATGTATCGCGGATGTCTATGGGCGACAATATCCACTTACCATCAGGTGGACTGTATGCTCATCTGCCGCCTTCGTACATAAAAAAAGCACTTTTATTAAATGGAGGGTCCCCTTGCAGTTATTAAATCAATTAAATCACACTTCTATGAGTTATTCGGATCCAGTCGCAGAAAGAGCGCGCTGTACTTAATAATAAATCTCTAGAAATTTTTATACTGTCCCTTCTCTTTATTCAACTTTTTTCTTTCTAGTACTCTTTAATACCATCACGTGTCCATAAGGCGTGCGAACTATCTCCTCAGCCATCTGAAGTTCGCCTCTGAGTTAACGATAATAAAATAGTTCCTCCTAGCTCTACCTCCTTCGACAACTCTCGATCGTCATCGCGGTGTAGTCCTCATCTTTCATAGCGCATTCACACATAATGCACACGTTCAGCTTCATACATGAAGCCGAAACTAAGAAAGTCTCGCAGAACCTCACGAAGTATGACTGTTTCTACCAAAATGACCATCAACGCCACCACACTTTTATAAAAATGAAAAAATAACAAATGCAGCTCATTACGCTCCCGATTCTCCAAGAAACCTCGCAACGGGTCACTAAAAAACGATAACAATAAACAAAACAGATCCATTATTCGGTGGATGTTTTATTCTGGTCGTTAATTGGCCGGACAATGCGGCTGATAAGCAGAAACGATCGCGTGACGACAGACGACACGTGAAATACGGCAGTCGTTACTTTCAGCTCTTAAAGGCCTCAAGACTTTTAAAGTCTTTGTACACGATCCTATTGCTGAGGTCGAAACGAACTGAATGAAAGACAATAGACAAGGAATATAACGTTGACACACTACCACAACAGATAAAAAATAATTGTAGGTGGAAGTACCTAACCATACAACAAAATCGAAAAAAGCTAATACTAATATCTAATACTAAAGCGCGCGCCACGAGCAGGACGAATTTCGGTCATTGACATGAGATCAGCCAAGACTGGACGGTAACGAGATTTGTATGAAATCATCGATCATTTTACTAGACCCCCTCATATTATTGAACCTTAAGTTGCGAATCGCCCGTTAGTGGATAGAGAACTTTACCACCGTACGAGTACCACGCAACAACAGACGCCCAATTACAAGCACCTCTTTCAAGACTTAAAACTCTTTTACGTTTTAATGAGTATTTATGTAGAACTCAAAGACATTTAGCCGTTATTGAGTAAAAAAAACTTCCTCAGTATTGCAATTTATCTCGCCCATAAAACGTGCGAGAAACTTCATGTATTTTGAAAATACATTTGTACATACGTGAACGGAAAAATTGAACATAGAACTAAATTAGTAATTGTGCAAATATGTGTATTTTATAACACATAGGTACATGGGACCCAGTGATTGAACTTTGCAAACCCAGAAAAGCAGATGCGTTTTGAATCTCGCGTGTTATATTATTAGTATAGTGTGCAAGGAACTTAATCAACAAAAACAAGTTCCGTGTGTTTTGGATCAAAAACGAACACGACGGAGGGTAGACGGATTTGTCTGTCAATAGCAACAACACCTTCACCCGCTCCGCAGTCTCGCCGCGACCGCGGCTCATGTAACTGGACCGAAATATCGGCTATAATAACTAATTAATAAATCGTGAGTAAACCGTTTACATAACAATTATTATGTGCATTTTATATCTGAATTAAGTATTTATTGATTTAAATATAATTGTAACTGATAAAATACATATAGAGACCAATACTTGCAAACAACTTCACAGTTAATGTACCGCATAATCTGTACCTACTAATAATATAAAGAGATAATGTAAGTTGTTTTGCTTATATGCAAGAGGTCAAAAATTGTTAGACCGATGTTAAAAATCCTTTCACTTTTAGAAAGCCAAACTATAAGATGAACATAGGCTGGTTGCGCCAAGAGGAAATAAATATTTCCTCTTGACACAACCATAGGCTATGTTTGGAAATGGCTTGGAAATCGTTATGCCACTTGAGTGAAGTGAGGACTGATCGCCAGCATTGTATACTACACATGTAATCTGTGGTACAGTTTGCTAAGTGAGAAGTGTTAATTAATAATTACAAATCACCCTTAACTCTAAGTCTCCAATATGCCTCAATAGATAATGACAATAATTAAAGGCGGTATAGATGGACTTATTAGTTTAGGTTAAGATGTTTTGTTTCAAGATTCTGTTTAAATAGAAACATTCTCTAAGATCCAATGAGCAAATATTGCCTGTACAGCTACTTTATTTCATTAAGGTAGAAAGAGGTAGCGTCTTCGTATATTCAAGCGCTGAAATTGATTTCAATACTAAAGGCTCAATTATACAAAGAGAATTTCTCGAACCTTTCGGGCAAGAATATTGTATACGATTCTCGTCTGCAACTGTTAACACGAGGATAAAATAAAAACTCGATAAAAGTTGATTATAAGAAAGGATATTCTTGGCCGATTTTCTTACCTGCACGCGTACTAGAAACTCTCCCTGTGTAAATGAGTCTGCATGAGTTCCTAACTTGGTAGTTACCGGTGCAGTCCTACCATGTGCGTTGAGTTACGCGCCGCCGCGCCGCGCCAGGTCTGGCACGCGCGATGTTAGATAACAGATAAGTGATAATGATAACGCACGATCTATGTTTCAGCTCGCAATATTTACGAGTTTGCCTCTGCGCCTACTTAGCTTTGTTTCGCTTACTGAAAGCAATTAGCTTTTTTGAAGTTACTCAAAAAACAAATACGATCATTATATTTGTTTTTTTCTACTGATTGCGGGAATCATATTTATGGTGATTTACCGTAAACATTTCACAAGAAATAGGAACATTGTATTAGATATTTCCTTCGCTTCACTAAAAGGGTAATGAATGACAGACATTATACACGATATCGATATTCGATATCGTTATGAGGTATTTTAGTTCTTTTAGTAGTAATGATTAGAGGTAGGTAAATATAAATGGTAATACCCACACTGCCCAGAATAAAAAGAAATATTACAAATATTGTTATTAAAATCAAAGGCACGTGTGCATTAAAATCAAGACTCGATAAAAATACAAAACATACTTTTGGTTAAATTTTCATTTATTTAAAATCAATAATAGTCTGCTATAATATCTGTAATTTGGACAATAATTATTATAAATAAAAGAAAATTGCCTTAAGTATCGTTTGTTGAAGATATTCCCGTGACGGTCGGGACCTACTGCCAACAAATATAATAGAATAGATAATTGACAACTGGACATTTGTGGCCCTACTTACCCGTGGTACTACCGCGTGCACTAATGGTAGTACCACGGCAAATTCTTTTTTGCCCGTAATACTACTGACCGGCCTGGTAATATCACGGGAGATTTATTTTACCCCTGTTACTACTAAAAAAACCTACCAGTAGTACCACGGATACAAAAGGACTTGTGGTCCTACATACCTACTGTCCCCGAGTATTTCATTCTCAACAGTCTGTTCAATCCGAAACAGATCGGTCTTTCAATAAAGTAAAAGTCCTTTCTCACCTCCAAAACAACTGCTCCAAATCGAATGCAGCACACCTGGATACTACCAAATTGAGGTTTGACAGCAGGATAAGTATCAATCAATCAATCAATCAACAATTTATATTAAGTAGTCGGATATGTTCGCGGCCTTTTTATAGCTAAAATAATAAAGACTTTTTTGTATTACATAAATATTTATTGAACAAAATATTTTCCATTTAATTCGACTTTCGCCATTTTTCTGGCACAGCCGTTATCCCATTGCTATAAAATTTCTGGTTTTCTGAGCAATTTAAATGGTTTATACAGGCTTCTCTTGAATGTAATTTTACTCCATTTAGAGAATTTTGTAAAGAGCGGAATAAATGATACTCTGAAGGTGCTATGTGTGGACTGTATGGAGGATGCATTAAAACTTCCCAGCCAAGAACTATCAATTCATGTTTAGTCATCAAAAATGTATGCGGTCGAAGATTGTGGTGATGGAAAAATACACGTTTTCTATTTATTAGTTCTGGGCGTTTTTCTTCAAGTTCTTTTTTCAATTTTATCAATCGCTGACAGTAGACATCAGAATTAATCGTTTGGCCATGTGGCAAAAGCTCGTTATACACAATGCCTTTCCAGTCCCACCATGCACATAACATGATTTTGTTCGGAGTGACGCCTGGCACTATTTGTGATGGCTCACCTCGCTTAGACCAAGATCGTTTTCCAACATTGTTATCGTATGTGATCCACTTCTCATCGCCTGTTACCAATCTCTTCCGAAATAGATCGATTTCATTTCGTTTTAGCAACATCTCGCATATGGAAATTCTATACACCAAGTTTGTGTTATTTAAATCATGCGGCACCCAAACATGTAGCCTTTTTTACAAAATTTAGTTGATGTGGGTGATCCAAAACTGTTGTGGTGAATGCTAAGCTCTTCCGCAATTGATGACTGCTTATGTATCGATCTGCTTCAATTTCTTCAACATTTACCATAATGGGACGACCTCAGCGATGAACATCATTCACATTAAAATGACCAGACCCGAATCGACTGAAGCATTTTTTTGCAGTAATTGTAGATTAAGGATCTTCTCTCTTTTCGAGACCACAAATCTCTTTTCGAGCACTATAATAGAAGTATTATTACCCTTGTCGAAAAAAAAATTAAAATATATCTAATTTTCTCCTTATTAACTTCCATTTTATAAATTAATAAAAAATATGAAAAGATAAAACTTTTAACTTGTAATTTCAATTTGCCGCCATTACAGAAAAGTCAGCTGTTAAAGGGTAGGTATATTATCACTTTCCCGCCAGTGATCAATGTTGCTAGAAACATAGCACGCTAAAGTCGTACGTTCAAGGCCGCGAACTTTTCCGACTACATAACATGATGGTACATTGCCAGTGCCGGCTTTACCTATGGTGTAGGGTGTGCGGCGCACACGGGCGCAGGGTCTTAGGGGGCGCTGAGCGCCGCTCGCGACGCCTCCAAAGAGCCTACTAGAGGGCACCAGGCTATTGATTGCACCCGGGCGCTACATGGTCTAGAGCTGGCGCTGTACTTTACATTAATAGAGCATGTCATACTAGCCATTTCTGACATACAAATACTTCTAAATGTATCTGGCTACTAATCTCATTAAGGAGGTTTATTTTTTTTTTCTTTTAATTTAATGTACAGATAAATGTAGTCATTTTCACTGTCGACAATAACAATCGACAATACATCGATTCGGTAACCGGTATCGGCTACCAGTGTTAAGTACTAATTGCAAATTATTGCAATCGAGTGACCAATCTCGACACTAAAGGATTTGAGTTACCGTAATGTATTGTTACCGAGGCACAATTAGCTTTTGTGTACTAATGTAATCTAGCTATACTTTAAACTTGGTAGCTATTTTAGCCATCTATTTTCATCGGAAATATAATTAGACACTCAATTATTATTGTTAAAAATAAGTAGGTACCTTAAAACCATTCCAGGTAATATCATACACGCAAATGAAGGAAGCATATAACAATCTATTGCAGTGATATTTATTTATTTAAACTTCATTATACAATGATAATATACCAGAGGCGGACTTAATGCCTTAAGACATTCTCTACCAGATAACCACCAGATTATACAGGAAAAGGATCGCAGGTGCAGTTGAGAATTAGAAAATAGAAGGCAGAAAAAATAATGTAACGTAATACATACTCGTATATGTCAGTATAAATAAATATACATACATAAATGCAAAAATACATACATACATATAGGTATAACATATACGAATACGTAGATACATATATGATACTTCCATCAAAATTGAAAAGAACACTGAAATTTGTAGAGAAAATGAATTGAGGAAAAATAAAGTTAAAATACGAAAACCCGACCAAAAGTAGCCGTACCTACTAGCCTTTAAAAAAGTTGTAAACAAGATTTCACTGTTTTATTAGAATGACACTAAAAATATACCAAATATATTCGTATGTATATAATCTACGGAATCCGCTCTCGAAAGAAAATTGTTCTTAGTCCATGAAACGAGATAATAAAGGTTTATTGTTAATTGTAATACTCGTATTATGAAATTTCTTCAAACACCATTTGCAGTTACTACATTCATTCATAAATATTGTATTTTTTATTCTTATACCACCAGCTTCCATTGCTGAATATACGCTTCTCCCAGAGTTCGCCACCACACAAGATCCGCTCCGCTCACTCACTAGGGGCAAATTTCAAGTCGTCCGTCGATTTGGCTGGAGGCCATCCTCGCTTCCCGGTACGCAGTCTCCATTCAAAGATTAGTCTTTAAAACTTACCATATGACGTGTAACAACTATTGCCATACATACAATTCATAATAAATATTTGTTTGGAACAGTTCTAACCAAAGACTTCTTAATACTAGCGTAATAGACAACCAAAAATCTCTTTGACGTGTGACTGTCCTTACTTTTTTATCTCCACTTTTCGTTTGTAGCATTTAAGTATCAGGTTTTTTCCTTGGAGTCGCTGGCTGTTGTACTGAGATCGATGGTTTAAGCGAAACGTCTGTGTAGACATATAAAGACACATTTCGTTTCGTCTTGAATGTGTTCTGAAAAGAATGCTATAGCTTAATAAAAGGAGGTATGCAGAATAATAATATAAATATAAAAAAAATATTAAAATACCTACTGGTACAAATATGGTAGGAAATGAGTCTTTAAATGTCTTTAAAATTCGGCGCTTATCCCTTTTTTCGTAGTCGGTTAATAAAATCAATAAGACGTGACACTGATGTACTAACCTTACGTACTATGTGTGTATTAAGTATTAATATCGATAAAACAAAGTCAATCGCTATGTAATACTTTCAAAATTTTTCGTATACAGTATATCTCTTTTTAACACGAATATCAATTGCAGAAGAAGCACATTATTATTTACCAAAATATACACCGGGAATTCACGATGTCCAAATTCATATTTACCTGTGAAATTTGTGTTCGTCGAGATTATTTCGATGTGTAACACTACAATCAATCACTGCACATGATACCATTGTCAATTAATATGCAAATTAAATAAAAATATCTACAAATATATCCGAAATTTAAATAAAACACAAAGAGTAAGTGACACACCGGGAGATTATGGGATCTTGTTGTTGGACAAACAGGTTTTACTTACTGTCCGCGCACGAGCACCGAATCGGGGCATGAGGAAGCGGGACGGAGCCGCCCGCCTCTGTGACCCGCAGTGTTGATCTTATCACGCTTATCGATAATATTACGTCTATTAATTTTTCTTGTTGATTTGTTATATTGTTTTTGTTATAATTAAACTGTTTCGTGTTATGTTGTGTTGTGCTATTTTGTATATTATCAAAATGGTTACCAACGAAGGCACTTCTCAGAAGGAAAAAAAATATTATTCATCGCCAAACACGGGAAATGGCCAGATGCATTATTGAAATATGTGAAGACCTTCATTCAAAACTAACCGAGCTCTTGACTGGGCACTGGATTACACCGGTTTATCGAAAAATATGTTGTTAAAAATAAAGTTTTATAGAATAGGTTGTTGAAAATATGTTCTTTTATTTCAATTCAAAGCGAATGAAGTCCATCAAAATAATGACAGTAAATAACGACATTTATCGTTCACTGCACTAGTTGTTTACGTCAACATTCCTCACAATCACACGGAGCTCGTGCGTGTAATCGTGTCGTCTCGTACTCGTTGTTATTGCATAAACATTAGGTATCTCGCTCGCACCCTATGTTTGTCTATTACGCTAGTATTAAGAAGTCTTTGGTTTTAACAAATGAATGGAAGAATGTTTTCCCTTTCGTATGTGTCACGGACTGATGCGAATTTAAAATTAGTACAGTAGTTTTCATTACTAGATGCAAAATCGGTGTCATATAAAATAATGCAATCTAGTCCATATTGCTAAATAGTTAATTCTAGTAATAATAGCCGTGAAGCGTCTCTATACAAGATCAACGAAAGAGCACGACACGGCTTCTCAAAGCGGAATGGCTCGGCATACTCAGGTGCGCCCGTCACGGAACGGATACATTGTGAAGCCGCGCCACGCCGGCCGCCACCGCGCGCCGCCGAACCAAAAAATAGAATTAAAAGACGCGGCCACAATGCAGCAAAGCCCTTTCAAAACTTACACAAATACATATCGGAATTTTAAATCCCACCGAAACAGACTTCAGGTGTTCACGAACCACTTATTTACAAATAAACTCAACAATGACACCATTTTTTTGTTCAAATTAAATCCTTAATTCTGAATTGTATAAGGACTACATTGAAATGGCGAGCTATTGGGTTAGAATTCTCTACTTATATTGTGATATATTTATAAAAAAAACAAATAGATGTTGGCGGTGTCGCCTCACGAACCAATGGCTCACTACTGTAATTTTTATCCGTTCGCTCCTTTTTGGCTACTTTTATAATGCAATTTGCCGAATATATAACGGTAATCTGCACAATGCTTGATAAATGAAGTTTATAACGCTCCTGTTCACCAAACAATTACTTATGAACATATACTTTTCTTTAATTGACTGTCACTTATTAAAACTGTTAATATCTGTTAACCTTATTCCTAAAAGGTTCTATCATACAATGAAAAAAAAAACCTTATTTACCGGTTTGATTTACAAATACTAAGTATATTCTACACAATAAGTAATAAATAGTGAAGTACGTAAATACTCAATTGGGTTCTCTTTGAAATAAATGCTAAACTCAAAATTATTTATAAAACACAATTTGTTCTATCACATAATAATTATAACATTTGAGCTTTTTATTATAACATTTGAGCATCACACATATTTATTTATCTAAGTATATAAACGTGTCTCAGCGCGTATGTTTACCTCATTTATTTTACTCGACGTTTCGGTTGCGTTGTACGAACCGTGGTCACGAGCTGACTGAAGAGGCGGGTAGTCCACGTCGAGAGTTGCGAGCAGATTCATCAGCTATCCGCATTTGGTCTTCATAGTCTCACAATCTCACTCACAATACTCACAATATCAGAAGTAACGACAGGTTTAATAAAACGTTTAATAATCAGGTTTAGGTTTAATAAAATTAAACCATCACGAGGTTTAATTTTATTAATCACTGATCACTGGATTCCATGTCGAGGACAATTTATATCCACCTTCTCGATTAACATTTCTTGATTTCAATAGCTTCGTAGGATTCGCAGCATTGAGTACATGGTACCTACAGTATCGCCAATTTATTCGTCTGGCGATTCTTCACATGCAATTAATTCACAATAATATAGTAACAGTAGCGAAATAATTAGTTGCATTACGACCCACTAGACTCCCTTTGGAGATACTGCCCTAGTCTTGTCAAAAGTTCGTGGTTCGAATCCTGGTTATTCATTAAATTTACATTGCTCTAATGTACAGCCAGCAGCAGATCAACCCAAACTATTTAGTGATATCTACGTTTATTTACTTTTTACTCTGTATCTGTGGTAGTGTAATTAAATATGAGGAGTGGTGATTATATAGGGAATAATATTTTAGAGTTTAAACTGACAACTTGAATTTTTTTTCATGTGTTCGTGACCTTCGTGATCTTACAATTTTAGTCAGTCATATTTTATACCACCTTATGCGGTCTACATAGAGGTTAGTTTCTAACGACACGGTCTAAATCTAGTAAAAGCACGACATCTAATTATCCCGACCCCGTTTTCACTTAACGATTTTTCAATTATTACTAGCTTGTCGGTGAAGAAAAACACCTTCATGTGACATTATCTGAAAAACAGAACATTATTATCGGTTCTAATTTCCCTGATATTGAGATTTTAGTAAAATCTTTAAAAAAATATTATTATTTCTCTTGCATTATCTTAAAAATCCATTATATTTTAATATAAACAAAATCTTAACACAACAAAATTTTAGATTCGAAAATTGTATCCAAAATAATAATTTGTATTTTATTTGTTTACATCACATTTCTGAAGAAAATATTATTATTTAACAATTGCTGGCACTGCCATCTGTAGTGACTAAAATATTTTGAAGAATATGTTTACACTAGATGTCACTATATGTGTTTAGGTTGAATATATGTACCAATTTCTACGCCATCTATTGTCGAGTAGTTAATTAATTCTGAAAAATATTTTTTAATACTAGCAACACTTTTATTATAAAAGCAACCGCCATGATGGAAAATGCTTCTTTTTCATTGGTTGTTCTTACTGACAGGTCATTTCTATTCGTCCTTACTTCATACTTCAATCGACATGGGACTTCTCTCCGCCATTTTGCAATCCTTCACATCTGAATGGGTAATTACTGAACAAGGAAAATTTCATCAAACTGCATTGCGGCAATCGGCCTTTTATTCTCCAAAGTAAGTGTGAAATAACATTACAATATAATCATATTATCACTTGTGTAACATATTTACGATTTTGCACTAGGTATCTCCACACTAGATTTAAATATCCTTTGTGGTCGTTTTTAAGGTGCTACATAAAATAGGCTCACCCATTCGAATACACAAGAATTTCTCTGTTTTCGTTAGTTACGAGCTCTACAAACTTTCCCATTTCGTAAATAACGTCACGTGGCTATAGAGTTCGTGAAATGGATTTTTGAAGTGTTGTTTCTTTACAGGTGTAGGATAAGGCCCGAAAATGTATTTATATAATTTAACTCTGCAAGGCTCCACAGCCATCACACATGCCGTACACGGCAATTTTTCCGGTACAAAACAGCAAGAAATCGTGATATCGCGCGGTAAAACCTTGGAACTCCTTCGACCTGACCCAAATACCGGTAAAGTGCATACGCTAATGAAATTGGAAATATTCGGCATCGTCCGCTCTATGATGTCATTTCGCCTCACTGGAGGTACAAAAGGTATACGTTTGAGTTATTTTTATATTAAGCATAAGACCTACCTACATACCGGCGACATAACCTAAATGTAAACCCCCACATGGCTTGCAGCAGGTCAAACACTTACTTCCATCCCTTTAGCGTTATATTCCTAATTCTTTCTATACTTATTTTTAGGCATTGGTCATTTTATTGCATGAACTAACTAAATTCCTTTCTTAAATTGACTTAATAACGTTTTTTTTTCTTTTCAATTATTAATAGTTGCCAACTAATAATTCATTAAATTCTGACCGATGAAACTGCAATAGTAAATAATAATGAATGAGTCTTGATACAAATGAACTGAACTAGTCTGAATTACTGAAGCATTGAGGCAAATAAGCTAAATGAATCTGTGATATCCACTGAAATACTGCATTTACACAAATTAAAGAATGAATATGGTGAATCACATAATGAAATTAAACTAAGTAATTAAATCACATCAGTAAACTATAATTATAAATGTCTACTTATTTTTCTCAATTTTGTCTAAATCAGATTAACCAAGCATACATATTCACTTTGCTGTTTGATACTGCATCAACTTGCTCCATGCCCCTAACACAAGAGGAGTAGTGGTATAACTAGATGCACAGAATAAACGCCAACGCGTCGCTCTTTGCAGTTATACAATTATTGCTGAGATGTATGTAGTGATGGCACAATTTAATATATTGATTGTAAACTATAAATCCACAGTGGGCTGGATATTTCGTGAAAGGTCCCATTTAGAAAATTTCATGTGGGCACAAAATGCTAGAAAGACCCACTCCCTGAATGTTCCACCAGAAGATTTTAACTCATAAGATAATGACTGCTTTGTTCTATTTTGAATCAATTTGACATTTTGTTTGTGTTGGTTATAAAATAAATTGCATTCTATTATTACTTGTTAATTAAAAATAGCCAAAACAAAGCAATAAACCACTCATATTGAGTCCACAATCTGTTGATGTAACATTCTGTGAATAGGCCCTTCCAGCAATAGGACTTTTTTGAGAATAGTTTATTTTGTGACTGCATAGTGCTTTACAAATGAGACATTTTACAATGACTAATATGAACAGTACCGAGTCCTAAAGGTGTTGAAATGATACAGACGGGTGGTGGGAACTTTGGTTGCATATTTTCCTTGCATCTTTCTCGACATTTAATAATATAAGTCCACAAAGAGTGCACTGAATATTAATTTTTTTGGAAAGGCAGTATACAAGCTTGGGAGTCTTACACTATAAATATTTAAAATTCTGTGATTTTATTATTAACAAGTCTCATTCTTTCCAGATTATATTGTAGTGGGTTCTGACTCTGGCCGCATTGTGATTTTGGAGTACATTCCAGCCAAAAATATTTTAGAAAAAGTGCATCAAGAAACATTTGGCAAATCAGGATGTCGTAGAATAGTTCCTGGTCAATACTTAGCTATCGATCCAAAAGGAAGAGCCGTAATGATTGGTAAGAACCATGCACATTTTTTTTATTTTGAATACATGTGGATCTGGTATTCTTGTGTTGTATGAAAAAAACATTGTTCTTTTCTACATGATGCAAAACATAGTCCTCCATAAAATATGAAGGAGTACTGATTCAAATGCACCAGATCTGATTATACCTATATTAACATTTCCAAGGAATTAATTTATTACTCATTTCTAAAATTGACAATGTTTTAGGTGCAATTGAAAAACAAAAGCTTGTGTATATATTGAACAGAGATGCGGAGGCCAGGTTGACTATTTCATCCCCACTTGAAGCGCACAAATCTAACACATTGGTTTACCATATGGTTGGGGTTGACGTGGGGTTTGAAAACCCAATGTTTGCCTGCTTGGAAATAGATTATGAAGAGGCAGATTCTGATCCCACAGGTAAATATTTTAAAAAATCTTGAAACCAAATTTAAGTTACTGATCCTTTGTTCAGATAGTCACATAAAGCATTTGCTCACTGCACAATTACAAACATTTTTGAATTTATAAATTAGTCATTATAGTAAATATGCATTTTAAACTGAATGAATAGTTTTGTTCTACAATACAACATTATATTTGCGGTTGGCGCCACCTAGCCGCCTATTAATTAAGTTGAGAATTAGCTGCAAAGGAGTTTTGTATTCGTAAGGAACGCTCGATTGGCTGATACTTTACATCAACATGATTATTTGAGGTCCGTGTTTCCGATTGACAGTGACGCCAAATCCTCTTCGTATGATTCATCTACATTACAAAAATAGCACCCAATAATTTTTCCAGTTTGTTCATTTTTGTACAATGTACTGTTTATTTTACAGGGGAAGCTGCTCAAAAGACACAGCAAACCTTGACATTTTACGAGTTAGACTTAGGTTTGAACCATGTTGTTAGAAAATACTCTGAACCTTTAGAGGAGCACGCTAACTTCCTTATAACAGTTCCGGGAGGCCACGATGGGCCTTCAGGTGTACTTATTTGTTCTGAAAACTATCTGACATACAAGAATTTGGGTGATCAGCATGACATCAGATGTCCCATACCTCGCCGGCGAAATGACTTAGATGATCCAGAAAGGGGCATGATCTTTGTGTGCTCAGCGACACACAAAACTAAGTCTATGTTTTTCTTCCTCGCACAAACTGAACAGGGGGATATATTTAAAATAACAATTGAGACGGAGGATGACATGGTCACTGAGATAAAGCTGAAATATTTTGATACAGTGCCTGTTGCCACCGCCATGTGCGTTTTGAAAACGGGCTTTTTATTTGTGGCGTGTGAATTTGGCAATCAGTAAGTATTTTATACAAAATTTTATTATACATATTCTGTCCACTATGTTATTGTCTATTTGACGTCTAAACAAGTATGGAACTTTATAGGCATGCAGCCTATATACTTCTGTATTTCTTGACAATCAAGTGTACTCGAAACAATGTCATACTTTATTATTGAGGGTGACTTCAATAGTGACGTTCTCTGAGTCATACCACATACTATAAGCTACACATAAAATATATCGAATAATTTTTGAATAAAAGTATATTTAGAAGAAAAATTATTGGATAGGTACTTATTTGCAAATAAAACAACTAAAGTGATGTGTTATAATTATTTATTATTCGTCATAGACAGTTGCTAGAAAAAAAAAATTGTGTTCTATTACTATTTTTATTACATACTAGCGACCCGCCCTCGCTTCGCTTCGGTTTATAAGTTTTTTTTTTCAAAATTTCAAAATAAAATATAGCCCTTATTAGACACGGATAATGTAGCTTCCTATTTGTGAAAGAACTTTTGAAATCGGTTCAGTAGGTCCAGAGATTAGAATAGAATTTATAAAATTGAATGCAAATTGTACTAGAATTGTATCAATAATCAAATCTTTAATGGGTATGAAGCAATTTGGACATCATCACATCATTAAACGGAAAAAATAAAATATAGTGTACTGAGAATAGGTGTAGTAAACGTTTTTTTTTTTATATATAATCAATTATTATTTTAATTATATAATAATATAACTGTTGCTTACTTTCATGAGTAAGCAGTGCTCATCCTATTGGATGATGTACAATTATAAACTTCTAAATAAAAAAAAATCAATTTTTCTATATTGTAATTGTTTAATTGCTATAGCCATTATTAGGATCTTTAAATCATATAACCAAAGCGAATTAGACCCCAATCACAATATCGAGACTCTTTTATCACGATAATATCCCAACATATTATTTTTCGATATGTCCTAATTTATACTTACTTTCATATAATACTCGTTTTTGACAGCATGTGAACCTGTGAACTAAGACAGTTCTTACTTCACTATTTGTATACATGCAAGAGAAGCAGTCCCTGAACCAAGGTCCTTCCTTATATATGGGGTTAGTGCACACTGATGAGGGACACACAAATCTCCTTAGAATAAACTTTTTTCCACAATTAATTAATCAATCATTTTTTGTGGGAGCCGCCCCACCTCAACTATGAATTCCACTCAAATCATCCTACATTGGTTAGGAACTACTGGAAGAAAGTAGTCCTTCCTTATACATTGAGTAGCCTTCTGCCCTCACTGCACGATTCGAATACTACACTTATAAAATAAATTATCTGCGGAAAAGGAGCTTATTCTGAGTTGTAGCTTATCAGATATTGATGTAAGTGAAATCTAAAGCAAAAGTAACATTTTTTCTATCACTTTATCTTACTATAAAAATCTGGTATTAAAACATGTTTTATTTAAACAAACTTTAAGGACTAAACTTTAATAAGAAAATCTTAATCAAAAGTCAAATCCAATCATTTATTTGTGGAATATGGGTAAATATAATAGCTGTCGGTATTAAAACAAATAATGGTCGTACCATATTCCGCCTCTAATTTAGGGCATGAAAGTCATCATTAAAAAAAATTAGAAAACTAACTAAAAGACCATTATCTTAACCAAAATCATTAAGATCCCTTTGCTCAGATAATGCCACATATTTTAAATAATAAAATGCTAACACTAATATCCATGATTATATTTTAACGTGTTTTTATAAATATATGTGAAAAACGCAAAAAATCTTATATTCCATGATTATAATTGAAAATTAACTTTCAGTTATTTGTACCAAATCGCTCACCTGGGAGATGAGGATGACGAGCCAGAGTTCAGTTCGGCGATGCCTTTGGAGGAGGGAGATACTTTCTTCTTTGCTCCCAGACCTCTCAGAAACTTAGTACTGGTGGATGAATTGGATTCACTCTCGCCTATATTAGGTATTAGGTTTTAAAAGTTGCTATATGTACACTTGCAAAATATCTTAACTCAATATGGGTTTGTTGTAATAATCAATTATGCCATAAAACATGTATTAAAAGTATAGTCAACTACAGTATTGATATGAAGAAAATTACATGTATTTAAAAATGAAAATGAATTTATTTCTTACTAGTTTACAAATTTGATTTAGTTCCCAACAGTAGTTCCCAATAGATGTCGTGGGCACATGGGAACAGTGATACGATTAACAATAAAATTTGGTTCTCTGGATAAGTTAGTATCCTAGCTTGTAATGATTGATTATAAAACATTAATACAAGTTAACAACATAAGATGTTAATTTTAAATTTTCAATGGATATTACTATATTAATTAATTAAACAGTGAACCATATAACTTTTTACTAATATTGTTTCTGACTTTACTTTCAATGTATGACGGACTACTTTCAAAAATGCAAATTAGCATGTATTCTGAAAGTTTTGGCAAGTCTTACCAATGATGTAAACATTTTCGCTCCGTGTTTCATCTGAATGACATTGACGATTATTTAACCAGATCTGAGGTATCATACAGATATACTCCTATACATTTATTATTCCGAAAACATATGTTAAAAATGTTCTTTTGTTGTAGCTTGTCATGTGGCAGATTTAGCAGGAGAAGACACACCGCAGGTTTATTTAGCGTGTGGTCGTGGACCTAGATCGTCTCTGAGAGCATTGAGACACGGTTTGGAAGTGGCTGAGATGGCCGTCTCTGAATTACCAGGCTCACCCAACGCCGTGTGGACTGTACGAAGACATAAAGATGGTGAGTTAATAATAAAAATTTGTAAGAATCTATAGACACAATATACACATTCATCATCAAAGAACTGGAAATTTAATTGACATCTTTATGATATAACTCTGCTGTATTTTCAAAACTATTGAACTGAATTCTACTGAATATATGTGAACCTTCCGAAGTAAGTTTCAAGTTTATTATAAACTTACATAGGTGCATCTCGAGGACTTTAATTAATAACTATGTAAATATTAAAATTGCTGAACAATTAAAATTTATTTATTACACCCAGAAAAAAAGAGTAAATTAGCAAAAATGCATTAATTGTACCTATAATTAAAAGGCTATTTGACATAAACGCCACATCTGTTCCATTTTACTTTTTATAAATTATTTTAATTTAATAGTCTTTAATAATGTAAAATGGACCAAAAGTGGTATTTAAGTCAAAAAGCTTAGCTAACCGTCATTTAGGTCATTTAGAAATGGATGTGAAGTAATATCATAAAGATAATCTTGAAAATGGTTAAGAAAAGCTATACATTTTCCTGAGCGGTTGCCTGCGAAACTAAGGAGCATAATGATTATAAACATTTGGTCCGTGTTACTGACAAACCGTGACGTCACCATCACCACTTATGAATGCTCCTCCTTGTAACAAGTTACTAATAAAACCCTGGTTGTTTGTTATACATAAACACCAGTGGTTTTTCTTTTCAGAATCCTACGGCCGATGAACTGACGCTTCAACATACACAAAGGTAGGCATTGGCGCCATTTACTTCTTTCACTGGAGGCTGCCGACATACGAAGATAATTTTATTTACGAAAAGGGGTTATACCTGGCTCTATTTTAGCTAGTGTTTTTTTCTTTTGGTTACAGAGGAATATGATTCGTATATCATAGTATCGTTCGTAAACGCAACTCTTGTGCTGTCTATCGGTGAAACTGTGGAAGAAGTAACGGACTCTGGATTCCTCGGGACAACCCCAACACTGAGTTGCCACGCATTGGGCAGTGATGCATTAGTGCAAGTGTATCCGGACGGTATAAGGCACATTCGGGCCGATAAACGTGTTAACGAGTGGAAAGCGCCGGGCAAGAAGACTATAGTGAAATGTGCCGTGAACCAGAGACAAGTTGTGATCGCGTTGACCGGCGGCGAACTGGTTTATTTTGAAATGGATCCTGTAAGTTTTCATCAAATATTTGATCAGTTTTATCGACGTGTTTGTGTGATATGCCTTCGGGCGTGTTTCACAGCAGTGGGCGTAGCTGTGTCATGCAGTGATGTGCCCACAATGTCGTACACGATGGCACCCGCAAGGGGCCACTCGGCATATTCCATAGCCAAACTGGAGCCGCTCAGGTTGTGAAGGTGGCAAAACCATGCCGTGGACAAACATTCCTATAAAACATCGTTTCTCAAGTTTTAGTGTCGCGACCTCGTGAAAAAAAAAAAGAAACTCACAGCACCCTTACTAAATTAGGTCCTAAACCTAATTATTATGTTTTATATTTACTGTTTAACATTTGATTATTAGAAATCATTAATTTAATTTTCCTGGCTGAGACCACCTGTAAATGTGATCATGACCCCAGGTTAACAAATGATACTATAAAACATTACTTTCTACATTTTACATGAGATTCATACTAATCATTGCAATACTTTTCAGACTGGTCAACTAAATGAGTACACTGAAAGGAAGAAGCTCTCATCTGATGTGTCATGTATGGCATTAGGCTCCGTGCCGACTGGAGAGCAGAGAGCTTGGTTCTTGGCTGTGGGATTAAGTGACAATACTGTTCGAATCATCTCTCTTGATCCATCGGTAAGATACAAAAACGCTAAGTGACGTTATTTCAACAAAGGAATATTTGTGAGGATATGGACGCCTTTATTTACTAAAATTTCGTTTTAACATAATAATAAATACTTTTTATTGCATACAAATAGTTATTAGATGTGCACAAATAATAAATGACTGAATACAATAGGCGATCTCTTCCAGTCAACCTTACCAAGATACCTAAATGAAAGCTGCTCTGTCTGATAAGTCTTAAAGAAAAAAAGTCCTTTTCTCACATAATGTTGCATATTGAATGATAGTTTGTTTTAATATGATGATACGAGGACACCACTGAGTGTATGTGATTACATCGACCATAAAATGCGTTATTCTCTACTACTGACAATATATTTTAAAATTAAATTTGTTCTTTATTTTTATCACAATAAATAAAGATACATCTTTATTCTAGGACTGTTTGTCGCCTCGTTCTATGCAAGCATTACCTGCTGGTGCAGAATCATTATGTATTGTGGAGCAACCATTTGAATCTGGTGCAAAATCAGCACTACATCTGAACATTGGACTGAGCAATGGAGTGCTTTTAAGAACTACATTGGACCCTGTAAGCGGGGATTTGGCAGATACGAGAACTAGGTTGGTATTTTATTTATTATTTTTGTCGCTTAGAATCAAAATCAGTCTAATGCAAAACCTTTTTTTTTTAATGCATTTTTTTTTTACCAATAACCATTTCAACCTCATTTTTTTCTAATAAATTACTGTAAAGTCCTTTTAATACTAACTATAACTATTGTATGTGCAACGAGCTAAATATAAAAAAATGGCTATAGGTACTCACAAATATTGTTAAAGGGAGATGACCATTTCGAATTCTGATTGACTCATTTATTAAAAATACCATTTTTTATTTGTTAAGATATCTTGTTTACTATTTCTTCTTTTTTATACAAACAACCTTAGCCAACGTTTCCACTAGCTGAAAAACATTGTTGATTCTCTTTTTATGACTGTATTTAGATATTTTATTCTACCTACCTATTATATTCTAGAAATAAGTTTGAATTTACCGATACAACATCACAGACAGTCTTGATACCATGTTAACTGACAGAATCGCGTACTAAGGGCTCATTTACACAAGGAGAATTTCTCGAACGGTTCCGGCGAGAATATTGTATACGATTCTCATATATGAACATCAAAGATTCCCGCCCCCTCCAACTGTTCACATACTGATATAAACAAATGATGCCAGTGATCACTTGATGATAACGTTGCTTTTATAAGTTTTTGACCCATTTACCGACACGCGTTCTAGAAACTTCGTGTAAATGAGCCTTGAGTAGAGTTCACATAACACCGACAAATATTTTCCCACACTCGTGATATCTTCCTGCTTACAACTGTGATGTTTTCTGTTGGTATCGCATAATCAAGTCTAAACGCTTCGACCGTGATTAAGCTCAATAAGTATACAAATATGTATTTGTTCGTTTCTTGCCCCACAACAGAATTTGGCATATAATTTAGTAACACAACTAATTTTACACCAATGATGTAAACATTTTCGCTCCGTGTTTCATCTGAATCACATTGACGATTATTTAACCAGATCTGAGAAATCTTTTATCAAAATACCTTATCTGTTATAAAGTTCTGGTAGTGAAATTGTGGAAAACTTGCAGGTATCTCGGTTCAAGACCAGTGAAACTGTTCAAGGTGCGTGTGCAGTCGGCTGAGGCTGTCCTCGCCGTCTCATCGAGAACTTGGCTGGGATATCACTATCAGAACCGTTTCCACCTCACACCTCTTTCATATGAATGCCTGGAGTATGCTGCTGGATTTAGTTCAGGTAACATTTATACTGCCATTAGTTTTTACAGGACTTGTTTTCTTACAGGTAAAATTTTTTTACATGATTGTGTGCTTGTTTCTGTTTATTATTAGGGAAAAGGGGATCCTTTTCCCTAATAATAAATAGATTTCATGAAAAAAAGCATGAACAGGCACTCAAATATTTTCTTATTAATGACAAGAAGCTAGTCAGATCGTCAAAAATAGCGATACCAAAAAATACCTTGTTCTTCTTAACTGTTCGAATAATTGGCACGGTCTGAAATCTTTCGCCACATTTATGAAAACTGAAGCTAAATAACTAACGAACTGTTTAATCCTACGACAAAAACGATAAGGATCTTTTACGTCAATAGGATTATCATTGTAGAATTAATTGTACATAAGTTCAGCTCATGAAAATTTATTATTAATATTAAGTTTTTATATAAATAATATAAAAAAACAATTTTATAAATTAGTTAAACATTTATCGACGTGTTTGTGTGACAAGCCTTCGGGTGTGTTACACAGCGGTGGGTGTAGCTGTACCATACAGTGATGTGCCCACAACGTCGTATATAATGGCGCCCAAGAGGAGCCTCTGGGCATATTCCATAGCTAAACTGGAGCCACTCAGGCTGTGAAGGTGGCAAAACCATGCCGTGAACAAAACATTTAAAGACTTTTTTGTAATATATCGGATGAGAACTGTATTAAAGGTGAGTGGTCACCACCGCCCATGTACATCTGGAACACTAAGGGATGTGCAGGTGGCGCGCTGCTTTGTAAAATCTTATTCACAGCTTTCTTGAAGCTGCAGTTCATTCCATAATTTTCGAATACGCAGTATAGTGTTTTCGACGATCGCTCTGTGCGCAGCGACTCTGTCAAGGAAGTACGGATTAACTGCGCGACCATAACGATGATAAACAGTGCACGACAAGTACGATGATAAAAACTCGAAGTTAGCATCAAATTGAACAGTTTGTCAATTACACCCTAATTCTTCCTACACACTATTGAGCTACTTATCAATGTTTGGTGTACAATAAAGTGTATGTATCTATCGTATCGTGTAGAACAATGCGCGGAGGGCATAGTGGCCATCTCGTCGAACACCCTGCGCATCCTAGCGCTGGAGAAGCTGGGCGCGGTGTTCAACCAGACGTGCCTGCCGCTCGAGTACACGCCGCGCCGGTTCGTCATCAACCCGGATAACAACCACCTCGTTGTGCTCGAGACCGACCACAACGCCTACACCGACGACATGAAGAAGCAGAGGAGGTAATGTAATGTAGGAAATTATATAGAAATAAATAATTTTTATTTCTGTATGACCGCCTTTTGTCCATTTTGTGTCTACATGTCTGTTATTGCTTTTATGTTGTTTTTGATGTCCAAGAAAAAGTGTTATCTATCTACACAAGTTAATCTGATAAGAGATTTTCATCGAAAGTCCGATTGAAATCCATTGAACACCATACAGAATATTAAAAAACTGATAATTCCACATCTATGCAACCCAAAGGTTTTGGAAAGTATTATACCTACATAACTTTTCTTTCAGTTTCAATCCTATAAAACCTACTCTTTCTTATATTGAACTAAATAGTTATTGAATATCAAAAGTTCTAAAAAAATGCCATACACACCTTTTGAAATTTAATTTTTATTTTGTGCTGCCTTTTGTACAACCCATTGTATCTTAGATAAACCTGTAAAATAATGTCTGAAGTGATTAAAAATCTGTTTGAATCGTTTCCAGCCTTATTTCAATGATGAATACTATACACAAACACCTGAATAATCTGTTGATATTCCTGCAGTACTGAGACAATCACATCAATATTTATCATTTACAAGTTTCCTTTCTAGCTCATTCTAAACCTCATGATAATTTGCAGGGTACAAATGGCACAGGAGATGCGCGAAGCAGCTGCAGGAGGAGGTCCTGAAGAGCAACAACTTGCCAATGAAATGGCAGACGCATTCCTCTCTGACGTCCTACCAGAGAATATCTTCTCGTCGCCGAAAGCTGGAACTGGTAAGATAACATTTCTTGTAAACTTTATCAAACTTTAATTCAAAAATTAGATAATGTACATAGTATATTTTTTGTAAATTCTAAGATGCATTATTTAAAGACCCTTCTATAAGTAAAAACTTCCATTAATCTTCCTGTCTTGTTACACTTTCGATAACCTACAACTGCAATTAGTCCAGTTAATCTAGTCTCTACTGCAATAGAAATTAACAACAGTTTGTGACTACTTAATACGATATTTGCCACATTCTTTGGGCAAGAGCAGAAGATGCTTTAAAGCATGCTGACTCTAATCGGATGTGGCCACATGAAATCCCTGCATTAATCCCAGATGATTTCTGTATAAGTCATTTGATTCAAGCATGGGAAACAAAAATCTTCCTAACTTATGGGCTATTGATATGTGTGATTTATTAGTCCGTTAATCGTTATCATTATTCAAATTGCATCATTGCAATAGAGGGAAGGGCGGGCGCAGTTAGCGCGCCATCGTACTTTTTCTAAATTCACTACAAATTCTTATATCGAGTATTAACCTTCTCTTTTATTCTACTCCTCTTTCTGGAGCTAGACTACACATTTACCTAACTACCACCTGCTTCTATTCTTACGCTAACGGTGTAAAAACTGTTATCCGTCCCAAGTTCGCCACCGAATTGACGAGGTCCTGATAGTATACCGGGACCTCCTTGCGCTTTATCCCCTTCAGAATCTTCTCTTGCGCATCGTCATGAAAGGACATATTACCTATAAAGGGTTTGGCGACTTATGTCAAATATTCAATACGTGGTTACGTCCAGCAACGGTAAACGTCCAATTGTTACACCGTGCCGTCCAGCAACGTTTATTCAAAATGAAATATGTCAAATTGCCCAGAATTAAAAATGAATAATACGAATAAGGAAATGTGTCCAATGTGAGCCATATGATGGTCTAAACATGTATTACGGTCCGAGACCACTCGTGGATTAAAATACCACTTCTATGATAATCAAAATCTTCATTTCCACGCGTGCAATGCTGCGAGCAAGAGCTAGTGTATATAACATTTCATGATACGATACGGTCTTGGCTTTACTATCTATCAAAGAAGTCTTTACATAATATCGTAATTCAATATTGACACTTCATTTGTGCATAATAGAAGTAAATAATTAGGAAGCAATATAAAACTGGACAGTATTCAGTTAGGATAATAATCAATTACATATAGCACCAGTCATCACATTTGAGATTGCTTATGAAGCTGGCTCTACACTCACACAATGAAGCCCCGCGAACAGCCGCGAACGCGAGTGTAAATTGTTTTCGCAACTTGTTTCGTGTTAACGGTTCTTGCTTCCCGGTCGTAGTTGTGAGCTGTGTCACCGTCAAAGGGTTCGCGAGCGAGTACCGCGAACGCTCTCGCACCGCTCGCGAATGACTGAACAATATGAGTTTAGAGAAGTATTCCCGCCGCATGCAGGTTCAGCGTGAATCCTGACCGTGACTTCACGGCGTGAATGTAAAGCCGGCATAAAAAATAAATGAACCCTAACAAGACGTTTTATTTAACATTAATCTAACTAAATACACGTGTGTATATATCAGGCATGTGGGCGTCGCAAGTGCGCGTGGTGGACATGAGCGGCGGCGGCACGTTGTATCAGCTGCCGCTGGAGCAGAACGAGGCAGCGGTGAGCGCGTGCGTGGTGCGCTGGGCCGCCCACGGAGACCGCCCCCCATTACATCTCGTGCTAGGCGTCGCCAAGGACGTGGTGCTCTCACCAAGAAGCGCGCAGGGCTCTCTGCACGTTTATAAGGTACTTATATTTGTGTTCACAGAAGGATGGAGTGGTGATATTCTAAAACAGGCTGATGCCATAAGATCAATTACGAATACGATTATTTGATTTGTAATAGTACTGTGTAAATAAATCATTAGCGACAATAATAGATTCAATTTTGTCAACAGATATACAGTACCACGGGAAAATTAGAGCTAGTTCACAAAACGCCCATAGACGAGTATCCTGGCGCTATAGCCGCATTCAACGGGAAACTACTCGCCGGCGTAGGCAGAATGCTCCGTTTATACGACATCGGACGACGGAAATTATTACGCAAATGCGAAAACAGACACATTCCAAACCTTATAGCAGACATTAAAACCATCGGCCAGAGGATATACGTTTCAGATGTACAAGAGTCTGTATTCTGTGTGAAATACAAAAAGAGGGAGAACCAGCTAATAATATTCGCCGATGATACGAATCCGAGATGGATCACAAATAGTTGCATATTGGATTATGATACAGTCGCGATGGCGGATAAGTTTGGCAATATTGCAGTGATGAGGCTGCCTCAGTCCGTCTCGGATGATGTAGACGAGGACCCTACTGGAAACAAGGCCTTGTGGGACAGAGGTGGGTAATGCTCTATTAATAGATAAGAAAGTCGCATTTCTAATTTACTCATTTATTTCAAAGAAATCGCGATCAGTGTTTTCTAAATTCGGAATATTTTCTACCTTTTGACAATCTGAAACATAATCAGTTTATGAATAGAATATAGCGAAATTTGTATACAAACAATTTTTCTGTATCTCTGTTGAGCCAAAAAAATAAACAATTATCGAAAAAATTTACTTAGTATTTATTTTATTAAATTCTCAAAAAAAAATTGACCCTCAATATATATTATAAAAACTATATGCTAGGTATTGGAGAGGACTCGTTGAGCATTACATCTTTTAAATATTTTTTTAAAACTTACAAAAAATAGGGAAAACTCCCGAAATTCAGTCTTTCTAAATGGGTCAATCTAACTAATTCTAATGATGATACTCAATAAAATCACACATGCTAGACTTATGAACAGCAATGATTCTACACTTCAATCTGATTAAACCTTTATTAAAAACCTTTACTCGCAAATTATACAACTTATACTCAACATTATACTCATACCAACAGGTCTACTAAACGGTGCGTCACAGAAGGGTGAAATTACCGTGAACTTCCACGTGGGGGAGACTGTGACGTCACTACAGAGAGCTACCCTTATTCCCGGCGGTTCGGAAGCGTTATTGTACGCGACAATAAGTGGGGCCCTCGGGGTATTGCTGCCATTCACTTCCCGGGAAGACCATGACTTCTTCCAACATCTGGAGATGCACATGAGAAGTGAAAACCCGCCGCTGTGTGGCAGAGACCATTTGTCGTTCAGAAGTTATTACTATCCAGTGAAGGTGAGTTACAAATCTTTAAGCGTTTTTCCCACTTACTTTATCCTAGGCATGCCAGCGACTTCGTCCGCCTCAACTTTAGAGTGATTCCCGCGGGAATTCTACAACAGATCGGGATAAAATATACCTTTAATTTTAACCGGCACATAGCTATAATTATGCCAAGCTTCATTAAATTCTCTCCAGTGGTTTTTCACGCATTCGTACAGACACACAGACAACAATTCTAAAAAACCTTGTTTTAGGATCTGTATTGTTTGTAGAATGCACTGCAATGATTTTTTTTTAATTAAAATATTTCATCAACAGACTACTGTTGCGTTTTTATTATATGCACGTATAGCTCTCAACGTGAAGTAACTGCCTCTTTTCAGCCAGCTCATTATCTGTTGTTGGTGTAGCAAACTCAAAACGTTCCAGTCAAATAATAGTACCTACATTGTTCACCAACGGGAGAAAGTGACCGATTACCAACGAGGGTGTAGTTTGAGCCTTAATACACACGAGTTGGGAATCGCACTGTCTTCAGAGTGATAAATAGTGCTTTATACCACACCTACGAGGAAAATAAAAAACAAAATCTTTATTAATTGAAGTGGATTTCTCAGGCAATGGGTTCTCAATAACTGCTTGGGCAGTTTCTTTTAATTCTGGTGACGTCATCAAAACTTCACTTTCACTACTAGACGACATTTCGAGTAGAATATATTAAACACAAATTGAAAATTCATTAAGAAAAAGAAAGCAATTCGCGCGCGCGCGATTTACCGAAAAATAAGAAACTATGTACCGGAAAAATTTATTAGGATGGTTCAAGAACACTTTATGTAGATTTGTTCTTGAACAAATCTACATTCTTTTTAATTTCTAGTCCTATAATAGTCTAGTACGTCTATTTCTAGTTTTTCATTTAGAAAATATTTAAAAAAAATCGCTATATATATAAAATTCTCGTGTCACAATGTTCGTTCCCGTACTCCTCCGAAACGGCTTGACCGATTCTCATGAAATTTTGTGAGCATATTGATTAGGTCTGAGAATCGGCCAACATCTATTTTTCATACCCCTTAGTGATAAGGGTTGTCCACCCTTAGCGCCATCTGTTGGGCAGCCACAGCAACGCGTGGCCGGGCACAGCTAGTATTACTATAAGAGTGTGCGTTTCCATACACAAGAGTTTTTACTTTAAATTTATCTATTTATTGCACATAGGTTCCAAAAATGAAGTCATTATTAAAGTTAAAGTTCATTATTATATAGGTCATTATTACATGTATAGTTTACGGAATCATAAAATGGGTGATAATTGTTATCCAAAACAATTTTTAATTCTTGTAAAGGGCCTTTCAATAAGTGCCCTCTAGTTTTAAATATAAATAAAACAAGTTGTATATTCGATACCGCTGTTTTTTTATTTGGAAAGGCAATCGACAGCATTAATTATTATTATGGAATATGATATCGGGCAAATGGCCGCCCTGCCCTGGTTGGCTACGTTGAGGCGCGCATTCTGGAGGTCCAATTTTCGATGACTATCGCATAAATCGGGCTCGATTTCATTAATGACACAGGTGATGTTGGCCTTTAAGGCATCAAACTTAAACTTTGCTGGGGTTTAACGTAACCCCACAATAAAAAGTCTTAGGGCGTTAGATCACACGATCTCGGTGGCCAGTTGATGTCCCCGCCTCGGCGAGGATAATAGAGCCTGCGAACTTGTGCAGAATGTCCATTATTGCATGGCGCTGTCTGATACGTGGCGCAGTCTTGTTGAGATCTGCTCTTGACTGGCTCTGCCCAGTCTGCGTTGACTGGAATGCGCTGAGTCGAGTCGAAACGCGCTGCCGTAGAAATATGAGATTCGCCTCGGCCGGCGCGTCCACAATCGACACAGTTTCATAGTAAATATATGTAGGCGAATATTTGTGACTATTCGGCGATTGTGACTATTCGGCGACTCTAATGGACGCTAGCCCATAAATCCACAGTAAGTCAACAGGCGGCCTCCTGCTGAGGGCGCCTGTGTTACACTTGTGGTAGAGTATCGGACGCCAGAAGGCGGCGCGTTCGCTGCCGTTGTGGCGGCGGCGCGCTGCCCGCGGCGGACGGCTTCCTGAGAGTCGGACGCGACACTCTTGACGCGCCCGTAGTATATGGAATATACATTTATATCTTCCTCACTCTTCCCGTGGCTGTCATAAAAGGCGACTAAGGGATAACTAAAGTCGCTACTACAAGCGCTGACTAACTACACCAACTAAAAGAGTGGACCAACCCGCGTGGCTAGCGTGCCGTTTAATACATCCCTCGTGAACAAGACGATGCATATGATAAAGCTCGTACCCAGTAGTGGACGAAAAATGGCTAATTACGATTATTCATATACGCAGTTACTTCACTCACGTGGACTGAATACAGTTCAGTTGTGATTACATACAAAATGTCACCTGTATTTTAGCTCCATGACACAATTTTGAAAAAAAGGTAAAACTTGTTTAATTATTAGAATACCAAATTTCAGGTTAATAGCAGTATCTAATAACTTTTTCCATACTTTCGCATCCCGTTTTTACCCCATTAGGGGTTGATTTCAAGATATCCTTTCTTGTTAATTTTTTGTTATAAAAAGAAGACTTCAAATATCTATATAGACAATCTTGAAACAGCAAATCTTAACCAAAATCAATAAAGTCCCTTTGCTCAGATTACATCACATTTTACCAGGCTAAAACGATATGCGCGATGTATTACATACGCTGTTGCGAAATTCACTTCAGTTTCACTCATTGCGTTGTTTTTTATTTTATACAATTTATGCATATATTTGTTGCAGAACGTGATTGACGGAGATCTGTGTGAACAGTTCAACTCATTGGAGCCAGCGAAACAGAAAGCGATCGCCGGCGACATGGAGCGGACTCCCGCCGAAGTGTCCAAGAAACTTGAAGACATTAGAACTAGATACGCTTTTTAGATTACTGTTCATCATAGTGATTGTACCTTTATCTATAAGAATAATAAACATTTTAAGTTATACCAGTTCTGACCTTTTCATTGGAATCCCTAAATATCGAAGTATTTAAATTCAAAAATCTAAATATATTTTTTTTCCAAATAAGCACTTGTTTGTCCTAATACCAATTTGCTCAGAAGTTGACATTAGTATCGTCGATCATCCAAAATACATTATTAATATCAGGGTGTCCACATCCTGGGAAATTGGAGAAGCTCTGATATCTACCTAATAAAATACCCATCAAAATCTAAGAGGATCAATTTCATTAATAAAACTAACTGAAAGTTGATTGTTGAATAATATTATAATACATATTTGCATCTCCAGTCACGATTTTTAAGGTTTATTTTGTTTTTTTTCCAAAACTGGGAAGCATTATTCAGAAACGATTTCATGTAGTTAAAATCTACATTTCTGTGGTGCACGGCCACTTTATCTTCAATTGTTCTTTTGCGTGAGGTATCATTGATGCAGAAATACTTTCATACATGCTATTCTCATACGGGCATCCTAGTAAAGCGTTATTAACTTACTTTCGTAATTTTAGTAATGGTCAGCAATAGAGATTCAGATAACTAGTGCAAAGAAGATTTACCTAATTACTCTACTGCCAAAATGTCTATTAACCAACTGCTTATTGAATTTCCACACATCCTAAGCTTCATTACGAAAACTATTAAACAACAAACGCGAGTTTTAAGAAAATATATGTAACAAAATTAAGTTTTATTAACTACATTTTATTAACATTCTAGGTTAAAGGATATTGTTTAGTATCGTATATAACAATTACCGGATGATTATAATATTACAGTAAGCCTCTAAATAGTTTTAATTAGTTGCGTAATGCCAAGCATATTGCGATAGTGTTTTGCACCTAACAACCGTTAACTTATTTAACGTTTAACTACTTTTGTAGGCAGGTACCGTTTTCTCAAACGCTTTCACATTTTATAATATGTTTATGTAAATGCTTGATTTAACTATTTCAGTACAATGGAATTATAAAGCCGAATTGGTGTACAAGCTTTATTATTCACTGAACTAAACTTTCTTCGAACAATTTTTAAATACGTATTTGAAAACTAAATAAATTATTTTAAATAATGAAATATGGTATTTATAATAAAGTTATTTTTGGTGGGTACACAGCTGTTTATTTGCCTTGTTCCGATAATGACATTTACATAAAAGTAAATATTGTGAGACCAAAACCACAGATTAACTCCTAGAACGTAACCTAGGAGAAACGGACAATAGGTTTCGGGGCGATTTCATCTATTTATTCACCAATCCGCACATTATTCGATCCGCGTGGATAGTTTTTCCCGAAGCGCCCTTACAATTCTCCATTGATTATAGCACGTGGAAGCCTGCACACTGCAGTGAAGGGTTATTTATAGCATAAGAATATAATAACTACTTTATTCTTATGGTTATAGCCAGTACCGATTACCTACAGACACATTTTACAATTACATTTTATGAGACCTACCTAGCCAGCTTAGCTGCAGAATCTGATTTTGAGTACGATTTAGTTTTTTTCTCTTTATATATGGCAATAGTGTAATTAGCACGTTCTGCCAGTATCAAGCTTTCTTCGTATTAAACGTATTCGTATTTCAAAGTCTAAAACGTATCCTGTCAATGTCCAGTCCCGTCGAAGTAAGTCTGAAATCGCTCAGTAAAGTGATAATATGTTTACTGAGGAGGACAGAAAGGCCTCTTTGGAAGCACACGAAAAGCGCAGTTTTATTTGATTATCACAAACATTACGCACAAAAAACACTTTAAAGTTTAATAAACTTTAAAGTAAACTATTAAATCACTAAATGCACTCACTATACACATTTTTTATAATAAATCAAACAAACTCAACATCACCTCGAGTTCCCGCCAAAAAGTCAATCATTTTATTATAGCGAATAAAAAAATAATTGATTAGATTTGCCTACGCCCCAGAGTAATACCCACGAATTTCAATATATCCCGCGGGAACTGTTTATTATCCCGAAAAGAAAATGTAGCCTATGTACTTTTCGTGGTCCCTCGGATGGTCGGTGCAAAATTTCAGCACGATTAGTCCGTCAGCTGTTGCGTGAAAGCATTTCAAACAAACATAGTTTAATTTTTATGTATTAGTAAAGATAAGGACGTATGTGTCCCGAGGTGTCATCCCTCATTGTCACTATTGGCCCTTAACCAAACAAGTTTACGACCACTGCTACATACTCATTACAGTAATTCCTTCTGACCTTACTTATTGCTTTTCTTAACTAAAGCAATGTCAGAATTATTTCTGAAATTATTCAGATTATGAAATTACTACGCCTAATAAAGTATTTACATTGATTGATTGATTGATACATTGAGAGAGGTGCGCAAGTACCACATGTACTTTCGCCTGCCAGTCGTTTATAATAAATGTTTACCCTATCCATCGGAGGTCGAGAACCTTACCTAATTCATTAATCATTTCTCCTAAAATTAATATTACGTACAAAGCTGTTACATCGCAATATATTAAGTAGGCAGCTACTTATTTGTAATTTTTAGCTTGCGAAGTGTAAATCGAAGTACGAGTAATATCAATTTTTTTATTATTTCCTGTTTTATTATTCATTTTCATAGTAAACGTTTACCGTATAGTAACCACAGCCGCTTATTCGTTAAAAGTACCCATATTATTCAGATGATGTCATTTGCAACATCACGCTACTTTCTTTGTATGAGAATTGAATACTAACATGAACAACAAGAACTCTAGAAGCCCTCAATCGCGGTTCTTAACCATATTCAGGTAGATACCCACTTACATAAAATACACATAAGGCATTTTGAAAACCCGCGGCATATAATTAATCTTCCCCATAACAATTTTCGCGTCACCGCGTGGCCTAAAATGCAAATAAAGATAAATATTCCTTTCAGTTCCTTGTGAGCACGTGAAACAAACGTTACTATGACTACAATATCGACCGGCGGCTTTTCCGAGGCTTTCCTCTGAAATACTCACATTCGCGTGACGACCGCCCACTGAAACAATAAGGGCTAAAAAGTCTAGAGATCTAGATAAGCGGCGGACTACTTAGTCTGACCCGAAATTATATTTGGCCAATAATGTGTTAGACGTAACCGGCCTGTTACGGGTCGCTGACGTGTGCATGGTGCCGTTAATTTTAAAATGCATGCGTATTGTTTATTGTCCGTGGGATAGAATCAGTCGGAAGCGCAGCGCTGACCCCGGCAGCATCGGACAATGAATGCACGCGCGAAGCGAACCGAGACGCGGCAGCTCGGTGGATCTGCTTTTAAAAAAAATATCACTCTAGAGCACTCATTAGCCGGTGCACCGTAACTGCGCTGCGGTTAAAAGAAACGCAACGTGTGTGCAATACGCGCATTAGAAAGTGTAATGTTTAGTGTTGTGCGAATGCGATGCTGTCCGTAAGCAAGCCGGCTTCGCTTGTCCAACAGAAGAAGCAACAGTGGGCGCGGGAGAGAGGTGCGTAACTATTCACAAGCGCATGCTTGTCTGTCTGTATGTTACCCGTGAAGAGCGCGCCGCCGCCGCCGGTGCGGTGCATGGTGCATGCTCGCACGTCGCATCACGCTCGTTTACCATTTTAGTATTTTGCAACAAAATTCACGGTTGTGATTTCGTCAAGGCGTTTAACGAGGTAGGTCACTCGTGGCTTTGATACATTAAGTCAGTATCTAAACGACATACGCGTGCGGCAGAATAATTTTGAAATCATATCACCGGTAAGTAACCAATTTTCATTTTTCACAGGCACGACTAAATATTGCGACCTGAGTTGTAACTCGATTCATTCAAATATCATTAATTAAAATTTACTTGCGAATATGTAGGCAATTTTATGGTCTAGGTGTGTGATATCCTGAACTTAGTTCCACTGTATTTTTTTTATGATATGTTACGTTAGTTATGAAGTAGTCCATAATTTAGTAATACAATTTCGGTACCTATCCATTTTATGTTTATTTCTTATAATTAAGTCTTTCTGTATTATTGTCGTTCCTAATGAAACCACATCAAAATCGGTTCAATAGTTTTTAAGTATCTGTATCACAGCCCTTTATAAGTTTACCTCGGTAGGTATCATAATTTAAATAAGTGAATTTATTTTTTGAAACAGCAGCAGACCTATGGGCCTTGTTTCTCCAACTACGCTCTCTTTTTTGAGAACTTTTGCTTGTACAAATATTCTCATATCGATGTTGTCCAAAACTCTATGGATCCTAAAGCTATTCTAAAAAATATTCTGAAAGTGAGAGAATTTGAAAACAAAATGCATTTTTTTAAACGTTTTCACATAAAGCATTTGAATCGACACTTCTACACGGCTATCGATGTAAAAGTTCTTGTGTCAGCATCAATCTAATGAATCAAGACTTGACGAAAACATTTGTTTTCTCGTCTTGAAAATGGTATTTCAACCTATACGTTTTATAAATTTATATATCAAATAGTGATGCAAGAATATAAATAAGTACAAGGGTGGATTCTCATTTATAAACGTCAAAATAAATATAATTGGATAGTTCCTGGTTAGAAAGAGATTCTATTGTGCCTACCCCGCGACTCCATGTCAAACCGACAGTAGGTAGGTATGTCATGTTAAAATTACATATATTTTAACACGAAATGAGACAATATTGGCATCTTTCGTTTTAACCTGTCAAGCAATGACCTTCGACCTTTCTATTGTTTGCTGGGATGTATACATACCTAAAAGTGAATCCGCCTCTGTATGAGTAGAAATATTTCTAACTATAGGATGCGTAGAAATTGTTTGTGGTAAAAATTCAAAAAGAAGCCATTTATCTAATGCTGAATCCTGGTGGACGTTTACCAATATACAGCAGTGAGAACACACAAGCTGGTGTTTATAGTATGGTACGGGCATTACTTACTTGGAACGCTATTTACATCTTTACGACGTACAGTCTGCATCACGGCATCACGCTAATGTACCCAAAACCATTTGATTCTAGTCCCAATGCTTTAAGGTGCCTATGGGTATAGGCAGGCCCAGTAATAAGGGGGGTAACCGGTACAGCCCCAACCGGCCCCTGGACTTTAGGGGGTACCTACCATGTAATACGTTATGAAGGTAAGCTATGTTTAGTAGGCTATTACTTGCTACTACATACACTACCAGTCGTAGAACTAGGGACCAGGAGGCCAGGAGGGCGCACATGGAAATCAAAGTAACGGCCCCAACATTTCTTTCGCCAGGCCTGGGTGTATATTGACCTGTTGCAGATTTACAACCAATAGGTATTAGTTTGATTAATTCAATATCATATTCGCAACCGGTGGATTAATACATGTTTGTAAATAATTTACGGTAATTCGCCCAAATTTCAAGGTAAGAGATTATTGTACAATATCCATTGTACTAAATGGAGGCAATTAATCGATTTCCTGAGTCACGATTATATGACAATGGCGCACTTCCCAATAATTGTTGTTTTATACAATTGCTTATGACAATGTCGTGGGCGGTAGTTGGCACTGGGTCGATGAAATAGCCACGCACCCTTCAACCGTCAAGGTTATAGCTTAAAAGCCTTATATTTTATTTATATACTTACGAGGGGTTGTCAAAAAGTTCGCGAAATGGAGGAGATTTGAGGAGTTGTCACAGTACTAGTTGAGTGATTCATAATTAGTATATACACCAAGTTTCGGCGACATTGTGTTATTAAGCTCTGAGATATCACCGAGTAAGCAATCTGTAAGAAATCGTCAAAAACGAAGAAACTTGAATATCACGCAGTCATTAAATTCCTTACGAAGCAAAGAAAAATCCTCAGACTATTTTAGATGAGATGTTGGCAGTTTACTGGGACTCTTGGCCTGGAAAAACAACGATTTACAGACGGCATGGTCTTTTCAAGCAAGACCCAGACTCGATTGAAGACGAGCCCCTCGGCCCCGGCCGGGCCGCCCTATTGGCACCACTACTGAGGAAATTGTCCAAAAGTCCAAAAAATTATACTGGCGGGATGCCCGTCTGAAAAAGAAACAATTTACAGAAATGGTTAGAGTATCAGACAACCATTTTGAATATCCTCCATAACCATCTTAGAATGACAAAGCACAAGATGGGTGCCCAGAATGCTCACGCCGCTCCAAAAACAACTCGAAAACTTTTGTTCATCACTATGAGCCTGAGTCTAAGCAAAACTCAATGCAATGGCATAAAAGGGCACACATCCTCCCAAAAAATTCAAGGTGTGGCCGTCGGCCGGAAAGCTCATGGCTACTATTTTTTGAGATACCGAGGGTATACTGTTGATAGATTACAAAACAAAGGGTATGAATACAACCGGATAATCCTACGCTTGCCTGCTGGAACGATTGAAGGAGGCAGTGAAGGAAAAAAGAGAGGAGAATGGTCCAATGTTGTGCTGCCTCGCACTACAATGCACCGACTATATAGCGACTATGCTCTCATACTTTTCAATCATTGGGCGGAGGTGTTCTGGTGGTAGTCAAGCGAGCTTTATTTGCTTCTGAAAGACTGGAATGACGTAGCTCCTCTGAAGAGATATGGATAACAACAAAACATAGGTTAAAGACCCCTAAAATTTCTTATAATAGACACATGTGTACCTACCTACCATATATTTATGTACCGAAAATGGCGGTAAAACTTTTTACATGCAAATCAAAAATTGCATGATATTGTATTATCAAATCCACTTGACAAATTTATTATCACAGGTGACTTCAATCTCAGTAACATTAAATGGAATAATACAGGGGACGAAAGTGATACCTGGGTGAAGGAAGCACAAAATACTTTCATTGATTGAAACTTGATGCTAGGTACCTGCAATCTCAACCAATACAGTAATGAATTAAACTGCAATTCACGTATTCTTCACTAGTGTATTCTTCGTACACTGGTTCTTGTACTTTCCAATGGGCCATTGCAGGTAACAGCTTCCCATGATCCTTTGGTACCTAAAATGACCACAAATCATTGATCACAAACGTCGATTTCGTTCAATATCATACACTTCAAAATCAGTCCAAGCCAAAATATTTATTTCATCGTGGTGATTATAAAACTATCTCCCTTGCTCTTAAAGAGATCAATTGGATTGCACTGCTTTCATCACCGTCTTTAGATGATGCGATGCTACAGGAGCCTTCTATAGCGAGCTATATAAATGTCGTGACAAATATATACCCACAAAAACAATAAAGACCCATCCTACATGGTTTAGTACTGCATTAATTAAAGTCCTAAAGGAGAAAACAAAATATGTATCACCGTAGATATAAGATTTAACGAGATTGACTATGCAACATTTTCTTTACGTAGTCTTGGAGGAAGGAGGCTGAATGTTTTAAACGCTACGTCGAAAGATGAAAACTCCATTATCAAGGATCCCAAAACCTTTTGGACATACGTAAAAAGTAAATACAATTCATCTGCTCTCCGAAACCCAAGCAAGACCACTCCCAAGTACAGGCTATTTGTAACAATATTTTACCTCATACTTCCACTCTACCTTCGGCAAACCTGACATCTCCCATGCGACCTTTGATTCCAGTCACAACGTTTCCTCTCCCTGTAACATAGGTAATATTGTAATTAAACACAATTAGATACTAAAACAACTGAAATCTCTAGATTAATCTAAATTCGGAGGTCCTGACCTTATAACACCTATCTTTATTAGTGAATGTGCCGACAGTATGTTGACACCGTTATATATATTTCTTAAAAGATCGCTATCTGAAGGAATCGTTCCCGTGACATGGAAGTCTGCATTTGTCACGCCGATCTACAGGAAAAGGGACAGATCAAATATTGAGAATTATAGACCAATTAGTAAATTATGTCTTTTTGCCAAAATTCTAGAACGAATTGGTTAGTGTTATTCATCACATAAAGACTCATTTGAAGGTCGGGATAGATTCCTCCAAAAGCGTTCGACAGTGTCTAATTTGGTGTGTTACAATTCTAGTTTTAAAGATTTTGCGACTTCCTGTTATACTAAAAATCGAGGAATCAAAACTACCGAGGGTTGAACACTAAAAATTATACACGAATTAGCAGGATAAATGAAAATTACCATGTCGTATACATAATTTGTTTTTTTTAAGATATCTAGAAATATGTCAGGCCAGAAACTTTTGGACCCCACTGGTACTTCTATGAAAAAGAGAAAATATATTCTGGACCGAATGTTGTCATTCCAAATTCCAACACAACGAAATCCACCCTGGGGACCACCCGTCCAACCTTTCAGCCAATGGTGTCAATATTATGGTACACTTTTCATATTGCCCAATAGCCCAGAATTTGAAATAATATGAGAATTAACTGCTACGTACTAACATTAAAATTATTAGTTTGCTAAATACGACTACTATTAATTGTATCTACATTATTATTAAAGTAGTAATTGACTGCTCCAATTATATAATGGGCATGTAATCTAGACTTGTAAACCTCTAATACCTAGGTACTATAGACAACAATGAACTCGAACGTGGATTTGAACGTCTATCTGAGGAGTAATGTTTTTAGTTAAAAATAAACATAGACTAAGAATTAATATTCTCGTAATTAATTTTTCTCCTACTTGCTCGGAAATGGCTTCATTATTTTAAAAAAAGAATACGGCAATCGGCTCTTTTCTGTACGCACGCCAGCAATTTCCAACACGACAATAATAGAGATTGCTGGACAGTAGCGAGGTTATTTTTAGTGCACACTAACATAAATTAGGTTTTTAGGTACACGATATTTATTATTATAAAGGCTGAATATGTATTTCTTTTCAAAAGTTTAAAAAAATAACAAATTGTCGAATTGGCAGGAATGAAACTTCTGTTAAAATTTAAAAGAACTCAGCTTCGCCTCGTCCTTTTAAAATCACTTCGTAAGGACTTGGCTTCGCCTCGTCCTTCCAATATTACTCGGCCGTCAATTGCTTTATTTCGGGCCTAGACAGTAATGTACTATTACTCGTTCCTGTGCTAATGCTTAGGTATGAGTAAAATTAACGTTGACTTGTACTTGTCTGGAACTTTGTCAGACGACCGGACGGACATCACTGAGGTAATTTATGCATTAATTGCCATATTACCTTAACATTTTATATTGCATATATGACATATATCTAACCGACAAGGTTTTAAATCAAGTAACGTATCATACATAGCGTTAAGTAATAAAAACTGAACATGCTCCGCTCGCTAATTCTATGTGCACGAGAGCGTATCGACGCAAACAAAATATTCCATTATTAGCTCGACGGACAGTTGTTTTTAATTTATTACCCGTTACTTTACCCACATTCATAAAATAAGCAAGGTCTAACAGTCCGCTTACAAAAATCATTGAATTACAAATTACAAAAAATTTCACGCACTCCTGTCAACAGAATCCTGAAACAGCGAAAAAGTCTTTCAGGCGAAAAAGTCCATACTATAAAGTCGCTATGCTCAGATAACATCACATTTAAGGTGGCATAAAGTCTACAGTAAGTTAGTTTGCTTACTATGAGTAAGCAAATTATGTGCCATATCTTTTACAGCCGCTAAATTGAAACAAATGAACAGAATGAAATGAATCAATGAAATGTATGTGTGAATCAAACTTTGACCTTTTCGTAAGCTCATTGTTCTGCGACTCTTGAGTGCGCAACGTCTCCGCAAACTATTTGCAAGCAATTTATGATTTGGCGTATCGCTGCCGGCAAACTGGTGGGTAACTGAATATTATTAGCCTAATCAATATATAGTCTTATGGTTTAGTAGGTAGGTGCCTACTTGCAACATTCGTACAAAGAGTATCCACATCTGTGAAATAATAGAAACTCCTATGTTAACACAAAAGCCCTTACATAAAAGTATCGCTTTGTGGTAGACAAATCAATACGACGACAAATACGAAAAGCGTCCGGTAAGCACATGGCACGATTCCTCAATTAAAATGTATGAATCAAAAGAGGGGCGTTGTATTCTAACAATGGACACATTATTATTAGGTACCTACTTAAAGGCCTAGTTATCTAGGACTTCGATAAATTAAGGCGACACGTGAACTGACACTATGATTGCATTGTTTTTAAGTGTCGCAATTGTAAGTTGTAAGTAAACTCGCCAACATACTGTACAGTACTTATCAAATATAGATACATTTAGTATTAAATTTTTGAGCTTAAAATTTCTTTCTTTTTTATTTATTAAAAAGTAAAACAAAAACATTGTTTGTATTAAAATATTCGCTCAATTTTTATTTTAATTAACTCAGAATCATGAACGGTATCCATGGTTTCAGTCTTCGGGAATGATCGAACACGGCCTGTATAATATAAACTATTCCCGATACAAACTAGGGTTGGTTTTTCCCCTCTGAAAGTTTGAGGAACAATTTATAAAAATGATCTGCCGCTTTCTTTGCATGTTTTATCGACATAACTGAAAAGCCTTTGTTTGTTAAAACCCTCTTTTCCGGACCGATTGAATGGTTAGTTAATTCTTCAACGACTGTTGTCATGGAAGGTACCTTATATCTAACTACTTTTGTGCTTATACGTTTTATAAATTAAATAGGTAGGTACCTATTAACCAACTTAGTAAAATCACAACTATGCTAATTTTACATTATCACTCAATTATATTTACAGAGGAAATGTCTCATCTTTATCTGCCATGGGGTTCTGGAGAGCGATACACCAATCGCCTGCAGGTGCGGAATCAGTTCGCAAGCACGCTTGAACTTCATAAACAATCATCATATGAGTATCAGGAGCCCATACAACGTCAAAGGAGTCCCAGCTTACCACCTATACATCATGCAGAGTCTGAGAAACCGCCTATAAAAGAAGACTTCAGAAGGGCTAAAGAAGTTTTAAACCGCAACATTCCAAGTGCGAAAAGATTTGCGTTTTACGACGAGGATGGAGAGGGCGACACGTCTGGCTATGGAAGTGAAACTGTAAACCACATGAATATCAGAAACCAGAATGAAGTAATTCGTGATGTTAGCGCTCGTAATCCTGTTATGGCGTGGCAACAAGATTCTAAAGATAGGTAAGCAAATACCAGCTTGATACTATTCTGATAAGTGCCTTCACCTACTTATGGTGTATTGTTTAAAAATAACACGCATTTTTCCCATAGTCACGACATGGTATTCAAATCACGATATTATGGCGAGAACGAGAGTATTACAGTAATATTGATCAAAATAAAAGTAATAGGTACATATTTGGGGTCACAAGAATCGATCTTAAACTTTTATAAACACCAGGAACCGTCCTACAAGTGGTGGCCGGTCAACGGGTACGGATGGCGCGTGGTCTGCCCGCAGTCCTCGTGGCAATACGGCTGAAGAAGGACGGCCGCGCTGGGGTGACCGAGGAGTCGCTACTGGCAGACTGTGGGAACCTACTGCTCCTAATGCTAGATTACCACAGGTTCCAAATCAATAAATACATATATATATATATATATACATACTGAATAATTATACATTTATCACATGTTAATCTTTCTTATTACTTTCTCGTTATTAAAATGACGTATATAATTAGTCATTATATCGATATAATTATTATTATTATTTATTATTATGGGTACAGATGCAAAATCAAAAGAAAGGCACACCTTCGTGGGTGGAGCGTGGTTTGAATATGATAGAAAATACAGCGGAAGTTCTAGTCATCGACCAAAGAAGTTCGACAAATTCTGGATTCGAATGTGATAGGTCTTCTTGTAATGGAAGCGATGAAGGGAGGTATGTACTCGTAGTTATAACTTTTTATGTATTCCGATACATTAAAATATAAAATATATTTTGCTGATTACAGAACATTTCTCAGGGGACAAAACGTTCCTCTAGAACCGGAAATCAAAGCGCAACGGGAAAACAAACGCATAAAAGCTTTAGAATTACAATCAGCAATATTGAGTCAACTAGAAGATCGTGAAAAACGAAAACAAGAGGAAAGGGAAAGAAAGCTAAGAGAAGAGCGTTTAGAAGAATTACGCTTACAAAGGCAGCAGGAAGAAGACAGAATAAGATTTGAACAAGAGAGGAGAAAAATTGAAGAGAAACAGATATTAGAAGAAAGAAAGTTAGAAGCCCTTAAGAAAGCGTTTGAAGATGCAGAAAGAAAAGCCAAACTAGAGAAGGAGAAAAGGTTTACTTGTCATAAACAAGTTTTAAATCCAACAGTTCCCAATGAAAGTAAACCGAAAGAAGAAGAAAATACAAAAGAACCAGTACAATACTGTGAAACAGTAAGTCCTACTAAAACCAGCAGAACTTATGACATTCATTCGGCAAAAAGTCAAACTAAAATGGAGAGCAGTTCGCAGCAAACCACAGAATTTAATTCGCCTCGATCTGTGGGCCCTGGAAATTTAAATTTATTCATTCACAGTGTGCCACCCCTTGCTCTTACAGATAGTCAATATAACATTGTACCGATTGGTATCAATGGAAATGGCGACATCAATAATGGACAACCGAATAGTTTACAATTAGCACTTTTAGTACCCCAAAACCTAAGTAATAGCCTCCTAAATGTTTCAATAAATTCACTTAATAATTTCATTGAATCGTCAGATTCGGGGAAAGTGCTAACGCCTAGAAAATATAGAGCAGCGAGAACGAAAGATGCATCTACACAAACTGATTTCAATCTTACAAGTACCACGGACAAAGTAATTGAAACTGAAACTCTAGAGAGAAACATAGATAAAAATTATTCAAATATTGATGAGAATGCACCACATGACAGTCATCACAGTACTTTAAAAAAGGACAGGCGATTTCGATCAGAAGAAAGGTATAAAAAAGATTTAGATAATCGGCCAAAATGGGGTGTGAATCGACCGGCTGCACAGTACAAAAAACAAAGTGAGAAAGATCCATTTTACAGTCAAAAAAGGAAAATGCGACAGAAATATCGAACACAAGCAAGACATTACTTGTCACAATCTAGCGATGATAGTCGATCCCCTAGTCCCCCAACCAGGTCAGAGAAAACTACCGAAATTAATTCAAAACAACGTAATTCTTTAAGCCAGTCCTATTGGAGAAATAAACGTTCAAGTCAAGATTTGTCTAAAAGTAGTAATATAACTGAAATTGTGACAAACTTAATGGATGCACACCACGTGGTACAGCCACCTGTCCCCATCAATGAATGCGGTGACAACAAGAAGTCTCCTAAAATGTCCCCATCAAAAAGAATTACTCTTTCGCAAAAGTTTATCAACGACAAATATGGAAATCGAAAACTTTGGATTGATGATGCGAACGAAAGAAATTCTAAATCTTCTTTATTTAATTTAGATAACAGAAAGAAAATTATTGATCAATTAAATACGGCTAAAAGAGATTTATTAGAGAGAAATGAAGATCAATAAAAACATTACCTACTAAAATAAAATTTCGAATATTGTAATTCAAATAGGACTTAAAATATATTTGAATTGTGTTACAAACAAACGTGGCTAGTCGTGCAATATGTAGTTGAGTATAGTTATGTAGATAGATATATACTTAAAATTATTGATTAAACCGTTTCTAGGCTACATGCCAAAGCAAAGTTAGATCGATGATAAGGATTTTATTTTATTAGGAGATACTACGTTGTTCTAAAGAACAATGTCTAAAATAGATGATTTGTTTGATAAAAAGAAGGATGAAGCTCCAATATTAGATTTATCTAAAACTGTGATAAACACAGCTGAGGAATACAGAGCCGTTTTGGATAAAGTACCGGATTTTAAAACAAGACCCGAAAAGGTAAATCGCCATATATGTGTTATTATTATTATTAACCTACATTCCAAATTATTATTTCAATAGTTCAATAGCATTTATAGGTAACATTTGAAAAATCAATAGGTTAAAGTTGAAGACATTAAAATTCGAGACAAACTGGAAGATCAGAAAACCAAGACTTCTCGAAAGGAGATTCGAGCCTATGAAAAATTAGGTACACGTGGATACGAAGAAAAACATTTCACCTTTATGGATCCTATACCAGTAGAAATGCGAGGACTGAAGTTTGAAGAATTGTGTGCTGTTCCCATCGAGTGGCGAATGCTTACTTCAATCCGACCAAAATCAAAATTAGACGAAGAGTACTTTAACAGGTATGTATTACAATTTATACCAACTTGTACATAAAATAACATAAAAGCCTACTGACTATAACGTTACTTTCACGATTTTCAGACTGATTGAACTAGGCAAATCTGAATTACGAACAAAAGCAAGAGACAAAAGAGAATTTGCTAAAAACACTATGATCAGGAAAACAAAAAATCGGTCAGGCGTTACCGAGACTAGAATCGTGTCATGCTTCGAGTGCGGCGAAGAATATTGCAATGGTCAGTTTTAATATTTCTTTTTTAACTAGTTTTAATTTCTCTCGTAGCGTAGCGTAATAGCGGTAAAATAAATTAAATAGTTACAAATTATTTATTACCCATGCGATGGAAACTAAATGGTAATGTTTTCTATTACTAAATTATTAATTGAATTCTTTTCTACAACCAAAGTACCTACCTACACACTGGACTTGATTAAAAATGAGTTCCAGTAGGTTTTTCGGGGTGTAAAAATTAAACTGCAACCTCTTTATCCCCAGTGAATTGCACTAAACACCCCTTGAATTCCTTGTCATTTTCAAGCCGATTTATCGCACATAAAAAAAAGAGAATAAAAGCGGGTAAGCGGTGATTTACCCCTTCCCCCACTTGTATCGAAACAACTTATATCGTTCCTTCATCTATTGTGCAAAAGCTGTCATTTCCACAAATAAACAAGTTGCCACCTCGTCGTGGTCACCTAGTCGCCTTCTGACGGCATTTTGGGGGTTGATTGCAGTACTAAATGTAGATAATCACGTAGTGACTTTGACTAATCTTAAGAGAGGCCTATATTCAAACGTTGTCACAATCTGATGGTATCTTCTTTTCTCTACCTATTTCAAAGGAATCGTAGAAATCAGACTATACTTATACTTGATTTATCCTTAACATTTACATCGGTGCGCCTTAGGATTCCTACAGCCGAGCAAACAATAGACAAACAATAAAAGGTCCAAAGACTTGATTGGTTAATTATTCGCTAACCTCTAATAATAATAATAAATTCATTTATTTCAGGCATTCGGCTACTCTAAGCGTTACATTATGAATTTAAAAATAATATTGAATATGTATACCAGGTAAAATGTGCGTGATCACGAACTACGACATGTTCAATCGCGTTAAAGTGGAGGTGGAGACGAAGACAGCCCGTGTGCAGCCTGCGACCACGCAAGCTATCAGCAAGCTACGCCGACCGCGGCGCCGTGTAAGGCGCAAGCCGCGCAGCAAAAGTGCGGCGCCAACGCAACAGAAACCTAGCAGGAGCAAGTCCGGAGCTAAGAGCGATTCTGAACTGTAGACTCTAAAGTAAACCAATCTGAAATCGAGTTGAGCTGTTGATGCACAGTGTTTTCCATATGCTTTTCCAAGGTTTAATGTGAAGGCCCACCTCAGAAATGAAGCTTAATATCCCCTACGTAAGCTTGTAGTATCCCTTGTATAACGAACTCCTTATTTTAACACTCCTCCATGCCTTAATCCCACATGATGGTGGGGTCAGCCTTCATCGGCGCTTTCCTACACTTCATCAATAATGCCGCGAAACACTAAGCTATTATGTACCCAAGTAAAACAGCTCATAAAACTTCTTATGCATTTTCTTTCGAAAGGGGCTACACATTTTATCCTGTGGTCTCTTTGTAGTGGTGTCATCACAGCTTATAACATCTCGTTGTTCTAATCTGAAGAACTTTGCCTTCTTGGTACTCGTAGTATACCTCAATGAGTTTGTAGCCTTTAATATACCTATAATGAAGGTAAAGGCAATAGATTAATTACTAATAGTACTAAAAAATACTGAAGCAATTATATATGGTATTTTATTTTATTGAGACGGGTCAGTGTGGAAGTCTGAAACTATTAGAAATAGAGAAATTTGTAGGTACTAAGGAAACATGACGTCGATTTTGGTTATGAAAAACTGCATTCAGAATTAAAAAAAACTCGTTCTCAATCGGGATCGAAAACGTTCATTTTCCTTGAAAAAATAGTAAGTTATTTTATGCTAATTGATGGTGTGAGTTGTATGGAATCAATCTTGTAGATATATAAGGAACATTGTGTCTGTGTTTTATGATTTTCTACAATTCTGGAAGTTTGGTGCCTGTTGCTTGTTCTATCTACTGTTATCTGTCATATCAGTTCATATCTATTATTAACATTTCATGTGAAGAGACCACTGCCAACAATTTTATTGATAAAAGGACAATATTAGCGCAATAAAATACTTTTTTTCAGGAGAAATGAAAGACTTCCATATTTACCATTTTGCTCTTACAAAATGTCACAATAAAAACGAAAACAAAAAGCAACATGTTCCTCGAACGAAAATGTTGACAAAAGCCTTCTTATATTTACTCTTTCAATTTTCTTAGCTTCGATTGTAATGTAGATACACTAATATAAAAACAACTTTTGATCTGTTGATCTATTTATCTGTTTTTGTATTTATTATGTATAAGTTTCAATCTTTACGAATTATAACTCAAGGGTTCAAACGTAGACATTTTATGTCGGGTATAGGTACTTATTTACCTATAAGTTTAACAAATGCGTGCCTTATTCAACGTAAATATTGTAATACTTATTGTAGTATAGCTTGTATTCACTCACGCTTAGTACTTAAAATCACTTAAAAAATAAATGAACCTTTTTATACCTTTGAATCTCTGTTTTTGTATTGCAATTTATACGATTAAATATAATATTAAATAAGACTACTTTTTTTTTCAAAACCCTCAACCAGTAGGTAGTACAAAAGTAATGCATTTTATTGATCGTACCATGTTATCCAATGTAATTAATTATATTTTCTTTAATATAGTGATAACTGATGATAACTCATTTATCTACATATCGGTACTGTGATTGTGTGTAAAGTATAACATAAAACAGGTGAAGACAAAATCTATGACACTAATTTTATACTGTAGGTAATATAATAATATAACTGTATATGGCGACTAGGTGAATTTAGAGATAGGTACTCAAATTTTAGAAAGAGATCTCATTTCAGCTGTACCGTTTTTAAAACATCATTTATTTGAAATTCGAATTCCGAAAGCCAATGGCCAAATGGGTATTCATGTTTGCACCCACTTTCTAATCACGGTGTTAAAAATTGTAAATTTAAATTTACGATTTTTTTTGTCACATCAATCATGAATACAAATCCTTCTTACTATAGGGTCTTCATTTTTACAAATTTACTAATGAAAGGTCGGCTGTGTCGGATTACCACCGCTATAATTTGTATGACTTTGGGGGGCGAAGAGGAAACATGTTAGCTATTTGCAATGTTTCAGCGTCTCCACAATTTTCGAAACATCACAGTACAGTGTAAAAAGGCTCTATTTACTAATGCCACTAGTAAAGTGGCACACTAGTAACGAAGGAGGGAGACAGTCTACAGTATACAGGTGGACTATACAGTCCACATGATGGTTAGTGGATACTGTAGCCCATAGACATAATCGCGATCTAATGATACACATCTAGTACATAGGGTGATTAAGTCAATTTTGAGATACTCAAATTTCGGAAAGCGAACTCATTTGAGATCTATCGTTTTTAAAACATCATTTATTTGAACTTCGAATTCCGAAAGCTATTTAGTCAAAACGAAAAAAATAAAAATGTATTCACTTTTTTATTGCATTTCGCGCGCTTTTCTTTGCAACAATGGAATTCGAACGAGGACATTTTCGTACAATGATGCTAAACGATTTTAAAGTTGGTTTAAATGAGTGATTTTATAGATAGATTAGTATCAGCTTTTGGTTTTTAAATGGTTTTCTCAATTTAAATAAGGATAATTTTCCTTGAAAGATGATGAGAGAAGTGGGCGTCCTGCGACTTCTGTAACGAATGAAAACATCGAGGCGGTAATGAAAATGTTGCACGAAGACCCTAAAAGCAGATTCATCGCCGGTCATTCATGAAATTTTACACCAACACCTTCAAGTCGAGAAGCTATGTTCCCGTTGGGTTCCTCATTCACAGACTGCTGAACAAAAACAAGTTCGCGTGACGTGGTGCAGGGAAATGATTGTAAAATTCGAAAATGGAGGGACGGAATATATTTAATATTATTACTGGAGATGAGAGTATATATTTAATATATCTATCAGTTTGACCCACTAACTAAGCGGCAATAACTAACGGTTTGGGTGTTTCCAAACGGAGAGCCTCCCAGGGAGGTCAAATGCGGCGTACTGTGGGAAAAAAAATTAAACGCCCAAAAAACTTAATGTCCAATGGTACAGTGAAATGTTTACCAACTGTATTAGATGTATTAAATCAAAAACATCCTAAAACGCATTTCAGAGGTTCTGGCATTATCTCACAAAGCAAAACTTACCCGAAAGTTTTTGAAGACCACAGAGATCCAAGAATTGAGCCCATGCTCCATGCGACTTCTTTCTCTTTCCTATAGTGAAGCTTGGACTCCGTGGCATTTTTTTCGACAGGTCTCAGGACGCTTGGAATGCTTTTATGGCAGCTGTTAAGGGGCTATAAAGAAGAGTATCGCCAGTGCGTTAAATGTTGGTTTAGAGACAAATGAATCGCTGTATAGACTAATGGAGAGTATTTTCAGAAATTGTAATAAAAATTGCTGTTGTAACCCAAATATATTTTTTTGTATCTCAAAATGTATTTAGTCACCCACGTAAGCAATAACTAACCCACCAATACCCGGTCTTTATATAAGCATAATAATAAAATAGAGGCCGATCAACCATATATGAGGTATGAGATGCACGCAACAGATAAATAACAAGTCAGTATCAATTATATCACTCTTTATTGATTTTAAAAAAATATTTATATTACACATTCATTCAATATTAGAGCCTATAAAACAATAACATTATTAATACAAGACACGATACATCTTGTGTTGGCAACCTCCGCGTGGAGTGCACGAGGACACGTGTAGGACCGCTCAGGGTCATCATGACCAGGGCTAATCGAGTGCTTTAATCAAATCACATTTCCATACTAATTTCCATACAATAAATTCGATTGTCTGTTTATTACATCTAAGCTACTGAACAGATTTTAATGAAATTTAGTAGAGAGATAGTCTGAAATCCAGATATTGTCTATCCGGGAAAACATTGTTTGTCCAGGAATCAATTACTTTTAAACGATTTTTTTTAAACTGCGGGCAAAAACTTACTACAAACTGAAGCATGTTGAAAATTCCACCTGCTCCCCATTGCGCTGATTAACCCTAGGTCTACACTACACTATCATGTTAAGTAATGTATGAATATATTAAGCCCAAATATATTTTACATCTAATGTAGGTACATGTTATTGATATACAAATTGCATCATCAACTCAGGACGATAATTTTATTATTCTATAAAAAGCTTTAGGCCCTAAGTACTGACAATAATTTTAACAGAACACATAATGGAAACCCAAAGATAAAATACATTTTTCTTAGGACATACTGATATAGCTTTAACAACATACAACATAAGTAATATTATTATGGTGAAATTGACAAAGTAAAAATATGTTCAGAGAAAGCTTTATACTAATCGATAACAATTCCTATTGCACAGAAAATAACTCCTACAGGTAAGAATTAGGGGGCACCCCTGAAAATAACAATATCACAGGGTAACATCAAGAATGTATAATAGTATACATAAAAGTAGGAAACAAACAATTAAATTAATCAGCGAGCTATACATAACTACGACTGCGTGTATTATATAGTAATGAATGTCAACAAAACTGCACAGCCGATGTTCTCTTTAATTTGAAAAAATAAAAGATCCAGATTAAAATTCGTTATACAAGTCATTTATCTACCGATATAATAATATCTCTTTGCCTATTCTACATCAAATTCTAAAATATTGATGCTCTCACTCTTATCCTATAATAAATAATGCTGCATTCGGTGACATGTTTAAGCACTTACGTGTTTATGTATGGGAAATAGCAGTCACTATTTATATTTTCGCATTCTGTCGGAAAATGTACTAAAGCGCCTTAAACGCGTATGCTTATCCGTTCTTATTTACATTTATCGTAATTGTAAAACTTCATGTGTACGGGCAGAAAATAAACGTGCGTTGGATTCTTTGTATTTAGGAGAACGCTAATGCACTTAGGGTTCAACGTTAAAGTTCAATATTAGCCACATTAAGTAACTCCCTAAGCAACGCGCGCTAATTTTGCGGCCGTGCGAATGAAGCCTTAGGACGAGCAGTTTTATCCGGCCGATATACAGAGTAAAATAAATCACGTTTACGATCCGTTTAATATAAAAAGGGGCATTTTCCCAACTTCACATAACAGTATGGTAAAGGCACAAGTTGCATTCCATACATGACACACAGCTGTAGCTGGAACGGTTCGAGGATCCATTGAGTGAACCGAGTCACGGGCGCACCACCAGAACGCAGCACCGTAGCGTGAATATTAATATCTCTCCTCATTCAAGAGTCATTTAAATTTCACAACTATAAACTAAGACTCCAGGTAATTATTCTTAAAACTAAGTATGTATATAAAATAGGAATCTGCAATAAAAAGTGAATGTTTTAATTGGTAATTAATTATCGTATAGGAAAATACATTTGTTATGATAAAAATATGTTCAGGTTTTAACTTAATTACGGCGTTGCCAATAGAAATATTTATTATATAAATATATTCACGACATCAATAAATAGACGTTTATTATCATGGTTCATGTTATCACTTCAGTAAATTAGATATGTATCGAAGTTAACAAAAAAGTAAAATGTAGCGAAGGTAAAAATGAATAGTAAATAAAATTTGTAGTAGAATGAGCGCTGAGCGTTCGAGCGCCAAGTCAACGCTAATGAACCTTAAGCGTTTACACTTGTGACTATAACGCTCACTAGCGTGAAGCGCTCATTTGTACAACCACTAGTCAAGATAAAAGATGTGTTTTCAAAGGTTCCGGACGGAAAATATTATTTACAAGTATAATTTGTTAGATGCAAATCTTCAGAATGTAAATACAGAATAGATGTATAGCAGAACAAAGAACACCATCACTTTCCTATTCAGCTTTATGATGGCATGACAACTGAACATCTATTGGTCCAAATTCAGGTCTCATTACAATTAATCACATCACATTTGCACAAATAACAATATTTATACGATACATTTGACAATTATGTTGACTTACGAATTGGCTAATTATGCAACAAGACAAGGACAAATGCATTTAAATGGAATGAAAGGAGACAAAGATACTTATTACTATAAGCACCAGAAGATTCTGAATGTAAATACCGGATACATTCCTACAACTATGTTACATCTAGAGGTATATCGGTACATACTCGTATATTTACTATTGTTACATCGGTACCGCGTACACTATGCCAAGTCGTCGATTTGTTGGAATCATTCGTAATACTTTTTTATCCAATTTTCAATTATTTTTAACACGTACATATCCTAATATGCTTTTACTGCAATGTAATTACACCTTCCGTGTATTCGAGTTAGTTTTAGTGTACATAAATACCCACCATAATTTCTTTTCTAAATGGACATATTATAGTTGTGTCTTTTTTACATTATGAATACGCCCAAAGATATTGCAGATTCCCAAGGATTATCATAAAATTCTATGAATACATACAAAATGACTTACAATGTATACTAAAGCGAATCATATTATGCTTTATTGAAAACAATAATTAAATTATTATGAAAACAGTTCAACGCGAGCTAAATATAAAATAAAATATGTAACTAAAAACATGGACGAAGTTGACTGAATGTGTAAGAACAGTTAAATTATTAAAACTTAATAAACAATTGTTACACCCTGTAAAACTACCACCTTTTAATTAAATATAATGCATATTTAAAGATAGATAGGAATTATAGATATCTCATTATAGATAGGAAACTAAGAATGTTAATGAAAAAATATTTTTTACACAGTCGTATCGTAGAACTTATTCCCAGAGTAATAATAAGTTGACATTTTTTACTTTACAGTTAAACAGTTAAAACTGATTTTTATGTAGTTGTTGTATGCCCTAAGCCGATGACTTAAAGAAAGTCGCTGGTAGTGGCTGGGTGAAAAGAACAGAAGACAGTGTGACATTGTTGTATTAAAAACAAGAAAAAATTATAAATGAGCAGCAATCATGATTAACAAAACAACCTATGATTGTATAACTGAAGTGAATAAATAATTTTAAATTTCTAAGAATGTTAACGGCAGTTCGACGACGGAGTCGTGCTCTGAGAGGCTCCTATATCTATATTGTCACCAGAGAACCTAAACCTAACCGACCTTTAAATTTGCTGCTCATTCAATATTTTCAGTTGCTCATTTGATACTAATAATTTTTAGATTGCATTGTACAATAGCAAATAGGAACATAGACAAAATAGATTCACATTTGTTATTTTTCGTTTTAAACATTTGAAGTCTACACCACAGATATAGAGGGATAGATAACGCAAGCTGTCGTACGTTGAGAGCCCAAAATTGACGCTAAGGTCTCCTATTTCTCGCGCCGCCCGTTCAATCTGTTCCGAACTTCACACCTGTGTCGCTAATAATTGTTACAAAACACAAAAATGCCTAATTGCACTATAATGGTTTTATATTCTAAATCGAATCTGAACGCGTATAATAAAGTTATTTGTTTACCTTTTATTTCTACTCTACGTTTCGGCACGGGCTACACCAGCCGTGGCCACGAGTTGACTGAAGAGGCGGGTAGTCCAGGGTAGAATATAAAATATGTACAAAACTCGAAAGTTTAAAAAGTTATATTGCACTATAATCAATTGTACAAAATCATCACAATTGGTGAACCGAATCAAGGGAGATGTTTCGTTTGGTTTCTCATCACTAAAATTTACTTGTAACGTGACCATGTTTGATTTCCATACAATTTCATAAACTTGCGTTCTCTATGAAGCATAATGTACACTGGTGAAAAATGTACAAGCATTATTTTATTTAGTTTTAAGGGTGAATTGTTTTATTAAAAAAAAACTGCTTTTTATTTGTTTATGTTCAAACCTGTGCGTTGGATAGATCCCAGTTAATCAGTTAGTTGGTGAATCCCTCTTTAAATGTAGATGAAGATGTTAATTAACGTCTATTTTGTTAATGGCTGGGTGGGTATAGTTGTCATGTTGCATGTTGTTCGTTCTGCATATGCACAATGCACATTTTGGGTATAGTTGTCATTTTGCGTATTGTATTGATACATTTATGGTCTGGAGAGGTTGCGTTGCCTATCTATGTATTTCTGTGGTTTACACTTTGGGTGCTTATTATTACTCCGAGGTGGTGTCGTGTGAGCAGTAATTTTATCAGTGGTGTAGCGGCATTGAGCTAGCAATGGGGCGGCTTCCCCTGGACCCTGTCAAACATTCACCTTCACTGTTCTTTGCGAGCCTTCTTTTTGGTCTTCTTAGACACTTTCGCGTCTGTCCAGGTATCTGTGAAGAACAAGATCGATATGTAACATCCCGATGCAGGGCATGGGCCTCCCATTGCAATCACGAAGGGTTTTCGGGCCATAATTACACGCATACCCAATGTTTGTTTGTAGTAGGTATTAGGTAGGTAGTCGGAAACGTTCGCGGCCTCTTTATAGTGAAAATAATAAATAAATATTACTTTTTTTGTATTACATAAATATTTATTGAACATATTACTGGTCATTTAATTCGACTATCTTTCGCCATTTTTCCATTATCTCATTGCTATACAATTTATGGGATTTCTAAGCGAAAAACTGATTTAAATAGTTTATACAGGCTTCTATTGAATGTAATTTTACTCCATTTAGAGAATTTTGTAAAGACCGGAATAAATGATAATCCGAAGGTGCGATGTGTGGACTGTATGGGAGGATGCATTAAAACTTCCCAGCCAAGAACCATCAATTTTTGTTTAGTCATAAAAAATGTCGAGGATTGTCGTGATGGAAAAATACACCTTTTCTATTCATTAATTCTGGGCGTTTTTCTTCAAGTACTTACTGATTGAACTAAAAAATACTTATAGCACTAACTTTAAATTGAACTACAAATTAGCTACTTACTAATTTTACAAGTGAGTAGTAGGTTAGTACTATTCGTAATCGTATTCGCGAATAGTGAGGAAAATTATTCGTATTCGCGAATAGAGATTATTTGCTATTCGAAACATCTCCAATGTAAACATAGCCAATGTGTATTACTTTCGGGCGGGAAGTGTATATATATTGCTTCCGGTCTATATTGCCTGATTTCTAAATAGTATTTATTGATCAAATTTCAAAATTACTTTTTCCCAAAATGATTGATTTTCTAAATAGCATAAAATAACATAACAATACTTTAGTCATAATAATAACTGTTCGATTTGGAGCATAACGTCATCATAATAGCAAATTCTGAAGTTTTATTTTTTTTTCATTATAAATAAATTCACTTATTTAAAATTATTTTTCTCCTTTTTACAACATTCTGAGTTAAATCACTTTGAAAGAACATTAGGATTATTCTGTCACAATCTATCTCCTATGGGTATTTGCTTGTCATTTTGCGATTTTGACCATTTTGCATTTTTGATAATAGAACTGAACATTATTTTTAATATCGTAATAACACTAATAATTAATAAAAGAATAGAATAATAACAGAATAATTTTAAATAAATTATTTATTGAACAGCTCTTACTTCAAACAATTTAGGTACTTTAACCATCTTTTTATGCGACTGATATTTGAAGTTGAAGTGGTCAGCATTTACATTCATGACTGTACTGAATAAAGGATACTGATAAGTAAGTACATAGGTGTCAACATGTAATTGTGCATACTATCCACATAAACGTTTAATATGGAACGGTCTATTGCCACTCGTTACCACCTGGTTCGTCTCCAAAAGCATATTGATAATTTTTATTTGTCTCAATGCAATATAAATCAACTACAATATTAATGCTAATTTTAAAAATAAGTCATTTGTCGCCACTGACGGGGTGGTAACAAGCGAGACTAATAATTATGTAATTCTAATAATAATTATGCAAATTGTCTTATTATGTTAAATTAATTTATGCATTACAATTAAATTTTGCATGTCATTTTTATAAAAAACGTGTAGACCTTCTGTTAGTTTTTTACCATCTTATTATTACCATGTTTTAGCAAATAAACAATGCCATATGCAAGAAACAAATATGTAAGTAAAGTAATTCAACTCTTACCTCCAAGTTCGTCAAAGGCGGGCGTGTTTTGCTTTTCATCTTGTTTGTCAGAGTCCGAATTGTCCTTCTCCACAGTGTCGGGTTTTGGCGCGCTCTTGGCATTAGAGGCAGCCTTAAACAAAGAAGAAAGTATATACTGTTTATTATATAATAATAGTGTTGTAAAAATAAGCGGTGAGCGCTATCGCTCAAGCGCTGATTGACCACTAATTATCCCTTAAGACTCGAATATTAAACGCCCGTGAGTGTTAGAAACTTATAGTACAAAGCTTTTAATGTTTGATGGCCCTAAAAGCTTGAGTCTAAAACGGTTAAGATTAGCGTTCGGCGCTTATTTTTACGCAATAAATTTTTAAAATATTATTTAACCCGAGTTTACTATTGTATACATAAATACAGCATAATGAAACGTAGCCTACATACATATTATTATAAATATTGTATATTGTGTAAAAGCCGAATAAAATAATGATCAAAACGTGAGATTGAATAATTCATATTGAAGGAACCTTGGTACTTATAAGTTGATGTACCAGCAGTGCTCTTGCGTATCAGATAACAGAGGCGCAGTAAGTATACGTGGGTGACTAGGTAAATTTTGAGATATTTGACAACATATTTGTTTAAATTTAAAATATTTGACAGCACTGGCAATACTCTTCTTTAGCAAGGTCTTCTACAGCTGCCATAAAAGCATTCCGAGCATGCTCAGGGCTGTCGCAAAGAATGAGCCCAGAGTCCAAGCTTCACTTTTGGAAAGAGAAAGAAATTGCATGGAGCTAAATCGGGGCGATAATCGGTGGCTCAATTCTTGGATCTTTGTGGTCTTCGAAAACTCCTGGTAAGTTTTGCTTTGTGAGATGGTGCAAGAAAAGGGCTCTGAGGATTTGAGAGGACTCAAACTGTTTTAAGACGTTTTGATTTAACACATTGAATACAGTTGGTAAACACACTTCACTATAGCATTCAACATTAACTGGTTTTTGAGCGTCTAAAGAAATTGTCGCTAAATGTGCACCGGCAGAGAAGTGTTGCCACCATTTTTTGCCCACAGTGTGTTCACGTTTGACCTCCTATTTGACGTTAACCTCCCTGGGAGCCTTTCTGCCGCCAAACTGTTTCGCCTTGCGAGAGTGCAGCAAAATATTTCCAACCTTCACTAATTGGAGAGGCACTACGAGAAGAAGAAATTGAGAAACCCATACTCTACATACCATACTCACATAAAATTATAGTGGCAGTAATCCGAAACAGCCAACCTTTCATTAGTAATTTTGTAAAAATAAAGTCCCTATAGTAAGAAGGATTTGTTGTTCATGACAAAAAAAATATAAATTTAAATTTACAACAATTTTTAACACCGTGATTAGAAAGTTGGTGCAAACATGAATACCGATAGATATTAAACCTCTATAAGGCCCTCGATAGACATTTATTCTTGGTAGCATATTTTACCTCACTAGCCTTCTTCTTGTTCTGTTTTTCTTTGTTCTCCTTCTTCTTGTTGCTACGAAGATCCTTTACATCGGGAATATCTTCAAGCGTTTCGTCCGCGCCGCCGCCGCTCAGCGCTACCTGGTCGCGGCGCTCTGCCTGAAAATATTAACATTTTACATGTTTATAATTTAAATTAAGCATTACTTTTATTATTTAATTATTTTTATAGAAATATGACAACAGGGGAGTAGACAGTCCACCTGGAGGCTAGTGAGAGGATACTGTCGCTGATTGAAGGAAGGAAGGGAACTAAAGGAGGGCCATTTGGTCTAATCAGTGGGGGCATGGCAGTATTATCTGCTTTCATAGATCACACCAACCACCAGTACACTGTGTGTGATGGCGAGATCTCCAACAACAGATTGTTCCAGCTGTTGTGTTTGAATTCAGCAATGTAATTATTTATGTCTCTCTGTAAAACTCGCATCCTGCGCCTATTCTTTTCCCAAGGGAAGAAGTCGTAAGCATGATTGGCTGCGTTCCTTCATGTCCTCGGGTGATCATTCATTGCTGGGATCCATCTAGAGGAGCTTTGGATTATATCCCTAAGGTGGCTACAGAGTCCATAGACCACCATGTTTGTGTCACGCACATTGCTAAGGTCCTCAGGTCGTTTGAAATAGAGTCTAGGTGAGGGGAGCTATAAATCTTAAGGGCTTCTTCAAGCTTGCTTCAGTCATTATGTCAATAACATTAGCGAGATGGGTAGGTCTGCCGTCTTAATTTCAAAGCTATAGGACAGTGGTCAAATAAAAGAATCATCATAACACATTAGTAATATATAGGTAAATCTAAATATAATATACTAGGGACCCGCCCTGCTTCGCTTCGGTTAATAAGATTTTTTTTTCAAAATTTCAATAATAAATATAGCCTATGTTACTCAGGGATAATGTAGCATTCTAATGCTGAAAGAATCTTTGAACCGGTCCATTGAATCATTCAATCCTTGAATCGGTCTTTGTTTTGAGTTTATTCCTTACAAACATACAAAAATACAAATCTTTCCTCTTTATAATATTAAGTATGATAAATTATAAAGTATTATATAATTTTAAAATATATGTATAACTAAAAATATATTATCTATATATATAAAAATGGTTCACAACCCTTCATAGCCAGGAAAGATAATATAATAGATTATTGAATAACAAAAATATCCTTACCTCTTTAAGCACTCTCTGGAGCTCTTCAACTTGTGCTTGAAGAGTACGAGCAGAATTCTCATCAACACCCGGGCCCTCAGCGCTCAACACCTTGATAGTCTCCACAGATGTCTCAGAATCCAGCAGTGTCTCTGATGCCTCTTCAGCGGGGTGAGCAGCCTCAACGTCTGCATCCTTAGATTTCTTCTTATTATTCTTCTTAGCAGGACTGTCCTTCTTCTCCTCAGGACCCTTCACTTTCTTCTTATCACTTTTCTTTGGCACCTCCTGCCAACCGCCTTCGTCAAAATCAACCGGCTTCTTAACGTCAACTACTAACTTATTCTTCTTAAACTTTTTAGCTTCCTCCTTCTTCACAATTTTAGGCTCAACCTTTTCCTTAAGTTTTGGCTTCTCCTCCCTTACTTTCTCCTCTTTTTTCTCTTTGGTAGGAGATTTTTTTGAACTCTCGGACTTTGTCTTTGCATCCTCGTTTGCAGAGCGGTTGGGTGAAGACTTCTGTAAAACAAACAAATGACAGAACTGTAAAGAAAACACAATATGTCAATTTCCCAGTTTAACTAATAACATATGCTTACAGACAGGTTAAAAATAAAATGAGCACAAACTGGTACACGGTAACCGCGCTCATGTCAACATGTTGGCACTCACCTTCTCTTTCGTTTTCCTTTTCTTGTTAGAAGATTTTCTATCGTCCAGCACTAGAGGTAGCTTATCAAACTGTGGCTGTTCTGCCGAATGGAAACCGAAGACAAATACTAACGCTGCGCATATTAAAACAACCGCCACAGCAGCAGCAGGGAATAGAAACTGGGTGTTGGACACCTGCCTTAGCAATTCCATCTTATAAGTTTATTTTAGAATACTTTAAAATTTCGAGTTCACTTAGAAAGGTATCGATAACGTGTAATAATGTTGAACAAATTAATTCGCCAGCGATAAAAGCAGACACGGAGACATGATGACGCGGCTGTGACGTGCCAAAAATTGCGATATGCTGAATGATCGGATTTCTAATATATATTTTTTTATACAATATTAATTAAAATGGTAAAACACTACAAAATTTCTAATAATGATAAAAATAAAATAAAAATAAGCAGTGTAAATATATTATAATTGATATTTTCCTAAATAAAAATCGGAAGAATATTTATTTTAACATCTGTACTCCACTATAGTCTTATACACTATTTTTTTTGTAGATCAAAATCCTGGAATGTAAGACAAGTTCTTATGAATTCCAAAATCCAATCTATAAATCGCTAAAGTATTAAGTAATACGGGAAATGCCAGAAATTGTTCATCGCAAAGGGTTGGATGTCTCGATTGTCTCGGCGAAATAACTTTCGACTGATGGATGAATTTTAAGTTTCTGAGGTAAGGTTATTTTGGATAGGCATACCTTTCTAACATTTCATAAAATAACGTCGTGACTCGTGAGCAAAAGATACTATTATCCATCAAAAATATTAAATCTGTATCAATATACCATTCAATTTCGTGTTTTAGGTTGCGTTTTATAACGTGCGAAATTCCTCTTTCACAACTTATGTTGCATCCTTTTCTATTCTCCTAATACAAGTAGACAGGGGTATATATGAGAAACGCAGACTGCACATTGTGAAGGAAAAGAGCGGTGTTAATTTCCACCTTTTGGAACTCATTCTTCTTGATCCTGTCAATTTAATAGATCCTACAAAAATCGCCCACATAAAATTTTTAACGTAAACTTTCTATTGGTAAAACGTTAAATTTACAAGGAAAATGGTCAGTGAGAATCATAGAAAAAGGAAAAATAATCGGAATAAGAAAAGAAGTAAAATGAGAAAGCAAGCCGAAATGCGAAAGGCCGTCGAAATGCACATGGCCGAACAAAAAACAAGTCAAAATGAACCAAATCAAGAGGACTCGCAACAGGTACCTTCATGCCCGCAGAACAAGGAGCAGGAAGCAGAATTACTACAAACTCAACATAATTCCGATGACTCTGATAACGAAGACCAACCCAAAAAGAAGAAAAAGAAAAAGCAACCTAAGTCTGTCGAAACAAATACAAAAGGCGGCCAATAATCTCTACGTCTAATGAAAAGAGAAAAATATGTTAAACGACAAGCCGAGGCGAGAGTTGCAGCTAAAGATCAGTTGAAATCAGAATGCCTCAGTTATTTATCGCAGTGGAAACATGATAGGCAAAATTGGAAATTTATGAAAATAAAACAAGTTTGGCTACTCAAGAATAAGTTTTCATTACATTTGGTACCCAACAACTCATGGCCGTTACTCATAGAGTACTTTGAATCTGCTAGGGGTAACATTCGGAATATATTAATGGAAGACGCTAATAAAGTTATAAAACAAATGGATGAATGGACGGAGTCTGAAAATGGTAATAAGGATGTTAATGAAGAGAATGAATTAAAGGATTCAGAAACTAAAATTACCAAACCTGATGAAACAACCTACAAAAGAGCCAGGGATCTAATACAACTTTTAGCAGAATAACCAATTGTTTTATTTTTACTTTATTTCAACATTACAACTACATGTTGGTAACAATAATAATTTATGAAGTACAGGCTACTACTAAATAATTTAAGCTTTTATTTCTGCCTTGGATGCTTCCGAAGTAAATTGTTGAATCCACTTGCGAAGTTTATCTGTGTCTTGTAAACCAACCAAGCGTTGTTGAACCTTGCCATCCTTTATAGCGACCAAAACGGGGACTGAGCTTACTTCATAATCCAAAGCCAATTCTGTCTGTTCATCAATATCCACTTTAGCTAGTAAAACCTTCCCTTTGTTTTCTGATATTATAGATTCAAGTCGAGGTGTTAACAGCCTGCATGGATTGCACCACCTACAAAAATATAACTACATGAAATTTCTAATAATTGAAAATACAAAACACATTATGCAAGATCCCATGTGAAACATAAAACATTATTACGCACGTAGCAAAAAAATCGACGACCACTGGCACTTTGCTTTTGATCACTTTTTCGTTAAAATCATCTGTGCTTTGAATTTTCACGATATCTCCTCTTACGGACGTAACAGAGAAATGTTTAAGGGTATTGAGGTTTTTACCCAAGTAAACATTAAGATGTAAATTTGCTAATTTTTTTGCAAACATCTTGACACCGAACAAACGATGATGAAAATGCAGGAAAGTTGAAGTAGGTACCTACAAAAAAAATCACTAATCTATGGAAAAATGAAAAAAAAAAGAAGAAACTTCAGTTCGCTAATCAGAACGTCATGGAGATTATTTTTTATTTATTTGGACACTGGCATGATCATTAACCCAGATATAATTTAATAGATAGCAAGTGAAAAACGTCACACCTGCTACTATATTTAACATGCTAAAAATAATTGCAATGAAATTGTCATCGACCTTCTTCGATGGAAATTGTAGATCGTTCGGATTTCATCGCAAGACATCGGCGTGTAAAGCCGATAGTAAAATTGAGTAACGCGTACCAGAAAAAGTAGAACTATATTTTGTCAAGGGAAAGGCGACGTCAAAGGAAACAGTCCCCACGACTGTTTCCCGGGAGACAGTCTCGCGACTCGAGCTTAGCCTTAATTACAATTTTCGAGTATAATAAACAGAATCTTATGATAGAAACACAAAGCCGTTATTTCCTTGTAATTATTTGTATTAGGTCATGAAATCACTCAATAGATTTGTTTACATTTGAATAAACTCGTCAACTCCTAGTTCATTAAACTAATTTGCAAGTACTTTACAAGTGTTTTTAATCAAATTTCTTTTAGTTTAATTAAGTATGTATGTATGTTTTTAAATCGTGGGTCCGAAATGGTCGATATGGCCAAAATATGGTTGTTTTCTATTTGTCCGAATCTGTTGTTCAGCTCTTTTAAAACACGATCTTTTAACGGCTAATATTTTTTTCATCGTGTAGAGGTTTAATATCTTTTATTTGAAGCCCTAAACAATTGACAGTCGGAATAATTTTACTGGTAGTTGCGTACTTTTCGCCGCATATGTCTTTAGTCACATATTCAAAGGGTTGTAGAATCAATAGAATTTTTTGAACCACTTTGTTGAATCTATCACTGGACCGAGAGAGATAACGTTATACTTCAGAAAGAGAAGTACGTACCTGAAGGACATTCTAGTGAAGACACACAAGTATCGAGTACTTGAGAAAGTATCGATACCTAGTAAAATATCAACATAAAAGCATCGAGTACAAAAATACTAGGTGTCGAACCGAAAGTATCGATACTACTTAGGTATCGATACTTTTTGTGGATCCCTAGTAGCAATCATTTCCAGTGTGACCGTTTTTAGTATATTCAGTACCAAATTGGTATAATTTGGGCTCCGTAAAACTATAGTATTTCCATTTCTTTATTTTCTCGATGACAGTTCTAATTTGATAGTTGTAGTGTTGTGTGACCAAATAAGTAATGATATCGATCGCATATATTTATTATATTTTGAACAAAGACAAATACAACAAAAACATTCAAATATATTTTTTCAAGGTGGGAACACTCAATGGCCCACCGCCATTTTGTGTTTGTTTTAATCTGTCACTCGCAACAAGACGGTCGTGCTAGTCACTACATTTCTGTTCGCTGAGTTTTTTCACATTATCCATACGTTACGTTGTGTATTTTGTGTTCCTCCGTGTTGATTGCTGCCCAGCTGTCAAATATCAAAATGCCGAAAGGATCTGTTCTGAAAAGGCAGGCGAGAGAACTGGTGATCAAGGTTCGTAATTACTTTGAAGCAGAGTATCAAAATGGTGGCCCGCTATTACCACTGTCGCAAGTGCGAGAGCGTGTTGCGGCCGCATTAGGAATTAGTGGACCTACTGTTTCAAAAATTACTACCGAAGCTTACGGTACAAGCGGCATGCAGGAAAATAAGCTTCGTACGCCGAAGAAAAAACGCCAACCACGTCGTGTGACATCGGTTGACAACTTCGACGCTGACGCTATTCGCCGTCATATATATGACTATTACTTGCGCAAAGAAATTCCAACACTTAAAAAACTTGTTGTTTCTTTACGTGAATGTGGTTTGTTCCATGGCCAAAAATCGTCATTAAACTTGGTTTTGAAAGAAATTGGATTTTGTTATAAAAAATCGGACAAACGTAAAATATTGATGGAGCGTCACGACGTTGCTATGGCTCGCTGCGAATTTTTGAGCGAAGCCAAAAAGATATCAGATTGGTCAAATGTTATTTTCACTGACGAGACTTGGTTAAATGCAAACCACACAGTATCTAAGAACTGGACTGACGACACCGTCGCTTCCACTAGTTCAGTGCCAATGGGAAAAGGTGAACGCCTCATCATATGCCATGCAGGGTCTACGAAAGGATTCATGTCAGATGCTTTACTGGCCTTTAAATCCAAGAAAACAGTGGACTACCACGAAGAAATGAACGCGGAGATTTACGAAGGATGGTTTAAATAAATGGTGCAATCTCTGGAAGAACCGTCTGGAAGGACAACGCTACATATCTGTTGATATTTCATCTTCTTGGGTTCTTTGGTTGTCAAATAATCAAGTCCAGAGTTGGCAGTAATGGGTTTTTATTTTCGACGTAAAATCAGAAGTTTTTTTTTATACATAGGTCATGTCAGCTGTCAGCTGTCAATTGATCAATTTTTAACAAGTTCAGAAACAAACAAAGTTTAGTTTTAATGATTTCTTAGAATTTCGGTGAATTGTAACTTCTAAATTTTTAACACTCCTCCTTGATCAATTTACAGCGGAGTATCTCAAATACTCTTCTGTTGAGTGGCTTGGTCAGGATATCTGCAATCTGCCTGCTGCTCTCAACATGTTGTAGTGTCACAGTATTGCCGATGTGTTGCTGGATGTACTTTCGTGGTATCTCAATGTGCTTCTTTCCTCTGCTCGTCTTTCCTTCGTGTGCATTCTGTAGCATGTGTATGGCTGACATGTTGTCGACGTACAAGGTGATCGGCTGATCGGCTTCCAGGATACCAAGTTCAAGTGCGATTCGTTTGATCCAGCAAACATCGTCAATGACTGACACTGCGGCTCGGTACTCGGCTTCTGCAGTTGAAGTCGCTACCAGTCGCTGCTTTTGTGAGTACCAGATCACTGGTCCTCCTCTCATCACTAACACTCCACTCGTCGACTGTCCTGTCTCAGAGTCTCCTCCATAGTCTGAATCGGTGTAGGCCACGAGTGTTTTGTCTCCTCCAAAGTGAATTCCTGCTGTCGCTGTCCCTCTCAGATACTGAAATACACGTTTCACCATTGCTTGGTGACTTTTCATGGGCTTGTTGCAGAATCGACTGAGGTAGTTCACGGCAAAGCTGATGTCTGGTCTGCTGATTGTAGCTAAGTACAATAAACTCCCTATCGCCTCACGATAGTTGTTGTTCGCCGGAAGTAGCTCGTCGTTCTTGAAGTCTGTCTTCTTGGTGATCATTCCTTGCTCAATGGGTGTGGATGCTGGGTTGCACTGCTCGAGTTTCATCTTTCTCAGTATCTTCTCCGTGTAACGAGGCTGATTCACGAAGATACCGTCCTGGTCGATCTTGATTTCCATACCCAAATAAATTAACTTGTCCTGTGCTTTCTTGCTGAATGTGATCTCAAATTCCTTGCTTATCTTGCCTAGTAATTTGTATATTTCTTCTTCATCCTTGCCAGCTATCAGTCCATCATCCACGAAGAGTGAGAGCATAATGCTCTTGTCCTTGTTATAGTAAATGCACGGGTCGTCATCTGTGTTGATCAGGCCTATTTTCTTTTCAAAGTGTGTGGTGACCCTCTCGTTCCACATCCTTGGAGCTTGTTTGAGCCCGTAAAGACTCTTATCCAACTTGCAGACTTTCCCTGATCCGTCGTCGAACCCTTCAGGCTGATACATGTAGATGTCTAGTTCCAGGTTCCCATACAAGAATGCCGTTTTCACATCGAACGATACCAACTTCATTTTCTCTGACGCTGCGTGGCTCAAAAGTAGTCGAATCGATGCATGGCGGGCTACTGGGCTGAATGTTTCCGCGTAATCCACCCCCTCTTTCTGTTCAAATCCTCTTGCTACGAGTCTGGCCTTGAGTCTTCCGTCTGCCTTCTCTCGAAGTACCCAACGACAAGTAATAGGCTTCACTCCTTCTGGACAGTCCACCAGCTTCCAAGTTTTCATTTCCATCAACGAGTCGTACTCCTCCTGCATCGCGTGTCTCCACTTCTCATCTTTAAGTGCCTCGCTCACCGGGATGTCCTCCGTTTCGCCAATCATGGCTACTTGGGCGCTGTTTCCTCCATGACGAGTTTCCACAACGTAATCCTTGAGTCTTGGTGGTGGCTGCAGGTTCCGACGATCTCGCAGATTTCTCTTTTCTGGCTCTTCTTCAGGCGGTGGTGTCTCATATTCGTTGTCGCTTGGTTCCTCCGTGCTTTCTTCAGTCTCACTTTGCTCATCTTCTTCAGCTGTCTCACTGCTGCTGTCTTCTTCTTTCTCAGGTGTGCCCTCTGTTGCCAGTGTCTCAAGTTCAGTGCCTTGCCTCAGTCTTATCTTCTCCTCGTTGAAGATTACGTTGTCTGAACTTACTACTTCTCTCTTGTCTTTCATGTAAATCCTGTAGCATGGTGAATCAATGTCATAGCCAACTAGAATTCCCTTTTCTGACTTTCTATCTATCTTGCCTCTTTTCTGTCCTTGCGTGAGCACATAACATTCGCATCCAAAGGGTCGCAGCTTTTCGATCTTCATCTTCCTTCCAAACCATAGTTCCGCCGGGCTTTTCCCTGGTACGTTGCTGGTTCCTGTCTGATTTATCGTGAAGATCGCATGGTTCATTGCCTCTGCCCACAGTTTCTCGTCCAAGTTCTCAGCGTGTATTGCTGATCTGGCTGCCTCGACAATCGTTCTCATCTCTCTTTCTACCCTTCCGTTCTGCTCTGGCGTGTGTACATTCGTGAATGTGTGAAAGATTCCCAACTTGTCCAACATCTGTTTTGTTTTTGCATTTTTCAGTTCAGTGCCGTTATCAGATCTCAAACTCTTCACTCTCCTTCCTAGCTGATTTTCCACAAGTCTCAAGTAGCTTTCCATCTTCTCTGGTGCCTCTCCTTTCGTCTTCATAAAGAAACAGCTTCGGTAGTGCGTGAAGTCATCCTTAAACATTAACCAATACTTCATTCCTCCTAGCGATGGGACGTTCATCTCGCCGGTGTCGACATGTATAAGATCTAATGGCTGTTGGGCTGTCTTGGGGTTGGTTGGGTGAGAGATTCGGTGTTGCTTACCATACGAGCACCCTTGGCATACATAGTCATTCCAGTCATCAATGTATTTGATCCCTTTCCTTTTCAAAATGTCCCTCACGTACTTCACATTTTGATGGGCGAGTCTCTCGTGCCAAGTTTTGATCGACAGTGTCATCAAACTTGTTTCTTCTTCTCTCCTGATCATCATCTTGAAGAGATTTCCTTTGCGCTTTGCAATTGCCACAATTTCCTTGCCATCTTGATTATAAAATGTTGACTCGTTTCCATTTGCCTTTTGTGTATGTCCCTTGTCCAGCATCTGACTCACTGAGAATAGATTAAAGTTGAGATTCGGCACGTAAATGACATCCTCCAGTACCACTGGATACCACTTCTGTCCATCAAAAGCTTCCATTTCGATGTTCCCGACTGCAACGCCATCTAGCCTTGTTGAGTCTCCAATCACAATTGAGATGGGCTCGTCCAGCTCGACCAGTTGAACAAACCACTCTCGATGAGACGTCATGTGTTGACTGGCTCCACAGTCCTGGTACCATGAAGTTGCCCTGTCCTTCGAGATGTCGTTGTCCACAGTTGAGAGTGCTGTGGTCAAAAATGCCTTCCTCGGTGGTTTCCCACTTGCTGACTTGTTTGCTTCTTCCTGGGATGGGCAGTCTTTTGCGAAGTGTCCTTTCCTCTTGCATATGTTACACGAATATTTCTTCTTGCAGTAAGCAATGTATTTCTCACACGGTTTGCCTCTGCACTCCTTGAGTATGTGACCTTTTCTTCCACACTTGTAACATTCGAGCGATGACTTGTTCGGTTTGCTGTTTGACGACTGTCCCTGTTTCTCACGTCTGGCCATGAGAGCGTTGTTGGTGCTGCCCTCTAGTTTTTTTGTCGTTTCCCTGAGTCGCTCATCCTCAAGTCTCAATCGTTCGATGAGAGTTTCCACGTTCTTTGATGCTCCGGTCACATTGTCCCAAGCTGTCCTGAAATGCGCCAATTTCGGTGGTAACACACACATGATCCTCGTCATGATCCAACTTTCCTTCATAGGATCATTTTCAGTTGACACTTCATCGGCAAGTTCCAAAATCTCCATACAATTTTCTACTGCTGACTTGCTTTCATCATATTCGAAAGTAAAGAATTTGATTCGGGACATTTCTTTAGTTACATCAGTCTTTGTACCATATAAACTAGTTAATTTATCAATCATGTCTGGCAGTTTTGCAATTTGCAATTTTGTTCGCAATCTTACTGTTTACATTTAAACCTATCAACGTTTGAGCTTCGACATCTTTCTTTATCCAAGCTGAAACGCCTTCTGTTGACACAGCACCTGCTGGTCTGACTTTTACACCTATCACAATATCGTACAGGTCTTTGTTCTTAAGTGCTAGGTTTAATTTAAATCGCCATGAAATGAAATTTACATTTCCTTGACTATCTTCGCTTAACATTTCCAACTGAGATTTTACAGTATCCATTTTGCTTTAAATTTTACAATTTGACTGACTTCTGACAATTTTTAAATAGACAAAATGAATTTACAATCTTTCGTGGCGATTTTCTGACTTAAAGCGACTTGCGTGTTCGTTGCAGAACGTTGACTTGCTGTGCGATGGCTGCTCCAATGTCGCAAATTTGTAGGTTATGTTGTCCTTGCCGGTTCTGACACTCTGGGCTGCTTTTCTCGACTTGTCTGCCGCTTTCCTGTCCTGACGTCCAAAGAAACCTTCTACAGCTGTCCTGGGCCCGTAACCTGTTGATATTTCATCTTCTTGGGTTCTTTGGTTGTCAAATAATCAAGTCCAGAGTTGGCAGTAATGGGTTTTTATTTTCGACGTAAAATCAGAAGTTTTTTTTTATACATAGGTCATGTCAGCTGTCAGCTGTCAATTGATCAATTTTTAACAAGTTCAGAAACAAACAAAGTTTAGTTTTAATGATTTCTTAGAATTTCGGTGAATTGTAACTTCTAAATTTTTAACAATATCACTCCAGACAAATTGATAAAATGCCGACGCAGGCCAATAAAAAACAAGAGATAATTGACTGGCTCCAACGTCATGGCGAAATTGTGGATAATACTTTATTAAAAGTACAATTATTAAAAGTTTCTTCGACTTCCGCCGTATCATTGCCAGTACAATGCTATAGAACTAATATGGGCACAAATCAAAGGACACGCCGCTCGAAACAATACCCATCCCCCTTTTACGGCAAACAAGATGTTAGATTTATTAAAAAATGCATGTGCGGAAGTAACTGCCGAAAACTGGGAAAAAATTGTGAGAAGAACCCAAAACATTATAGCGTCGGATTGGGAAATTCATGTGGCATTCGATAATATAGAAGTACAGGAACTTATAATAAATGTTGGGGAGAGCTCATCGAGTGACAGTGACGATTCATCAGATTTTGATTAAAATAAATAAATAAAGATTACCTGTCATTATAATTATTTCGTTTCATTGTCGAGTACCTACCTATACCTACTTATTTTACAACAGCTTCGAAAATTTTAAAGAAGTTGGCATTATCAATCAAGAATTAACACGTGTAACATCTTGTAATGAAATATAATATTAGTTAATAAATTTGTACAAAAGTATCCGGCAGTAGTTTAGTTTCTTACATTTTGTAAAAAAATATCGGATCTGTTATCGTGTTACGTTTATCGATAACTACATCCCTAAAATTGCTTTCTGGCTGACGTGACCTTGTTAATGAAATATGACGTCTTGGTGCCTATTTTTTGTTCGGAGTTTTAGGCGTTGACGCTAGAACAAAGTTATATCGACCACTGTGTGTCAGCTGTCATCGAGAAAATAAAGCAATGGAACTTGTATAATTTAGTTTTTTTTTTGGTATCCTTTCATATTCTGGTATTTTTTGGTACATTTTAAACACATTATTGATATATTTTTGGGTTGGGCGGGCAACACTAATTTCCATTCGTTCGTATTTCGTTCACATAATTTTTTTTTTATGTACGCTTATATGTAACAGTAAGCTTTTTGATAGAGTTATGTACTCAACTTAAATGTCGATTTCCCATTAATGAAAAAATATTTTCCGAGTTACGTTTCATAGACCCACAAATAGCGGCTTATGAAAATTTTACATCTCTTATCAGCGTTATGAACAGGTTTCCGAACATTACTACAAATGATACAGTAAGACAATTAATTGACGAGGAATATCGTCAAATTAAGTATGATTCAGAGGTACAAAACCTGATGTGTGGTTCTAGTAGTAGTGCTAGTGCTGTAAATGTTGAACAGTTTTGGAGCAAATTAAGTTGTATTGTTAACAGTAAAAATGTTCCTAAGTACAAAAATTTGACTAATTTTGTAAAATGTCTAATGTGCATACCCATTTCAAACGCTGAATGCGAAAGAATTTTTTCAAAAGTTAATCATATAAAAACTAAATACAGAAACAGGTTTCTAGCTAAACATATTGCGTGCCTGTTGCATGTTAAGCAAGGTCTAAGTGAAGGGAGTGTAGGTTGTGTCTCATTTGACCCATCAAAAGATATGGTAAAAAATAATCCGTCGAATACTGACTATTTGTAATAAAACTTATTGTAAATATTTATTATTATTTTAATATGTCTGTATAATGAAGGTGTGTAATTGGTAAAATTAAAAAAGTAACTGATAATAAGTGTTTTAATTCAATTTTTCCTCTTCTACTTTTTATTTTTATTTTAGTATATTTTTAGTATAATTCAGCATGTGTTTTAGTATTATTTAGTACTGGCACCTTGTAGTTTTAGTAGATCACCATTTTTTTAAAACGGTCACACTGATCATTTCCATCGCTCTTCCTAATTCCTTCGTTTACATTAAATGCAGCAGACCTGCATTTCTTTTTACTCAGTTCTCAGGCTTTTAAAGGTTTTAGAAACTCACGCTATAAATTGAGTAGAAAAACGGAATATGTATTCTAGCGACGATTACAATGAGGTTAGTTTTTTTCTTTGAATTAATAATCATTAATAAAATTACAACCTTAAAACAGTAAACGTAAGCAATATTTCTTATGTTACAGGGAGGAGGATATGAATCCCATGACAATTACGAACCACACACGGGTGATCCACAATATGACCTGGAACACGATAGATCGCATTATAAAATGCCTGAAATGGTAATACATTTTTTTATGCATTTGTAAGGTAATTGTGAACTCAACTTGGAATCTAAACATTTAACTAAATATTTTCAGGTTAAGAAGTTTCTTGTTTACTTTCGTAATATGATCAATGAGGGCGTTACATATGAAATTTTGAACCTTTATGAGAATACATTTCCTAAGCTTACGGAGCAATATTTTGAGAACACTCCTTGGCCGGATGAATCAGATGTAGCTCCACTGGTGGATAATGATAATGTAAGTACAAAAAATAAATGTTAACAACAAAATTTCTGACTGTTAAGGCCTCCTTACGCAAAACATACTCATCATTCCATAATTAAACATTAAATCATAATATGTCGAAGAAATAAAAACCGTATGATAAGTTCATCTACATCCTCCGGAGTTATTGAGAAAAAAAATCTGGAAGATCACTAAAATTGTGAATAATGACATGTGGCATTCTCACAACTATGAGTTTCCTACTGATATAAATACAAAAAAGACTGACTCATGTTAGAGTTAAAGAATCAAAGTAACTGTACATTTTAATAATTTCATCTGATTACTAGTAATTATTCAATAATTTTAATAATTATTACCAATGTTAATTTTGCTGCTTGAATTCTCTATAGTAATTTGTATAATGTTTGTGGCCTTCCTACTGTCTATACATCATCTGCCTGTTGCCCTCATACTGCCGCTGGCTGTTGGAGAGAGAGCATGCCGCTTCTCACTACAACAAATATTATTAACTTGTGTCCATACACAGAGAATATTTGCACAGTGAACAAATACTGAAAAGTATATAAATCACGTTTTCGATGTAGGTAGTAATTTATATACTGTGATTGTTTGGTGAGATAAATTTTTTAGCTTCTGCCTGCAGGTTCGCTGGTGCAGACTAAGCACATGTAAAAGCACTGACATGTTAGATTTGATGAAAATCTATCCAGTAGTTTTTGAGTAATACTATTAATGGAATCTTATTTGACATAGTATAACCTTAATTTGTATGTATATCCTGAAATTTAATCAATGCTTAATTGCATATGGACACTCAAGTTAGGCATATTTGTATTTATCTAAATATTTATATAAATATTTAAATAATATTTATCTGTGATTTATATTTACTACAATATCCACCTATCTATACTAATATAATAAAGAGTGTGTGAATTTTGTGAGTTTGTGTGTATGTGGAGGATAATCTCTGGAACCACTGCACCTATTTGAAAAATTCTTTCACCATTTGAAAGGTACATTATTCCAGATGGACATAGGCTATATATTATGTGCAGAAAAATTGCCAGGCATGCAAGGTATGCTGGGCACAACTAGTAACAAATAAAGAAGACCTCATGTATTGATAGTACTTCCTTTATAGAGTACTAGCGAACCGCCCTCGCTTCGCTTCGGTTTCGTTAAAACAATATTAAACTATACATATAATTGTTCCTCTTAAATCACTCTATCTATTGATGAAAACCGCATTAAAATCCGTTGTGTAGTTTAAAAGATCTTGCGTACATACAGAGGGACAGACGGCGGGAAGCGACTTTGTTTTATACTATGTAAAGAAGTACATCACACACTAAAACCATAAAAAATCAATGTGTATTGTTTTTTTTCTATTATATGAAGAGAGGGGCTCCCTTGATCTCTGAAGGCTCACATACAATCAAACTGGGCACTAATTGCCCTATCTTGAAATGTCAGTCTGTTGACAGTTTCACCTCTGGATATTGTCATGAGAGAACTGCATATTTTTTTACTACTCGAAGCCTTTTAAAATATTTTTTGTAAACAGAAACCACTGATACTCTTATTTTTTACTTAAATACTCTATTCATTCAAATTATATACACATAATATGAAGTTTACAAATGATTGGTTAACCTAATCAATGTATAACTTGGCATCATCTTCTAAGTTTACTCTAAATTATTGCAAATTAGCCCAAAGAAATATTTAAGCGAAAATTAACTTTTCAATACATTTGTTATGTATACATTCCCAAAAAGATCTACTTTTCCTTTCAATGACCCTGAAAATATGAGCAGGGTGAGCTCTGCATTCATATCTAACTAAATTACTTTTTTTTCGAATGGCTAAATTCTTGAGGCCCTAATAAGCCTTTCAAGAGTCATCAGACATGTTTAATTTAGGGCTTACGGGTGCACATTTAACCGGTAGACCGGCGGAAGGAACGAACCTCGGCTTAGGGCGTCGTTTTGGGAGGGTACCGCGGGATCGCGAGTCGGTGAGGAGCGACCAGGCACGTACTTAACCAGGGCGCATTTATTCGGTAGAAGGAACAATGCGGCGCAAGGAACTGACCTTGGCTTAGGTTTTAACAGTTAATATACTTTTTACTGAACCAATCATTATCAAAGGTCAGAGATTTATGGACCACTGAAAAATCGTCCATTTAAATAAAGCTTTGATTGATAATCAGTATGAGCCCGTAACATTCTATTGACCATCACAGTACCGCCCTTGTGACCCAAGGAAGTTTTGGCTCATAATATACACGGCCCAGTGGTGATTGATTGTGATGATGATGATTAAACAGATTTAAAAATGCACTTTATTCATTTGTGCATAGAGCATAACACATGGGTCACTTTGATCTCTCGATTTTGTGTAGCTTTGTGTATGAAACCTCGCACATACATACAATCTGTTACTTAGCTTTTCTATGAAGATAACTTGTCTTCTTTACTTAACTGGCAATCTATAGCAATAAAATAATTTTAGGTGTTCATGATCCTGTACAAAGAATTATACTATCGTGACATCTATGCTCGAGTGCCTGGAGGACCAAAACCTGATCAGAGGTTCCACTCATTCTACAACTACTGTGACTTGTTCAACTACATCCTGTCCGCTGAGACACCTGTGCCATTAGAGCTCCCTGACCAGTGGCTGTGGGAGCTCATTGATGAGTTTGTTTATCAGTTCCAATCCTTTGCTCAATACAGGCAAGTCAAAAACAATTTTACAACAATAACTAGCAAATAATGAATTATATTCTTATTGGCTTCATTCTACCTAATGACTAGGCAATTATAATTTATTTACTCGTATTTTTAGTATTCACTCGAGTAATTGACCTATGACCTATTATTGTTATTTTTGCTTTGGTCTTCAAAAGAGCTGTGAACAGGATTCTGCAAGGTCGGCAGCGTACCCGCAACCCCTCTGGTGTCGCAGTGACCACTTACCATTGTAAAAAATCAATAAATAAAAACACCTGGCTACAAAACGACATAGAGGTTAAATAATTAAATCAATAACACCACACTAAGATTCCCAGTGTTGTTACCGTTTTATTATTGTGTACTACGTTCGTATTTTCTTTCCGACGGGGTATAAGAGCACCGGCCAAAGGCTAGTCTCAGAAGATAATATAACTTCCTTAGGTTGTGAGTGTAAAGACGATGAAATATGAATGTAAATTACCTAGATCCAGAATCTATATTTGTTATCAAATAAATAATGATTTGTCCAATTGTGTATCAAACTTGGGACCTTATGACCAGAGGCAGAGGCAACACTGATATGATTTGTCACATCGGTAATCGATTTATCATAGTCATTGACTATTGATAAATTGATTGACTATCATTTAGCCCAGACCAAAGAGACAAAACAAAAACTTCACTTTTAAAATATTGTTCAACACTGATCGACATGCGCTTGACCAATCAGATTTGTTAGATGTCTCTTAGCTCACTAACATGTTTTTTATGATATTTTTTACATTATAATTTCACAGGTCACGCACCTCGAAACTCAGTCAAGCAGAAATAGATACTCTGAACACTGAAAACAAAGCATGGAATGTTCTTTGCATTCTTAACGTCTTGCATTCACTTGTTGACAAGTCTAACATCAAGCGTCAATTGGAGGTAAGAACTCTCTTTTTTGGCTCTAGAATAGTAATAAATGATTTATTTATATGTAAGTGTGCCTTCATATAAAAAAAATCACGTAATGAATATACACTTCACCCATCGTCAAAGACTACCATAAAATGTATTACATTTCACATCCTTATACTAGTTATTGAATTAGCTAAATATTAGTTATTGAAGTATTGAATTATACTAGTTATTCTATAATTATGGTTATACAATTAATTATTTCTATTAATATATTTTACTATTATCTTATTTTCAGATGTTAGTTTTATAGATACTTATTACATAAATTTTATAGATACTTATTACATAAATTTTATACATACTTATTACATAAATTTTCTTATTTAACAAAAACAAATAGATTTCTTCTTTAACAAGACTTTTTTTTATAAAATACCAGTGTATTTTATAAAATCAGTGTATATTTTTCTGCCTTATAAGTAAGTGTCATATTTTTTCACCAATTTGGGGCAGCTGAATAACAAATATTATGTTCTAACAAAATTAAAAAAATAGCTCTTTTTTTTCTCTAGCGGCCCAACTGAGGGCGTGACAACGTTTATCATTCTTAACTGATGTCACAGGCTGACAGTACCGACTTATCATCACCAGGTGAACTGTTTGCCCGTCTGCTGACTTCTTTCTATAAATAATAAAAATAACACCACGCCGCATCCCAGTTATTTGGAGAATGGCATCAATTGAAATCATCCCAGTCGTTTTAACAGATTAATTCCCACCAGCCTTGAGACCAATCTGAGTCGGTTGGGTTTCCGTGGCGTCCGTGGCGACTCGCTCTCGGCGAAGGTGCAGAAAGCGGTACTGCTAGATACCGCACGTATAGGCTGCCGGTTTCTGTCAGTAGCGTCTTGAACTCCGGCTGACTGTGCTTTCGCCTGCAGTTATACTGTTACTTCTCTCCCTCATTTAGGCTCACCGAGGAGAAACGGAGTGGTCTGAACCATTTTAAAAATTTAATAATAATTTTAAGGTGTATGCATCGGGCGGTGACCCCGACTCTGTGGCAGGCGAGTTCGGTCGGCACTCCCTCTACAAGATGCTGGGTTACTTCTCGTTAGTGGGACTCCTGCGTCTCCATTCGCTGCTTGGGGACTACTACCAAGCCATTAAGGTGAGCTTAGTCGTAAAGCAGATGATTAACTTCTTATAGGTGGTAAATCGACTATCCTTAGGCAAATTATCAAATATATATTAGACATCCCTAACAGCGTTTAGTGAAATTATCATTTCCCTAATTTAAAATAGATGTTAAAATTGAAGCGAAAATAATGCTGAAACTGATATTAAATTAATATCATGTTATTAAATTCTTATTAAATAATTTGCGATTCGCCTCAGACTTCTAACCTAACAAGCAAGGTTCACACGAGTTATAAAAACTGTAACTATAACCCTTAATTACGCGAGACGTAAAGTTTGTATTAATTTATTTATTCTCACATTATTGACGCCGTCTTTGGAATATAAGACGGAATTGGCAACTTTTTCTGTAGATCATGTCATGTATTATTTTATTTTAATTATTTATCTATGTATTTTATTTTTGTAGGTGTACATTGCTACATGTGTGTATTATTTTTATTTATCTACGTACTACGCACGCCTGTTCTGTTCCCACCAATGTATCTATTTCACGGGTCTGCTAGAATATATCTCCACAGGAGATAAGCTTACTTTTTGTAGGTACATATTTTATTTTCTCATTTAATCTTTTTTTCCTTTGGAATGGCTAAATTCTTGTAGCCCTAATGGCCTTTCACGAGTCACCGGACATGTATGGTTTAGGGCGAGCGCAGAAGGCGCTCAGCCAGGAGCAAAAAGTGTATACAGCAACGAGCCTAATGGCTCCTCTGTTGGTACCGCTGGAAGGAACGGACTTCGGCTTAGGGCGTTGCTTTGGGACGGTACCGCAGCATCGGGAGTCGGTGAGAAGCGCCCAGGCACGTACCGATACCTGGTAAAAGTGCTGGCTGAAGGCCGGTGTGTGTTTACGGTGTAGCGAGCGGGGGCGGTGTATATGTGTAGTGAGTGTAGTGTAAGAAACGCATGGGCAGCAGTAATAGGGTCGTCGGGGTCATCTAGGACATGCCGAGGACGACGACGATAACGGGGAGGGGCATTCCTATCGTGGACATAGATTTAATTTAATCATGTCCCACGCTTAAATACTACACCGACTTACCTCAAAATTCGAGGAATCTTAATTTCAATTAAAATGTGCCATTTTTTGTTTACTCTATGCTTTATAGAACGGTCAAAATTACGCGAAAGACAAAGATAGCAAAAGTTTATGCTTTTTTACTTTTAACAATCATTTTAATTCTAAAATGACTAACTTCAGTAACAGTGATAACTAATAACCTTTTATATAACGTAGATTTAATAATAAAATGTAACATTGAAATTTATATAATTACACAATTATGAATTATCATAGAAAAAATATGTTTAGGAGTTAAAGCTAATAAATAAAAAAATCGTTAAAATATTTAAGTGTTAAAGTGAACTATCTTCGAACTTTATTAGTATCCAATAAAAATATTGTTATTTTAACTGAATATACGAGTAAATACAGTAAACGAGTGTTATTATAATTTTAAATCATGCCTTAATTCAACGAATTAAAAATATAGTAATCTGATATACATACTAATTACAAAAACTTTAAACTTCATTCCTCACACTTTTAGAATTTCGAATTTTGTCGATTTATTATTAAGCGTGTTATGTATACTGTTTCGTCTGTACAACAAAATATAATGTATAAATAATTTTTTAGGTGTTAGAGAACATCGAGCTCCACAAAAAGTCTCAATATTCCCAAGTGCCCGCGTGCCAAATCTCCACATCATATTACGTGGGCTTCGCGTACATGATGATGCGTCGTTACGCCGACGCCATTCGCACGCTCTCATCGGCCCTGCTCTACATGCAGAGGACCAAACAACTGTTCTCGTCCCGTTCCTATCAGAACGATCAGATAAACAAGCAGACAGACCAGATGTACCACCTGTTAGCAATCTGCTTGGTGTTGCATCCGCAGTGTGTTGATGAATCCATTCAGCAGGTGAGTTGTAATTGTTGAGAATTCAGTTGTTTTAATAATAATTGTCATAGAGCCACAAAAACCTTTACCAGCCATTGTAATGATTATACAGACACTATAGCACTTTGTCAGTCTCCTGTATTTCTAAAAATACTTAAAATCTTACTTAAAAACTTACTTTTTTCTTATAAATATAAGAACTGTCTAATTTATGACTTTTGTAGCTAATAAGATCATCGTTACCAGCCGAAAGTTTTCACATTAATAAGAATATTAATTATGTAAAAGTGTCTGTGTATATAAATATATAGTATATATTTATTAGTGTTGCAACGAATAGTACCTTCGGCCGAATACCGAATATTCGGTGGGGTCCTCGGCCGAATAGCCGAATATTCGGCCATATTTCGCACCAATTTGTCTAAGCGCAGAGAGGCACAGCTCACACTGTCCTTTGATTGGCTCGCGTTCCATTTATTTCGCCGTAATCGCATAAGCGCCGTAATGTTGAGGTGTTGACAACGAAATTGTAGAAGACCTAGATATTTACCTTAATCTAAAATAATTACATAGGAATAAAAATCCATTTTTTGGTGGGCAAAAAATAAAGCAACATTTCCTCAAGGCTTAGTAAAGCTTGCTGCAAAGTATTCGTCCCCACCTGGAAGCAGTGTTTACTCGGTGAGATTTTTTCAAAAGCAGAAAGTTCGTATGAAGAGAAGAGAAACAGGCTTCTTCATCATAATGCAAAAAATATATTATTTTTACTCCACAATCTACCGCTTTTAAATTTTGATTACTAATTTCAAAAAATATGTAGATATGTTATTATTACCGATAGAAAAATAAACACTTAAAATTATAAAAAGGTAGGTTATTTTCATGATAAAATATCCTGCTTGCCAAACAACTTATAGTAATTTAGTAAGTAAACAGCTGAATAGTATTTTAATATTCGGTATTCGGCCGAATATCGAAAAAGGGCCGAATACCGAATAGTAACCGAATATTCGTTGCAACTCTAATATTTATACCTTTCATTGCACTCTGATCAACCTAATGTATTTCTGATCAACCCAAAAGTTAGCTGGTAGAGAATGCCTCACGGCATTAAGCTCGCTTATTGTACCATAATGTGCAATAGTTTTTTAAATAAATATATAATGGTAAGACATTATTAAAAACTATTAGGGCCTTAATTATTTAAGATATACTTATACAGAAGACTACTCCACTTATATTTGTGTTCTGGTGGATTGAGTAGAACATACTCGAGCAAAGGCTCTGATACAAAATGGTTGTTTTGATCGGATAATTGTGGAATCGGATCGGATAATTGGGATAATACAGATGTGAAAGATAGAGCAGGAAGACCATGTATGGATTATGATGAAGTTTTAAAAGAAATTGAAAATAATCCGACTACGTCGGCGCGAGCTATTGAACTCCGTTAGATAAGATTTATATAGACTAAATTAAATTTATATTTCATACGTGATAAATGTGGCGACTGAATAAAATTCTACATTTTATATAAATTTTTATCTAACGGTTAGGAATATTTTTTTCGACAATATCCGCAGAAAATGATATAGCTAATTCTATAGCAACTCTCATAGAGCAAATAACAAAATTAAAAGACTAAATGTAACTATATGTGAAAACCGCGAGTCTCTAAAACCAATATTGTTATTTGTGCAGGTGTTGCGCGAGAAGAACTACCACGAGAAGATGTTCAAGATGCAGTACGGGGACCTGGGCGAGTTCGAGAGCTGCTTTACGTTCGCGTGTCCCAAGTTCCTGTCGCCGTGCCCGCCGCCCATCGAGCCCGGTTCCAACTACGCCCGCGACGCCGTCAAGCACCAGACGCAAGTCTTCATGGACGAGGTAACCGCTACTTACTGCTGAACATTCAAATCATTCATTGAAACTTTCAAAATCCTTACCATCAGAGCCGATTAAGGTGGGAGCTTGACGGGATATAGCCCAGAGCACCGCGCTCTATAGGGCCCCATTGCGAGAAACTTAATAAGTAGAGCAAAGAAAAATGAAAACTATTTATCTAAGGAAGGCGAGCGATACAAACAGTTTAAGAACTTGAGCTCAACTCCGAACCCACATAACGGGGGGAAAATGAGCGTCACGAGTCCAAATCTAGGGTAGGCGAGTGGAGTGTTTTCTACAAATCTTTACCCGGTTATGTGGTTTTAGAAGTTGGAGGTGTCAAAAATGTTTTTACTCCTTGAAAGAGCTCCGACGCAAACTATAGCCCAGTCCTCATGAGCCTTTAATCTGTCCTTGCTTACCAACTAATATGACATACTCAACTTGGTATCAATTGTAAATAATAGAAAAATACAAATCACCATCTAAGAAAACAAAATGAAGTTGAACCATAGTGTCTCCACCTCCAATCCCTATCAACATTTTATATCATAGTTAAGGAGGGGAACCAGTTGCCAGGAAATGTTATAGAAATAGATTCAGTGATCCAGTTCAAGAACCGGCTGGATCAGTGACTATGGTAAACAGACGCACAAATGACAAAAACAAGATTAGTTAAGCTGACTAGCCTATTACAGCCGCAATAAAATAATAATAATACCTGATCTATTGTATTAAAGAGAATAAAATCATTTTATAGATGTAGCGAATCGTAAGCTTTCCAAAGATTATGGTAGATTATGGAATGAATTGCCGATTGAGATCTTTTTGCAATAAGTATCTGATATTGTATGGGTATACGGGCGAGCCCTATTTATTTGCGGCATTTTAGCACCCAGTGGTCATTCTGAATTAAAAACTAAGATACGGATTAAAAGCTAAAAAATGAAAAAGGAAGTGCTTGATAGCGCTCCCCCATTGACATGATTTCTATGTAATTATACTAATTATTATTTTGTAAAATGTATTATATTATAATTCATCTATTTTTATTTATAACTAGCTATGCCCGCGACTTCGTATGCGTGGAATTTTAGTTTTTAAACTCTAAATTGGGATATCTTTGATTCCCGTCGGCCGATTTCGAGGAAACAAAGCCTATTCGAAGCACCAAACTAAGATTAATTCACCTGTGGAATCCCATGAAAATCCGTTCAGTAGTTTTGGAGATTAACGTGTTAAAACAGACAATAATTTTCAAAATCGTCTTTTTGCATTCTGATATTCTTCCTTCATCGCGCACGCTTCAGTTTTTGGTAAATATATTCAATGTACAGACACGCTAATTCTACGATTTTATTATTATTACTTATAGATATTTTATTTCTAAGTCTTTAATCACATGTTTAAAGAAAATATTTTATATAACCCTAACTGTAATCAGCCCTTTTTTCGACTATTACTGGATATGGGCGCATTGCCTTATGTATGAGAGATGAATATCTTGAAACGCCGTGAATTTTCTTGGAGATCTGCTATTTCCGCGGATAACTTTTTGTCCAGCAAGTCCTTCTCGTGCCTTGGTTTTCGCAATTTTGGCTTCCGCTTCAGCTTATGCAGCTTCCATTTCTATCTTTGCTATAGCGCGGGCAGTTTCATATTCCTACTGCTTCTATCGTGCTACTAAGACGATGCACGAGTAACGTCCTTGTTTACTTCTCGTGTTTTTCTGGACATGGGTTGCGAAACAAGGATCGGATTTAACCTCAAGCATATTCTTTTCTTTGTTAGCCAATAATTGTTCCTTTTTGAGTTAGTTGACCGTGACCGCGCGTTTTTACGCCGCGCGGCATGCGAAACAACGACCTCTGCATTACTGGTTTTGGCTCCTTCTTTGCGAATATCCGGCCGACTTACCAGTTTTGTATCTGATCCAGCTAAAGAACCAGTGGATGATACAGGTATTGTGGCGCAAGAAAGAGTTAGATTTCGTTTAATCGATTGCCCGAAGATGCGTGCGTCTAATGTGGTATGGTGATTACGGTCGACTGGATGCCGAACTGTATAGAACTGCTGTGTCCAAGGTTCAAATTGCCAGAATGGTCGCTAAGCTTCGATGGAGATAATATCTTAAGATGACTTGTACTTTTCCATGTGCAGGTGCGTCAACAGAAGATGCTGCCGACGATCCGCTCGTACCTGAAGCTGTACACGACGCTGCCGCTCGCGAAGCTAGCTGCGTTTATGTCGGCGGCGCGCGGCGACGAACGCGACGCGGCGCGCGAGCATGCCGCGCTCGCCATACACCTGCTCTGCTTCAAGCACAAGATGAAGAACGTCGTCTGGACCAAGGGGCCCAGCGGGCTCGACGGCAAGTTCCAGAGCGGCTCGGAGGTTAGTTGATGTCTACTTACTTGCTTCAATAACAGGCTGAGGAACGTTGTCCAGACTAAGGGGCTAAGTTAGTATGGCAATAGCGCAATTAGCGCATTATGCCAGTGTCAAGCTTTCTTCGTAATTAACTTGTCAATGTCCAAATGTCTAATACTGAGGATAGTAGAGTAGGACTCCTTGGAAAGTACACGAGAAACGCAGTCTTATGCTTTTATTTGATTATCATTATCACAAACGTTACACACAAAAAGCACTGAGATATGGACAAGAATCACTGCCTGTTTGCCAATGCCGAGATATCTCGTGTTCGATATTTATTCACTGTATACCAAGCTGTTTTCTTATTGCCGCACATGTTGCCCATATACACATTTTTCGTTGTATTGCAATACTAATCTCGTTCTTCCAATTTTTGGCAATTACATAATAGATAATGTTGATTCACCTTTATTGTCTCTTTATATAAATAGGTCTAAGTTATAGTTATTTATTATTCTGAACAATCAGACAATTACGTAATCTTCATCTGACCAACGTCTCGTCTGTTGACGATACGTCTCTCTCATTTGCGTTTATCATAAACTCTTGTTCACGCAGATGATCAGAGTGGATGTCACGGTCCCAATCAGAAATTATTAATCTTTTTGTCCTCTCCACCATATTTGCCTAGTTTTCAGTAGTCACGTGTGCACACGAGTCCTTTAATAATTCTAGCATGGTTTTTTCTCTACCGCAAATGGAGGAGTCGTGTTATTTCTGGCGGCGTATCCTTTAATTTGTACCCATATCAGCTCTATTGAGCTATATTGGCAGTGGTATGGGGGAACCCTGAGGACAGTGTGGCCATGTTATGCTGCCATTTTGTAAATAACATAATATAGTCGATTATTTATTCGAGTCAGCGATATGACGTAAAACTGTCAATAAAGTGTCATCTCCGCACAAATTTCACTCTGTTTAACAGTTCTATATGTCATACATATCCTTCACTCGAATAAATAAAATCTAATCCGACTTTAACGTGGTTGTTATTTTCTTTCTTTCAATATTTAAGCTCCATCTTTATGGTTGCCTATGATTAACATACATTTGTATATTTTTATTTCAGTTGGACTTTTACATCGACAACGACATGATCCACATCGCGGATACTAAAGTGGCCCACCGATACGGAGATTTCTTCATTAGAAAGATCTTCAAATTCGAAGAGCTCAACCGAAAATTACACCACATTAAAATTTAAGCTGGAAATGCTTGATCCAGCAATGTCTTGGATTGGTTAGATGAAATATTTTTAAAGATTTCTAAAAACAGTCTGCATAATATGATTTTTCCCCTACATTTGCAGGATGAGATGTGGTTGGTTTCATATAAATACAATTTTGATTTGCTTTAACAGTCTACTAATTAAAGTCATGTCTGGGCTTGCTTTAAAAAGTTGCAAAACCAGAGTTTCAATTTATATTGAAGGAATAAAAAGCGGTGTATGTATAAAGTAGTTTTATTTACATCTTAGGCATATACGGTACATATTTACGATTCCTCTTATAAAATACCTTGGGTACTTTTATTTCAATATTTTGCCTCTGTACAGTTTCAGGGTAGTTTTCCCTGAACTGCTTCCATGGGTGTTCCTGCTGTAATACTTCTTCAATATTAATTTCCTTCAGCCATTTTGTATAAATACTGTAAAATTTCTTATAGCCTCTCAAAAATCCTACTGAGCATTTTGCCGCGCCATTTTCGCTCTGAAAAATGAAGTACAAGTAAATCAAACTTTGAAAATATAATAGTAACAAACTGCACTTTACCAAGTTTAATAATAAATCATACATCAGCCGAAAATGTCACTGGGCACTAAGTCCGCCCTTTATAGTGTTCCTTTGTGCACTAAAGTTTATATAAATAAAATAAATAAATAATTGGCTATTTGACAATTTTTGATTTAAATTAAAATATGCGAAATATGTTGATACTGTACTAATAACGAATACTAAAAGCGATCGTCTCTCAAAAAGTCTACATAAATTTAAAACAGAAAAACGAAAATATTTTTAAACATGATGAAGTTTTACCAATTCCAGAAAAAGTAAAATTGTTAAATGAAATTCTTTAGATTTTGTAATTGTGAAACTCAAATATTTAAATGGATGATTAGATTACTACAAGAAGCGTTATTAACAAATAACTATATCTGTCAAATAGCCAATTAGAGAAGTTAGTTTTATCATTAGGTACTGTGGTGATTAATATGCTGATATTGATATGATGATGACACAAGTTTAATCCCATATTGATGACTGAAATATTGAGATGTCTAGAATAAAATGCCCTGAGTGAAAAAATATAAGATAAACGATTAACTAGGTGACAACAAAGTTATTGCAATTACCTTCTTGATTATATCTGTACATTTATCATTGAAAGTTTCTAGATGTTTGACAAATATATCATTTGGTGGAATATTTTCCTCTTTCGTGACATTCATGAGGTGTAGCACATATGCAAAATCATTGGCTCTTGTACCTTGCCTCAATAAAGTACCAAGGATCTCTATGTTCACTCTGAAAAAAATCACATCATACCAAATGAGAATGAGGAATATCCTTAATTAAAAATATTTACTGCAAGTACTTCCAATAAACTACCTGTCTCTCTCCACTGGTGGATATTTGGTTAGGGGCTTGTTGCTGATCTTTTCATTCAGTCAGTAGACGACTTTTAAGGCTGCGCCCAGAGTGGGCGTGGGTCGATAAGTGTGAGTGGGAGGCGCGGTATCGCGGTCCGCTGCTATCATAACATATCCGTAGTTAAAAAGGATAGGTAAAGGCAATGTCTCATCCAAAATTTAATTTAGAAGTTCTACTTGAAAGAAACAATACATACAATTTTTTTTATAGAATATCTATAAAATCAATTCAACCGGTTCAACGTGATTGAGTAACAAACATACAATCTTTATCATTTATATATAATATTAGTGGGATTGTTAATGTTTTTAATCAACTGTATATTTTTTACATCGCAGATCTAGTTCTGCGCGAGAAGATCTGGGTATTTATCTGAGTAAAATAAGAACTGGAGAACCTAGTGTACGATTAGGTGCTGTTTCCAATAAGTCTAGGCCATCTCTATAGAAATAAAAATGTAAACATTCGTTTGTTCAAAATCTTAAATCTCCGAAAGTTCTTCACTGAGTGCTTTGAAATTTTGACACAACGTCGCATTCGAATACGCGCGTTTTTATATACCTATCACAGGGTAAAAACAGGGTAATCGCCATCTGTTGGGCAGCCACAGGAACGCGTGGCCGGGTACAGCTAGTATATAATATAATATTGGAGTTCATACTTAAGTTGTTCCTCTTTCATCTCATTCAGCAGTTTTTCAGCACTTTCCCTTGTTTTACAGGCCAGTGCTAAAACACCATAAGTCATTATATTCATTTTTAATCTTAGCTTCTTCTTCATTGGATTTTTTTTCCTACGATATTTGCTTTCTTCATCAATCATTTGCTTCACATCCTATAAAAATAAAATCCTATACACTAATAAGCTATGCGATATAGCAATAGTATTAAAGTTATCAAATATAGTTCTATATTTCCTATCTAGGTCTTTTTCATTTTGTGTTTATTTTTCATAACGCTTGAGCTTTTTTGTCGGAATGATCTAAATTTTTGTGGCTGAAATGTATGGTTTAGGCAAAAAGTGTGTGCAGAAACGAGCCTATGAGCCCCTACGTCGGTGGACCGGTGGAAGGAACGGAGCTCGGCTTAGGACGTTGCTCTGTGAGGGTGAGGGTGAAGTTTGTGAGGGCGACTAGCGCCCGGGCAGGATGTGTGTTCACGGTGTAGCGAGGGGGACGTCCTCGTCTCCGGCGGCGGGGACGGTGTATATTGGTAGTCTGTGAGTGTAGTGTAAGAACCGCATGGGCAGCAGTAATTGGGTCATTAGGGTCGTCTAGCACGTGCCGAAAACGACGACGGTAACGGGGAGGGACATCGGGGACATAGGTTAAAGTGGCAACTATTAGCGTCGGGCGGAGTTTTTCACGTATTAGACGATGGAATGAAGTTCCAAGTCCTTGTGGAGGTCGACATTGCGAGAGTACCATGGGGCAGCCACGGCCTTACGCACGAATCTATTTTGGAGGGTTTGAAGTATGCAAAGAAAATGCTAGCGAAGGTCATTATGAGACATACGAAGGTTTTGTACAATTTTTCTAAGCGACATTTTACTTCTCTCGCCTATGAGAGGGTTGAGGTGACGAGAGTACAAAGGTGACTCGGTTTTGGACAGTTTGTAAGTGTTCTCGGAAGGTCAGTCGATGCTCTATTGTCTCAGATATTTGGTCTTCCTAACCCTGGGGATAGTTTGACCGCAAAGGGATATTGGGAGTGGGGAGAGACGGGGCCTAGAGCTACGAATGCCACCCCCGAGCCTCTTCATTGTCAAATGTGAGAGGACCATTAGGTCTAGTCAATATGGGTCAGTAACGGGGCATGTAGGCAGTATTGTCTGTTTTCATAGATCTCGCCAACTACCAGTAGGCTGTGTGATGATGAGATCTCTGACAACAATTGTCCCAGCTCTTGTTTTTGAATTCAGGGATTAGATTGTTTACGTCCCTCTGTATCCTGCGCCTATTCTATTCACAAAGAAATGAGTCGTAAGCATGGATAGCTGCGTTCTTGGCCTTTATCAGTTCTGTCCTCGGGCAATTCCCATCAGCGATCATTCATCGCTGGGACCCGCCTAAAGGAGTTTTGGATTATATCCCTGAGGTGGCTACCGAGTCCAGAGACCGCCATGTTTGTGTCATCTGCACTGGTCAGGTTGTTTGAGTAGAGTCCAGCTGGGGGGTGCTAGAAGCCTTAGGCGCTAGGGCTTCCTCATGCTTGCTCCAGTCAATATGTCTTGTCTTGGGGAGGTGGGTCGGTCTGCCGCCCTAATTTCATTACTATGTGGTGGCCAGTCTAACTGACATAGGGTTTTCATCGAGTTTAGACATAACGCTATATTTTTGAAAATGGCAATGTCTAGTATGTTGGGTCAGTGTGTAACATTATGAGAGTTTGGTCATTGGAGCTATAACATCAAAGTGTAGTTGGTTAATGAATCTGTCAAGGCATTTAGCATTCTGAGTGGATGTGTGGCTATTGAAACTAGGGTGTTTGGAATTGCAATCACCTGTCAGAATGACTGAGTTAATCAAATTGAAGAGTCCTGAGCAGTTCTCTATCGGAGAGCAAGTAGACAGATGCCAGTGACAGGTGGATGACCTGTCATAGCTAAGCAGCAGACCAAAGCCTCCATATTAGTCAGTGGAGACATGGGTATGGGAATGCAGTGCAAGGACCTTCTGTAGTAAATAAGGGTGCCAGCTTGGGCTTTCTATTCAAAAAACAAAGAAATTAAAAGTTCTCAAGAATCAGAATGTTAGTATTCAGAAAGGTAAGTAACTATGTATTTTATGTATAGTAGGACAATCTAACAGATCAATTGTCCCTTAGTGGTGATGATAGTCATTGTTGGACCTTTTGCCTTAAACAAATACTTACGAATGCATCCTCATAATCTAATCTTAAACATCTTTGTTTAATGAGCATATTGTAGAAATCTATATCTGCTTTCACATCTAAAGATTTCATTGTTTCAATTAGCTTATTTTCAGCTTTCTTTGTCTTTTCAAGCAATGGTAACATTTGTGTGAATGTTTTTATATCTGGCTTTACAGAATATGATTCCATTTCTTTGAGAAAATCATCTTGTCCACCTATAACTGCAAATTTATCTTGGAGAGTACTAACTTCTTGTAGAGATAAAACATGTTCCATTTTTAATACTTTTGATAATAAATTAGGGACTGTTCTTTCTATTACAATTGGTTTCTTTATTTTGTCCACCAACTGTATAGAAACATTGCTTTTACTCTCAACGAAAACTACATTACTTCCTTTTTGACATGTGTTAACAGTTGACACATTCATTTCTTTATCTGCCATAATTGATATTTCCTCTCCATGTTCAGATCCTTTCTCACTAAGCAATGACTGTGAGGAATTTTCTTGTATGTCTGAAGTTAATTTGAATTGCGATCCTTCAATTTGCAAAGGTTTATTGACACTAATTTGGTTCACTCCTACATGTTCTTGAATAATACCTATTAACACTTCAATGTCTTCTTTAGAACCTAAATTGCAATCCTTAACACATTTCAGCATCAAATTGAAAGAGTATATGTTAGGCTTTTCTCTTACTTTTAACATCTTTCTCCAAACAATCAGAGCATGTCTTAATCCAGATTCTTTATCTGATATACATGCCTGAAGGAGATGATTGAATGTATGTACTCTTATTTTAATTTTCTTAGATATCATTTCATCTGCAATTTTAAAAGCAGTGGGTAAATCACCACATCGGCCAAATGCCTTAATCATTGAATTATAATTTGTTATGTTCGACTCTATGCCCTTCTCAATCATCAGTGTTCTTAAACTATGTGCATGCTTTAGTCCATCTATAGACCATGGACTATTAGCGCAAGCGTGAAATAGGCACGTATATGTGTCGCCCGTTGGTTTTAAGGCGCGCCGCTTCATATCATTGTATAGTTTAAAAGCTTTCTTAGTGTATCCTACATCAGCACAAGCACCAATCAGTATATTATAAATGTAATTCTCCGGTTTAACTCGATCTTCTGTTAACATTCTTACTTCTAAAATATCAATAGCTTCTTTAATCCTCTTATGTTCTATATATTGCTTTATCAAATCAGCGTATTGTTTTGTAGTTAACTTCTGGGATTCCATTGGCCGCTGTTGAAGATACCGTTCCTCTTTGATATCTCCCTCGTCTTCTAGTGCATTTAAATCAGTTTGTACTTTCCTCGATAAGGTACCGAAAGTATCCGCATCTTCTAAATAAACCAGATTGTTCTCAGTTGTGTATTCTTTAGGTTTATTCGTTAAAGTTTCTTTAGGTGATTTAATAGTACTTGATATTAAATTACTGTGAATGATACTAGTACTTCTCACTACTCTTAACAACTTTAAACACCGAAAAGCCATTGTATACAATTTTTCTAATTCATTTCAAAAATAACCTAAAAGGAAGAAGTACTTTTTGTTCTGAAATGTATGACAATTCATTTTGACGAAACATGCAACATTTTTAATATTATTTCTATTCCTGAACGAAATATTATTTACAAAGCACTTTGATTCAATTGAAAACGAGTTTAAATTATTACTAGACGCAGTAAATATTATTGCAAGTAAAAATTTTAATGTACATTTAGTCGAAGTGGTAATTCTTTAGGAGTGTAACTCTACATTAAGGATTGAAAAAAAAATACTGATCATGCTAGCCACGTAGAAAATACATCTGTAGAACGAGATAAAATAACTAAAGAAGAAAAAGATCGGTTCTAAATTTATGTGAAAGTAATGATAGTGATTCGGATGCCAATGGAAATTGAATTTTTTGAATCGGATTTCGATTATCACACATAAAATAAATTTCTTACTATTTATTTTTATTTCTATTTGAGTACCTTCTTCTACGTCACGAATTTTATTTATAAGGTTCATTTTATATTTTATTTTAAAATAACGTGGATTCATATTTGCTTCAGCTCTAAGTATACCATATTCATGCATCCCTGTCATAGCTAGTGAAAAAGTGGGCCTTCAAGTATCAAAATGATTAGCAACTAACCTGATACTATAATATGAATATTTATTATTTCTCAACTTTCGTGTGCCAGACTTTCTAATTGAAAAAATCTGTGATATACACCTACGTAATTTGCACAATAAAATATTATTTCTATATAATAAATGTAAATTATTGATATTTCTAAAACACTAATAGCATCCTATTTTAGTTTTTATATAATTACTGCCAATCATTGTCAAATAATTTGCTTTGAAAACGAAACTTGTAGTGTCATATCAATGACGCCCTCTGAGCTGACAGTTTACTGTCGATACTCTACTGTCAATAACGTACCTCCTAACCCACGTGTTATCAGGGTTTTGCTATTACAAATCATAAAATTACTAGTAACATTGTTTATGATTTAATATATCAACATGTCCAATGAACATGAAGAGCAAATGGAAGCGAGCTCTGCTGAGAGCGAAGGCGATACCATGAACGAAGGAGAAGAGGGCAGTAATGATGGTGACGACGGACCAAAAACATATCTTCCTGGCCAACCGTTAAAGGAGGATGAACACCTTGTGTGTGACCAGTCAGCATACGTTATGCTGCATCAGGCCCAGACTGGTGCGCCTTGTCTTAGCTTCGATATAATACAAGACAATCTTGGTAATAACAGAGAACAGTTTCCAATGACAGCATATTTAGTCGCCGGTACTCAAGCATCTAGTGCACAACTAAACAAGTAAGATTTCTAGTTTCACCCTAAACTTGCAGTTTTTTAATACCATAACCAGTCCTTTTAGTGTCAACTGCATGAGATGAGCCTCTTCACGCAATTTGTCTTGTGCATGAGGAATGTATGGCCTTAAAACCCCAGGCTGCCCAAGCGGGTTGGCAAATTCACTCTTTTAGAGGTGGTGAAGTTCTTCAGTGTTTGTGGTAGCAGCTTTATTATCGCTTAGTCGCCCTTTACGACACCCACTTCAACCCGTGGGAAGAGATGGAGTGGTGCTATTCTAAAGTGGCAAATTTTAATTCTTTTGAATATTTAAATATCATTTATTTTTTCTAGCTTACTGGTAATAAAAATGTCAAATTTACATCCCACATCTAAATCAGAGTCCGACAATGAAGAGTCTGATGATGATGATGATGGTGATGATAATGATGATGATGAAGATGAAGAGAAAAAACCTCAGATGACATTTGCATTTATCAAACACCAGGGCTGTGTCAATAGGATAAGGGTATGCCTTGCCTCTTGATGAATCATTTTTTCCCCAAATGTAGTATGTATTACCACTATTTCACTTGTACATATAATGTTACAACATATCTGCAGTTTTACTTATCATTTATAAAAATCATTAATATTATAAGTTTATGTTACAAATTATATAATAGTTTGGCAGATATTGACACACAATGTAATTATTTAACTCTAGATAACTAAACATTTGTGAGCTCAACTGTGGCCCTCCCCACATTTCTCGGGTTTATTTTCACTCAATCCCTGCTCCCATCACTATCTACGTTCCTAATTAGCCAATACAGTAAAGTTCGACATGCACTTGCAATCATATTGTTTATAGATAAACAGATTTGATCTGTTGCCATTGTTGTCTCTTCAAGGAAAGTTTATTTACTATATAATTATTTTTCAAGGGTAAGTGTGCAAAGATTTTGTATGTTAAATGTTATTCTAAATCATTATTTGATAGCTCCTTTTTTGATATATATATTTTGTGTATATTTTTATACATTAGGCTATATATTAGGTAGTCCAGTATAAGTTTACGGCCTTTTTATAGTGAAAATAATAAAAGACTTTTGTTTTACATAAATATTTATGGAAGGGAATATTGTCCATTTAATTCAACTGTCTTTTGCTATTTTTCAGGCAGTCAATATGGCATCACTATAAAATTTTTGAGGTTTTTGAGCGAAAAACTTATTTAAATGGTTTATACAGGCTTCTCTTGAATGTCATTTTACTCCATTTAGAGAATTTTGTAAGAGCAGACCCTGGCCCAGTTCCCAGCCAAGATCCATCAATTTTCGTTTAGCCATCAAAGAGCTTTGGGGTGATGGAAGAGTACACCTTTTCTATTCATTAATTCTGGCCATTTTTCTTCAAGTGCTTGTTTCAATTTTACTAATTGCTGACATTAGACATCAGAATTAATCATTTGACCATGTGGCAAAAGCTAATTATACAGAATGCCTTTCCAGTCCTACCCTATACATAACATGACTTTGTTCAGAGTGAGACCTGGTTCTGGGACTATTTGTGGTGCCTCACCTCACTTAGACCAAGACCGTTTTCGAACATTGTTATCATAGGTGATCCACTTCTCATCGCCTGTTACATTTAAATCATGCGGCATCCAAACATCTAGCTTTGTAACAAAATTCAGTTTATGCAGGTGATCTAAAACTGTTGAGTATCTAAGTATCAAGTGAATGCTAAGCTCTTCTGCAATTTGATGACTGCTTATGTGTCGATCTGCTTAAATTTTTTCAACAACAACATACAATAATCACAGCGAGGAACATCATTCAAATCAAAATTACCAGACATGAAATAATGAATCGGCTGAACCATGTTTCTGCAGTTGTTTTAAATAAAGTAGCTTCTCTGTAAACACCACAAATCTCTTATCGAGCACTAGAAGCAAATGCTAAATATAAATATACTCTTGTCAAAAAAATAAAATGCAAAATTTCTAATTTTCTCCTTATTAACTTCCATTTTAAAATTGTTAAAAAATATGAAAAGATAAAACATATCTTGTAATTTCAATTTACCGCCATTACAAAAAAGTCATTTATCAAACGGTATATCACTTTCCCGCTGATTAGTGTTGCCAGAAATATAGCATGCTAAACTTATTAGTTCAAAAAGGCCGCGAATATTTCCGACTACATATGTTTTCCTAATGTATAATATAATACCTATGACCTATTACAATAATTATTTAGCTCTCAGAGCAAAATTACCAAGCTTACAGTAAAATTACGGGCATTATTTTTTTTTAATTTATTTAATTTCGATGAATCAAAGATCTCAGGAGAAACAAACACGCAACTAGTTTGAGAACAAATGCCCTTTACTTAGGTTTATTATGCCAAACAAACTGAATGGTCGACTGGCAGACACATCAATGTTTTGTTTTGTTTATTTTAAAGCAAAACAGAACAAGATTTTTTTTATTTTTTATATACTAGAGTGCGGACGAGCAAGCGGACGAGCAAGCGGTCCCACGTGATGGTAAGTGTCACCGCCGCCCATGGACACCTGCAACACAAGGGGGGTATGCGTATCTTACCTTAGATGGTGTATCTTCTGTGAATAATTATTATTCATGATTAACCTGATATTGACGAATCCGTCGGAAAACCGGTGATAATATAGGCTTTTAATAGCACCAAAGAGAAGTTGACACGGTTGATAAGAAAGAGAAAGTGACAAGATGTGGTGACACTCACAGAAAGAGCAATAAGTGGTCTCTATGTGCCTTCTATAATATTTTGTTTATATGTTCTTGAAGCGCCAAAGAAACTGCCGTTTTATATTAAGTATATTAAAGATTTCCTGTGATTTTTTGGTCTTTTCGTAGTCCGCTCGACGAATGTTTAGTTACTATGTAACTCGTGGGATAGTTTAGTTTTAGTTACCTAGCTAGGGCAGGGTCTCCAAACTTTTTGGCTTGAAGGACACACTAACTGTTCCACAAAGTCCAAAGGGCCTAGAAACCCTCTCTCCAAAATTTCAAATGGAAATGACTGATTCGCATTGCAGTGATATTTTTAAAGAGAAATATCTAAACCTATTTGTGTTAATTTTTCTAAAGTCTTCCACTCACAGTTTCATCAGTTGCATGCTCATGGCCTTTGTTCCGTATTTGGAACTACTTATCTATGTGAAAAAACATTCTCCAAAATGAAATATGTACTTAAAAAAAATACAGATCCAAGTTAACTTATGATCATCTTAAGTCGTTTTTGATGATTGGCCCTAGTAAACTTCATTCATAACTGCAAACAATTGTGTGTGACAATTCTTATTAAAATATTTAATGTTACACTTTAAGTACCTACTAGATTATGTAGTATGATAGTGATTGTGTTCTTTAGTGAATAAGAACATCTGATTATTATTTTGTTTTATTATAAAATAAAGTTACGTGTGGCGGGCCGGATGCCAGGCACGTCCAGCTTACTGCCGCGGGCCGGATTGCAGGTGCTCGCGGGCCGTACTTAAGACCCCTGATCTAGGCTTAAAATGAAAATTATCCACATGTAGCAGAATTTAAAAAAAATATTGAGCATGTATATCCAACAATCTGCACTGGGCCGCGTGGTGGATTATACCTAAAACGGCTGAAAAATTTTGGGATACCTAAACTGACAATAAGCCCCCTTTTCTCAGATAATGCCACCAGAAAATCTAAACCTAACCGACCTTTAAATTACTGCCATTTAATTTGTTCATCTGCCATTCAAGTGATTCTAAAAGAGTACAATAGAAGGTCAATGGTCAAGTACCTTTATCACCGTTATTTGACTCTTCCAGGTTACAAACTTCAAAAATTCCGTATTAGCAGCTACTTGGTCAGAGCTAGGCAGAGTGGACATTTGGAACATAACACAGCAGTTGCAAGCTGTTGACGAGCCAACTCTCCTTGAAAGATACAATTTGGATGCAGTGAAAGACCCAGTGAAGCCTATTTATTCATTCAATGGACATCAGCAGGAAGGCTTTGGTATAGCTTGGTGTCCCACAGAGCCTGGGGTAAGTTTTCTTGGAACTATTTTAGTTTTATTTTAAAAAGGCTTGTCTTCAATGAGCACCAAATCATGATTATTTTTATTTTACTTATTTAACATTTACAAAAGATAATTTCCCGGTGCCATAAAACTGTGTGATCAACAAGGTAGGTATCTTATTTCTGAAAAACTGAAGTAAATAATTTTCAATTACTAGAATTCAAATAGTTTTTGTTGTCACCAGAGAATCTAACACCCCCTTTAATTTGCTGCTCATTCAGTATTTTCTGTTGCTCATTTATTTATTTCTCTTTTAAAAAATAAAACCATACAGTGACCAAAAGACACACTCCTGATGTGGCTGCTGCCTAACCAGGAGTGGAAGCATCTCAACCTCCGAAATTCTAAAATACAAAAACTGGTTAAGTGAGTCCTAAAGATGTTCTAAAGTTAGGGTTGTAAAGATGTTTTTATAAAATCGTTTTTGAAGTCTAATTCGTTTTTCATTAATTTTGACACATTTCCCTTTCCATTTGCTAAGGCAAAAGAAATCAAAACTTTGAACTGTGTTTGTTCATAGCCTTAAACACAAATAAATATTGACGAACGTGTATTGGGAGATAATGCTGTAATTCATTAAGTTCGTCTTTGTAACAATTTACAAAAAAGAGTAAGTAGGTAAATAAATAAAAAACGTTCTCCAAGAGATTATTATTAAAGTACATCTGTATTATTAAAGTAACTGTACATATTAATAATTAATAAACTTACATTTTAATAAATTTTTTCCTTCAGATGTTGGCAACAGGCGATTGCAGAAGAGACATTCACATTTGGAAGTCCAATCAAGCAGGTACATGGGATGTAGACCAGCGCCCTTTAGCAGGACACACCAGTTCTGTTGAAGATTTGCAGTGGTCACCTAATGAACGGTAAAAACTTTGTAACCGTATTTTTCTCATCTATATATAATCATTTATATTGTACTATGCTACTATCATAAAGATAATAGGTTGTTTTAATTTGAGATCATTTCCAACATTACCTTGAAACATTTAGCAACAAAATGTTGGACCTTGAACTCTGTGGCGTATGATATGGGTGCAGTTTTCGTAAGTACTTGCAACTATATTTAGGTATAACCGTTGGAACAGAATTTTGGCTATTTAAAAAAAAAACAATGTAGAACCGAATGAATGGGAGCGACGCGGCACATTACAAACCAGTGTGCATGCTCTCATTCATGTTAGTGTACATAAAACAATCGTTTTTATCTTGTCCATACTTAGCTTCTAACATTATTCCGTGTTTCAACTAACTTTCAACTGTAATTTCACACAAAAAAAGAGTTTATTTTTCCAGCAATGTATTAGCGTCGTGTTCAGTAGACAAAACAATAAGGATATGGGACACGAGGGCTGCACCCCAAAAAGCTTGTATGCTCACAGCAGAAAACGCACATGAGAGCGATATCAATGTTATATCTTGGAATAATAAGGAACCCTTCATAGCTAGTGGTAATTATTATTGACTTGTATTTAATTGAATTAGCAGCAAAAAAATTCTAAACGGGCAGCATATCATGAACAGCAGAACAAACATTTTTTTAATAACTGAAATAAACAATCATTAATTACTAAGGAGTGGGACAAAGTCGAGTGGGACATCTATATCTTTATTGGCACCAGAGAATCTAACCGACCTTTAAATTACTGCCATATAATTTATTCCCATTATTTTTTATCATTATTATTATTATTGTGTGCCAGGCGAGCAGTACTACTGTTGAGAAGATTTATATATTGTGCTAGCTGCCACTGCTGGTTACACCATATCGCTGCACCATACTGAGTTTCATTCTTAATTTACTGATGAGATTGATTGATTGACTGAATTTTATTGATGAGTGTACTAGACAATCCAATAATCTAGTGGTGGTTGGATGAGTAAGCCGAAGATCGTGTCTGGTGGGAGAGGCCTATATCCAGTAGTGGAGAGACAGCCTGATGGAATGATACGATAGGTGAATATTATTATAATTTAACTTTTTTGCAAAAATGGTTCAATGGTTTATGTGTTTGCCTCATACATAGAAACAAACAAAAAAAAAAAAGATAGTCTATAAATTTATGTTATTGCTGTTAAGTTATCTTACACTTAAAATAGTTCTCAAATGAGTAAATTCAAAAACTATTCAATGCATTTTGTTGCGGTTTTTACTGGTATGTAGTGTTTATTTCTTAAATGGGTCCAGTACTTTTGAAATGTTAACGGTTTTCATTATGTTCTTATAGATTAATTATAAATTATCGTATATTATGTTAGGTGGCGATGATGGCTTCCTTCACATTTGGGATTTGCGCCAGTTCACCAGCGGCTCTCCAGTGGGTACGTTCAAGCACCACACAGCACCAATCACATCAATAGAGTGGCACTGGACAGAACCAAGTGTGTTGGCGTCGGCCGGGGAAGACAATCAAGTCACTCTCTGGGACTTAGCAGTGGAACGAGATGACGACGAAGTTATCGATGAGGAATTGAGGGTAAGTTCAGTATTTTTTGTTTACTGTTTATTTGGTTAGAATGGTAGTTTTGTAAACAAATGTAGTGTCAGAATATTTGATGCTGTATTGATTTGATTTGATTGATTGTTTTTTGACTTCACACAGCAGATTTGTATGAGATATTTGGTAAGACTCGTAAAAAATAATTTGCAAAATAATTTTTAATATAAAGGCAAATGCGTCCGTGTCACCGCTTTGCTGACTCGGCTATTGTTCTGAGCGCGACGCGAAGTCTGTGGGGTTGAGTGATGAAGGAAGATACACCCAAGTCCCATTAGCACACAAGTAATGTATTTCCGCAACATGGTGAGACACAATCGCACCCAGTTTATTAGAAGGCAGGTTCAACCAACCCAGGACAATTCTTGAATCACTCCAAAAATATTTATTATTAATTGAACAACGTAATGACTTACTGACCGTATTACATAAACGGGAGACTAACACGGCTCCACATAATTCGAGTCTGGGTATGGTTCTCACCCTCAAAGGCGCAACCTTTGAATTTTCACATAATAATCGTACCGTTACATTTCCTGACCCATCAGTAGAACGCACATATATGCAAGCCGCGTACGCTTTCAGCGATGCGATGAATGCATATGCTTTCAGAATATGCATGCAAATCTACTATTATAGGGTTTGAACATATCGCATGATGTGGAATTGATAGTTCTTCTAAAAGATTTAGATTGCTTATGAACCTTTGCCACATGTCACTAATAGCCTGGGGGATATTGACGTCCCCGTCAATTTTTTGCACCCACAATAACTGTAATATAACTTTATATGTTATGATGCAAACAGCTAATAAACCCAGAGAATCAAAAATACTGGAAGTTACAGATAATATTGTACGTTTGGTAAATCTCTCAATCTTTCCACATGGTTTTGACTTTGATACTGATATTAAAATACAATCAAAATTAGAACCTAAAATATTAGTTGCCGCAGAGAATTTTAATTTGAAAGAAAGCCCAGCAATGCCTCAGAGTTACTCCTAACTTTACATAAATTAAATCCGGCTGACTTTAGCATTTTCATAAATGTATTTTAAGCCGTTCTCATTTTATTGGTGGTGAGGGCCAACGGGGGGTGTAGGGGTGGAATTTCGAAAAATAAAACACCGCTCCGATTCACAAGAACCGCAAGTTGCGGGAGGAAGCGACAGTCGGCTGCGAGCTTACTCTTACTTAAACTTGTTACGTGATATCCGGGCCATTGTACAAGTCGAACTGGCGATTGTACGAGTCGAATTGAACGATTGTAGGAGTCCAACTGGTATAGAGGCCAGAGCCTCGTTCATTTATAGGAGGGCAGCAAACCCTTGCGATCCCCCCGTTTCCTGAGGAATTTTATTGCTATTCGCTCATTCATATTTTAAATAAGTTCTAAGTCACAATTTATACATAAATGGGTTAATTCCCCTTTTGCATGGAGTCTATTTTCGATGGTGAAATACAGGAACTAATAGCCCTCATAGCTAAACTTATCTTTCGTTCCTCTCCTCCCTTGCTGAGTAGCAAGGGGCATGGGAGGAGTGCGAGGGAGGGCTTGAACTCCTTGTTAGCCTCCTTGAGGGCTTGTTATGAAAGTGCCAATATGTTTCTCCTCATGCTTATCGTTTTTAATTGCTTGGACAAATGAGTTAAATTTGTTTTTTTTCTCAGAATCTGCCACCACAGTTGCTGTTTATCCACCAAGGGCAGACTGACATCAAAGAAGTGCACTGGCACAGTCAAATGCCGGGCGTCATCGTCACCACGGCACATACAGGATTCAATATATTTAAATCTATTAGTGTTTAAAATATAAATAAATAAAACTTCCGTAAATATAACACGACTTTTATTTAAACATGATTGAGTTTATTTTATTCAAAAAATATATCAAATAAAAATAAAATGCAAGTGTATAGCGGGTAGGGCCTGTATCCAACAGTAGAGACATGTTCATGATATGACAAAACATCTAACAGACTTTTGTATGCACCATCGCTAAATTCACCAAATGTCGTATCGTAGGTCTTCCATGTGGGCAGTTCTGAAACAAATGATGACCAAGCTATTAAAAATAACGCCCTAAAGTATGGCTTTCTAAACTAGTGGTGCTCAAACTTTTTTAATCAAGGGCCAATAGACGGGGGGGGGGGGGGCACCTAGGGCCGCAAACATCCTTATTCTGACTAACATATAAAATATAAATGAAACGACGTCTGTTTGTTTGAAACTAGTTGATGCATCTATGCGTAGACAAATTGTGCTGAAATTTTGCACCGAGCTTCCTGAAGACAATATGGACTTCATTTAGGCTATATTTCTTCCCAGGAAATAAACGGTTCCTGCGGGAGAAACGGAAATCCGCGTATATCAATGGGAGGCATAGGCTGGTCTCAAATAATAATATGTATATTAATAATTTATTTTTTTATTCAGACAAATGTTTGTAAGTAACTTAAAAACTATGCTAGTACTCTATAACTAATGTGGATTTAGTATTTTTATGTTCCACAACAGGGCAGTTAAATTTCTCTAAAATTATCTTCAGGATGCTGTTGGAGCTGCCCCTCGTTCTGCTTAAACAGCTCTTTAACGAGTATGTTTACCTTATTTAACCAATCCAATCGAAATGTCGAGTAAAATAAATAAGCTAAAAATACGCGTTGAGACCCGTTTAAATAGATAATTAATACTATTGAGATATTATGAGATATATAAGGCTATTATTTATTTTAAAAAATCAAATGTTTACAAATGCACTAAAATGGTTAAGAAATGTTACCCATGGTTTATCAATTTCTGCCATATGTTCGACGAGTTTCTTCATATCCGCATTGGCTAGAGCAGTTCCGATCATCACAGATTTCCGACACGCCCTCGAGGCAAACATCGCTCGAACTCTACTCGGCCTGCAGTATTCCGATGGTGACTCCTAAAGCGAAGCATAATGTATAGAGATATTTATTTTTGTTATATCAAATTAAATAATAATATACCAGTGAGGTCCAAAAGTTTACGGCCTGACATATTTCTAGATGTCAAAAAAAACAAATTTTACGTCTTTGAATTTTCTCGACTCTTCCACAGGGAGTCGCACAATCTTTAAAATATTTAAACTGGACTATGGTTCCTTGCAATGGAAGGTTTTAGCCCGACCGATTAAAAAAAGGTTGGATAATGTGTACGGGGATTCCTGGTGTAAGCAATTTCGTTTAGGACGAGCGTCCATCGACGATGAACCTCGCTCCGGTGGACCTATTGAGACACTCACTCCAAACAACATCAAATTAGTAGAGGAAGAAGCTCTGAGCGACCGACAGCTAAAGTCAAAAGAAATAGCAGCAAGGACAGGGCTTTCAAAAACTACAGGCCAATGAAGCGATAACGCTATCTCCGCTCAAATATTCTCAAGCTCATATTTAACTAGTTTTAAATAAATTTGAAAAAATCCTTTTAATATTACTTTATTTTCATCTATTTATGTAGAATAAGCCATAAAACATATAAACTGTATTACGACCCTTAAGTACATGACAGAAAACACTCTCCTAATAATTTAGTAGGTATGTTGCAAAACACAAATAACAGAAGCGGGACTAGCCCAGTCCCGCTTGGCTTCATGCCTGCATGATTGCCTTATGCCAAATGCCGTGTGCAAAATATGCGGCCACCAAGTAAATAGATTCCACAAAATGCCAAAAGACAGAAAGCTAGTCTATTCCAAAGACTGGCTGTAGATTGCACAGAATCAACAGTTTATGTCATCGGGGAGAAAATATGAAAATAAATAATAACAATAGATACCCTCAACATAAACAGCAGCTCTTCAATATCCTCTTTTCCAAACACCCAGTTTTTCGACATCGGTATTGTTAGCAGTTTTACTCTTTTAGTTGGTAAAGCTTCTTCATTTATTTCAAATGTAAAGCCATTCTTCTTGAATACCTCTAAGTTATCCATTAATATTTGCTCGTTTACACCAGTGAGCTCTAGTTGCTGAGGTCTGAATAAGACAAAAAAAAAGTTAACACAAGAAAAACTTGATTTAAATTTGTAGATAAAAGATACTCACATAACTAATTTCTGGCTTGTTAACTCAGTAGTTTTCTGTAAAGTTTCAAAATTATAAATTTCATCAGTAGCGTGTTGATCTATAATAAATAGATCATCATCTAGCTTTGTCAGTATAAAACCTAGATTAAATTGTCCCACAACTGACATTTCTTTAAACGATTCTTTAGATATTTCTCTAATTAATTCTTCCTCACATTTCTTGTTGAATACTGGATTAATTCCGCTTCTAAATTTAACTCTGTCAGGAGCGGATTTCTCTTTTAGTCTATTATACATATTTGCTAATGCCTTGACATGTTCTAATGATGTTTTTAATGCCACAGATCTTCTGGCATGCTTACCTAAATCCTCTTTATCTGTAACTACATTTTTTTGCTTTTTTATTTTATTATTTTTCAGGTCTGTTACTTTGTTTGCTTGATTTACGTTTCTGATTCCACAGTAAGTAGTGTGTGACTTCTCTGTAACAATATCAGATAGATGTCTTATTTGTGTAGTTGGTAAATTATCTGTATTCTCTAAATACATAACATCGTTACTTTCATGATTCAAAAAGTTATTAATCTCTTCTTTTGCATATTTTTTTTCTTCAATGCTGTTACTCGATGTAATTGAATTTGAAACATTTTCATTACATTCTGAAATTGACTTTAATGTATTGTTTCCTCCTTCATCACAGTCACTAAATTCTTCAGATTGAATATGGCAATTTTGCTTTGAAGTAATTTCATTGGATTTCTCATTTAAATCTTCATTTTGCACTTTCTTTACCTTTGATAACACAAAGTCCAGCATACTGGTAGATTTTCGTTTCAGTTCTGCTTTTTTTGCATTTTTCTCTGCTTGAAGATCATCACTACCTCTATCATTTTTATTAGCAAATCGTTTTAGAATGGAATTAAAAATTCTAGGCTGGTTTACGTCTGGTTTTACATCATCAGTAGTATCCTTATTGAAGAAGCCAAGAGATGTTTCCACTTTCAGAGTTCTTGGTATGTTTTCAAACAGTTTTAACAATGAGGATTTAAGTGTGTCTAAAATAATCTTTTCTTTGATCAAAAATATTTTTCTTTTGTCTGGTGTTACATTTAGATCTACACAGGTTTTCTCTAAGTTGACATTAAGAAAAACAAAGGGATACTGATTAGGATTGTACTGTCTATATATTTCATTCATTACCTTTGTTATTTTAGAAGGTTCACATGGCCTTGAATTTACATAGAAGAATTGTCTGTCAGTACTGGAGCGACCACTGCCATGTGCACATGACGAAATGTATCCAGTAAATTCCACAGGGCATGTCCCATTCTTATGGCCCTGTGATTTTTGTGAACTGGAAGTACTTTGACTGCTAGTTTCTTGTGAATTTGCTTTCTCAGCGTCACTGGAGTCTTCAGATAAATCAATTTCAACTTCCTCTATTACTACATTTTCTTCTATTTCTTGGACTTCTCCTGATAGACCTCTAAATATATTTTCTTTAATATTTGGTACATATTCAGGTTTTATTTCCAATATATTTTGCAATTGTTTTAAGCCAAATACACAAGCAATGTTGTCTTTGTATGAAGTAGATCCTTGAGTTGCAACAACTACAGATTTTGCTTTATTGCTAGTTTGATTTGTACAGGTGATCCTGAAAAATTTATGTGAAATATATGTGTTAAATAAAAGATAATTTAATGTACCTAAATATAATATAAATTATATTACACTCACTTCACCCCCAATGATATTAAACAGTATGCATATAGTAACTGTGTCATTTTGTTGAATTCTCTCTTAACATTTTTGTAAAATTCCTTTTGTCTTACAGGCAATGAATAAAATAAGTTTGATAATGTTACTGTGGTCCCCACTTGACGTGAGCATGGTGTCTTTTTTGTTATACTGCCTTTGTGGTCATATTCTATTCTTGTTGCTGTAATTGTATAATTGATTTAATTTTTAAATATTTAGCCATAAAATAATCTGAAACTCATAAATGTATAAAAATAACCATAAATTCAACATAATTCTCTAGATGAATATAGATCTTGTATTATAAGATTATAACAGTCAATTATATCCTTTGTAGTGGAAAATGTATGACATTAACAAGTACTTACCATATTCTTGACTTTTGTGCCTTGTAGTGATAATAAGATTAGCAAGAGCACATAGAGAACTCAAGGCTTCTCCTCGAAACCCGAAACTTGTTATACCAAGAAGGTCAGAGTATTCATTTAATTTTGATGTGTGATATTTCAATGCTAAAATGAAATAAATATATTTAAATAACACCACACTTAATGACCCACACTAGGATTCCATGTTGTGGGTCCAGAGACACATACATACAAAGTCCATGTGTAACACCCACATTTGAATCTATTTTATAAGGGAACCCATAAAATCATTAACAAGCACAATCCTATCTAGTGCATGTAAAGATTTTTCTCACAGTAAATGCAAAACACGTCAGCATTTCACCTGATGGTAAGTAGATACTGATGCCTAGACAACTATGGTACATACCAAAAATAGTGAAGAATGTTGAATGTCAATATATACCTAGATGCACCACCTGTCTTTGGAGTTATAGGAGTGGATTTTCAAAAGGTATTATACCTACTATACATTCTCTCAAATATTTTTTTCAATTTCTCCCCTTAAGAACTGAAAGGTAGTATTCTTTTTATAATAGGAAGGCAGAGTATGCAATGTACAGAGTATATACTTGCATTTGTATCAGCCTTCAGCCTATAATGTCTCCTGCAGGGCACAGGCCTCCCCTTAGTAAATCATTGGGGGAACTCCCCAGTGATTACTAAGGGCCCATAATCAACCACGTGGGCCCATAGCCTACTGGGCCTGGAATCTGGAATATGTGATCCACCAATCCCCATTGGTGGATCACATATTCCTATATTTTTTTTATTTCTGGAGCATGCGGGTTTCCTCACAATGTTTTCACTCACTGCCAATCTAGTGTCAATTTAAAAAATAATCTATAGTTATACTGTTGACAAATGAAGCAATGACTGATCAATGTTAAAAAATGAACACTATTGGGACTGGCACCTTTTTCTTTTGAAGAATTGGGAGGGAATTTGAGAAAAAACAGTGGGAATTCCTTATTCGCTTGGTTGCGCGTTGGGTACTATAGTACCCAAGCGCAACTAAACCCGTTGCTTGCGGTCTGGGTAATATACTACCCATTGAGATGGAGTTGAAAAACACCCTAAACACCTTTATTAAACACTCTACCCATACGAAACATTGTCTATTTTGTTCTAACATAAATATTCTACAAGTTTGCCATTGAAACACCAGTTGTTTGGAGTCCGTGTTGCCAGTAATACGCACTTAAAGTTGGTCTGTGTTGTTGATGTCTTAACTGCACGAAGTTTAAGTATTTTTCGAATAGTTTACAATAATGTACCAATTTTACTTACATCCATCAATGTATATTTAATGGGGCTTCTAATAATACCTATATTTCAGTTTTGGGTGATGTAGTTCAATCACAATTAGTGTTTGTTTGAACGCATGAAAAGTTCATGGTTGACGGCCGGAAGTCCGTCTTGCGTCTCCGATCACAACCAACCGCACCATAAGTATCTTACTTTCTCTTTCATCAATAAACCAGCAGATATCCTTCCTTAGAGAGTGCGATGGGAGGGGAAGTAGAGAGTATAATGTAAGAACAATATGATTAAATCATCAAGCGTCTAAAGGACTAATATTATTATAAATGTCTCACTCAAAGCAGCAAAGTTATCTTCTGTAACTCCAGACCCATTGTCTGACACTTCAATCATGTCAATGCCATAATTTTTAAATCTCACATCTATGTTAGTTGCTCCTGCATCTAAGGAGTTTTCAACTAATTCCTTTGCTGCAACAGCTAAACTCAGAACAACCTGGAAATCAAGACTTGTAGTTATTGAACAACTTTAGTTACGAGTACTCAAATTTATTTCATAGTAGCCAAAAATGCTTATAATATATTATGTTTAGTAAGAACAAAGATCCATCATTTTCTGGTAATCAGTACAATATTACAAAAAGGTGTGCGAACTAAACATACCTGACCGGAGCAAATTTTGTGTACAGTGTCTTTATGAATTGGTTTTATTGTTTGTGCTTCTTCACCTTTCTGTGTGTCAATTTCAGTCTCCATGATATGTTGTATTTAAATATAATAGAATGATTTCTGGAAATTCTATTATTTAGTATTGTATTAGAATGATTTAATTTCTGTTTATTTCTCATTTGGCGCTTGGGTACGTCACTGTCATAATATTTTCTTTAGTTGGACACTGGCATAGCTATTAGTCATCACATAGCAAATGAATAATACAACAGAGTTGTTTTTTTCAGTCGTTGTCAAATCTCGTCCAGACTCGCTCTGTAAAGTGTTAGTAGGTTTACTGAGGATAGAATTAAACTCCTTTGAAGAACACAAAAATTCAGTCTCAGGCTTTTATTTAATTATCAATTTATCACAAACATTAAGCATTAGCACTAGGTACTTTAAAATTTAATAAACTATCACTTTTATACCACAAAACCCACAATACACAATTTTCACAATAATCAAACAAAAATTCAACTTTACATCTCGGGCTCTCGCCAAGTTTGATCAGTTGATCACATATTCCAGTTTTGGCTCATAGAGACGCTGTCTATCTTTTCCGGCTGTCCCTTGGTTGGTCTGTGCCGGTCGGCTGTCAGTCAGTTATCTGTCAAATTTATAAAAATTGTTTGAACTTTCCTTCATATTGATGACGGATCATTTCATAATTACCATTGCAATATACAACGAATTTTCTTGAAAAGTTCTATCACCCAAGACTTGTTTACGCCGCATTGTGTTTAATGTCTAAAATAGATTGTATTTCTCAAACATGTCTTTAAATACGGCTCATGCTGATCACGGAGTATTGATACACGCAGGAGAGTGGTGAGTCACTTATATTACGTTTTTCCGTTTCCACCAGCTATATATGCTAGATTTCTTAATTTTATATCAAATAACCAGTAACGCCCAATATATTGTATTATTTGAGATGTTAATTTAGGTTTTCAAACAAAACTGATTAAATGCATTTGCTAATGACACCTGCTACGTACCGACTACGTCTTACAACAAATTAGTTTTGTAATTTTTGTAAATACTTTAGGTACCTAGTATTTAACTAATATTTACTTCTAAGTCTCCAAAAATCTACTTACGAAATTTCATCTCCAATTTAAAAAGAATTTTATGAAAAAAAAGTACTACGTTATACATCATGAAATAAATAATATAACCGTCTTGCTTATATTTTATACTTCTTTTTAATAATAAAATGTATAATTTTATTGTAACATTTCATAAGTATCATGAAATGTGATAATAAAATAATTTCTGAAATATTTTTCCAGGAAACTGTGTATTGTTTTTTACTGCCTACTGTTTAGCAGTAGGTGGTAAACTGCACATCTGAGGTTAATAAATATCGTATTTTTTTTAATCAAAAATTTCTTTATTGGTTATTGCAGTGATTCAATGGTATTCATTAGTTGAAAATAATTGGTTTATCTTGAAATACTACATGATATAATAAATAATAATTTATAATGAATGTATTGATAACAAGAAGAGTTCCAATTTGATTAGCTGTAGTGTTTACCAATAATGTATATGCTAATGTCCTTTTAAAATATCATTAAAAAAAATAATTAAGAAACACCTAATTTGTATTTCAGTATCATCTTATTCTCCGACAATGTGACAGTTGAGTTTTATGGCAATGACACACCAGAGTTTAAAGGAACGAAAAATGGCCGCATGTACCTCACAACACACCGTATGATTTACAATTCAAAGAAGAACTCTGACACAATGAGGTCATTCAGTTTCCCTTTCATAGCCCTGCAAGATGTAAGTATAGTTTTGACTTAGGGCATGGCTTAGGGCCGCTAATACAAAATTAAGAGAACAATTGAAAGTGAAAGGTAATCATATTGTATGCATCCTCTAGGGCATTTATTCACTAGTTACACAGTTTGAATTGATGTGGCACCAGTCTATTGAAATAGTTGAAAATTTGAAATTGTAAAGGCTGCATGTAAATAGCAATTAACAACAGCTTGGTTGCATGGTTCCAGTCTATTAAAACATAATACAATTTGTCAAGAAAAACGTAACTGATCAAGTGATTAATGAAGTCTACCAAGTGATTATATTACAGAAGGAGATGATTATGGGGGGTTGTTTTTACTTTAAAGCATCATTATTTATTTTTGGCCAGTAAAGAAAATATACTTTTTCCCTTAATAAAGAATAAATAAAAATCTATTTTCTGACAATTTGTAAAAACCATGCGGGCATAGTATGTTTGCATTAATAGTCATCTAACAAAAGTATTTTGATGATTTTTATAACTTATTTGCTAGTGCATCCTTTTGTGAAAAGAATATTTCGGGTATTCCTCTTTGTAGGGAGTGTGTGCCAAATCTGTTTTTATTTTAATTATGGTGCATAATTAATTCACGATTTGAATTAAATCAGGTTACAGTGGAGCAGCCTATGTTTGGAGCAAACTACATAAAGGGCCAAGTTCGTGCACAACCTAATGGCAACTTTATTGGTGAAGTGAAATTTAAACTCACCTTCAAAGCGGGTGGGGCGATTGAATTTGGTACAGCTATGCTGAAAGCTGCACACCTTGGTAAGTAATAATTGCTCTATAGTTGTAATCAGTAACACATCGTTCAATAAGTCCCGGGACTAACTATGAAAACAACATTTTATCCGCAAAATTCTTTATTATTCATCAACATAATCTCCTTCAAGTGTAATACAATCATTCCAACGCTTCTCTAACTTTTCAATGCCATGTTTGTAGAACGATTTGTCTTGACTCAAAATGAGCCTCAGTAGCAGCGATCACCTCCTCATTCGAGCCAAATCTTTTTCCCTGGAGCATCTTTTTGAGATCCGCAAAGAGCCAGTAATCGCTGGGGGCCAAATCCGGCGAGTACGGAGGATGGGGAAGCAGTTGGAAGCCCAATTCGTTAAATTTGGTCATCGTTTTGATTGACTTGTGGCACGGTGCGTTGTCTTGATGAAAGATGACTTTCTTCTTCTTCATGTGTGGGTAGCGTCACTTTAACCACTATAGCTTTCTTGGTTATGTTTCGAATTACATCAAATTTTGACACATCTCATCTAAAGGTTGGTACTTCTGAACCTTGGTATATACATGGCATTATTAGCGCCATCTCTACGCTAGTCCCGGGACTTATTGAACGATGTGTTAGCAGTTCTGTGTGTGGTGTGGGTGAACACCCACAAACTTGTATCTATATACATACACATAGAATTAATGATATTGATGCATATAAGATGCATGCATAGGATTCAATGGTACACAAAATTTCTGTGAAATTTCTTCTGAAATATAATTTTTAAGCTGTCTGATATAGAGGCTCTATTCAAGTAATTTCATCCACATACATGTTAAGTCTTGCACTGCAAATCATTGTTATACATGTATAATTGTCAAATTATTGGCTTAATAACAACATAACTACACGTATACATAAATTAGATATTTAATAAAGATATAATAAGCATTTGTTATTATGACAAATGCTTGTAACTCGACCCATGCCCCATGTCCCGGACAGCCCATGAAGGGTTGCAATATGTCCCTGCCACACACGGATGTCACACATTACTTTTAAACAAAATTAATAAAAATAAAAATTTAATAACAATGTTATACCTATGAAACCTTGGGAATATTTGTTTAAAACTTGAGTTTTACTGTTGAACGAATTTTGATGACACTTTCAGCAACTATTATTATCCAATGATTAATAGACAGGGTAACCACCCTAATCACCTAGAGATGGTTTTAGTTTGTTTTTATTAAAACAAATATCCTGTAAAGGTTAATTTAAAAGATGACCTTTTCTTTGAGGTATATTTAAAGTATTAAGTAAATAAAATCCATTTATTGAATTGAAAACCTCTCTTTTGGGTTTGGTTAAAGGATCTAGTCATTGTAACAACATTGACATTGTTTCACCTGATAAGGGTCCTATGTAAATAGCCTTATCTTTATTATCATATTATTTGTGACACACTGGTGATAATTTCTCCATATTAGGGTAGTAAAAAAATGTATGTGGTTGATATTTTATTGATTTTAAAAGATGAATCAAACCCTCTCGTTCTGATAAAAATACTGAATATTTTAAACTTTTGATAATGAGCTTGCAACTGCAGGCAACTCCATACAAAATAGAAACATTTTTTTTTTCAATTTTTTATTAGCATAAGGTTGTTGAGAATCATGAACAAAGTCACATACTACAGGCCTTGGAAGCAGTTTCTTAACACCTTATATTTATTTAACACCTTTTATTTGATGATATTATTTATTGATATAAGTAATTTACTCCTGTAAATTGGCTATTTGACATTTTTTACTCTTATTCTTATTTTTTAAGAAAGTACTCTTATATGAAAACATTGTAAAATATGTTGATTATACCCATCAGAATAGCTTTTTTTAAAAAAAAAATCGATGAAGAAAAAACTTCATTATTAATTTAAATTTTGCACCAATACAGTCGGTCACGTGACATCTTGGATTTATGACGTTACAACACTATAGCCAACTTCTATTCTCAGAGGAAGGTTTATAAATTTATATTTTTTTCTTTAATAATTGTTAAAAATTACTTCTTTATGGTATAAAACGTGTGCAGTACCTATGTGCAGAAGTATGACCATTAAGTATCCTACCAAATTGTTTATGTCCAAAACTTCGAAAACAATGGTGACAGTTAGCACGAAGAGACCTAGAATATACATCAAATAATAAAATTTAATATATTATCTAATAGATATACATATAAATAACGGATATTAATTACAAAACAATGAATTAACTAGTTATATCTTTGTTCTTTTCATAGAAATCCAAATAACGTACAAACCTTGCTGTATGCTTAAAATGAAGCATTTGGTTATATAAAGTAGCTAAGGAAATATCTACATTTAATTTTAACAAATGTAGAAACAATATAGAAGTAAATTATTTGTTTTATATACTTACACATAAGTTTTTCACTTTTCTGATCTCAGCTGATCAACCTAAGAAATTTGCAATCATAAAATAATCTACTTTCGGCGAATTTGCACTATCAGCTTTAATAAAACCACTTTCCATTTTGTGTAGACCAAGAACAATGAATAAAATCAATTCTCAAATCTAACTTTCAGAGTACCTACTCAACGTCGAAAAAATGTTGGCTAGGTTATGTAAAATTTAATGTTTATTATGTTGTGACGTCACGCGGTAATCAATCGTAGCCTCCCGTTTTTCGGATCTCGTAAAACAGATAAAAAATCTTTAATTTATTTAATAAAAAAATATTTGTAATTCGTTTTGATGCAAAAAACGCATTTTATAATTATTATTGTTGATCTATGAATGAGCTAGGTTATCCAATATTTTTTATAATTACATAATTATTATATCTGTCAAATAGTCAAACGGTGTGAATCTCAATTGACGTAAAGGATATTTCTCGAAAATACAGTTCTACTCCATTTTTTCTCCTCCTATCTTTCTATATATTTAAAGATTCGATCTGTATATTTAATTAAAGTCCCTGACCCCGAAGAAATCATCAGTTTATACTACAAATTATAGCTTAAAAGACATACATGTTAAGTTAAGGTTTGATATGAACTTTAATTTGTAGCTTCTCGTCACATGGCCCCCGACGCGCCTCCTCCGCCGTACACCCCCCCCTCGGGCCCGTGGTACGCCGCCCCGCCACCGGCCTATGTTCCGCCTCCGCAAGGCTATTACGGCTGGGTACCACCTTATGCAGTAAGTATTCATTAATTTTGACACATTCTCACGCCATACAATTCCAATAATATTAAAGTTTAGTTTTTACTATTTCACATTTTGGTAATTTCAACTTTTCATCCGACTGTATACTCGCCACTTTTTCTATCTACTGTTCGGATACAGCGGCCGAGCGTGGCGTATTTCTGCTTGTGAGCGTTTTCAGACCCGATTTAAAATAAAAATATGTACAAAACGCGAAAGTTTAAAATGTTATATGTGATTATTACAATTTTACATTGTTATTAAAATCTTCCCGTATTAACTACATTACATTATACTTTTACATTATCGACAAAGGTATCATTTTGGCTTTAAAATTATGCATTTTAAGTATCTATAGTTTTATTTATTTATTCGTATTTTCTTTGTTAGTACTATTCACAATCTAACACGTAATGTGTTCCAAAAGCACATTCTATAGTTCAATTGCTGGCGTTACCGTTAATGACGCCCTCGGCAAGATTGTCGTGGGGCTCCCGTTTTAAGAGTACGAATTTTTTAGAAAAAGAAAATTAAAACTTAATATCGAGCGGTTTAGATTTGATATTTCTAGAAACCTTTTTGACACCTTTAAACTTTCCTTGAGCATTATCCAAAGCTAGCATTACTCAGTTTTTGTAACTTCTTATTCTTTTGTTTTGAATTTCCGGTAATCGGAAAATTTTGCACGCCTGCGAACTTAGCGTCCTGTGTATTTCAATAAAAGTTTTTATATTTGCAGGCGTTCCCGGACCAGCCTCCACCAAACTCGGTGTTCGTGTCCAACAACCCGCCGCCATATCCGGGCGTTGTTGGTGGTGCCGCGTACCCGGCCGGGGGTGGCTTCTCTGGTGCAGGTGGGGCGAGCGCACCTCCAGGCTACCCGGCCGCACCGCCCGGCTACCCGGGTAACCCGGTTAGCGCCGCGCCGCCGCCGGGGTACCCGGGAGGCTTCACGGCGCCGGGGGCCGCGGCTACCATGTCTGCTGCCGGTATGTTCATTCCAAATTCAAAAATAAATACATTTTTCGGAAGTTTCCTGCATAACCTAAATTGACCTCTGTGTCCACTTGGCTCCCGTGGCAGGATCCCTCAAGAGATCCTAGTGAACTTTGTAGTGCACTTGTATCCCTTTGTAAGTGATTCTACGAAAATGGATTTGAACTTAATTATTTGATAAGAATGTTTAACAGTAAAACATAAAACTGTGTATCAACACTTTAGTTTTCCCAAGGAATCCAAATGAATTCGCGAGTGTTTTATAATGTGAAATTTTTGTGGACTTAATTGACTTATATTCTCTGTTCTTTTCTTTTGCTCTGCCCTCGTCAATGAAATGTTTATGTTTAGTTATGGATTACATACTATATTAGTATGTATGTACGTTTGTCTATTGTATATAAAGTATGCGTGTATGTATGCAACCAGTCCTTTTAGTATTCACTGCTGAACACAGGCCTCCTCATGCACATTGTCTTGTGCATGAGGGATGTATGGCCTTAAAATGCCACGCTGGCCAAGCGGGTTGGCGAGTCAACTCTTTTAGAGATGTTGTAGTTCCTCGAGATTTGTGGTAGCGGCTTTGTTATCCCTTAGTCGCCTCTTACAACATCCGCGGCAAGAGATAAGATAGTGCTATTCTATAGCCGGCCGACATCATACTGCACAAATGCATCATTCCAGGGTATAAATGAGGACAGCATCAATTTTAGTACCTCATCAATGTTAAAGAAAAACGCATATAAAACGTGATTATTTTTTTTGCTAAACACAAAATATGACGTTATCACAGTAAAGGGACCTTGTTGTCGGTTCTAGTTCTCGAGATATTCAACTTTAGTGAAATCACAACACCGTTTTTTCAAATATTTCATATATCTTAAAGACACTACAGCGTTATTTTTGACTAAACATTCTTAAAACAACAAAATTTTGAGGAAAATTGTTTTGTTCAAAGTTTAGTACAAATGTACCTTATTGTCGGTTGTATGTCGTTCGGTGCTTTCACTGCGCTCTACGACAAAACGGTTGGTTCTACAAAAAATGTAGATTTTTTATTGTAGAAAATTTATGATCTATATTTTTTATAATAATCTTTATTGACCTTAAGACCCATAGAAAGCAAGATTTTCACGGAAACCTGTATTTCGTGACCTTTGACCTAGAATATCTCAAAAGGCACGCGATTTCAATGTCCATTTTTGATATATTGTTTAGAATACTATTACAAAGGTGCAAGAAAAAATTCAGCTGAGATTTTTTGGGAAGATTGCATGATTTTTCGACAAAAATAACTGGACTAAAATTATTATAAAACTTAAAAATCAACATACCGCGCTAATAGTAATACAACTGAGATCGAATTTACCCACTGTAGTTAGGCCGTCGACAGAATATCGATTTTACTGTTCATGAGCAAGTTAGTTGACTAACTTTGGTAACTTTGAAGTGGCCTACAAATTACGACAAAAATATTTTCATCCTCAATACGCGCTCTTAAAACAAATTTCACGCAAAAATGACAAGAGTTACGTAATGGTGCTTATTCTATCACATCAACGAAAGTATTATCATTATCTGTTAATAAAAGTATTTAATATTACTACTACGATTGTCTATGGTCACAGTGGATCTCTTTAAACTTTAACTCTTTAAACTAAACTGCACCTGCGTTTATTTTTATTTTCTGTTTCAACTGGTGGTTGTATGGCAGAGAATGCCGTAGGGCATTAAGTTCGCTATTTGTTCACGTCAAATACTTGTGCAATGAAGTTTAAATAAATGAATAAAGGGATTCAATTGCACTATAAAGTTCACTTGGAGCTCTTGAGGGATCATGCCACCGGAGCCAAGTGGACTAAATTGCATTACATCACAAAATATCCCTAAGAAGATATTAACCATTTTGATGTCAAATTAATTATAGAACAATCTGGACAATTGAATTTACTTTTTCAAGAAAAACATGTGCTAGCCGAGGCTCCTCTGTGAGTAGGCCTTATGCGCTATTTTATACTTATGCTCTTTAGACTTGCATATATAGCGATAGAGTACGGGTATTATTAGTTAGTATGTAAATTAGTTATAGTTGAAGTATTGGTTAGACGTTGCAGTAGATCGATGAACATTTTCAGATGCTAAGGCAGCGGAGGCAGCTGCAAGCGCTTACTACGATCCCAACAGGCCACAGACTGCATACGTGCCGCCTCCTTATGTAAGTAACCGTTTTAAATTATAATTTAAAAGAATTAGCCACAACTAGTTGTGACTGAGCTCACTATACACACGGAATAACAATCATAAAATACAGGGGCACGAGTTAAGGCTACAAAGAATTTATGTGACATCAAAGCCTATGAACAAATAGTTCATTACAAATAGGTGCTTGTGTGACATCAAAGCCTTACTACTACCACTTCATTACAAATAGGTGCTGACCTATGAAATGAGGTTTCAATAACTAATGAAATGTAACGAACGCAGAATCGATATTGTGTGCAGCACAAGGATATATAAAACTTCTATTTTCCGGCGACAGCTATGTTTCCTCGTACCCTTCATAAACAGTGAAATTAATGGACAGTTGCGGATTCACAGTTGCGGATTGACTAGATATCAAACTAAAAACAAAATCAAGAACTGTCTATTAAACCATGATTATAATGACACCCAATCCTCACTTGTATACCAATGCGCTAAATTATTCTTAACAACCCGTACCTAACATTTTTGGCATCTGTAACTCTTATTCACACATACCCATACATCAACTCACACTCAATTACTTACATTATTGACTCTATGCTATTTTTTACTAAAACCACACACACACATTCATATACATACTTACATAAAACACACACGACGTACATATTATACACAATAGTTACCACCTGAATAAACTGTTTTCTTAAATAACTGTAACTTGTAATATAATGTAACTTAAAGCAACTAAGAGGGAACTAAGAATAAATCTAAGGGAAGGCGCTGACAGCTTAATTAATTATTATAGTACGGTGTCAGAACACGTTATCCTTATAACACCTACTTGTAAATTTGATGTTTTTGTAAACTACATTATAAGTGACCATTAACCCTATGGAAAATATGTAAATGTCTTAAATAACTAAATTATTATTATTAGTTACAATTAATTTTAAATGCTCAAATTAGAAACCGGGTGTTAGACGCATCAGTGCAAGCTACTTCGATAAGCTTATCTAACTTTATTATCGATAAGCCTATTATTATTTATAATAATAGGCTATTTTGTGTAACAACACCAGGAAGAATGCTGGCCTTCAAAATACAGGTCTTTATCGTAGTTTAGGGGTCATAAGTTCAACTGATTTATTTATTTGGTGTTAGTATAATAAAATTGTAATGTATATTGCTATATTTGCTTTCATTGTTCTATTTTGATATTACTCTTTTATATCTTTTTTTTAGAATCGTCAATCTTTTTTAATTATCTGACTAGTAAAGACAGCTGCGTATTACTATAGAATACTTAATAGTAGTAACAAACATAATAATTATAATAATATATAAGATTCATTCCCTACGAAGTACTTTCAATACCTACAAAGGTCATTGTTTCGCGAGAGATAAATTAAATTTAAATGTTTAAAATTTACCTATCGAGCCTTGGAACAAATACAAAGAACTTTGCAGCTCATTATTAATATATATTTAATATGCATCTAGGTCGCGCTATTCGCAAATATAACGATATGAAGTAGAAAGACACAATAACACTATAACTAACGCAAAAAGTTTGTAATCATAGTAACTGTAGGGTTGCATGTCAATGTATCAATAAAATTGAATTATTGTATCCCGATACCATCGATGATATCGATACATCTATCGATACAATAGAAAGAGTAATACTGTTGATGACAGCAATAGTATCGATAAAATTGAACTATTGCATTCCGATATCATCGATCATATCGATAGTATATTAACATTACCACCGCCGTTGGTATCGATACTACTGACAGTCACCGATACTATCCGTAATATTGCGTGCTGATACCAATCATGGTATCGATACTATTGCTGTTCATGAATAGTGTTACCCAATCTGTGGTATCGATAGGCCCATCGATAAATAATTAATAAGAGTAAGTTGATAATGAGCTGCAAAGGAGTTTATATTTGTGCGCGTGCTCGGTTGACCAATACTTTGCGTATATAATTATTGTAAATTTAATTAATTGTTTAGTCCGGTATTTGTATGTTAAATACTAGTTTCATTCATTAATTGTTTGCTTGTTCAGGATCAGCCCCCGACGTATCAGGAATCTACGTCAAAGAAGCAAAATTAAAGCACTGTCCCCATTTCCACATGGAACCACCTGGTAAATCAGCTGAATGAATAAATCATTTAAGAGCTGCTGTTGTATTAAAACTACAGTACAGTGTAACTATATATACACGGTATTAACAATTTAGTAAGTATTGCTTTAATTTCATATGTAGTATTCAGCATAGTCAATATCTACATATTTATATATTCGTTAACATTCCTACTGTATTTTGGGAAAGAGTTCTTCACGAGAGTAGTGTGTTTGAGCCTGTAACATATTTTTGTGCAACATGGCAACTGAAACACTGCGTTAATTTGCATATTTTGTACTATTAAAATATAAAAAGGACTGATTCAAACAGCAGTTTGCCTCATTAATGCAGTGTATGGAAATTTAAAAAATGTCAAAAATATAATTACCGTTTTATAACTGTTTATACAATATTAAAATCACGGACTGTCTGTGTTTTGATATAATATATTTAATGTATATATTTTCTCGTTATAATTATATTTTCACAGTCTTGCATAGTATAAAAAAGCTGAAAATGTAATTGTTCACCCAGTAAAGGTCTATGGTTTGTCTGGTTACTGCACTATGTTAGATAAAGATTTATTCTATTATTATTGTACACAAATATAATAATAAATTGTGTTGTTAATATAAAAATAAATGCCTTAGCTCAGTATAAAGATTTTTAATTATTTGATATAATTTCGAGAAAGTACCTAAAACAATCCGATACATCGGAGGATGAGTCAAAAATTATCTACACTTTTCGTTCTACCATTTATTTACACAAAAATAGGCTTGCAATGTGTACATCATTTTTCAACATAGTCTCCTCCCTTGTCAATACACTTGGTCCAGCAGTCCACAAGCTTGCGTATTCCTTCCAAGATGAACTCACGCGAAACGAAGCCACTTTTGCACCGCTTCCTTGTCTTAGCACCCATCGCGCGGAGACTTTATGGAAGTCATGACTGATCATGAATTACGACTAAACTTACTGAAGTTTAGTCGTAATTGATAAATATTGCAAACATTAGAGGTAGAGATTACCGCTTTGCGGTTTCTGATGGTAAGACCACTGGCTCATACTATTCTGTACGCTGATGATTTGCAACTATATGCTCAAGGTAGTGTGTGTGACCTCAACAAATTAGCTTGTGAACTAAATGACGACCACTGGAATATCTCTGAGCGGTGCAACGCATTTGGTGTGGCCGTCAATCCCTCCCAAGTGTCAAGCGATGATCCTTAGTAGCCCTTGGCGCTGCTACGCTTGAGGGGAAATCAATTCAACCTTTAATTTATAACAATACAATAATTCTTATTTAACATACTTAAGTTTATTGATACACTATTTTCTCTGTATTTCACGATTCGTCTGCTCCTTAATAGCTGAAATGCAAAATTCAGTTTCAGGGTAACACTCATAATCGTTATCTTCGCTCTGATGAGAATTTTCTCTCACATGTCCTGTATTTCCGCACCGGCTTTATGTCCAATTCTTTCGCAGCTCAGGCTATCAAACACTGGAACACTCTTCCCACTGACATAAGGACATAAAGCGCCTTTTTAAAAAGTTGCTTTGGTGATATTATATTTATAGTGATGATTTATTGTTGTATCAATTTATATGGGTATATATTTATAAGTATATATGTTTACCAATATATATATATATTGCATGCGATGTACCGCCCTTCTTATTTCTGTTATACCAAAGGATGACTAGCAGCGAATGCCACTAAGCATCTGCTTTTGTACAATGTTTATTTGTGCACTAAAATCTAAATAAATAAAATAAAATAAAAAATGTAGTTAACACTCCAAGATACGACCATTCCTTTACGTATAGGAGTACCCAAAGCCTTCAGATGCTGCTGTTAGACGCCCGTAATCGAGTCAACAAGGAGACGCACTTTTTACATACGGTGAGGTGAAATCCATTAGACATATATGTTTATATATTTCTGCAAAAGTGCAAAAAATCTACAACAGTCGCTATAAGACCTTTGACTTTCGTTTAAAAATTGACCTGACGTATTGAGTGGGAATTGACAAGACTTTTTACTATCTCCTTGATAGCAAAACTTACAATCGTGACTGACCTTATAGAAAAAGAAGAAATACTGAAATTGTCAATGTTAAAAAAAAGAAGATCAATATGTAGAATTATGTGTTGTGACAGTTGAAATTTTAGTGAAATAGTAAATAAAATACAAAATTCATCGAAATGATACAGTAACGATAACAAACATTTTTCAAATATTATGGGTATGTTAATAAAGATTGCACAACATAACTTTCAGTAGATAGACATCGCCATTGACAGCTTTGTACAAAAGCCTGTAGAAGTAGATTATAAAGACATAAAGGAAGCCAGCCTCGTGAAAATTGACTGCCGTTTATGCAAAAGAATCTATCTTATAGAAATTCTATACAAAAGTTCAATTGCTATGTAGAGAATCTATTGAAATCGGTCTGGACGAGTTAACGATCGATTTTTATTGTTTGGTGGATAGCTAAAGAGAGAGAGAGAGGTAAATACACAGTAATCATTTAGCGCAACTTAAAAACTGGTTTAAAGTGTGTAACGAGTGCTAACGGTCGAAGACCTATTACACTATTTAGTGTTTTAAATATTATTTAGAAACAGTCTATATTTGTCGTGACAAGGGATGTTTTACTCGAGTGCTACCAAATAAGTGTACTATGTACAGATAAATTTAAAAAAGCGTAACAGGCATTGAACTTTTGTACAAAGTTGTACAGTAAGGTATACAGTACAGTCAGCAACATAGTGAATATATATATTTTGGTAACTTGTAAGTTCACATTTTTAATACAAATCTAATCAAATACCCTTTAATAAATATAAAAAGTTTAATATACATTCTTGTCTTACAGAAAAAATATTTAAATTAAATTAATGTTTCTGGCTGTTCATGTGTATAACCTAGAAAATATTTATACAGAAATTATAGATATATAAAGTATATTTTTTCTTTTAACTTTAGTGTAAAAATCGAAGCGGAATATCTGAGCATACCATCAGAAATAGCTATCTAACATGAGTAATAAGTACAGTGAGTATCACTACAGATTACCTATTCCCCGTTACTATGTGTTAACACTTTGCACACAATATAATATTAATTGTACGGTTTATTTATATTGCCCGACATAATTCCGCGATCAGTTATATTTTTTAGTGAATATAATGGCGGCTACATTATTCTTAGGTAAGTCCACACTTTTTAACTTTCTGGCGGATCAATTACTTCGACGGCGCTGGCTTCTATTTAGCTGTAGAATTAACTAGTTAGACACTTATATGAAATTTGCTAATCTTATTTTGATAAATGTCGCTTTCAGATTGAAGACTATACCAAACATGGCACCTTTTATGCACCCGCCATGCACTCCAACAGCATCCTGTCAACCTGTGAGATGCCATCCAACCCCGCCTCCATGTAAAAATCCAGAAAAATGCCTCAAGAAAACTATTTCAAAAGGCATAAAGCCTTGTCAGAGCGCCGTCTCCATATTAGCAACGAGATCAAAAGCAAAGTGTGCCAGTTGTGGCAAATTTAAGGGAGCTAATAATCCCCGGAATGAAGCTGCTGTCAAAAAATTTCTAAAAGTAAAATCTAAAGAGTCGAAAATGAAAAAAAAAGATAGATTGACGGGAAGCCATACCTATTTAAATTATGTAAGAAAAAAGGGTAGAAAGAGGTCGAAAACAGAATGCTGCGCGGGAAAGGGGCATCGAGGTAGACTTAAAGTAAAACGTGGGTGCTGCGAAATATTATAGACTACGAAGAGAAAGATTCAGTTACTTAATTTTTACTATTCATACTTTTTTAGAAGTAGATAATAAAAAAAAAAATTCAGTAGATAAGTGGGATCTGATATGTGAAAATTATCTATGTGCAATCAAAGAAAAAAACCGATAGAAATTGACGCTAACTTCAAGCACGTAGTGATCCCATTTTGAAAGAAACATTTACCATTTACATAAATGTGTTGTACTTGTTTTTTTTTTTTCAACGTATGTATAATCGGCAACATGCTGATGTACCTAAAACCATAAAATTTTAGCTCATTTTGCTCGCTCGTTACCTTTGGGTATAGATTGAACTGTAGCCGACTATACAATAGATAAATTTGAACTAATATAATACAAATTGTACAAATTACGCCATTAATCAAATGTGTAATAAATCTGAGATAAGCAGCACAAGTCCTGTTTACGTCATTATAACAAGATTGTTATTGAGAACCTTTTTTTTCTTTATACATACAAGTGCTCGTGTGGAGTAGCACCGAAGCTAACCCAGCGGCAGTAGGTGAATGCTACAATCTTATTGTTGCTGAGTACCTACACGACTGATTCGGCTTCTGGATTTCACCACTTTTTGTAAAGAGCACTTCTAGGGAAGACCATTTCTGGATTTGGCCACTTCCTAATATGTCCACTGCTTCTACAGTGTGCAAACACAATATAAGTTTATTTGTAGTTATAAAAATGAAAGCTTCAATTAAAAATATGCTCTTTAAGTTGAAAAAATAAACTTCGTTTCGAGTTCGTCACAAATATACAAAGGTAGTCGCATTTCTGTGATTTAGTAAGTAGACTGATGTAGAGATATTTCTAAAATATCGTTTTATGTTCTAGTCGCATACTCAGATAAGACTCTAAAGCCGTGTGTATCGGCGCCCACATGCTGTGTCCACAAACATAGACCTCGAGCGCCGCCCTGCCCTAATCCAGACAAGTGCTACGATGTGTGCACCAAGAAAAAGAGCAAATGTCCCATGGCCATGGATACTGTCACGCGTACCGGAATGCCATGCGATTGTGCAAGAGTACAATCACAAAGTTCACGGGCCAGCCATCAAGTAATGAACAGAACTCATACAAAACGTGTTAGAAAGGCTTATAAGAAACGTTCTGATGAGTCTCGTTGGAAAGGACTGCCAAGAGGGAAGCAGAAGCCAAAGGGCAGGTTCATTCGAAAAGAAAGGGGCTGTTGTGTTATTTTATAATATCAAATAATTCATTAAATATAATCGAAACAGTCAACTTTTTGGTAATTAAAACTAATTTCCAACTTTAAATAATTATTTTTAATGTATTCCACCGCCTAGCTGTGGTAGGCTGACAGATTTGTAAACTGATGTTAGGTATATAATATGTACCTATAGGTATAGGATTTCGGACCATATTTGCACAATATCTTCTAGAAACAGCAAAACACGAAATATGCCTCATTTTCACAAAGAGAGTTTCTCGAACATCGGTCAAACAGCTGTTATCATTGTCTGATTGCTGGTATTCCTGTTATCATTTAGTTTTTATCATCATGTGAACAGTTGTAGGCGAGAATTGTATGTAGTTTGGTCGCATACGAGAATCGTATACAATATTCTCGCCCGAGCCGTTCGAGAAACTGCTTGTATAAATGAGCCTTAAGTCATGACCGCAGAAAGTTTTACAATGCAACCAAAAATACATGCAAAAATTGCTAAAAATGTGAATTTAAATAGAGACACAACCCCATAGGTTTTCCATTAAATCATAAAATTTAAATAATAATAATTAATATTTGGTGTCAAAGTACGTTTATACCGACATTAAAGAATAACCTGAAATAACCGATTTTAATGTGGTTTTAACATATTATCAGCGCCGGCTCTAGCTCATGTAGCGCCCGGGTGCAGGGCGCCCTCTAGTAGGCGTTTTGAACTCTTTGGAGGTGTCGCGAGCGGCGCTCGGCGCCCCCTAAGACCCTGCGCCCGTGTGCACCGCACCCCCTGCACCATAGGTAAAGCCGGCACTGAATTCAGCGCTCGACAGGCGCCCCCGGGCGCGGGGCGCCCGGGGTGCACCGCACCCCTTGCACCCCCTGGTAAAGACGGCCCTGCATATTATTATAAAGAATATTTAACGGATTATAAAAGAAAACTTATAAATATGTAGTAAATAGAAACTAAATTTAAAATGAACTGGACTACAATTATATCAGTAAAATAGCTCCTGGTTAGAGGAACTTGTATCAAGCAAAATTTGATGTACTTAGTACTTCGAGATTTTAACAATTCAATTTTAGCTCGTTTTTGACACTTATAAGGCAGGGTTCGGCAATTGACGGACCGCGGTCCGTATCCGGAAAAACTGGATAAAACTGGACCTTCTACACCTTTCTATCTATTTCTATCCATTTATTTCTATTGTACAATCTGCATAATGTGATGCATTTTCAATATTATTTTCGCGGTATTTTTAGTGTTTTAGCGCGAGAGCGATCAGCTGCCATGCGAACGAGTACCTACCACAGTTTCTAGCTAGATAACAACAACGCTCTATTATGGCTTCTTTAATAAACATGACAATAATTATAGTGGAGTGTAGGCTTTTGAATGAAATTAATGTGAAAATAATTATTATAGATAGTTTTTATTGACCACGTTCCTCTTTTGGCATACTTACTTTTTTTTTCTGGACTCGATTCAAACATTTTAATCATCTGGACCCCACTTAAAATTAATTGCCGACCGCTCCTATATGGGCTGTTTTTCTGTAATTTCCTTTTTTACTCATTTTTGTAAAATGACATTCAAGTGCAGACTTTCTACTGTAACAGCTTGGACTAAAGTATAATGAAACGAAAGTCATAGAGTAAATGTACTTTACGGAATACAATTTAATGTGTCCATCAGAATGTCTGGACCAAATGAGATATTTAGGTGAATGCATCATAGGAATTCATTACGTATTTGATACTTAAGGAATTATTTGCTACCTCTTCATAAACAGAAAAAATATTAACATTTTTAGTTTAAACAGTTCTAGGCTTTATATTTAGATTTTAAATTCATGACGATTTAGTACCCAATTGATACTAAGATTTAGTACACATAAATTATTTTCAGATTTTTATAGCACTTAAAAAGAAGTTACATGCAATAAAAATCTTGTGTCCATCGGAATGTCTGAACCAATGAGATATTTCGGCGAATGTATAATATCACAGACATTTATTACCTATTTTCATCAGTAGCCGCAGAAAAGTGCGTAATCTAAGCAGTTTCATAGTTGCAATTTCAAGACGGAAATGTGCTATAGACAAACGATCAGGTACTGTGGGAGAGAGATTCCACTGCACCACTTGCTCTCTTAGATTCTTGTTAATGTGATTCTAAAACGTAGGTAAGATGGCCTAACATTATTTTTGTTACGACCTTTTATTCTTATATTTCCTCTTTAATAATAACATTACAATTATTATTAAAAAAAGAAAATTACAAGGCCCAGAAACTACACGAGATCCCTAGTCATTTACTAGAAATCTATACCCTGCAATGAGACGTTATAGGCTGATATTGAATAACATTGCATTGAATTCATAATAATAACGTAGCTATTATAGGTAGTATAGGAATAGTATTATAAGCAACGTCTACATCATTATTTGTAATAAAATGATTGCTAATAAAACGACACCGCAACGAAAAGTTATCTTCAACAAACGCGTCGTCCCTGGACTGGTAAGTGTTGAGGGAGATTCAGTAGAAGTTGTAGACGAATGTCTTATCTTGGACAGTTAATCCAGTTAGACCGATCCAACTACAGTAAAGGCCAAAAGACATTCGTTGCATATACTAGGTTGATCAATAAGTTTCTGGAATCGGATACTTTACATTAAAATAGAGGAATGCATTATATTTCATTCGAATCTCAAATTCAGTAGTAGCCAGTGCCAAAAGAATTAAAAAAAAACTGTCACCAATATTATTTTCGTTGTTTACATTTGGCGGGAATTTTATTAGTGTGCAAAATGGAGAAATCGAAGTTCGTGCGGTTATTAAAATTTTGAAGGAGACTGCTGTCTTATTCTACAGTAACATACTGGTACGCGGAATTTAAACGCAGCAGAACTCGTGTAACGACGAGATTCGCTCTGGGCGCTCAACAACAGCTGCTACTGAACACAACGTTAAAAAAATGAAAAAAATCTTAAGACAGATCGACGTGTGACTATTCGTCATTTAACTGAGATTATGAAGCTTTCGTTCTGGACAATTCAGTTCATTTTAACTCATACTACTTCTATTATACAACACACAACAAGCTGTCTAGCCGGATCAGACTGTGTGTTGTTTAATACAGGACCGTGTGCAGTTGCGATCCTTGGAAGAGGCCTATATCTAGCAGTGGAGAGATAGGCTGATAGTGACACCTAGTGGGTAATGCCTCTGCTTGCTGTGCAAAAGATCCCAAGTTCGACTTCCTATTGGACAAACATTTGTTTAAAAACAAATTGTGTAGGATTTATTTTGTGTTTATCTTTGTGTACTTCTTTTTGCAGCAAAATCCTCGATTATGAAATTATACTAATATAAAATAAAAAAGATAAGGAGTGATTTTCCTAAAAATTCTTCCATTCCTAGGAAACTAAACCTATGTAGATAAACGGACATAGACTATATTGGGTTCCTTAGGAAATCGTTATTCTACCTAATAAGGGAAACCAGGATGGGTCGTTATAAATTTATACCCGCATTTTTAATTTATTGTATAAAAAATAAATGCAAACTGCTTTCCAGTTTGATAACAACTTATTCAATTTGTGACGTTAACCGCAAATACAACATTGTAGACAAAAATTATGCCGGCTCTACACTCACACCGTGAAGCCGCGCCGAGAATCCACAATGTGAACTCGCGTACCCCGAGAACACCTCTAACTCACAATAGTCACAGTCGTTTCCGTTACGCGGCCACAGATTATAGACGCCGACCGGCAAAACAAGAGCTGTGAACACGCGAGAAGTCCGCGAAAACCATCCACACTCGCGTTCGCGGGACTTCACGCCGTAACTAAATCCGGCTTTACTCTCAATAACGAATATAAACGTTAAAATCACTAAATTAACTAGTTTATAAACGCATAAAAAGTTTATAAATTTTCGCATGTGTTGTTGGCTAATCAATGCTCTAAATACGTGCCTGCCTACGCAAAACAAAACTAGTTTACAAAATAAATGGTACACAAAAAATGGTAAATAATCTATTTGAATTACCTTCTTGACGGAGTGAGTAGAATAGATGGACGGTTCTCGACTTTTTGACCGACCAGTGGTAATGTGGGTCTATTGAACATATACCTACAACTAGCCAGAAAAGAATGCAGACTGGATTTATTTTGCTTCAATATAGGATGCGTTATTTTTCTAAGTTTTATTAAAACAACGTTGGATTTACCTACTTTTGGCGAAATAGCATTTAAATTTGCGGTCCGCATTACTTTTTATTTCTATCTTTTTGGGCCAACATTAAAACATGTTACTAGTCAAAACCTTTTTTTTCTCCCGTAAGTACCTATCTTCCTAGTTGGTCTAGTTTCCCGTAGATGTTGAAGTTTCCCTGAAAATACGATGTGGAAAATCGAAGTCTCAATTTATGCTACAAAAGTGTAGGCGATATTAGTTATAAAGTCTGAGGCTAAAGTATCGATAACGTCGATTAAGCACTCTATTACAAGTAAAGTAGAAATTACAAAATTTTTAGCATAAAATAGTTAATAACAATAAACGTATGGAATTTCATAATGTAAAAAAATTAAAGGGATTAGCTTTTGGAAGAAACTTGATAAAATACAAACACGCACTCTTAATAAAAGCATCGAAATAAAAGTATCGAATTATTGAGTATTATCGATGTGTTCACTGACGAAAATTATCCATGAGATAGTGCGATAAAATTAAAATCGAATAATTCGAACTTTATTAAAGTCGATTAATCGACAAAACGAATAAAAATAATGTAATAGAAAATCGAGGTCGGAATAAAATCAAAGCGGCCGATAGAATTAAATTAGTGACCGGATGAATCGACCGTACATAATCCGTCAATCCATACGCAATTTTTGCTTTTAGTTAGTGTGATCATGATTCAGGTGAACCAGATCATTAATCATGGTGTTATCTCATCGATTGCAAGTAGAGGTATCGCGCAACTATTCTCCTGTATTTACAAGGTAAATTTTACATCATTGATAGAGACTAATAAAATTTGACAATATATACTGAATTCTATTTTTAAAAACTAGTTTTTTATAAACTGCAAATTCCTTTAGCCAAGGTACAAATGAGAATAATATTTATTTCATTTTTATAGCAATTGTTTATGCTTACTATTGTAACAATAGGTGTAATTCAAAATTTTTGTAAGTTGTTAGTAGATCTTTAATTTTATTTTACTTTTTCATCACAATACACATTTCAAATAATATGTCAACTTATTTTATTAATTCGACATAGTAAAACAATTTAGGATTTTGATCATTTAGCTCGAATAATCGAATAAAGGGAATTAATTCATTAACAATTAATCGACGGTCATTCGAATAACGGCGATTGTTATTCGAATAACGTTAATAGTTAGATTATTTTCATTCGCAATTGCGCATCTCTACGCTAGAGCTAGAAGTGATGAAAGTGAAGTGAGAAGCGATTGAGTGAATGCATTGCATTTGCTGGGCTAGACTATGGGGGGATTTTTGATTTATTTTTTTATATTTTCTGAGTGAACGTAAATCTAAGTTTTATTGTATAGATACAAAAAAAATAACTATAATTATGATAGTGCATTCGAACTGCGAACGAAAGTGAAAAATAACAAAATCCTTGTTACTTTCCGAGTCTTCGTCGTAGGTGCTTGGCCCGGGTTATTGACGTTTTCTAAGTAGTCTACAGAAAATAAGCTTCTGAATGGTGTTTGTGTACATTAATTGTGGGCGTGTGGTATCGTGATTATTAATAAAAAAAATTGTGAACATTGTGCTAAGTGGCGATACATACAGTTATTTGTTTGAAGTGAATTATCGGTACTGATGTGGCAAACCGGATTACAACGAACTGGAGAAAATGTGACGCTGTTTTAAGGTCAGTGGAAAGAAGCTGTCAGTTTTTGTATATTTTCTTTTTCAAATAATATAACTGAAAAATGAAATGACCTAATTGATATATTGTACTAGCCTTTGCCTGCGGCTTCGTTTGCCTGGATTTTATTTTAAAAGTAATTCGTGTCCTATAGGAAAGTAATCAATTTTCCGGTTTAAAAGTATTCTACGCTTTCTCTGAATTTCACACTATCTCCGCAAATTTTAATTGAAATTACTTCAGTGGTTTACTCATAAAGATGTTACAAACAGACAAACACACTTTCCGATTAAATTGGCTATTTATTTTCTTTTTCAAATAATAAAACTTGGAAATTGAAAGACAGTGACCACAGCAGCATAGAGTAATTGATGCACAGAGTACTATATATATATTTTTAAGGTATCTATTAGTGCTTCATTTTTTTGTCCTATCATCTGTTATTTATCTGAACTCCTTTTGAACCAACTCTGATGTTGGTATGTAGTTATAAAACATTGCTTTAACATCATTGATTAACCAAAATACATTAACATATTTCCAAAAATAATTTTCATATCTATAATAGTTGTGATCAGCAGTTGATCATGTCAATTGTTGAATGGTTTTAAGTAAACACAAATTAGGCACATATCCAGTATTTAAATTAAAACTAAAATCAGAATATCCTATATGAGGTGTCCCATGAAGATAGAAAGTTCCAAAGTTCCAACTCGGAATGATCATTGTTTTATAATTTTGACTTTCCATCTTACTTTTCATTTTTAATAACCTACTTTACAAGAGAAAATATGCTGTTGAGTATATGAAGGGTTAGAAGGGGATCTGTTTTCTAAATCCTTTATATATGTGTCACACATAAACATATTGATCAGTAGTTTTAGAGTGGTTAGGCTTTCCTCCTTACAGATATGTATTAATTATTATTTGAAATTAGGTATGTTATGGAGCTCCCTAAACCCAAAATCCAAATTAAAAAATATTTGAAGGGAATGGGAATTAAAAGATTCTGATATTAGATTACAAATAATTTTATTGATGTCTATTTAACAAGTTCCTGCTTTGATATATTTTTTGTTCCTTCTGAGAGTAAAGTTCCAATTATCTCCTATTTGGTTTTATTTTTCTTTGCTTTCAGTTAGTAATACATTTCTTAAAAACTAATTAAAAACATATCAGTACTGAAACTGTATCCAAAACAGGGTTCCTAAAAATCCGATATTTATAATAAATATCAAAATATCCAATATTTAATTTTGTGTCAAAATTGTTAAATTAAACTGAGTTTGATTAATACTTATCTATCTATACATATAGAAATGGATGTTGGTATATCTGAAATTAAAGGACTTCAACACCTTTTGACCGATCACTATGAAAGTTGGAACATATATGTATTTTTTCATGCAGAAGGTTTTTATGCTATCCACTTTGTTGTAACTCGCCACCAGATGGTGCTGCAGCTTCTCCGTTCTTAGAAGTGTCTCCGTATTAATCAGAATCTTATCCACAAATTTCTACCTTAAATTTCGTTGTTTCAAAATACCTACTAATTTAATATTTCTATTTATGCCAAATATTAAATGTGTGTCTCTGCATGCCTGTGGTTAACATGTAGGTATTTGCCTGTGATCTGGGTCTGTATCCTACCATGTTGATATAAGTACCTAGTGCCCGTTTTGAATGTTGGTACTTCTATACCATTCAACCAATCAAAAAAATCATATTGATGGCAAAATAGATTAATTTGTGATTTTATATACAGAGGTAAATAAATATACACAAACAGGACAACATCTTTGCAGGTTTTGCTAGTTTATTTTAGGGAAAACAAAACGAAAAATAAGAGTAAAATTAGAGTGACAAACATCTAGTCTGAGATTAATAATCAGTCTATTTAATCATCATTCAACTAAATTATAATTATAATCTTTAGTGTTGGATCATTGGCAGTGGCAGTGATCATTTTTATTTATGTCAGTATAACAATTTAAACACCAGGAATCTGCCAAAATTCTAGTTTTCAATTGATGTTACTGTAAAAGCACGTATATTGGTAAATCCTAGGTTTTACTTGTAAATCTTCGGATATATCAACATGAGTTGGTAAATGTAAGGATTTTTATAAAGTGAGATGATTTTCCGGGCTTTTAGCATCAGAATTTGGTACATGCTAGGTTTTACTAAAGATGATTAGTAAATGTTGGTTTTGGACCCCGAATGTCAACCTTGTCAATTTGTCAACCCCGAATCCACGTGGTACTTGTCTACCCTACCTCTAGAGTATTTTTATAAGCCAGAGCAGTTGCGATGACTTAGGATGAGTCAAGACGACTATTTTTTCAACGTTTACCATGTCTCTGAGGTAAAACCTAAGATCCGAGTGAATGCTGGTAAAAGTTTGAAATTAACGATGATCGCAGAACATTTCCGATTTTTACCACAAAGAATTGGTATATCTTAGGTTTTACTTTAACATTCCGGCCTCTCATCCCATTTTTCAGTGCACTCCAAGTTCTTATAGAACTTCACTCATGAGGTTCACTCTTATAGGTCACTCATAAAGAGGCTATTCTGTTGGTACGTCTTCACCTTTTCTAAGTATTACGCTTACCGCAAGCAGCGGTCTTCTGCTTCAGGCCGTCGATGCACTCCGTCAATCATCGCGTGAAGTTTGGATTAGACATGTTGATTTCCTCCCCGGAAAGTACTTCCCTGACGAAGTGCATGCCTCTGGGTCTCGTGTTACCCGACCCGAAGCTGATCAGTTTGCGGATGAAGACCCTAGTCTAGAGTGATACAGCGTTCGATCCTTCTCTGCCAGGCAGGAGCACTATTATTCTGGCGAGTGATGTATGCAGCCAGGTACACTCAAGGATTGCATTTCTGAAAATTCTGTTAAAATCGATTCAATATTTTTACAAGATTAGTACACTCACGCTAACAAATGTCCCTTCCTTTTATTATACTAGACGAGAAGTAACATTATGTTATTATATCCTTATAACCAAAGATCGGAGTAGGGAGATTGATTTTTCGTACTTGCATCATGGAATCATGATGTCATACAAAACATGGACATGCCTTTTTTCTATTATTATTAAGTGTATCTATTACCATTTTATACTTTATTAGGCTTTTACTTGGTCTTTGAACACCACAATTTTTTTTACTTAGAATATCGGTCACCTGTGCATGGCGTGGAGTGTTAAGAAAAAAAACATCTTGCTCATATTGATTCGTTTCTCACCTTACACCTAGCTCCACGTAATCATTTTGAAATACCGGAAAAAAAGTCTTAATAATTTTAAAATTCCGGAATCCCGGAGGTATGTCCATATTGACATATACGTTTCAGATCAATGACCCTAATTCAATCTACCTACTCCGATCTTCTATGCTTATAACAGTAATTAAATCATTAATAGATAACAGAAAAATTATGCCAGTTTTTATGCAGTTGACTTTAAAATAAACCTTTGTCCTTATATTTCGGCTTATGCGCCTCTTTTATCGAGTTAAAAATAGACTACATTTAAATTAGTCTTGACACCCACATTAATCTGCCTAAAATAAAAATGTCTGAATGTGGTGGGTAGTAACTACCAGTATGTTAGCACGGGTCGGTAACTTTCGCGTGCTATACATATATCAAGAAGCGTCCGTGACGTGTCCAAGTGGTGGGGAGCTCGAGGGTTCACCCTCTGTTAACAACCCTCGACTCGGATTCACAACGATCTTGTTAACAAACCTGAAGCATCTAGTATAAAAAAAATTAAATTAATACTTGTAACTTACCAATTTATTTGTTAATATGAAAACTTTTCCATTTGGTTAGAATACTACATATTATCCCAACAAAAACATTTCTGTGAAATGTTGCCAATCGTCACGACTGTTTGGGCGAAAAATTTTATGAGATCTGAAAGTCGTCAAGACTTGTTTAATGGAATTTCACTTCTTATGGCTTGGCCATTTCATTCGTGCATCTTTACCATTGATAACCTAACGGATCCCTTAAGTGAAATGGCCAAGCCACGAGAAGTACGAGGGCGAATCAAAAAAAAAATTAGAAATTCACGTTAATGAAACCTTTTTGAGGGTATTTAGTTTATGTCAAGTGTCACTTGATTCAATCGTACTACTCTTTAGCATTTTTATTTTGTTTAACGAGTTGTTACAAAAATATACAATTATGAAAAAAAGCGAGTTACGTGCAGTAATAAAGTACCTGTCTGAAAAACATATCCACAAACGATATTTTTTTGGATATCAGCAGACATCCTTATTCCACGGTAGCTTACTGGGTTGCTGAATTTAAAGGGACAGATCGAGCTGTGATGATGATCCCCGTTCTGGTCGGCCTTCTACCTCCGTCACGGAAGAAAGCGTCAGAAATGTGGAGAAATTGGTTTTAGAAGACAAGAATCTCGATAAAATATTTACAAAAGATTTCATTTGGCAGTGTTCAATCCATTTTAACGGAACACTAGGGTTCAAAAAAGTATCGACAAGATGGGTCTCGCGAATGTTAACTGAAGAAAATAAAAACCAACGTTTGGAAGTTTCAAAGCGGAATCTTGAAATCTTTCAGCATGATCCTGATAAATTTTGTCGGATGGAACGTGGGTACACCATTTTGATCCTGAAACGAAGAAACAAAGCATTACTTGGAAATGGCCATCTTCTCCAGCCATGAAAAAAATTCGCGTTGCACCGACCGCAGGCAAAGTTATGGCTTCTGTGTTCTGAGATTGAAGGAATCCTTTTTATTGACTACACGCTGAAAGGAAAATAGGTAATAGGTGCCTATTATGCAGATTTGGTCCCAAAATTGCGTGAAGCGATTCATGAAAAACGTCGAAGAAAATTGTCATTGGGCGTGTTGTATTATAACGATATTTTGAGGGGGAGAGTGCACGCTGCAATCCAACAGCCGCTGGGCGCGCTCGACTGGCCACGTTACCCCTCTCTCACAGAAGACTACCTTGAAATGTACTGCATTTCCCATTTTATCGTATTTCCCTAATGTACGTACGTGTTTCGGTAGTAAGTGAGATGTGCCAGAGACCATTCCCATCCCATCCTATCCCTCCCCATTTTCTCAACCCTTTCTCCAAATCCATTCCTATATCTCCAAAGGTAGGCAGCGCATCCGGAGGCATGCCAACGTTTCTCATTTTGGACTAATGTTGGCATGTATCACGGATGTCTATGGGCGACAGTATCCACTTACCATCAGGTGGACTGTATGCTCGTCTGCCGCTTTCTTACTTAAAAAAAAAAACCATAATGCCCCAGCTCCTCGATCCGATCTATAGACTCGTGATCCCGCGGTACCCTCCCAAAGCAACGCCCTAAGCCGAGGTCCGTTCCTTCCGCGCGCCAGTCTACCGGCGGGCAACCCTTAGGCTCGTTGGTGCACACACTCTTTGCTCCTGGCTGAGCGCCATCTGCGCTCGCCCTAAGCTATACAAGTCCAGTGACTCTTGAAAGGCCATTACAGCAACAAAAATTAGTCATTCCGAAAAAAAAATCCTCGTTCCAAAGCTGCACTTTAGGCAATCCGCAAAACTTAATCACCGAAATTCTTAAACCTCATATTCACCGTACTTAGCCCCTGGTGATTTTCCCTTATTTCCAAAATTAAAAGAGCATATCAGTGGAACAAAAGATGATAATGCGGTTATGGCTGCTGTAGATGAGTTTATGAGTTTTTTGAGACTCGAGAATTATTTTTTTTCGGAAGAAATAAAGAAATTAGAAATATATTACACTAAATGTATCGAGTTACAAGGAGATTACGTACATAAATAAAATGTTTTTATTTGAATTTCTTTGTCTTTTAAGATTTCTTTTTTTTTATTTTAAGACCTGTTTGATTCATCCTCGTAAAATACCACTAAACAAGTCTTGGCGCCTTTTAGATCTCATAACTTTTTCGGTCAAACAGTCGGTCAAAAATCTGTAATGTTGCCAATCCTCGTGGATTGGCAACATTACAGATTTTTTTTATTGGGATCGATTTCACATCGTTTTGTAGCTGAACTTATCAATTATCGCTAGCTCAGCGATAAAGGAAAACAAGTGTGGAGCCAGCTTTAGCTGGTACCATAATGACATGCTGAGTATCATAACAGATTATTTAACTCATTATTAGTTGCTATGGGAGATACATTGATTGTGGCAATAGAAGTGTTTTTGTCAGATTTATTGTACTACTGGTTGGTTTAAATTCAGCGGTAGGAATCGCCAATAGGTACTAACTCGCGTTCAAGTCTCTCCTCAATAACGCTTTTTTTTTATTTTTCTCTTTTTCTAATGTTTGCTATGTCATTTGAATTATACATACACGATTACCACAAAAATTACCATAATTAATCAAGTTTAACATGATAGTAACCTCTCCTTCTTACTTTGGAGGAGACCACAGTGGAAAATTTCGATTTTCAGATTTTTTCCTAGGTTTTATTCCAACCTCTATCAACATGTCAAATTTTAGCTTCCTAGCACCTCTGAAAGTACTTTAGATTTTTAATGATCAGTAAATGAGTGACAAAATTATGGTTTTTCGTGTTCATACATCTTTGAAATTGGAAGTTGTAGAAACTTGAAATTTGGCAGTTTAATTTAGCACCTAAACTTCTCGTCAGGTTATCATTTTGAGACGTCTGTGTTTCTCCAGTGTAATAATACGAGGATGAGATGCTTCGAAAAAAGGATGCAGTCTTGGCGGGGGCACTTTCGTGCTCCCTGATAACCACACTACATTAATTTATGGTACACATTGTTGCAAACTGGGTCATAAATCGTCTATAAGTAAGCGAGTTCGATATCTACCGTTAAAACATTAAAAAACAAATTTAAACTTAAAAAGTAATTATAAATTGTATTTTTTTATGTTTGAATTGTGATTATATTACCACAACTAAGTATCCTGTGATTACTGATTACACTTACATCACTTATTATATGATTCATATTTTTTTTTGTAATAATTCATTCGTCTCTCTGATATGCTTTAGATCACAATCAATTACCCTACCCTTTACTACACTAACTAACCTAATTTTAATTCATTTTTTTTCAAATAATTGCCATTTTAAGTAAGCAGGATATTTTTTATGTAATGTCCATAAACTAAACTGAATTCGATCGAAGGTATCGTGAAATTATTGGGTCACACATTCATTACCAACTATGTATAATATACGGTTGTCGCATGGTTGCATGTTAAGTTCTAAAGCACATTTTTTTAAATTGCTGAAGCCAGTGACCTCTTACTAGATAATTAAGTAATTGTAGTAGCTTTTCATTAATTTTACAGGCATTTGAACCGCAATAATGTCGTGAAAACATTTAATAATCATTCTCTTTGTATTAAAATTTTTAAACATGTTATTTTGTTACTACTAAAGTTTCGTGTATGATTATAAGCAGTGAAATATCTAGGCGGCCGAGGGCCCCACTGAAAAAAGAAAACTCAAAACAAATTAACATAAATCTATAAATAGTAATTAAAAATATAATAAAACTTGGAGTTAAATCATCGAGTATTGCACATTTTTATTTATTATTCTCGTGTATTGTGTATTCTTTTGTAATGAATGTTCGAAAATATTAACTGTTGAGCAATATTTATTCAAATATATATATTTTTAAATTAAATAATGTGCCTGAATAATAAATTCGCATGGAAGGAACTTTAGGGTTGGCCAAGGGCGTGTATTGATTGCACCACATTGCCCCACGATAGCTACACCACTGAATGTAGGTCTGTATTGTATTATTAACGGATTACCGTTTAACGTGATGCAACTTATAAACAATAAGTCGATGAATATAGTCCGTCTGAGTCAGTCTTAGTATAAATAATACTCGTAATACCTGAAAGCATATTAATGCTTTAGACTAGGCATTATATATTTTGCCAATAGATGTCAATCATGTAACTTATAGGCGGGCTCACGCAGCGTCCGATGTTATCTCTCTCTATCTACCGCCTCTACAGTGGAAAGTGCTCTGAGGAACTGCGATTAAATGCCTACCTCGCGTTACTATCACTGCGGCTCACATTATTTTGCGTGGTTCAAGATTTACCTTCTGATATTATCTCATAGGTATACTAGCGAGTCTGCAATCCCCATGGTATTGCAGATATCAATACGTGACAGACAAGGGCGTCGCCAACCAACGCCAGCCAATGGGCTGGGGGGTTCAAGATGAGAGAGATGATAGGAGAAATATGAATCGTAGTATATTAAAAGAAAACAACCAATTAATTAAATTTCAATTCCATAAGACTGATTATAAAGCATGCATTGGTGATCTTTCCCAACTTAATTGGCTTCGTTATGATCATCTGAATCCTAATCAATTCCTCAAACATTTTTACAACACGTTATTGGAAACTATAGGTAAACATACGCCTAAATAAAAAAGTAAAACATCTGGTTATCCTATTTGGTTTATTCGCTCTTGGAATAAACCAAATCAACCAAACCTTAATATCAAAAGCTTTTGGAGGTACGAAAGAAACAAATGATATTTCAAAGGTAATTTAATGAATTAAATTAATTAATTATCAAAGTCACCTGGCTTGTAGTAGCTCAGATATTGCAAATTTATTTTCATCATACTTTCATTTGTATACCTATACCATCAGTCTCAACACGCTATGAACCTGAGTTTCCATGTCATTCTAATGAATTATCCGATATTAAATTCTCACAAAATGTAATTAAATTACAAATAGCCCATTTAAATATTCAAACGAGAGCGGGCCATGATAACATCCGCCTGCTTTCATTCAACTCTGTTACTCTCTCCTGATATCCCCGTTACACATACTCTTTAATAAGTCTTTATCTATAGTCGGAATTTTAATTCGATTCCAGATTTGACAATTTCAGTGTTGCAACGTTATGACAAGTACTAAATAGTAACGTTGCGAAATTATTCGATACGGAAATGGAATATTTCCGGATCGATTCTTCTCGTTTATAATTTTATTCTCGTAAACTAAGTATATCAGGAAATTAAATATTTGTGAACGGATAATTTAGTTATGACGATTAATTTTATTACGGATCTGAGAGTTTTCTTTAATAATTGTGTGTGAAATAAATAAATAAATGTGATCATGAAGGAACATGAGAAATAAAACAAATAGATGTATTGTTGACGACGAAAAGGCTAGGGTACTTAGGCAAACATGTATATAGTTTCGCAAATAGTTGTTAAGTTTTTATGTATATAATATGGAAATAATGGAGTAATCCCTAGTATGTCCCTACATAAATCGTTGGTGCATAGTATAGGTATCGTTGGTGCATAGTGTAATTGAGGACATACTAGGATCTTATCAATGTAAATACGTGTTAGTGATAAGGAAAATAAATGATTCCCCGCGGGTAGCGGGAGGGGTACATAAATGGACAAGTGGAGGGGAGGCCCGATGTTGACCGGTGGTGGAGGAATCCCGCAACTAGCCGCAAGTTGGAGAACCCAATACGCGAATAATAGGCGGACCATTTCCGGTCAAAATCACTTCCGCAGCGGCATCCACTCCGACAAGAACAAGAACAAAGAAGAAAAACAAGTACCTCTGCGCTACCCCGGCTCTATTGAAGAACAAGCCTTGTTGTTTTAATCAAGACACGGAAACACCCTATTATACAGTCCACACCCCCCGGCGATCCAGTTGGTGCGGAGTACAGACACTAGCATTCATTCTACTGCGTGTTAGTGCATACGTATCCCGCACATCTATGGTCCTTCGAGCAGCCGGATATTGAATCAAGCAAGTCGTGTTTGAAGACCTCGTGGAATAAGAAGAACGGAGTACGGCGTTATTTATTAAGAAATAGCGGGAAGAGACGATACGGTCGCGTCGTAGGATTATTAAGAATCCCCGTACGATCTACGGCTCTACGGAGAGCGGCACGACGCATCGTACTCGTCCGTACTAGGGCCAATCTTTCAGTTTCACGTCCTGATTTCACGTCTTGGTTTCCTAATCCTGGTTTCTAATCTTGGTTTCCAATCTTGATTTCCGATCTTGATTTCCAAAGACGTTCAAAGACTTGATTGTTTAGTTACGTTGTTCTCACGACGTACCTATTACAATGCCAGCAACAACAAGGTCACAGAGCCGAACGGGGTCGCAGAGCGGAGCACAGACCGCTACGGAGTCAACGTCTGCCACTACAGAGTCTACGGTCACAGCAACCACGAGCACGGGCACGACAGCTACAGGAACCACGGCCACCAGCACCGAGGCCACTACGAAGACGACTTCTACGCGTAGAGAAGAATCGATACGTGGAGACGAGGAAGGCAAAGCGCACGTCGATGATAATGGGACGGCGGACGTCACAATCGTTCCACGGGCCGCAAGCATCGCGGCAAGGTCGCACCGATCTACTGCGTCCGCGAAGAAGAAGGAGCGTCTACAAATAGAACGAACCCTGCTACAGCTGCGCCTGACTGCTAAGGAGCAAGAGATAAGGCTCGCGGAGCTGGGATCAAGCTCTGAAGAAGAAGAAGACGACAAACGAAAAGAAGAATCGTTCCGGTTGGAAAAATGGTTAAATCGGAACGAGGTCCCCCCCCCATACCCCCGCAGGGGGCGGGGCCAAAGTCTCGCAAGATCTCGCCGGAAAGGAAGGAAGGACGAGGACGGGGAGCTTATACCTCCAACAATGGGGAGGATAGGCACCGAGAACGAAGCACGTCTCGGCCCGCGCGCCCTACTGCAGACATCGTGGAGCAAATGGCTACCGCGATCTCCAAGGCAGTGAAGATTTCAGCGAGGGAGACACCGCGTTATACTATGGAGCTGCCGACGTTCGACGGACAAGGCAGCGCATGGCTGGGGTTGAAGGGTGCCTACGAAGATTCAAAGCACACCTTCACGAAGAGCGACAACCTGGCACGGCTAAGGAAGAGCCTGAAGGGTGTCGCTATAGAGGCGGTGGCAAGTTTGTTTACCGCCCACCGAGAGCCGGACGACATAATGGAAGCTCTCGCAAGGAGATTCGGGAGGCCGGACGCACTCGTCGCATGCGAAACAGAAAAACTGAAGTGCCTGCGCAAGCTAAACGACGAGCCCCGCGACCTCTGCGTGTTCGCCAGTAAGGTGGCCAACGCTGTGGCTACCATACAAGCGATGAAGAGGGACAACTACCTATATAGCCCCGAGCTAGTACGGGCTATAATGGAGAAGTTCACACCCATACTGAAGAGCAAGTGGTACGACTTTGCAAGTATCTGGGAGCACGAAGTACCCACGCTGAGCCTGCTGTCAACGTTCCTCAACATAGAGGCCGACAAATGCAGTGCCTACGCACCGCCAGAAGTCACCGTTCCCATCATTGAACCTGCGAGTGTGAGAGAGAGGGCGACAAAGAAAAGGACGGAACGAACATACAGCGCCATTAACGACGGAAAAAGAAAACTATGCCCGCTGTGTAAAGAAGATCATTACTTACCTTCGTGCAAACGGTTTGCCGAGAGCGATCTCGACGCCCGATGGGAGGTAACGAAGAGGAACCGCATCTGCTTCCGCTGCCTGTGTAGTGACCATCACCGGGGCAGTTGCCGAGCTAAGCCATGCGGACACAACGGGTGTGGGATGTCACATCATCGGCTGCTACATCGTACACGTCAAACTTTGCCGCCAACAGTGAAGACAGAAGAGCCCAAAGAAGAAATCGTCACGTCAACAACAGAGCTGACCAACAAGGCCACCGCCGCGAACTCATCACCGCATCGACGTCGAGCCTACCTGAAGATTGCGCCAGTAGTGCTTGCCGGACCACACGCGAAGATACACACCTACGCGCTGTTCGACGAAGGCAGCACCGTCACCATCATAGAAGAGGCTACAATCAACTCGCTCGGCATCGACGGGCCGGTTGACACAATGTGGATTCAAGGCATCAACGGTGGCGAAATGAAGCATGAAAAGAGCCGCACTGTTGACGTACAGATACAAGGGCTACACTCGGACGGCGTGCACAAATTAAAGGGCGCACGCACCATCGAGCGTCTCAACTTCACATCGCAGACCATCGGGGAAACGGACCTGGAAGACTGCACACACCTAGACGACATCAGGAACGAGCTCACCTACAAAGATGTCTGTCCGAAGATTGTCATCGGGCAGGACAATTGGGAGCTGATCGTCTCACGCCAGGTCCGAGCGGGACGAAGGAACAAGCCGGTAGCATCACTGACGCTACTAGGTTGGGTGCTACACGGATGCCGCACTTCAGTGTGCGAACCAGTCGCCTTCTGCGGCTACATCAGCGAGAAGTGCGACGAAAAGGAGGAGTTAATGAAGAACTCCTTCAAGTTGGAGTCACTGGGCATCGAACCGAGGAGAACCAAGAATGACCCGGAGCAGCGCGCCATCGACCTTCTGGATAAGCGCAGTCGACGGCTACCTGACGGGCGGTTCGAGACCGGACTCCTGTGGAAAAAAGAAAAAGAGAAATGCTGCGCAATAACGAACAAGACAAAGGGGCATGCACACTTGCCCGATATCACGCGCTTTTCAAAATGGGAGCGCCTGATCCGGGCCACCGCACGCGCTCTACAATTTATCGACTTGTGCCGCAAAAGGAGGCACATAGTAGCAGCTGCGCGTCGCAAAAGGACCATTGCCAACCCGATGTCGGACCCGGCATGGTCAGGAACAAGAAAAGGCGACGCTAAGACTGCACAAAAGATAGCACCAGCGCGCGGCAAGTGCAAGTTCGTACAGATGGAAGCGCACTATCTCATACGAGCGGAGCATCAATGGATGAAGGCAGCACAAGAGGACAGCTACGCATGCGAACGTAAGCGCATCGAGCGTAGCGCCACACCGGCGGGAGACGACAAACTCGCCGCACTAAGTGTGATTGTGGGAACCGACGGACTGCTACGACAAAAAGGAAGAATCGCTGCCGCAGGAGAGATTAGCGAGGAAACGACGAATCCGGCTGTGTTGGATGGTTCACACAGCTATACGAGGTTGTACATAGACCATGTACATAGGAAAATGCACCACGGAGGCGTCGAGCTAATCGTCAACGAACTGCGACAGCGACTGTGCATAGGAAAGATTCGCCCTACAGTACGGGGCGTCATAAAGGCATGCATGACATGTAGACTAAGGAAGGCGAAACCGACGAGTCCAGCCACCGGCGATCTACCGCACGCGCGCGTAGCACATCACGCGCGCCCGTTCACCTTCACCGGGCTCGACTACTTCGGTCCCATCGAAGTAACCGTGGGCCGACATCGAGAGAAGAGATATGTCGCCTTATTTACATGCATGACCACGAGGGCTGTACACTTGGAAGTGGCAGCATCACTCAGCGCAGATTCCGCCATCTCTGCGCTACGACGATTCATGGGGCGACGCGGCTGCCCAACGGAGTTATGGTGTGACAACGCCACTAACTTTAAAGCCGCGGAAAAACAACTCACCGAGGCCGCACTAGCCGCGGTGCAAGAGGAAGCAACTGCGAAACACATCGCGTGGCGTCACGTTCCCCCTTCCGCCCCCTTCATGGCCGGGGCCTGGGAGCGCATGGTGCGCACGGTCAAAGAAGCCCTACGAGCGACGCTACGCGAGAAGTACCCGAGCGACGAGACACTCCACACATTACTCATCGAGGCGGAGAACACCGTCAACTCCCGCCCACTCACACACGTGGCGGTAACACCGGAGGAGCCGGAGGCGCTCACACCGAATCATCTGCTGCTGGGGCCTAACTCACATGTCCCAGCGCCGGGCGCCTTCACTGCAGACGACGTAAATGCGCGCAAACACTGGCGGCGCGCCCAGCGGCTAGCCGATAACTTCTGGCGCCGCTGGCTCCGAGAATATCTCCCCCTGCTACAGTACCGGCGGGAGCCCCGCACAGTCGGCGAGGCACCACGCGTCGGAGACTTGGTCGTCATATGCGACCCGAACCTACCGAGGAACACGTGGCCGAGAGGAAGAGTCATCGCTACGTACCCCGGGCAAGACGGCGAGGTTCGCATCATCGACGTCCAGACGAGCAACGGCCACATCCTGCGGCGACCGACCAAGAAAATCGTCGTTCTACCAATTAGATCGCGAGACGGCGACGGCGGGAGATATGTTGACGACGAAAAGGCTAGGGTACTTAGGCAAACATGTATATAGTTTCGCAAATAGTTGTTAAGTTTTTATGTATATAATATGGAAATAATGGAGTAATCCCTAGTATGTCCCTACATAAATCGTTGGTGCATAGTATAGGTATCGTTGGTGCATAGTGTAATTGAGGACATACTAGGATCTTATCAATGTAAATACGTGTTAGTGATAAGGAAAATAAATGATTCCCCGCGGGTAGCGGGAGGGGTACATAAATGGACAAGTGGAGGGGAGGCCCGATGTTGACCGGTGGTGGAGGAATCCCGCAACTAGCCGCAAGTTGGAGAACCCAATACGCGAATAATAGGCGGACCATTTCCGGTCAAAATCACTTCCGCAGCGGCATCCACTCCGACAAGAACAAGAACAAAGAAGAAAAACAAGTACCTCTGCGCTACCCCGGCTCTATTGAAGAACAAGCCTTGTTGTTTTAATCAAGACACGGAAACACCCTATTATACAGTCCACACCCCCCGGCGATCCAGTTGGTGCGGAGTACAGACACTAGCATTCATTCTACTGCGTGTTAGTGCATACGTATCCCGCACATGTATTATGGTAATATTTTATTTTATAAATCGTCGCCGTCATCGCTATCGCTATCGCTGTCACTTTCTGTAACATTTATTATAAATGTGTCTGTGATATTGTCAATTAACATATCTAGCCTACTCATTTTTTCCTCTTCTTTGACAACATGGGATACGCATTTAGACCATTCGGTGGCCGTAATTTTTTGAATGCCTTCCTCAAATAAATTTCTCACGTCTGTCAATTTGAAGGTTTTATTATTTTGAGCTACATGCCCCTTTACCTGAGCCCATGTCAATTCGATAGGGTTCAGCTCGCAATGGTAAGGGGGCAGTCTTAAAACCGTGATCCCATGTTGTGCTGCCATTTCGTCTACAGCGTACTTATTAAAAGACTCGTTATGTGGAATCTGTTCTAAAAGCGTAGCTTTAACTATATCTGGTTCGTAATGAATATTTTTATTTAAAAGCCAGTCTTGAATGGCAGCTTTTTTCCAGCTCATTTTTGGTGCCGTTTCCAATTTTCGGGAGTGGTAAGGTGCATTATCCATCACCACAATTGAGTTTGGTCTTAATTTTGGTAAGACTCCAGCGAACCACTCCTCAAAACAAACTGCATTCATCTCATCATGGTAATCTTCACAATTTTTCTTTGCTTCAAAAATCATGAGCCCCTCTTCCAGGAAGCCTTCTTCACTACCTATATGGCTAATTATGAGACGTTTGCCTTTTCCAGATGGGTTTTTTAATCCAGTGGTCAGTCCCTCCAAAAACGCTTGCCGAGATGATGTGACTTGCTTGTCCACCCAAGTTTTTTTTACAGTATGACCTTAAATCACATATAGTACATGAACATTCAATATTACTATTAAATTTAATGTAAATGTATATTAATTCAAAATGTTAGCCTTACCTGCGTTAACCCAAGTTTCATCTTGATAATATATATGTCTCCCTTCTCGTCGAAACTGACATATAGATCGCAAGTAACGCTGGCGCCATGTTATTATATCATTTCGATCAATAAGTGTGCTCTTGCGTGACCGTGCAACAAATTTAAAATTAAGATGCTTCAAAATTTTTCTGAGGGTGTCTTTGGAAACCTTGGGCATTTCTGGATCATCGTTCATCACTTGTAAAATCTAATTAATAAATAATTGTTATGAATAATTATGTATTTATTTAAATAAAAATCAATATATTTTGTCTTTAATTGGCACACCAATATTATGATTACATAAACATAAATCGCGATTGTTTATCGATTTTTGTGTTCATCACTACACTATTATATGTGGTATCATTATTTTACAAAATGACAGTAGCTAATGTGGATGTGGAATCAAATGTGGAATCGAATTATAATTCCGACTATAATGAGATTTTTCCCGATCTGTGGAAAGTCGCAAAAATGATGCCCATATACAAATCGGGAGACAAGAAAGATATATCAAATGATCAGCCTATTAGCATATTCTGTACTTTTGCGAAATATTTAAGTCCCTGTTTTATAAATACATTTATACACACTTTGTAACTCATCTTAGTCCTAAGCAATATAGATTTGTCTCAAACCGTTCCACAACTACAAACTTACTTGAGTATACTCTGTATTTATGTATTACATCTAATGACAGAATTCAAGTAGACTGTATATACTGACTTCGCGAAAGCGTTCGATCGGGTTGACCATTTTGTACTTTGTACTGAAGGCGAACACGGGTATTCATGGTTTGTTACTGAGATGGCTAATTTCATATTTACAAAACAGAACCCAACTAGCAACTAATTGCGGTTACGATTCCATTCCTTTTCTAGCCAAATCTGGAGTGCCGCAGGGCTCAAACTTGGGACCGTTGTTGTTCCTGATGTTGTTGTTGTTCAAATAAATGACTTATTTGAAACGTTATCTTTTCAGTGCCTAGCTTATGCTGATGTTATTAAAATATTTCGCAACATTTATGCTATCGGGGGACTGTATTGAGTTGCAAAACGATATTTATTAATAAGTTGGGTAAGTGGTGTGTTGACAATAATATGCAGTTGAATGTAAGTAAATTCATTTCTTTCACCAAAAATAAAACCTAACTAACTACTTATTGTATAATATACGAGGTATTGCTCTTGAACGTGTAGAAGCGATCATAGACCTTGGTGTTTGGTTTGATGCAGCCTTATCATTTCGTTTTCATTATACTCGTAAATTATCTAGTATCAAAAGCTAATAAAACTATGGCTTTTATTTGTAGTTCTCAAACCTTTTGTACGCCATCAAAACATACTGCTGCTTTATTCGTCCTTAGTTAGAAGCTCACTTGAGTACTGTTCTGTAGTGTGGTCGCTTTTTTATAAGCTATATATTAACAGACTCGAATCTGTTCAAAAGCGTTTCGTTCGTTACGTTGTCTTAAGAATGAGCAAGCGCGAATCTTTAGTTATAAAGACAGACTAAAATTTCTCAAAATTCATAGTTTTCAGAAACGACGAAAATTCAGTGAACTAGCTACACTTTTTAAAATTGTTCATAGTAAGTTTGACAGTCCGTAACTCAGCCATGATCTATTACTTGCATAGTATGACAATACTATGCAAGTAATTCTTAGTACCTCTTCGCAGAAATAATGTTTCTTACAATGAGCCGCTTGCTCGAATGTGCAGAACATTTAAAATTAAATTACGTGTACTGCTCAGACAAGCGAAGTAGATATTCGTAAATTTAAGAGCTGCAAAGCTTTCATAACTAGTATAATGAATCTTATGTGACTTCCGTTATTTGTGCCACTCAATGGATCTAAATCTTGTGTCTTTTATGTTTCTATTTTAACTAGTGCTGTGCATAGTTATCAATTACCATAGATATACAAACATTAAGCGTTATGTTATATTGTTATTATTTTAAATATTATATTTTGTGAATTGTTACTGTGCCAAGGAAATAAACAATAAAAATATTATATATAAATCCCATTATATGCCGTTTCGTCGCCTTCAAGAAGGAAAATCCTAAGGTCTCTTCAAAACGTTATACTTTCCCAAATCCACATCTAAATCCCCAAAAGTAGGCGGTGCATTCGGGAGCGTATCGACGTTTTGTAATTCTTGGTTATACCGCAAAAGGTGCATGGACCGACAGTGACCACTTATTATCAGGTAGACTATCTGCCACCATTTTGAGCAACACAGTTCAGTTCAACAAGCACCAAAGTTGACCATAATACAGACGAGGTGTGGTCAGATCGGAATCTGGCAGTGGTAACACTGGTAACTCAAGCTGCGTGTTCCAGATGGACGAGTGCGCACGGAGAGCGGGCGGCGCGCCGCCGGCGTCGGATGACACGCCCTGCTCGACGCTTGCGGCACCTTACACGCTCCCATTTGTCCGGTATGTATTGCTTTCACATCAGTAGTCGTACACCGTAGTGCTTTGCACGGTTTTTGATATAACTGTTCATTTGTATGAAGTACTAAATCAGTGTAGATTAGGCAAGTTACTGAACCAGTTGCATCACAAGAAATATACTGAAGAGAAGTACATTTGATCCAGAATTTCAGACAATTGATTTCATGGAGCATGTTTCTCAAAAAATGGAATCTATTAATTACTAATAAAATTATTTGTATTTCACAATTTTGTATACTACTCATCCCCAGGGACTCATTTTAAGACAATTTTGAGCATTTTGAGACAAAAGTATTTTGATTTTCCGTATAAATTTTGAGGGCCTTACCTATGAAATTGCCGTTTGTTCAAACGGGCCACTTTGAACCTTATGTTAGTTATCTTGCGTTTGGCTTCTAATGACTAATAACTTCTATGACATTTTTTTCAAAATCAGTTACTCACTTGTTTTTCCGTCTGACGACTTTTTGTTTAGATATCGTTGTGTTTACCACAAAGTAAAAGTTAATAATTCGCGTTATTTTCGAATAAGAGTTCCTTCGTGGCAGCAACGCACCACAGACGGTACGCAATCAACGATATGTATGGACCAAACATCGCAAACGAACGCTCGGTGCATTTTTGATTTGATCGTTTCCCTTCTGGAAATTTCGACCCCAAGAACAAGCCTCGTACACTACCGGAGACTAAAATCAATGACTTCTATGTATTCTACTAGACAAACAATTCTAAAGAAAAACTGTCAAAAGCGCGGGTTGTAACCGGCTGAGGTGCGGGGAGCGGAGAGGAGAATTTAATGCAGTGATTAACCGAGCGCTCAATGCAGATGCGACACGAAACAATCTTTGCCTATTTCTATTTTGTCTCTGAGAGTAAACTACAATGATTGTTTTGATCTGGGAAGTTTGCGCATTTGTAGTGAAATGATATATGTAAGTATTGAAGTATTGCAATGTGAATTTAAACTATACATACATAATAATGGAGTGGGTTCAAGTAAAATACTAATGTAATATAATTTCAGCTATTACAATACATATATACGAATGTACATACTTATATACATTGTTTTTATATTATATACATGCATAAGAGATGAGAGTTAAGTGTAAGTAAATTATATACGTTCTTATGCAATGCTATGCCCTCGGAAAACTTTTTGTCCTTTGAGAATATTTTTTGCAATATCGAAGTATGCAATTCGACATTTTCATAAATATACTGTTTCCATTAACCAATATATAAACGAAAAATATATACCTGCCAACATTTATTTTCCATCTACTTCCATTGGTAGGAAATTGTCTCAACTGCATGAGTGTTTCTTATATTCTATGGCAATGTGATTGGTGGTAGTCGATCTCGCTACTCGCACTTAGATGATTAAAGTAAGAGTAAGCGAGGAAGACATACTAAGATGGCTGACGAATGACTTTAATTACGACAATATAATACATTTTTCTAGGAAAATACAAAATAAATGAGTTAAATACTTAAATACAGTGCACATGTAAATAATGGCAACGTTATATCACCCACATTAACTAAACTAAACATGGTTAAATACTGAACATGTAGTATTTTGTCGATTGATGTCAATTTGATGTATTATAAAACAAAGCACTTCTTCTCTTGCTTGCGCGCGATCGACTAAAGGAGCTGTGCACAATTGACTGTGACGTAAAGACCATTTTTTTTAGTATTGCATTGCTTGTCTAGTAGAATACATAGAAGTCATTGCCTAAAGTCGATAATCGAATTGAAAGCAACAGTGGTGGCAGATTCATCTCAAACCACGTCAGAGTTAGCAGCAGCTTTCGGCGTAAGTGACAAAAGGATATTGATTCATTTGTGTCAAATCGGGAAACTGAAGAAACTCGGAAAGTGGGTACCGTATAAGCTTAATGAAAGTCAGCTGCTAACACACGTCGAAGCTTGCCTGCCTTACTTTGCTGGACGGCCACAAAAATGAAGGGATTCTGAATCGTATTGTCATTTGTGATTAGAAGTGGATCCTGTGTGATAATCGTAAATGCTCGAACTCAGGAGACACAGTCAAACAGTGTCCCAAACGTCTTGATGATAACGCAGTCAACGAAATGTGAGTGCACAATTTCATTTCGTTCGCCGTCCATGAGGACCACGATTCCTCCAGGAGGATCACGATTCCGTATGACCACGGAATGACGATCGGCTTATCTTCACGGTCTACCAGCTTACCAAATCGTCACATGACCTCAGTACAGATCCAAGCACAGCTTCGATACTTTCATCGAGTTGTTGATAGCGCCCGGACTGTTAGATGAAGACTTGAAGAACGTGAATATAAAACTACATAAGCCAGCCAATTTGCCCAAACTGACACGAACTCACCGAATGGCGCGTCTTCAATTTACCCGCGAACATTTGCATTGGACTCACCGTCAATGGAGCCAGATACTCTTCACTGATTCAATGGATTCAAGATTATGCTGTATGTATGGTAATGATGGGAGGAGGAAGGTGTACCGAAGATAGGGAGAGTTTTGTGCAGTGCTGTATTGAAGAGAATGTGAGTTATGGCGGGGCGCCATGGACAGTCTAGGGAGGAATTTCCGCCCAAGGCAAAACGACTTCAGGTTGTGACGGGACCACGGCTGCCATCACTAAATGGCGACCGTTACATTCGTCAATGCCTAGGGACTCATGTGATGCCATATGCTGGGTTTGTTGGCTAAGATTTCATTTTTATGCGTGATTTGTGTTCTTGAGCACACACTGCAGGAATCGTCTGAGAATAACTTCATAACATCTGCATCAAAGTCATGGAATGGCCAACAAGAAGCTCAGATATGAATCCCATAGAGCATTTATGGGATGAGCTAAAGAGGCGTATTCGAGCTCACCACCTAGCTCCGCAGATCTTGCAGGGGCTGAAAACTGCCATCGAGAAAGAATGGGAGAACATTCCACAACACGTCATAGTGACGTTGAGTGATTCCATGTCAAACCGCATGTCGGCCGTCGTAAACGCTTGTGGAGGCAATAAAAGTTACTGAATAAACGATTTTTTTAGGTAAACAAACCATTGTTTTCTCCATGAGAAAGATACACACACGACTTGTTACACTTAAACTCAATTTATTCAGTACTTTGAATTCAAATTTGGAACAATGGAAAACTGAAACGATGGTTAACATGCCAGCTTAAAAACTGCATAAAAACTTTTTGATCAAACATTTCTTTTAAGCTTCAGGCCATCAAAACTGAAAATGCAGGGTGGCTTGATTCAGGTGTCCGGCAGTGTACAATTTTTTTGGTTACAGTATATTTTTTTGGTTAAAGTATATTTTTTTGGTAAATAAATTATTACAATTACTTTATTCCGTTATTGACGTATCGGACTACGTATGACGTAGTGAATGAATTCTACTCTACTTAATCATATATAAGCGAGTAATGGAAATAATTCTTTCTGGTCCACAAATTACTACCTGGACTTTCCAGTCGCCATAATGATTTAATTTATTTATAACAAATTTAACAAAGAAGATTGAAAGGAAACACATAAACGTTAAATATTTACAATATTTATTATACTCTATAAATAAAAATCTCAGTGTGCATCCTAGATTGATCCCAGAACACATTGATGATTAATTATATATCTCCCGTTTTACTCCATATTGTAGAGTTGTTTAAATACAATGATGATTGCATTAGTGTATTAGTACAGTCGGTCTCATAGCCGTCGCTGTCTACACAGTAAGGGATGTCGCCGACGTCCTGAACTGTTTGGTAGTTGCCATTTGCCAGGCAAGCCTCAGTGACTGTCATTCCGCGCTCTGGGAAGTATACGACAGTATCGCGAGCGCAATCTGGTAAAGAATAGAAAAAAATATTATGCATAATAATAGCTACAGTCTACGACTTATTTTTTTTCCAGCCTTTTTAATGTCCTGCTGCAGAGTAGTGTACAGGTCTCTCCTTGTTATTCACTAAGGGAGTTTTGGGTCATAAATGTACCACGCGGGCCCAATCCTGATTTTTTTTAATTTCTAGAAAATGCCAGCTAGTGATATTGTTTTTAAATTATGAGTATATTTAATATTTTTTTATATTTTCATGAGTTATGCAGCGCCGGCTCTAGCTCATGTAGCGCCCGGGTGCAGGGCGCCCTCTAGTAGGCGTTTTGAACTCTTTGGAGGTGTCGCGAGCGGCGCTCGGCGCCCCCTAAGACCCTGCGCCCGTGTGCACCGCACCCCCTGCACCATAGGTAAAGCCGGCACTGAATTCAGCGCTCGACAGGCGCCCCCGGGCGCGGGGCGCCCGGGGTGCACCGCACCCCTTGCACCCCCTGGTAAAGACGGCCCTGGAGTTATGATTATATTACTTAACTATAATTAATGTTAGGATATCGTAAATCAGGAATAGAGAAGAACTATAATACAAAGACAGTCTCTGTGGCACGTTCAAAATATTTTCTTCATAGAGGCCGGTCGATAATGAATTTATACATTAGCTTTCTATTCCCAAGATAAAATTAAGTATAATTTTATGTTGATTGTAACACAGTAAACATAATAATGATTATTTATTTATAGACTAAATAAATAACTACGGATAGCGATAAACGTCACTCAATAAAGGTTATTTCCTGAACGCTAAACTGGAGTAACAAAAACTGAACAAGCACGTGACGTCAAATTACTAGAAAAATAACATTTCCTAATAGTGGAATATACGACAATTATGTAAGATATCACTGTATCGTCAAATACAGAATTCATTTTCGTGGGAAGATTGTTTTGTACCAAAAACCGATAAATTCGCACAATGTGATAAAGCAGTAGGTCAAGTAAGTGTAAGATGTAAGTGTACGTGAAGGTTTACATCTCAAGGTTTTGGTCCACAATGAGAGTCCTACGGTCCGTCTCATTTCGTTACAGACTTGTCGCCTAAGGTGTTGTTTAAACGTTCATGGTCAACTTCGCCCTAGGGAATGTTTCCTGTCTGCAGTAACGCGAAATAATTATAACTTTCAAACATACATTTTGAATAATACTGTAGGTAGGTACTTTAATAGATTCATTAAATTTATAATTTTCATTCTAATTTTTACCCGACTACAGAACGCAAGGAGGGATAGTTTTTTCACCGTTATGTATGTATGTATGTCCGTTTCTTTATTCTCTTGCCGAGCACAAACGGAGTAACCGATTTTGACAAACCGGGTGTCGTTAGATTTGTCTTGATGTCGCGGGTGTATTTATCTATTCTATTTAAGGGTGGATAGTGTTAGATTAGATTTGTTTTCTATAGATCAGTTATTATATTACCTATCCAATTACTACTGAACATTAGACTACAAGTTGTTAGACATGTAAAATACGATATCTATGTATATGCAGCAGCAGTTACGCAAATTACATGCAGCTCGGTGCTAGGTCTCTGCATTTACGCATAATGTAAGCTTTGTTTATCACACTGCAATATGTTGGCGCGCTAAAGATAATAAGATTAGAAAATATTGAATACTGAATGAGATAAGCGGTCAAGTGTCGCGGTCTCCGCATTCCACCAGCGGGATGGGTGGAACCGTATCGGGAACAGGGTCACGGCCGCCAACCGGTCGCCGCCCGCGGTGTTGCTCCACAATGCCAATGTGCCATGCTAACGGTACGTGCCGATGCCATCCTGCTTATCTTGTTTTTATGCAACATAACATTCTCTATACTTCCGGTTATACAAACTAGTTGATATTTAAATGTAATTTGCGGTAACCACGAAGTATAAACTCGTATAAAGTATAATATTGTTATTATTCGTATGATGGTAAGCTGTTGTCTTTTGACACTCATTAATGTACACTTCAATCTTATTCCAACCGCAACATTTTTATACTGCCTTGTACACATAATTCCTATGAGTTTTGTAATTTTATACAGATGATTGGATTACAAATAATGTTTGTAGGTAAATGTAGGTGTATGTCTGCTTCAAATAGAAAATAATAAGCATATAAATTATTTAGGTAAATAAGAATTTTTAAAAACTTACTGCAGTTCATGTTAGCCAATGCCCCCGAAGTTACTATCAGCTGCCACGAACCCAGATTCGTACCATCTCGTCCCGTGCAATATGCACTAGAATTGTAACATTTAATTAGGTTTAAACGTAACATATCATATCACCAATATATTAAGCACCCAAATAGATATTGGATAAATCATTAAGTACTTAAAATATATTGGAATTGCATCCACAAAATGAAGCAATATTGTTTTATTTAGAAATAATTCATATATGTAAGTATAATAAGATGTTGTATTATGTATTACATACATTCCATTCGAAACTTGGAAAGATCCGAAACTTCCATCGTAGTCACAGAAAGTTGCCGTCAGAGGGTTTCCGTTAAAGTTGGTACCGTGCTCGGACTGTTCCCGGTGTATCGCAGCCAACGCGTGGACTACGCTCTCGCACCGCCTCAAGTACTGATCACCCATGAGACCTACGCTGTCTGGAGATACAATTTTATTGTGTTATAAATATGTTACTATTCCGACAATAATTTAATGCCTTGTATGCACCACTACGAGACAAATGTGCTGCAACATGCTTTCAATTGTGACTGAGGATAATATGTTGTTTGATGGTGGAGGATGTCATGCATAAGTTATGACGAACTAAATGCCCAAGGACCACGAGAACTGTTCATTAGTGCATATATTATCGGATAGGTTTTCTACCTTTCCACTACTTATTCTATAAAAGTGATAATATGTTTCGCGATCTCTGTGAAAATTATTTTATTACGTAGCATACGACACTACTGCGGCACATTCACCCCCTTGTGAATAAAAGCCATTAATCATAATTTGTTGTAGAGAAATGAGAAATTTTATGTTATGTTTGTCATACTGCGAAAGTACGGAATATAATAATTTGAGCACCACTTGAGATTATTTCTATCTTCACATACGTGATATTCGGAACAATATTTGCTATTAACCCAATGTGTTAATACTTTGCACATAACATTGTAATGCATGTAAAATTTAATTTATCTGAAACATAACATTTGAGAAGTAACTATGCAGGTTTATTTGAACAAGTGCACCTCATTTCTTTGTTCACCTCATGGTTCACTACAATTTCTTTTGGTCATTCCAAAGTTGTTCTAGTGATTAATTGTTTACATGTGCGCCTGTAATAGTATTAGATGCTTCAACTGCCGTAGATCATGATTCTTGAAAATTATTTTTTTAATGAATTTTGTGTTACATTTAGTTTTGTACAAGTAATTTACTTAATTAGTGTCATTTGATTGTAACAACTTTTTTGGAGACTGATTTTACATAATATTATATTCATATATAATATATTGAATTTCTTATATACGAAGATACCAAAAATTTATGAAAAATATATTAAAAGATGTACCTACATAAATCTGCTCGAGATGGTTCACTAGCTTCTCGGAGTTCTTGCCGTACTATGAGTATATTATTATTCTAACATTTCTTCCTTAATTATTGTTTACAAACATTTTTGTATTTTTTTTGTTACGTGAGAATTGAATGTAAAACTTACAAGTGTAACCCCAGCCCTGCAATGTGTTTACGAGTAACAATCTATTATTGGCATCACGATTCACGCAGTAATCGATCGACCTCGTCAGGTTTCACACTCTCTCCTATGCATAGAAGTTAAAAGTTCAGTAGAAATCTAAAGCGCAATTGTGAAGGGCTTCACGTACGTGTTCACAGATTCAAACAAAAATTTAAAAAAATATATCAGAAGACAATCAGAAAATACTTCTTAAATAAAATACCCGAGAGGGATATAACACACTGTTGCCAGCTTTCAAAGAAAGCAGCAGAGGTTATCCTATTTTCTTCCAAAGCTTTCTCCGACTACATTCTATAAAAGGTGTTAAGCCAGATGAATTTGTATTTTCCTTGCTGCGTAGATCAGTACGATTTATTTGCCAATATTATGTGTAATTCGTTTTATATCCAATTTGCCGAAAAAAAAACCAAATGAATTATGTATCTCAACATTTAGCTTTAAATCTAGGTTAAACTTGCTGAGACTGCAATGAAACCAATTATGGATATGAGAATGATTATGACCTTACTATTTAATTTAAAGCCGTGTCAGTTACCTTAGGCCCTCATGTATAGTTACATTTTGGACAAATTGGATTGGATTGGAATATAGTTATGAAGTATATTGGTAACATACAACAGGGCAGCAGCTTCATATCATCCTGCAGTACGGGTGTGACGGTGGGCTGACCGGTATTAGGGTGGGCGCACCAGCACACGCCACTGTCGCATTGAAGCTGCTCGTAGTCGCCGGTGGGAGTGCAGTGGAGCGTCACATCACGTCGACCGGACGCCTCTAACTCTGCTCTCCTTCGGCTACATGCTACGGATGGGGAATGAGCTAAATGAATTCGGGCCTGATGTGCAGGGGAACACTGATGTTCCCGTCCCTACCCCGTTCTCGCTCGCTTTGTGACACGCGGTCAAGATGCCCAATATGTTTTTTTGTATCGATATATTTGTACCTACCACAGCACTCCGCAGCATATATTGTATGTTTATTTTTAATAATATTCCTTCATAATTACAATAGAAATAGTTTTTTTAAGAATATGAGAACGTCGTTTTCTTTTTTAGTAGGTAATACTGCATTACGAATAACTCAAAGATTGCCATATGGGGCTCATTTACACAAGGAGAATTTCTCGAACATCCGTCAAAAGATAGCATAAAACCGTGTAAAACTTACTTGGACGCACTTCTTAACATTCTGTTATTCTATTTTTATTTATAGTATTGTACTTTGCTAGGTTATCTAAATAGTTTATTTTGTATTAATATGCAGTTTTGATATTTTAATAAATCTTTTTACATTTTATAACTAGCGCGTAATATCGAGAATTGGTCGTGTTTTTATATTTTTTCTATTTTGTCTTGAAGTTGTGTAGATAGGTTAGTATAGTGACAGGTCACAGTTCAACTTCCGTCATTGTGACGTGTTTCTGACGTGTTATATATTCCTGACCTTTGCACCCCATTATTTTAATAAATTATCGTTAATGTTAAAATATTATATGAATGTAGACAAATGTGTTGTACGAGTTTGTAGACAAAATAAATTTGGTACTAAATGTCAAACGTAAGCCGCTTCCTCATTGTCAGAGTTGTTATAGTTTACTGCTGGTATCTGGATTGTGTTTACAATGCAGTTACAACGGGATTCCCTTTAGTTTCATAATACCAATGTTACTGAAGCCACGAAGAAAACAAATTTAAGAAACCTCAACTGAACAAAATGCCACAGGTTAGTTATTAGCTGTTGGTATCTATATTTTTATTTTAAGTCATCGATCAACCAAAATACTCGTATATTTAAGTATGCAAAGATTAACTTACCACAAGTCATTTCACTCGCTTCATCTCTCCACATTTGCCCAAATACTCTATTTCCGTTTTCATCAGAACAGAAGCATCTGTGTTTTGTATAAATAAAATATTAAGATATATTCAAAAGAAGCAAATTAAAGCGGTGCTTCAATAATGAATGGTCGTACCTGCCGATGAACAAATCGCCTTTGCATTGAACAGGTGCATATTTTCCGTTCGGGAGACAACTGGCTGGAGGCTCACAAGTTGCTGTGCCTGGCTCTGGTATTGGTACTAATCCTGATGAAATTTTAAATAAATCTTATGTAAGAATACACTGAACAATTATCGGGTCCAATAATAATAAAGAGGTAGCTGAGTGGAAAAACCTCAGTTAGCAGTTCCACAACTTCGGGGTTGCGGTATAAAGTGTCTTGAAGACCGTGCTGTATGCAACGGCTCCTTGTCACGGAAATGTGGATGCATCGCTTTTCGATGGCGAGATGTGAGATGGTAAAAATCACTAGATTGAACAGCTATTCAGAACATTGGTTCTTATTTGCATTGAACCATCTTGAGTACTCTCTTGAAGGAGTCGACTATGAGGTTTTTTCGTTTCCAAGTGAAGGGATTCAGATGACCTATCTTCTCTACATGGACAACCTCAAGTTGTTCGGCCAAGGTGGCCTCATAGATTGGATGAACTGTTTATGATCACGGACGGTTCTATGTGAGTAAAACTAGAAGTTGATAGATGTACGGGGTGCTGCATATGGAGAGGAGAAGTCGTTCGATATGATGGAGACGATCTATGTCGGACCCAATTGGCTAAAGATCCTCTTCAAAAACATACTGGAAATATTTTGCATGTTAGAATCGATAGAAGTAAACTGTAAAACAGTAAATACGCTACATATTTTGCGTGCGCCTGATAAAATGTTTTAAATAACCGATTATTGGGCGCTAAAAAGACCCGAGATTATAGGTTATACCCGTTCTTATGTTTCCATGCTCGGTAGGTATCAGGCCGAACTAGACACCACGCTACATACAGCCTATAGCCATGACTCCACAGATTGCTTCACCCAAAGACATCACTGGAGACATCTTTCGTGACTATATCTAGTGGTAATAAGGTGCTTAGGCCTTTTGGTCTCTCAGAGCAGAGAATACCTTATACACATAGATCATAGATACACAGTTGAGCCGGACCCTGGACTGGACCGCACATAATGTAACCAGCTAACTATTGTAGACTATTCCTGCGAGTAGACTAATCAACGTCTCGCACGACGAAATCTGACGTACTTGTTTTGTCTGCAAACGAGTTAATTCGAAATCCCGATCAGCCTCGACAACAACCTGAGGCGGTTGGGAGTCCAGGGCAGCTCGCTCCCAAAGAAGATGCAGAGGACGTCGCTGCTCTGTACCGCCCATATCGCCCGCCTGTTTTTGTCCCTGGGGCCCTGAATCTAGGCGTCTAGTAAATCCCTGGATTACTAGACGCTTGCTTGAGCAACAATTGTCCTTTGCGCAGACACACGTTCGCGCTACTTTTTAAGAGTGTATGGGATCCGCATAGTTGTTGCGAGATCCCCCAGACCCTCAAATGATGCAGTATCCCACGGGGTTGCGGGATCCCACTTTGCGGGATTGCAATCCCTACTTATGACAACCACGGAGATGACACTGAGATATTGTAATGTATAGTATTTACTTCACATTGTTCCCCTAAGTTGTTAAAATCGTTATAAACCACATGCAGAACAGTTATATAGCTAAAAGGCACAAAAATACCTGAAATCAAATATTCACTCTTGTATATACTCGTATTATACTAATCAGATATTGACTAATCTCTGCCATTCTTATATTTTTTTTGATCCTCTGCCGTGTGTTCAAACAGGAATTAGGCCCCTTGTTAACGACACGGCTTTCCTACGGTATGGCGAGTTACCCGCACCGGTGGCGAAGCCGCATATCCTTGTTCACGATCACTACACGGCGAACTGCCGATGTAGGCATGGCTAGCGTATTTTAGGTGCGGTCTTCATGTGTCATTTTGAGTGCTTAGCTGCTGAAGTTTAGACGACTATCAACAAGAAAATATATATGATTGCATACCATATGTTCAGAAAGTTTAAAAATGAAGAAGAAGAAGCTGTGAAAGCGTGCGGTGTCTCATAGATCTCATAGACAATAGACATACAAGTTACAACACACGGTGCGTTGTCACGGTGCATATGGCGGTCGCGTCGCGCCGCGGCATTGCCGTGTGTCTAACAAACCCCCATAGTGGCCCCATACAACACTGGCCACGCGGTCAGTTCGCCATAGATTTTCACTGCGAAGAATCGTGTCGCTGACAAGCGGGCTTGTTCGTGAATTACACATTAAATATATTGTCTGTATCAATAAGTAACGTTCAATTGCAGGCCTCCTTATGACTACAGGCTTATAATCATCACAAGGTTTTATAATGTACACACGCGGACCAATGCAGATTGGATATGTAATGTAAATAGAAAAAAAACCCGCCGACGACGCGTCAATCGGAATTTCGAATATTACCTTATTTTTAGCAGGTTTTAGGGAAAAATGTTTAGAAAAAAGTTGTAAATCTTCGTGAGCTGTAACCGACAATATATATCGTTTATATAGGCATATAATTTAATTAATTTATTTTGAGATTTTTAAAAAGTTTTGTTATGAAAGAAAGAAAATAAGAAAATATGTTTATTCGTTATCACAACACCACAATTAATTACATATGTACAGTGATACATTAAAAAATATATAAATTATGTAAATATATTGTGTGTCGCGATAACAAAATGGAACTGGCTCAGCAAACGCTGCAGATAATCCACAGCACTTATACAACAACTACTGAATTGATTTAGTCCATCTATGAACATTACTGAGATGTACAATGCGGCGCAATTCTTAACTAATTGAAATGAAAATTGTACACAATAATAGTATGGGTATACTATTATTGTGTACAATTTTCATTTCAATTAGTTAAGAATTGCGCCGAACCATGGCGACGCCCGAAAAGAACGGCGAATTTTTTCCAAGTTATGGATAAGTTTGAATGTAACCTATAGTAAAACAAAAATAAACTAATTACTGCAAACAGCTGTTTGGTAGTGGAGCAAACCTTTATACAGTGTGTCAGGCAGGGGATCGATTATTTATAACTAATTACTGCAAACAGCTGTTTGGTAGTGGAGCAAACCTTTATACAGTGTGTCAGGCAGGGGATCGATTATTTATAACTAATTACTGCAAACAGCTGTTTGGTAGTGGAGCAAACCTTTATACAGTGTGTCAGGCAGGGGATCGATTATTTATAACTAATTACTGCAAACAGCTGTTTGGTAGTGGAGCAAACCTTTATACAGTGTGTCAGGCAGGGGATCGATTATTTATAACTAATTACTGCAAACAGCTGTTTGGTAGTGGAGCAAACCTTTATACAGTGTGTCAGGCAGGGGATCGATTATTTATAACTAATTACTGCAAACAGCTGTTTGGTAGTGGAGCAAACCTTTATACAGTGTGTCAGGCAGGGGATCGATTATTTATAACTAATTACTGCAAACAGCTGTTTGGTAGTGGAGCAAACCTTTATACAGTGTGTCAGGCAGGGGATCGATTATTTATAACTAATTACTGCAAACAGCTGTTTGGTAGTGGAGCAAACCTTTATACAGTGTGTCAGGCAGGGGATCGATTATTTATAACACTTATTTTTATCGGCAAAAAACACCTTCCTACCAAATCCTAAACATCTTTCAAAGGAGATTAGCACTAAAAGTAACTAGCATAGAGTTAAAATTTAGATGTTTCTTTATAGGTTTACTCAAAAGCTATAAATCTAGTTAATGAAAGTTAATGGTCTCGTTTTGCAGTAAATTAGAAAAAACACTAAAATATACGTAATTTTTACATAAAATTTTATGGTTGCTATTTTTCAGGCCAGTTATATCATTATTTTGGAATTAATTGTATAATTAATCGATGGTTTGTACCTTTATCTCCGGAATACGACCATTTTCAAGTTTCTAAGACCCTATCTTTCTATCTTTTTATTAGTAGGTACATATTATCTTATCTAAAAGTTAAAATGGCTGCCATTCAAGTTCAAGTTGGTGGGTTAGGAGTTGGTAGGAAGGTGTTTTTGTCGATAAAATAAGTGTATAACCACTCCCTTAAAATATCCGTAATCGATCCCCCGACACACTGTATATTTTTTCGTATTGTCACTTTGTCATATCTATATATATATATATATATATTTGTTATATATATATGTGTACAAAGATTGGAACTGACCGTAGTTTTAGGGTCTGCTGATTATTTATTACCTTTGTTGAAATGTGGTAAAAATTTTCTCAAGTTCAAAAATCTGCTATATTTGATTATTTTTAAATATCCATAAAAACAAAAATATTTTAAACGTCTCTTCATTAACATAGCTTGACGGTTCAATGTAATTATTTGTTATAGATAGCATAAAGAAAGCGATGATCAAGCCTCTTGGTATGTGACAACTATAAAGTAGATTTTGCCTTCGAATTTGGCCGCTCCAAACCCGAACTCAATTAGGGAATCGTTTAATTTAGTCATCTTGTCTTAAACAAAACCTTTCCGGATAAAAAATCTTAACTACTGGTAATTAAGTTGATGAAGTATATATGAACACTGAATCTAAGATGTGTGTTTATTTAGACAGATCTAATTCCCGTAAGTCATGCATCACTGATGACTTGCGAATGTTACTTGTGCTACATCAGTGTCATCAATAGGAAATTCAGTTTATCGTATTCGTCTGCCATTTTAACACTTCAAATCGGTGATAAGAAAATACATTAGATGCGTTAGGAAAACTTCTAAATATTTCGTTAACTACAATTCGCTCCGTTTTCAGTCCACCGAATTATTCAAATCCACCAATGTAGCATTGAGCGTCGATGATTCCGCTACTATTGGAACTACATTTATTTCTTGACGTGGTAATGAGCCGTCACCGGGAATTTTCGCAAAGTTAATAGGTCCTTTCCGGGATTTTGATCGCAAATGCAATATAGTACAATTGATAGTGATGGATATACCAATGCGGGAAAGTTAAATAGTGGAAACGATTTTGCAAATGTTTTTGCAAAAGGCATATTCTCATATAAGTTCATTTCATAATTAGTAACTTTACCTGGAATACTCATGTCACAACCGGGACAACAATTGAATACGTTGATATTAGGTGCTACAGCTAGACCGAAACAATCTGTTTCTGTCACGTCTGCCACACATATCTGCGCTATTTCACACTGTGATGATGATGAAGAACTAAATGCCACATAATTTAACACCAATATTAAAACACAACGCAACATAATGGCGTTGTCAGTAAAATTTGCTATCCGTTTATTTCGTTCTGACACCATTGAGACTATACAATGCAATTACAATCGTTGATTGAATTGTCTATATCTACTTTATCTTATCAATGAGATACTTTATTATAACAATGGTTATCATTACTCATGAGTAATTAATGTTTTAAATGCCATGTTTTATAAAAAAAAATTATTTACTTAAAAATTTGGTAGGATACTTCTGATATTAATGTGATTAATGTTTGATACGTAATAGCTGAAAGTAATTTATATTGGCCCAGTGTCAAGCAACACAGGTTGTAGCTTTTTAATAAGAGAGGGGCGTTATCAGTGCTATCGCTATCTCAAGTTATTACGCGGAGAACAATCACGCTACGTCGCGCCGCGCATTTCAGTGCCCGAGCGCAAACCATCTGCGCTTGTACGTATTTTCCTTACTATGGCGCTTATCTTATTTTATCCGTTTCATCAAGCGCGTCCTATTTAGTTTCTAACCTCACTACATTGATTGTACACTTAAACAAACAATTTGTTTTTTTTTCAGATTGGATTAAAACGGGCGTACCCGACTAGCATGGAGGAGTGTAAAAAAAGAGCACAGGCAGGCACTAAAGTTTCGAAAATTGCCAACATATTCCAAGGAATGCCATCAAAGGAGGAAGAAGAGATGCGCGGCGCCGACGTGACAGTGGTGAGAACCGAGAGTCATTTGGCGCGGTTCAATACTGCAAGAGCACTTTTTGAGAAATTGGGTGAGGAAAATCGTGGCTTCCGAATTGAGAAGTCTCCATCAGCTGCTGCCAGTTTCGCCGGCACTCGCAATGTTCCGCCTTCAGTTCCTGTACGCTCTCGAACCAGTTCTGCTGGTTCGGTGAGTCCGCCACGACGAAGTGTGACTGCGTCGCCAGTTGTACCATCGACGATCAATGGTGATCGCCTTTCTAACGGAGCTGGACAACCACCACCTAAACCAGTTAAACCTAGCGTTTTGCCAAAGCCAGATAAACCAGATAGGCGATTTAATAAAGAACTTATTGAAAAACAAAGGAATTGGACCGCTCATTTTAATAAACAGCGGCCAACTCGACATGAACACGAACCACGAGTGGAATCTAAATTATCAAGTGGTTATCAAGACAGAAAGTCACCGGACATAACTGAGAGACATATTGTACCAACGCGAGTTTATTCTCCACCACTTTCTCCTTGTGCTGGAGATGCACAGATAGAACGTCCCACTACGCTTCCTTCCGCGCTTATTAATCGAGGAATACCTGGTGCGAAATCTCCTAGTCCTGTAAAAATAATCGCTCCTGTGTCGCCTTCATGTAGATCTAATAATACAATATCTCCCACCGTGTGGTCCGAAGTTACAACTTCGCCTATTGTTAAAAAAGATTATTTAAATTCCCCAGCTAAAACAGATGAATCGACTGTGCCACAGGTAGAATCAAATGAAAGAGTAAACGCCCGAACTCGAAGTTCGGTTTCTCCTCGAGTTGAAAACGTAGAGACTTGTGTTGTAAAAGATGAAAGATCGTCATCATCACTTGATTGTTTGATATCGGCTCGGATATCACAATCAAGTGATCGAATATCGCCAACAGCATTATATCCCCCCTCAACAGCTTCTGCACCTAATACAGCACCAAGATATCAAAAATCTTCGCCAATATCCTCGCCTAGATCACTAAAATCTCCATCTCCGCTGGACCACTATGAAGAAACTGAGAAGATTGATTGTACACATGAATTAGTGTCACCATTGTTACCTCATGAAGTTCCACGAACACCCACATTAAATACTGTTATCGATGACATAGATAGTAAGCAAACAACGAACGAAGTTAGACAAACTTCGCCAGACTTGAAATCGCTTAATTCACCTGTTTTACTTGATGAAGAGAAATCTTCGAACTGTAATGTCTCTCCTGCGGTTGCTAGTACAGAACCTAGTGAAAATGTGAGTTTGGCATCACCTGTCGCTACAGAAATAAAGTTAGAAGATGACAGCAAAGACGATGGTTATGAAGCGGTCGAGTATGACGCAGATTGGGAAGAGAAGAGCAAACGGCGTTCTTCGACGCCGGAGTCTCCCGCGGGTGTGACTGAAACGGACGAAGCTCCTCGTTCTCCTCTCGCGTCGCCGTTAGCATCACCAGTGCAGCCTCACCCCTGCTCTTCACCACCGGTAGCTGCTTCACCGTCACCTGGTATGTATTAATGAATTACATGTATTTTTTTACCTTCAAATTCTATTAAATTACTTTGTAGATAAGCAGTTTAGAAGTTTTTTTTTTTAATTGTATAAAATGAGTGGAAATACGGTTAATATTCAAATATGTATTCAGATGAAATATATTTATTTTAAGAGATCCCATTCCTTATCTATTTACTTTGTATTTTATCTATTTGTTATCATGTGAAAAAATAATATTGACATATTTTATACAGATCATAACATAATATCTGTGGCATTTTTTTTGTTTATTTACCATTCATGGATCTAAAAATAAGATTTGCTATCGATCTACTGTCATTATTCATTAACATAAACTTGCCTTTATTAGATTGAGTGCAGTTTATTAGAAAAGTTATATATATATATGTATATTTAAAAAAAAACATGGGCGAGAAATTAACCAGCTGTCGTCATAAACTGACATTTTTATAAACTGATTTCCATATATGTAATTCCACAGCATTAGTTTCTCATATAACCCTTTGTCACATTGAATTAAATGAGAAAATTAATACTAAAATTCAGAGACCTATAATATAAAAAGTTATATCGACACCTGAAGCTAAATGAATGCACCATTTAAAAAAAAAGTATGAAATGACGTAATTAATTAGCATAAATGCAAACTGACGTATTTATACTTTTAATAAAGTTACTGAAACAATACTAACACAATAATAAAGACGAGCTAAAACCAAGTTAAATATCATCAAAACTCATATCTTCATTGGTTAATTTGGTTGGCGATGATATAGAAATTATATTTGCTTCATAATTCTGTCGATCCCTTTGCGGGTTATCAACTTATCATAAAGATGATGTGACGATCGACAATACAAAATATTTGAAGACGCATATACATAGATTGTCATATTAGTGCGATTAGTGGTATGTACTCTACATTGGTCTGGTTTGTTAGATTTGTTAAGTAGGTATTAATATCGAATAGAATAGGTAGCCTTATAAACATCACACAAAGGTATGTTTGTACCGTGGGAAGTAAATAACCTAAGCAGCAGTTCAGTGGGCGTCGTTTGACGTCCGTTTGGCGGTCTTGTGCTCAGCGGGTTCAATGTAATATTGAGGAAGTCAAGGTATTTGAGTCGTTGCGAGTCGATCCCGATTTAGAAGCTCCGGCGCCGCCGCCGCCGTCTCCGCCGCCGCCGCGACGCAGTAACCCGAGCGACGTCGTCCTGCGCGCTCCCTCTCACTCCCTTACACATTGCACATCTTTAACTGGGACATCCTTTTTTGTAACGCTATTGTCCTCCTTACAAGCGTTCCTATTCGTATATATATATATATATATATATATATATATCTGTGTTGTTAGTGACTGTGTTTACTTATCGTACCATAGTGAGTGTTAAGATGTTCCTAAAGTACAAATAGTGATTTATTAACAAAACATCAAAAGATGTAGTAACTTTTAGTGCTTTAGAACTAAGACTATTTTTGTATAATTCTATATACACAACATATATTATGATAAACTTTATGAAAGTTCAAATCCTTTACTTCTTTATCAATTCTGTTGTCAAGTTGTCATAGCTTCCCGAACTATATCTCTCCCTTTTTAATTGCTATAACTTCTCATTCCATCTAGTCGGCTGGCATTCTAAATATTGCGTACATTAAGTAATGTTCGAAACTTTGGTACATTCTAATATTTTGTTACTTCACCTTTATTTTCCTTCACGGCAACCGGTCATTTATTACAAATAAATAAATTTTTATTGTTGCTGTTATTTTTTCCGTAAAATCTTTATCGCAGTTCCATTTTTTTTTTATTGGTACAGCTAGTGTAGTTTTCACTATTCCTTCATTGACCTCTATATTTGTGCCAACACGTGAGCTTCCCACGCTATTTAGATTATTTATCTTGTATTTCTGGCTGTACATTTTTATTCCTTCGTCTCGGTGCGTTGCCAAGGCACTCATCTATGGCGTTTGTTTACAAGGCGCTCTGGAATCATTGTTTCACGAGTATCGTAAATTCGTGCTAAGTTTACCAATTCTGGTTTTGCTTTTTTTTGAAAAGGTTTTCGCTAAAGTTTTTGAATCTCTACATGGAGTCTTTTCTTCAATTACATTCTTTAAGAACTTGGCTGTTTTGAGTTTTCTGACTGAATTGTGTAAAGTGAAAAGAAAACAAAATCCTACGTTTTGAGTTGAACGTGCGTGTGAGTGTGCGAGACGCGAGAGTAAGAAACAATCGATCATGGTACGGTGACAAAACGAGCGGCGCGCGTGCCCCGCGCATGCGCTCGCTCAACATGCGCCTCTGCAGCTGTTGCCTCGGTTAGTTTCTTTGCCATTCATAACTCATTTTACTAATACTCGTAGCTACATTTGATTTTTGCTACACAGACGTGTTTGTTTCTAAAATAGCCGCAGCTTCTATACGTCAGAGATCCGGAAACTCTAAACTTAGATTTTTAAGCCAAACTTACACGTAACGACGACTGATAAAAACAAAATAAAAAAAATATAAAATGAAAAGTATTAATTGCAAGAATAGCATTCTTGTTAACTTCAGTAATTGTTACAAGTACGTTTAATGTAACTCATAAAAAGCAGTAGTCTGCTTTATCGTGAGAAGCGATCGCTTCCAGCCAACCTCTCCTGACTGAATATTTCATATCTTATAAGCAATATATTTTGTTATATTTTTTTGCTTTTAGTTCTACTTTCCTTTAACTTTGATCAATATTGAATGGTAACATGTGTACAATTACAAAAGTCTTATATAAAACTTTCCTAGTGCCTTTTATTATGCACTATATGTACAAAAGTCTTTTAGTCCCTTTTACAGATAAACACATTTAACACAATGACATGCTTACTCGTATATTAACATAAGCTATATATATTTACATTACGAAAACATCCGGAATCACCGGAACCGGTCATCCACGTCTATGAATTACCGTACCGCTAATTGCATACTTTACTATGAGAGAAATACAAAACTTCTTGAACATGTCACGAGTCGGTGCAGAGAAATATATAGAGCTGTATTTTCCCTTCAAAAACTAATGACATTATATCTTTACTAAACAAGTCACTATATTTCTAGATAATTGTATTACATTTTTCTACTTAGGTCTTATTTATTTATTTATTTATTTATTAGATAATTAATTATAATCAGTATCTATATTATGTAATGTATGTTGATATAACTTTATATTGCTTTTATTAGCCTTATTCACATTATATCTTAATAAATCAACACCTATATCACAGCACCTATATATCAATCATCAGTCAAACGTTACAGATCAGTTAGATTTTGGTTGACGCTCTGGTGGTATGTATTCAATGTCTTCCATGTCATAATTAGAATAATAATAGTTTTCATCGTCATTTTCAGAATTATCACAACTCTCAGAAGTATTAATTGAGTCGTATAGAATCAAAGACGGCAAAATAGGTTAGTAAGCAAAAATGAGGTAAATTTCTTACAAAAAATGAGGTAAATTTCAAAAATGACCTCATTTTTGCTTACTAACCTATTTTGCCGTCTTTGATTCTATACGACTCAATTATTATCCTATCCATAAAATCATCCATAGCACGTTCATATTTTCTATATTCCTTTTCGCATTTGATTGCGTGATCGATTCAGTGCATCCAGCGGCTGTGGGAATGGAGCGTGCACTCTTCTCCTACTAAATGTGTATGTGTCCATACAGTCACCGCTAGTAAAGCTATTTTTTTGCAAATGCGTCCTATATTGTAACTGCCTCGACCGCTGTATCCGTTTTGGGCTCCCATAGGAAATTGGAATTGGGAACATAATAGTGTGGTCACAACGTGTCGCAAATTCATTAATCAACCAGACCAATATGGTCCAGGGAACTTTTATATTAAAGCGTGGGAAGAACATAAACGTTACATTTGTAAAAATGACCATCGCCTATTTAGGAAGGTCGTCGTTCTAAATGTGTTGTTTCGACAATGGTTGGACCAAATCTCAAACACGATTTTCAATGTTAAAATTTATTTGGAATATACTAATTGTGTAAACCTGTCGTATAAGACCTTGAGATTGTTCAGTCATGAGTAAAAAGTGCATTTAGTTGACTGCCGCCACGTAAAACTAAAGACGGTTTGCTGCCTTTAGCTGCCTTCTCGGTTTGCTCATATTATTATTAATAACTAGCTTTTGCTTGCGACTTCATTCGGTTTGTTACGTGTGTGTAGCCCTATGTGTTATTCCGGATACAATTTCCCTATTTGCAAAGTTTCAACGAAATTTTTTAGTAATGCAATCAGCCTCCAAAAAGCCGTCAAAAGAAGACTAGGTGACCACGACGAGGTACCAACTTGTTTTTTTTTTGTGGAAATTATAGTTTCCAAACTTTCGCATTTATAACATTAGTGGGATTGTGTTTTCAGAAATATCCAAGTAAAGCATTTTTGAGTAATAAAACGAAATATTCTCTTTGTAGGTAGGTACTACTCGCACTTCAAAACATACTTAATACTCTGAAGTATACTTGAATACTTTAGAGTACGGTGTGTGTACATTAATACGGTAGCCAATGTGTTAGAGCAAACCTAATTTCTAAAGACTCATTCTAAAGTGACCCAGTTAATTAGCAAAGTGGACGGAGGCGGTCGCCGTCCAGCAGATCGCGTGACACACTGACCACTCGTTGCTTGTTCATGCATTGCACCAATTAATAAACTCGAATGCTCAGCCGATTGCTTCAATCGAAATATTTGTTTAGAGATTGTTTTTGTAGGGAATATTGAATTGTTGTACTATGTCACTGAATACCTCATCATTCATCAATGAATACGTATAGCCGAGATGTAAACCTAGTTTTATTTAATTAGCGGGGCATAACTTTTATAAATGTTGTATAATAATACGAACAATTACTTAGAGCAATATTAAGTCTATGCAGTAAATGGAAACACATTCTGTTTCTAGGGATTATTTGTTTTATATTTAGATAAGGTGCATGCGAACAGCCGCGCGCTTCGCGGTACACTACATAGTCATTGAAGTTATTTAAAAATAGTTAACCTAAATTTTGGACACTTCTATTCTCATAGCAAATAATCCGTATTTGTTATCTTTGATTTTTCACTATATATCCAAATACTTTGTTATGAAATGAAACAAACAACTTTTATTAAGATTTTATAAACTACAAAATTTGTTGTATTAAGTCTCTTGAAGAAAATAAAATGTTTTACTGATAACGGTTTAACGGGAGGACGGCGTTCTTACATACTTGATGGCAAATGGTTTCTTGAAAGATAGTGATATTTTTATTCTAATCACATAGTAACAGGGCTCCTTGCGTGATAAGTAGCTCTTTTGTCTCACTGAAATGTAAGTATTTGGCGACGCGGAGTTGATGGCCATCCCTCCGATCAAAGACATTCCTTTGGTAATTAATTTAGTCTTAATTCAATATTAGCATCTTTAAAAAAATACGATCTAGGATATTTACCTTAATATTGTAAATTCAGTGTAAAATTATACCTTTGTTGAAGATGTTTGCTTATTTATAGGTTTTGATTAACGAATCGTATAATGAAAATACTAATATAGCTCGTTGCCACGGTAGGTGGAAGTGTCAAGTCCGAAGTAGAGGGGTCGCCCGTGCGGGCCGGCTCGCGCGCGTCCAGTGCATCTGAAGCGGACGAGGGCGGGTTCAACGAGCCCTCGCCGGAGGTGGTCGCGAGGCTGCGGCCTGCTGAATACCGGGAGCCTCCACCACAATTAACCAGCGACGATCGGGACGCGGAGCGCGCGAGATCAGATCCGGACACGCTCTCCGTGTTACAACAGGTATGTTTTTACCATAGATATGGATAGACAGGGCAAGTTCATGAAATTGAGTTGAAACTTAGAGTAAATTTTAGTGATGGGAAACGACTTACCGATGAAACAAAATATCTTTCTTTTTATAAGAAAATACGGCAGACGAGCATACAGTCCACCTGGTAGGAAATGGATACTGTCGTCCATGGACATCCGCGGTACATGACAACTTCAGTCCAGCATAACAAATGATGGCACGCTCCCGGATGTGCTGCCTACCCTTCGAGATGAACGAATGGATTTGCAGAAAGGAGTGGGAAATTGGGGAGGGATAGGACAGAATGCGATGGGAATGGGCTCTGGCGTATCTCACTCACTACCGAAGCACGTACGTACTTTAGGGAATAGGGTAAAGTGGGAAATGGGAGTACATTTCAAGGTAGTCTTCTGTGAGAGAGGGGTAACAAGGCCAGTCGAGTGCGCCCAGCGGTTGTTGGATTGCATATCTCTCTCGACTTGGTTCACCACTTTTGTCGAATTTTTACAATTGATTATACCTATCTCAATTACGATTTTTTGTGTTTTGTAACGACGACTTGCTAGCGACGGACAATTTACGTTATCTATTCTTCTGTATCCGTGGTTTTACTGTCCCTGTGTCTAATGATGAGACTTCTCTGGAAGTATCGACGAGGTTTCGATTTACCCATTATTTATCGCCAACTTTCATCATCGCTAGCACGAGACTACTGAGACGCGAGGCGTGCGAGATCATCAGATCCGGACACGCTTACCGTAATGTACGTATAATGCAAACATTCACGTTTTTGGAACGGTAAATGACTTACGCTTACAATGCATTACCGTAACCAGCCCTTTTTCCGTCAACTGTTGGACACGTGCCTCCTTATGCACATTGTCTTGTACATGAGGGATGTATGGCCTTAAAACTCCACGCTGCCCAAGCGGGTTGGCGAGTTCACTCTTGGAAGTGGTGTAGTGCCTCAGGGCTTGTAATTAGTGGCCCTGTTATTCCTTAATAGCCCTTTACGACATCCACGGGAAGAAATGGGGGGGATAGCTTGGGATAGGAATGGGCTCTGGCGTATCTCACTCACTACCGAAACACATACGTGCCTTGGGGACATACTATAAAGTAGTGAGTGAAGTACCTTTTAAGGTAGTCTTTTGTGAGAGAAGGGTAACATGACCATTCGAGTGCGCCCAGCGGCTGTGGGAATGCAGTGTGCACTCTCCCCCTATAATATTATTCTATTATTCTTATCTCTAGTACATATTCTAAAGCCGGCCCACACCAAACGGCCAATGTGATAATAAGTTAAAAATAAAATTATTTCATGGAATCAATCAAAAGTTACAATTATACAAAGTTTAGTCGTTCTATCTAAAGCGTTCGTGGCGCTCATTACTCAGTACAGGACAGTGACCGGGAGCGGCGACGCAGTGCACTGCACACTGGTCCGATTTCATTCTTTCGGTATAAAAAGAAATGCATTAGGTAGATCAAATTAAATAGAACGACATTTGTTATGTTCAATTTCGAGAAAAAAAATACTTGGAAAAGGAATGTATTGAGAAAAAGATGTTTTATCTTTTTTCTCGACGCTGTCAACAGCTGTCGCATTTGAACTTATGAGGGTTATATTCTAAGTGATCCCTTATATAAATACATAAATAAATATCTTTTACAGTCAGGCGCAGCTTTGGCTTTGGCAGGTGTTTGAAATTTTGATATTTATACCTCAGGTTTTTCCCCAAGTAACCCCCTTTCTCGCCTCATTTTACTTTTTTTTCAGAGAAATATAAATTAAATATTTACTAAATACAAAAAAAATACATTCTGCATAACAAATTACCTATATTCGTTGATATCAAGAACGTGACATAAAATAGAATCGCCAATTTTTGTTACATATTTATAGAACTATTATAACTTAAAATATGTACCTACATATAACGAAAAATATATGTGACAATGATTTACGTCCCCTGGGGTTTAGTAAAATGGTCGGTGATCGACGATTTCAAAATCTATTTACCATCCAATCTTGGCTGACCGAAATTCTTCGTGTTCGTGGCGCGCGCTTTATGAGAAAAATAAAAAGTTATGAAAAAAAACTATTGTAAAAACTGATGGTATCATTTCTACTCTCGATATTGAACAACCTATTTTGAGCTATTGCATTATGTACAAACAAGTGATGATTGTATTTGCAGGACTCGGGCGTGGTGGTGAGCGAGGCGAGCCAGGGCTCGATCGAAGTGCTGGACAAGTCGACGACGAGCCAATGGAGCGTGTCGGAGGAGCAGGCGTGCGGCGACCGCGCGCCCGCCGACGCCGACCGCTGGGACGACGCCGACAAGCAGCCCGACAGCATGACGCCCGACGAGGCAGAGATACTTCTCAGCTCCAGGTAACAACGAAAAACTAAAGGCTTTTGTTTATCTTTTATTTTTACTCGACGTTTCGGCATGAGTTACACTAGCCGTGGTCGCGAGTTGACTGAAGAGGCGCGTAGTCCAGGATGGGAGCTGCGATCTACACGATTCACAATGTAAAATGTGTTCAAAACACGAAAGTTTCAAAAGTTATATATATATAGCACTTTGATACTTAAGCTCATACAGAATAAATGGGGATTATTTACAACGGCCCCTATCAAAACCACTGGTGGCCGTTAGCACGGAATCATTTTTTTTGTAATTGCCATCCACCACCACGAAATCGGCCACCGAATGGAAAAAGTTCGGTGAGGTCCTTGCTCAATACCGGGCTACCGAAAAATAAACATTTAATAGGTACTCGTTTTGTTAATTGTGGATCTAATATAATAGTATATACGTAAAATAAAGGCTATTTTTATTTATTTCATATAAAATACATTATACTATTAACTTAGTACAAAATATGTAAAAAACAATTATAATAATAATTATACAATTATAATAATAACAATATTATTTTATATGCCCAACGACCACTACCGGCGGTCAATGGGAATAAAATTATGATTCCGTGTTAACGGCCACCTCAGGTGGCGGTTTTGGTGGTGGCCCCTTGGGAATAATCCGATAAACGTCGGGGGTAATTAAAAACATGCTCGTACCAGTCTCTATAACGAGTCACTGAAATAAAAGCAAAATCTTGAACATGTCAACTAATTTAAAATAGGTGTATAAAACCGAAAAATAAAATAATTTTAAGGAATAGATCAAAAGGTACAAATGTTGTCAAAAGGTTTTGTTGTCTTGTCTAAAACGTTCATAGCAATCATTAATTACTCAGAGCGGCCGCCTGGACCGCGCGCGCTCGCAAGCCGGGCGATGCGCGTAGGATAAATGATATACTAGAATTGTACTTTATATCATAAAAATAAAACCTATTTTAAAAACTGGTTGAATCGATACTGAAGTACCTATTCACTTTTGCGTTATTTCAGTGACACTTTCTATAGTAGTTTCCTCAATATTGAGGATTGTGACTCTGCTGAGGAAGCCTGTCGACGTTCGGCCTCCACGTATTGCGATCGTTGGCATCGTGGAGCGCCTTGTTTAGCGGAACATTGAGAGTACTGGCTACTTGGTCATTCCATTGCATAGGGCTACGCCCTCTTGGTCTTTTGCTTTCTACTTTGCCCGTTATTAACAGTTTTTCTACGAGTATCGATTCATATATTTATTTAATACATTTTTAATAGCTAGAATTGGTCTAAATACGTGATATCTGCATTGAACTTGATATTATAACTAGAAGTCTTAAATATGAGCTAAATTAGTTTTCACGAAGATTTAATTAGTTTAGATGACACAATGACAAACAAAAAGTAGCAGTCACACTATTTGTCACACTACTTGTCACACTACTTGTCACACTACTTGTCACACTATTTTCAGTAAACCACAATAATGAACCTGAGAATATTATAATAGTATATTATAGTACCGCTCTTTCATGTGGTGATGACGTCATTGTTTTAAACAAATTACATTCTATATAGTATTGCATTATTAATGCTTCGTTGGAGCTGTAGTACTGTTGACGTTGTTTTGGCCTGCTAAGAATTCTTCAATATCACAGTTCATCACTAGTCGCGAGTTTGACATGATACTTGTAAAATTTTACATATAGTGAATGTTGATACATTCATTACTTGTAGACTAAATTGTCAAATCCACACGCTATGGTTCACTTTCTTCGCGAATTGTGTAGGCCCCTTTCGACAGATCGAATTAGAGCGCGATCTGTCGACATTGTACTTCGTCAATCATGCATGTAAGCACTTGTTTTACTTCACTTCTTGCTACAACCTGTATAGACCACTTGATGTTCTGTATATTTTCGCACTTTACTGTATTATGAGAGCTAAATTTATAAAAGTATTGATTTTATTAGTATTTATGATGATATATCACTTTATTGAGTCGGTTATTTGTAACGCTTATTGGATTTTAAGTGTTGTATTTTTATCGTTTGCATGCTACCTGTCCGCACATCGCTTCATTCTTGCCTGATCAAATTTGCAGCATACTGGAGAAAAAACTTAGGTAAGCTCGCGCCAGGTAAGCTCGCGCCAGGTAAGCTCGCGCCACTCATATTGTTTTTACTTTCTTGTAGAATTGTTTTACTTATATAGAATAGAATTAGTACGGTGTTTTGTAGTTTATATTAGTATATTTTTGTAGTTTATATTAGTATATTTTTGTAGTTTATTTTAGTATATTTTTATATAATTTCGCATTGTTTAATAACATGTAGCTATATTTTATAAACATCGTTTCATTGTAAATTCTACAATATAATTAGTCACTAACTTTATTTATTTTGCACATTCTGAAATGCTACTCAATTATTTGGTTTCTATTGGCATTGCTTTTGCCGGCGGATTCGCCTGCGTAGATTTGGTTTTAAAACTAATTGGTTCACCCTGGAAAATTTAATTAATATTCAGCTGTTAAAGGAATCCTAAAATCCTTTTTCGGATTTTAGGCTTCCTTTCTGTCAAATATCAGATAAATCGGTTCAGTAGTTAATTATATTTTTTTAACAGTAAGAGATAAACAAATTTTTGAATTTATATATTAACGTGGAGGGAAGTGTTTATAGTGTGGATGTGAATTGCAAAATAGTTCAATCAAATAATAACATACTGTATGTGGAAAATCGCGTGTACAGCAATTGGTGTGCGGTGTAGTAGTATGTTGGCCGTGTGTGTCGCCCGGATTTAGAATAGAACCACTATAATATCACACCCGTGGTTACCGTAAAAGGCGACTAAGGCATAATTCTGTACCTGAGACGCACAAGATACAAGCACTGTACCCGCAAAACGTGATTATTCAGTACAAGCGTTTTAGCGTCAAAAATAGGCAGAGTTGAAGTTTGAACCTTTGTAAAATAAAAACCAAAAGGTATTAGGGGAAAAAATATTATTATCACATATTCGGTCTACATAAGATACATTATAGGAACAAAAACGAGATCATTATGGCTTAGTTCTTTAGTTTTTAAGCAAAAAAAAAAGTAGCTACCCTACTTATATTGTTATGTCACCAAGTGGTTATTGCATCTACAGTATTTCATGGAATTTACATATTCATATTCATTTATTTGATATATTACGGGTTACAAAAGATGTTATATATTAAATAGTCAAGTCCACGCATACTGTGCCTCGTCGACGTGCTAATTCTTATATTATACTAATACTATCTTGGAAAGATCATGCATCTGTCAAAAAGTGTGAGACTTGCCACCAAACACACGATTATAGACATTATTATACAAATTTTTGCTAAAAGAACTTACAAAAAATAAAAATAACAAACACTATGGACCCTCTCTTCATAACTTTTTTTTTATAGTATACACAATATTAATTTTTAATTTAGATTTCTTAATTTAATTTTCTATTGTGATTTCGATTTTAATTCTTATTTGGCTGTCTTTTCTCTTTGTGTTTAACCACGTTGTCGTCGCCTGTGACATTTATATAATTAACATTCTTGCACGATGTAACCCTTTCATTTACATGATGTTATGCTCTGTTGGTGACCTTTGAAAAAACAAGACAATAAAACGTTTCAATTTCTCAATAAAATTAACATTAACAATTGATTTGAAACTAAGTTGGTAGGTACTAAGCACATAAATAGTCAATTAGGTAACAAAAATAGCAGAAAAATCAATATTCGTCTTCTTTAATAATATCTGTTGAGTTTCCATGAGATAAGTCGATATAAGCAGCCCATATAGAGAACGATCGCCGTGCGAAGTTGACCCGACACTACACCGACGATATCCCGGACTTCAATCTGGGTGAGATTAGTATTGCCCTCGGATAGCTTAAGAACGGTAAAGCCGCAGGTCAATACGGCATAACATCAGAGCTTTTCAAAACCGGAGGAGGTCCCGTTTTACATGAGCTGCAACATATTTCAATTCCAGCTTATGTTATGCTACACAGTAGCATAACACCGTAGGGTGGAGTAGGCCTGTTCTTCAAAAAGGGAGAGAAGGCCTTATTGAAAAACTACAGACCTATTACTCTCATGAGTCACATTTATAACAGCTCGAGTGTAATTACGAATCGTCTCGCTCGGAGGTTTGACGAGATCCACCCGTTGGAGCGAACTGGGTTTCGAAAAGTCTACAGCACCGTGAACCACATTCACACACTGCGGCAAGTTATACAGAAGACCGGAGAGTATAATTAGCTGTTGTCTTGTATTTGTCGTTTACGAGATAGCCAAAGAAAGAGTCACGAATGCAAAGTTAGTTCAAAGTCGGTCAACGAACTATGGAGAGAGCTATTCGGAATTTCTTTGCGGGATGAAATCCAATATGAAGAGATTCACCAAAAAACTAAAGCCATCGACATAACTCATAGAATCAGCATCATGACCAGCAATGGGCAGGTTATATTTGCCGCAGGACCGTTGGAGTAAACGAGTCCTCCACTGGAGGCCACGTACCGGGAAGCGCAGTGTGATACAATCTCCGGCCAGGGTGTATCGTAGTTAAGTTAAGTTGAATACATCTTCTCAGTGGCGTAGCATGGATCACTAGCACCTGAGGCGCATGCCAAATTTGCCGCCGCCCCCCCATATTTTCGCAATCTACCAAGAAAATATTGAAATAAAGTGCCGTCCAGTGCGGACCGCATCAGTCGCATCCCCCCCCCCCCCCCCCATTCTACGCCACTGCGTCTTCTCTCTATCCCCATTTTCCGGTTGAATGCGAGATATTGTCACTGGGTGAGTGTCAAAAATCTCTTCATAGCATAGTACTGGTCAGATACAATAAAATGCAGTAATAATATCATTGTAAGTTTGTCGTATTGTACAATACAGTGTAATGTTAAAGAGTACATGGGCAGTTAATGCTAACTCCCGATGTACTCTTTAATATTACACTATTCACTTATTATAACTTTGTATTTATTAGCAAATTTATAATTGCACTGATATGGATCGATAGTGCATGTCTGATACTATTATATAAGATGGCATTGATAACTCAAAAATCAAAATGTGTCAGATGCAGTCTTATGCCTCTCAGGTACAGAATCAAGCCGTAACCACAAGTACTGAGGAACTACACCATCTTTAAAAGAGTGGACTCGCCAACCCGTTTAGCCAACGCGCCGTTTTAAAGGCTCGTGCCCGTGTCCAGCAGTGGACGGTAAATCAGCTGGTAACGGTGGTTACAGTCGTACTATGTGGGTGTGACACGTTCTTCTTCTTTCCTGATATGACAATAGCGCAATTAGCGTATTGTGCCGGTGACAAGTTTTCTTAGTAATTACAAATTCGTCAATGTCCAGTTCTGTCGAAGTTATTTAGAAGTCGCTCATTAAAGTGATGGTAGGTTTACTGAAAAATCAAGTTTCATTTTATTATCACAAACACTGGACATTGAGTTTAATAAACTTCACTATTAAATCACAAATCTTATATAATAGTACACAATTTTTACGTTAATCAAATAAAAATCAACCCTTACTTCTCGTAACGTCCTTCGTTGTGATTGGACATTGATAAGATGTGTTTTTAATTGTTTTGACTTTAATTACGAAGAAAACTTTACATTAGCAGAATGTGCTGATTGCGCCATTGCCATATATAAAAAGAAAAACTTCACTGCTTGAGTTTTTGCCAAAAAGTCCGTGTGACGTGTTTGCAGACAAGAAGCTCTGCTGTCGGACGAGCAGGCGCAGGAGATCGTGGCGATGCTGTCACCGCACGCGCTGCCGCACGACAACGGCGTCTCGCTCAACGACAGCTACCAGTCCGTGCTCTCGTACGAGAGGTGCGTTATATACACATACATATTCGTATAGTTTGTCTGTGTCGTTGACGACACGACATCGTTCTATATGAGTGATTTCCAACGGGGACGGTACCGTCTCCCCGAGGACATTGAAATTATACAAGGGAATGATGGAATCTTTGGGATACATATTTGGTACCCCATGAAGGGTCATAAACTTAAATAATGTGCTCTAAAGGTTCGCTCACATTATACGCATATTACAGACGCGCCAGGCCGCAGCTCAAAGCAATAATTTAAGTCAGTTATAGCTGTTGACATTGCTTGCGTCCTTACCGTTGCAATGGATATTTCAGACGAAGAAATATATTTATTTCAACTTATGTTAGATCACGAGTTAAGAATGAAAAGGAAAAGGATGACGTGAAAAATATTGTGAACTACTTTAAATTTTGCGCTCAGCTTTGTATAAACAAGCAACAACATCTCGTAAACCTGTTAGCCCAGAAGAACCCTTAGTTTCGATCAAATAACTTATTTGCAGTCGCACAGCAAATAACTCACGGATCTCGTCCATCTATTTGCGCCCGTCCATCGCACATTGAGGTGGGCCGCATCGCAGCGCATAAATACGGTTGGCGAGCGATCTGGTAGTGCACTGCGCTGCAGCCCGATGCGGCCCGCCTGAAGTGTCCGATGGTTTATACAAAATGTACGAAAATTATTAAGGAGGATTTTTATAATGTTATGCGCTGTGGTGCGGCCCGCCATAATATACGTGCGCCTTAAGGTTTCTTCAGATATAAGCGATATTCGCTGCTTATATATGACGTAACGCTATTTGAGTGGGTACGCGATAATTCCTTCGTTCAGACATAGGCGATATTCGCTAATCGCTTCGGGTAGCGATATACCGCGTAGTTATAACGGCCTAAGCACAATGTTAACAGTATCGCTACCCAAACGGTAAAATGTGTGCCCAGGCGATATTCGTACGAGGGTCGATCAATAAGTACCCGTGTTAGAAATGAAGACGCAAAATTTTCATACTTTTTTAATTTTATTTTTCAACGTAATCACCTTTTAGTTCGATACACTTTTCCCAACGTTTCTGCCACTTCTTTAACCCCTCCAAAAAATACGATTTGTCAAACTCTGCAAAATACGCTTCTGTCTCGGCGATAACCTCCTCGTTTGAGCTGAATCTTTTTCCCCCGAGCCATGTTTTCATGTTGGGAAACAGAAAGAAATCACAGGGAGCCAGGTCAGGTGAATACGGTGGGTGCGGCAACAATCTGTAACCCAATTCGTGCAATTTGGCAGCGACAATTCCGGATGAATGTGCTGGTGCGTTATCGTGATGAAACAAAACTTTTTTCTTACCCAAATGGGGCCGTGTCTCCTTCAGTTTCTTATCGAATCGGTCCAGTAATTCACTGTAGTATTGCCCCGTGACTGTTCTTCCTTTCTGTAAAAAGTCCATAAGGATTATTCCCTTCGAATCCCAAAAAATCGTGGCCATGACTTTTCCAGCCGATGGAACCGTCTTTGCCTTCTTCGGAGCAGTTTCACCCGGAAAAATCCATTGTTTTGATTGTCGCTTTGTCTCTGGCGTATAATAATGTATCCAGGTTTCATCAACGGTGACAACTCGACGTAAAAAGTCCTGCGGATTTCTCTTAAACATGTCCAAACACTGCTGCGACATTGTCATCCGTATTCGCTTGTTGTCCACCGTGAGCAATCGCGGCACCCATCGGGCCGACACCTTTTTCATGTGTAATTTATCATGTAAAATATTAATTGCCGTTCCGTACGACACGCCTACGGCTTCTGCTAATTCGCGCACTTTGGTTCGTCGATCAGCAAGAATCGTGTCGTGGACTTTTTCAACGATCTCCTCGGTAATCACGTCTGCTGGCCGGCCTGGCCGCTCCTCATCAAAAACAGATATACGACCACGTTTGAATTCGTTGAACCAATATCTCACGGTTGTCATAGATGGTGAAAGATCTCCATAGACAGCATCCAACTTGACTTTTATTTCTTCGCATGTTTTTCCATCCAAAAATAAAAAGCGAATGACGGAACGATATTGCTCTTTTTCCATTTTATCGGGAAAAACGAACCGCGTGTGATAAAAAAGGCTGTCAATTAAAAACCAATCTATAAATCAGCCTGAAATTTAGTATGGTATCATTTAACAGATTACAGTACACGTCGGTAATGTCAACTTCTCTCAGCAACGCCATCTGTTATCAAACACGGGTACTTATTGATCGACCCTCGTATGTTTTACGGAAAGGGGTCCATTCCATAGGCCAAAAAAGGTTGGAAACAATGAACCGGTTTGTTTTATAACGTTATATTTGCGGTTGGCGTCATCTAGCTACGTATTGAATAAGTTGATAATGAGTTGCAAAGGAATGGATTGATCAATACTACCTAGTTTAGTCATAAATATCGTTTTAAAAAAAAATATTGAATATTTTTATTTTTACGTTATTATTTTATTAGAAGAATTTGTGTTATTTTTGAAATTAAATGGTAAGCATTTTAAAAATATAATGTTTATTCTAAATTTGGTCACCATTTGCTTTGATACAATCTCAAACGTTGTGGTCAGTTTTCGATTGAAACACGCACCGTTTCCATGGGAAAATTGGCAACTGCCACCGTTATTGTATGTTTTAGGGATTCAATATTATCATGGTGTTGAGCGAGCTTTATGACCTGATTCTGAGTCTTGCTGAAAGGGCCATTTTTGGTTATGGAACAGTGTTGTTAAGAGGCTTTACGTCCTTTTTAAGAATCGTATCTTGATATACTTGAGCCGACGTTTTAATACCTTTTATAGATAAATATAGTTTAGTCACTCCTTGATAACTAACACCCCGCCAAACTATCACTGAAGGCGGATAATGGCCACGTTGCATCCTATTGACCAATTGAGCAGCTTCTCTGAGTTCTCATTCTTAAATTGTTAAAATGTTCCTCAATGGTGAACATTTTCTTGTCTGTAAATAAATAAGATAAGGGTTTAGATGTGTAAACCCATTTTTTTTTAAATTATCACTAAAGAAATGACCAGTACGTCTTTTGTAAGCAGCAAGTCCTAAATAATCTTTTAAAATACGTGACATAGTTCTGGGTGCTATATTCATATCTCTGGATAAAATCTTTTGCTTCCTGACGGGATTCCTTCGGATTCTCGTAATATCTTTCGGCCGATTAAAGCTGTGATAGCTTTAATAGTTTGTTTAGTACGAACAGTGCGTGGACGGCCTGACCTTTTTCTGTCACAAAAAAAGGTCGTTCGTTTCAATGAACCTACCAATAGCCCGGTACACAATTGCATTTGGCTTTATACCTACTTTGTGTAATGCAGTTACAGCAATGCGGTTTTCGTTTTCACTCCACTCCATTTTAATATTAATACAATATTTCTTAATGACCGGCGCCAAATTGAGAAAATCATTTATTTTTCACGCGAGAATGACAGATTCCAAATTCAAATGTAATTTATTTATTTTTCTTCATTATAACGGTATTTATGGCCAGACTGTGTATACACTTTTACACTCATTTGTACAGTTTAAAACGAACAGAATCCGTATTTTGTAGTTTTATTATGAAACTCGTTTTGTATTTATCTTGAAGAATGTTAAAGGCTTATATTTAAATGGACAGCAAATCATGATCAGGAAAACATACTTACTTTTGAACAACTAAAATAAATTACTAAGAATGTCATGCATGACCAAGTCGACGGAGTCCCCTACTTCTTTATTGTCACCAGAGAACCTAAACCAAACCCACCTTTAAATTTTCTATCCTCGATTTGCTGCCCGGTCAGTATTTTTTTTGCTGCTCATTTAATTACTTCCCAATGTTAAATAACGTTTCCAGCATGCAGTCAGTGGACGAGAGCTACGAATTCGTGTCCCTTGAGACGGACAATGGTATGGCGGGCGGCGACCGCAAGCCGCCCGAGCCGAAGGAGGCGGACGCCGAGCCGGAAGGCACCGTCTTCGACCACTACCCGCCGCAATCGCTGCGAGAGCTCGGCGAGGAGAACGGCATACATTACTTTGAAGACGGACACTTTTATACTGAGGTAAACTTGCTTGTAAAATTTTCTTCCTATTCTTATATGGCAATAGCACAAGCGCATTGTGCTAGTGTTGAGTTTTCTTCGTAATTAACAATTTTAATATCAAAACAATACAAAACACATTTCGTCAATGTTCAATCCCGTTAAAAGTAGGAACATTGCACACGGACAGTGAGATTTCGATTAATTTTTACAGGTGGCCGGACTTCCTCCCATCGAGGAAGATGAGGACGATGACTACTATCCACCAGTGTTTGTTAAGAAAAATACCAAAGTTAAATTCAGGTTAGTTTGTCTATTTATTTATACAGTAACTTAAGAATTCGTGTATCGCGAACTATGATTTATGGGAACTGTCATAGTGACAGTATATTTTCCAGCTCAGTCGATGGCATAAGAAATAATAGTAAGAAGTGGTTTTGTTTCTGTGTAATTATAGCATTGCAATAAACAGCTATTTCAAATCCTAAGAAGTGTTTCAATAACACACTCGTATCAATAAGGAGTGCACAATTGGACCACTAATATTAGCCACGTCGATAGTGCCGTTGCCTCGCGAAGTCCGCTTTAAAAAATTGTTTAAAGACAAACACTTGCTTTAGATTCGGGTACGTTGTTTGTCTTTCTACTTGTCTGTTTTTGTAGGTTGTAAATTTAGTAATACTTTTCTTTGGTGTGACCCGATTTTCGTGCATAGGACTTTGACGATTTTAGAATTAGACAATTTTCATGAAATTGGGAAGGTGCTCAAAAAGTACTGAACTGATTTTTTTTTATGTTTTTGATGCTAACCTAATATAGATCGACGTAGGCCGTGTTTGGTGGGTTCCGTAGGAAATTGTTATGCCACCTTAAAGAAGCCAGAGCGGCGAAGCCAGGAATCGTTACACCACCTGAGCGAACTCGTATGAGTGTGACAATCTTCTGATTGGACATTCTGAGAACGGGTTTTTATTCCATATGGGACGGGACATTCTGAGCCTGGGATTTTCTGAGAATAGGGTATTTTGTATTTGCGTTACGTTTTGCGAACAGGGCCTTCTGCGTCGAATCCACCTAATTTAAAATATACAGAACCGTTCAAGCGACAAATGTAAAGTAATTTTACAGAATTAATGAAAAGTTACGAACATGTAACCTAAAACATTCGTAGTGCTCATTATTCAGCACAGGGTAACGCGGCGTGGGTTACGCGCGTAGAATAAAATATATACTAGAACAATAAGTTAGGAAAAAATGCTGTAGAAAGTGTTAGAATCGATTTTACTTTTGATACTGAACCATTTTCAGCTTTTGCGTTATTTCAATGACACGAATAATATATATATATATATATAATACTGTTTGTCGTTCAGCATAGAGCCGATGCGCGTATTCTCGACGCACTCGGTGCGCGAGTACGACCGGCGCAACGAGGACGTGGACCCTGTGGCCGCCTCCGCCGAGTACGAGCTCGAGAAGCGCGTCGAGAAGATGCACGTGTTTCCCGTCGACCTCGTCAAAGGTGCCGACGGGCTCGGGCTCTCCATCATAGGTAACTATGCTGGCCTATACTTTATATACGATTAATAATGCAATGCAACGCAACCCCAGCCCTTTAAGCATCCACTGCTGGACATGGATCTTCTCCATAGGCATGTGCATGAGAGATGTATGGCTCTAAAATGCCATGCTGCCCAAGCGGATTGGCGAGTCCGCTCTTTTAGAGCTGTTGGCTTTCAGGGCATGTGGTAGCGGCTTTGTTATCCCTTAGTCGTCTCTTACGACATCCACGGGAAGAGACGGAGCATTGTTATTCTAAAGCTGGCCGACACCACACTGCACATTATTAACAATACACATTACTAATCCTATACAGGAGCACATGAAAAATACCCGCACCATCTTAACACTGGATTTCTATCATTAAAACATACAACTTTTGTCCTACGACTTTTTACTGAACTTGATGATTTCCCTAAAAAAAAGGTATTTTAAAAGAAAAAGTCTGACTTTGTTATTCCGTACTACTCACTATACGCTGCCACTGGTGGTAACGTCACACACTATTAATAAACACCTGCCAATTGAAGTGCTATTATTAAATACCTATGTCTATGTAAATATATGCATGTGTACGTACGGAAAAAAGTACTAAATTTAAGAGAGTGCAAGTATTTTTTATTTAACCCCGTGTAACTTTAATATCTTTTGTATACCAAGATGTTTCGGCAGGAATAATCTACACGATAGTAAATACCGCATCTATATCAAAAATTATAAATGTATAGACAGACTGCATTTTATACTTTAGATCAGTTTTTGTGTGTATTCCATAAATGTCAGTTTGCGTATTCAGTTTGCCCTGCAATAGTTTACAAGCTGATTCGACTGATTCACAAATTCATATTGGCTCCACGTGGATTATGGTCTGAAACCACTAACGTGTTCCGATTGCATTGAATACTCATTTTCGGGTTTCTTTAAACTCTTTGTTTGTATATGTTTGAAAGCGTACCGCTGCCAGGTGATCTAACACCTGACTTGCTCACTGGGCTATGTTCATGTACACCTCGAATACTAACATATATTAAAAAATATCTTTTTAAATTTCGGGTAGTTTTATACCACAACCTCCCCGATATAATACAATTCAACAACTTACTCGATTGGCCGAACTTACAGTGTCACTCGTAAATTTAATTTCAAATCGGACAAATATTTGTTTAAAGAGTTTGTTCGGGAGGCAGTCAGTTTGTTGTTTGTTGTGCGTGGCGTGCTCACAATATTGTTTGTCCCCAGGTATGGGCGTGGGCGCGGACGCGGGGCTGGAGAAGCTAGGAATATTCGTGAAGACGATCACGGAAAGCGGCGCGGCCGCGCGCGACGGACGCATACACGTCAACGACCAGATCATCGAGGTCGACGGGAAGAGTCTGGTGAGTGGTGTTGATTCTACAGTCAGCTGCAGACAAATATCCATCCCTTGTGTATTAATACATATTTCAATACGCGGGGTTCAATACGGGTCATACATATTTCTCTGCAGCTGACTGCACGTAGTGTGGGTCGTCCGCTACACTTAAAAATGTTTTTTAGATATAAATAAACTCGGGTTACTAAAATTAATTAGTAAACTAATTAGTAAAATTAGTAAAATGTTTGTATTAGTAAAACGTCCGTCAAACACCAATCATATGCCGCGAATTTGAAAATTGGGGGACGAATTGCCAGCTAAGATTTTTCCACTTAGTTACGACACGAGACTCTTCAAAAGGGCTGTGAATAGGACTCTGCAACGTCGGCGGCGCACCCACATCCCCCACCCCCCGCCTTGTGATGCGCTGATGGCGCTTTTACCAGTTATGAAAAGATAAGATGTGAGTAGGTTACGGTGTTGTTGTGCAGGTGGGCGTGACGCAGGCGTACGCGGCGTCGGTGCTGCGCAACACGTCAGGCCCGGTGAAGTTCCTGATCGGGCGCGAGCGCGACCCCGACAACAGTGAGGTGGCTCACCTCATCCGGCAGTCGCTCGCCGCCGACCGCGAGCGCGACGAGAGGTAACACAACACATCACATAAAAACAAGCTTGGACACTCACCAGGACCATTTATTTGTGTAACGTTTCCACTTGGAGTGTTACATTATAACTGTAGAAGTTGGCTAACGTCCAGGTAGAAATAAAAGATTTATTACTTTGTTCGAGATGAGGATTTATTACTATAGTTAATTAACTGTTTTATAACCTAACCTACCCTAAAGGCGCGGGGAGCACACGCGAGTAGCGCTGTTTTATATAATTGCTCGTATAAGTGATTCGTATAATTGCTGTAGATTAATTTATGTCTGCGTTACCGTTTGACTCGGCTATGTATGGTTGTGCTTAGCTACACCGTACAAAAATTATGCAATACCATACAATTTCCCATGGTGTATTATTAGGTACACTGACTCTGCAGCACTAAATCGTACATGGAATTCAAGCTGTGATATGCGTAAATGATTCGCAGAGCTAATTAAAAGACTGACAAATAGAAACCACCAGATAGCAATATAATGTGTGATGGACCTGTGCGCGGAGGACACCGACGATGTTTCTTCGTCCGGGTTTCGCTGGTCAGCCCACGATGTTGGGCTGTACTATTGACACACTATTTGACACCATATGTACACAAATAAGTTTTTATTAAAGTTTTGAGATATGAGCAAGCTTTTCTACGATGACAGACGGTCTCACAGTCATGTTGACGCCGCACATTGGCAGGAATTTTAATTCGCCTTTTGCTATTGGTCAGTTCCATCTGAAGCGTTATGAAAAAATCTTTGTTCAGGAACTAACCAGCGTGTACGACCTCGATACACAGAGCAAAATTTACCTCCATCATTTAATAAGCACATTTTTGAAGATCGTAAATTCTTCGTAAATTCTCAAACATACCAATTTTGTACCCAAATCATACAGTTTTTTTTATTGGACATTATGATCTTCCAACCATTGACTGTATTTCTGATAACATATCTTATTCAATCGCACAAGTAGAAACTATCCAATTGCTTAGGTATACTGTCTTTCTTAAATTTATACCAGTACAACCTTATACAAAATATCAATGGTCATACATTGGATTTGATAGTTATTAAATACGTGTTCCGATTGCATTGAATACTCATTTTCTACTACTTGCTTTAAATCTACTTGCTTTATTTCTCAATCGGACGTACCATTGGTTAATGTTGACCCTCATCATCCACCACTTCTGGTCCGACTTACCCTCAAATAAAAATACTCGTACTTCAACATCGCAAAAGTCTTGTCAAAAAATACAACTTTAGCAAAGTGTATTATAATAAGATCAAAATGGCTTAATAATAACATAGCAAGTTACATATTAGAAAGATCTTCCTGCATACATGACTTTGGAGTGTACTTTGACTCAAAATTAATTTTCGACGAACACGTCAATCATGTGGTTGCTGAAGCCTACCCTATGCTTGGATTTGTATTACGAGCCACCAAAAACTTTTAAAAAATCTAGCACATAGCACATACTCTTTCTTTATGAAACCTACAATCATAGGTTGGAGGCGGTACAGAAAAAAAATATTCGAGCCTTAAATTATAGAATGAATTCTACGAATTTATCATACACAGACAGCGAAATAATTACACAGACCTACTAAAAAGGTATCAGATAATGTCTCTAAGTAAACGCCGCAATATGTTGGATTGTACTCACATTGTGCCAAAACTATGCATTTTGATTGCATTAGATTGTCCCACACTATTGTTTGAAGTCAGTTTTCTTGTACCAACCACTTCATTCCAAGGAAAGTTCATCATCACAAAATGCAAAAGCTACAAGCTCTTCAGACAGATACCAAAGATATCCCATAATTTTTTTTCATCTCAGCTTTTGTAAGTGAATGATTTATCTCTTCACTTGGCCACCAAGTTCTTCAAAAGCTGTAATGGATGGAGTACTTTGCGTAAATTCGAAACTCCAAAATGTAATGTCAACATGGAACCTATAATAAATATTTCTCCAACTTCTGCTCTAATGGAGCTTGTACCTTACAAGCTCGAATTGAAATTCTTTACGTCGCAATACACGTATCTTTGGAATACAGTCTTCTTTGACATATATTAAACTAACAAACATGTTTGTTACACTTGTTGTCAAACAAAATATTCAAATACTTACGTTTTTGACATACACGTCAAACAAACGTACGGTGCGTGTGTGCTCAAATTGCGTGTTTAAACACGTAAAATTTGTCACATTTGGCCCTTTAAATCCCGTAGCATTTTAGCCGTCCTTCACTTGACTCCAGATTAATATAGCATCCTCTCAACTGTGGTTCTAGCAGAGCGTCCCGCGAGCGTCAGCGGCGGCAGCAGAGCGAGGAAGAGGAGCCGACTCAACCCGCGGTCGCAGAGGCCGCTGCCCCGGCGCGCCACCCAGAGATCAACGAGCTGCGCGCACTCTTGCACGAGGTAAGCTATCTTTACTTTTGTTACTTAGCTATGTAAAGAGTTACGTTTACCTAACATATACTGATAATAATATTTTTTATGTTATTTATTGTTTAGGAAGTTTTAAAATATACATAAATTGTATATGAGTATTGTATTGTTAGGTATAAAATGTTAGGTTTCATATTAAGAGTTTCTAGACGTTTTCACAATATAAATACTAAATCATGTTGAATTTGCCAGTGTAATTTGAGATCCGCACTACTTAACTTATTGAAAAACTGATATTGAACCTACTGTAACTGATATTGAAAAAGTACAAGTTATTTATAAAGTATTATGAATTTATTTATATTTATTTGTATTTATAAGTATTATATTATGAAATATTGTTTTCCCAATCAATCCCTTCGTTGTATTTTACCCTTTTAAAATTATCCATAGCTTAACTGATTGCCTCACAGTCAAACCTAGCATTATTTTTAAGAAAATAAACATGTCGTTAAATAAGATGTGTAACACAAGATTTAACTAGTAGTAATTTAGTGCTTATGCAGAAGTACTAACTTTCTTGCCAATTCTGTTATTCACCACTGTTGTAACACTTATGATAAATTATGCTCTGACATTAGTATCACCTTCAATACTTTTCTAGAATTCAAATGTAAATATTATTTATATACCGCAGCCGCCGCCACTCTATACATATATTTATATACCGCAGCTGCCACTCTTTATACATATATTTTAATGGCTTTAATATTTATAACATCATATTTGCACGTTCTGAATTAATTAATATCTGTTTTGAAATCTAGACATTTTGATGAGTCTTAAAATTTTTAATGTTCTCTTCTTTATTTTACTAATATAATAGAAACCTAATATAGGTTAAATTCTTAGTAAATTAGTTTCATTTTGGATATGTATTAATTATCTCGTACAACTGTTTGGTTTTTACAAAAATAAAATAAACAAAACCGGTACGTATAGAAGTTTTTTTTTTTTTTTTATGTACGAAGGCGACAGACGAGCATACAGTCCACCTGGCGGTAAGTGGATACTGTCGCCCATAGACATCCACGATACATGCCAAAATTAGTCCAAAATGAGAAACGTTGGCATGCCCCCGGATGCGCTGCCTACCTTTGGAGATATAGGAATGGATTTGGAGAAAGGGTTGAGAAAATGGGGAGGGATAGGATGGGATTGGAAAGGGCTCTGGCACATCACACTCACTACCGAAACACGTACGTACATTGGGGAAATACGATAAAATAGGAAATGCAGTACATTTCAAGGTAGTCTTCTGTGAGAGAGGGGTAACGTAGCCAGTCGAGCGCGCCCAGCGGCTTTTGGATTGCAGCGTGCACTCTCCCCCTCAAAAATTAATAAGTTTAACTGCATTCATACCACTAAAGCTGAAGCTGATATTTTTATCTTTATACAAAACATTGAATGCAGAACAGGTTCATAATAAAAAGCTATTTTACGATAGTGTGGAAAGTGGAGTGAAATATTTTATTGGAGCCCGATTAATCAGAGAGAATCCTAAAAGCTAGCGTACTTAATATATCTTAATTATCAATGACGCCTTGAGTGATCTTCGTTAAGCTATATTTCTACGGATATGGAGAGGAAGTGAATATATATAAGAAGACTGATATTTTCTTGTTTATGTAGTTTTTTCTTTCACAAAAAAGTAATCCAATCAGAGCAGCTAATCGGTGGATTATCTCCTCTTGGAGAGTAGTTAGTATTATTATTGTGTGTCAGCTGGTGGGCATGGAGGCGGGCGGCGCGAACAGCGAGGAGGTGTCCGGGCGCGTGAAGGAATGGTGCTGCTCACGCGCGCCCGACGAGCACATGCGGCGCGCGCTCGCCGCCGCAGCCGACACCGCGCAGCGCGCGCACCGCAAGTACGACAAGGTACGACACACCTTACATTCACTCACCTCCTTTTCTCGCTCGCAGTAGCCTATTCCACTGTTCCTTAAACTTAGATAGCTTATTCGTTCGAAGTACTACCTTACTTTTGAGCTCGAATTGCGTCTCATGCTCGCAATGTTACGCCAGTATTCCTTAACTCAGTTTCTGTTAAATTATTTTATACCTTAATTTTAATAAATTCAATGGTTGAAAACTTCTACAAATATTAGATACAAAAGAAATAACAAGTATCAGTACACTATACATTCAATTTACTATTTAAAAAATGATGCCATATAAATATTATAGATTCTACGGTAGTATCATATATACTTGGCCAGACTGCAGAACTTCTCGTTTAACACTTTGTGTATGTTGAGTTATCAAGCTTATTTCTACTGTACATTATCATTACTGCGAACAAAAAAACGAACGTTTAATCTCTGGCAACGAGCGGGTTAATGACTTATTAGGTTCCACTCGATCAACAATTCAACATTTAGTACTGAGTGTACTGTTACGAGAACTCTTGTCTCGTAATCGTTCGTTCGTGAACGAAATAAATGAACTAATCGTTAATTGTTAGATACGCGCGCGGACCGACTGCGGAGCGCGAATAAGCGAATAAATACCTATCTACTACACTTGACTACAGGCTCGTCGCGCATTGCGCGACTGGCGACGCACGCGCGCGATGGTCCGCGCGCGCGAGGAATGGTGGAGCAGCACACTGCGCGAGGCGCACCGCGAGTACGCCGCCGCGCTCTCCGCCCTTCACGACCGCGTCGCGCGCCTCGAGGTGCTGTTGCTGGTCAGTCACACTTATACCATAAGAATAAATAATACCGTATAGAATAAACGTTTTAATGACTATCCAATGTACCTAACTAACCTAATAGGTATACGGGTATCATAAATTATTAAACAGTCCTCACGGCATCCGTGGTCGACAGAGGGACGTTATGGGCTAAGGGCGGAAGTAGATGTTTATTTCTGTATGGTATTATTTATTCTTATACCTACATCTACACACCAGTGTTGAATTATTGGGAGGGGGGGGGGCTGTTTCGAGATCCTCTTAAGGCGAGCAATTTATAACCCCTTCCCGGCTCTGACACTTCCAAAAATAAATTAACTTTTCAGTTCGTCAAAGATTATATAACCGCGGTATGTATACATAAAAATGTTAACTGCATATGAACTACTCACTCACGTCCAAATGTACGAACAAGTATGTGCAAATATGTTAATACAACATGAAGCACAGTTCACGGGTTTATTATTAATAGTTGTATTTGTACTAATTAATATCTGTACATCAACATAGTATAAAATACAGGTATACACATTCAAGTAATGTGAAGAACTTTGTACTACTTTTTTGGTGAATAAACTACATGTTTGAAGTTGTTTAAGAGAAATTCCGATTGCTTCCATACCACATTAGTTGTTGTTTATTTAAAGCTTGTATTTAAATGAGCAGCATAAAATACTAAATGGGCAGCAAATCATGATCAGCAAAACCAACTATTTTGGATAACTGAAACAATTTTTAATCATTAAGAATGTCAACACAAAGTTGACGGAGTTCCGCTTCATATCTTTATTGTCACCAGAGAACCTAAATCTAACCCACTTTTAAATTTGCTGCCACTTTCAGTATTTCTGCTGCTCATTTAATTATTTCCCATTATTATACGTATTTTTGTATAAAGTAAATTCACTTTGTTAGATTATTCACTTTCTTTTATGTTGACGGTACAGCAGTTTTGGCAAAAGTAGCGAGTGAACATCTTGAGGAGCTAATGTCATCCTCATTAGCTCAGCGCTAATTATAAGTAAATGTTTGTTCAAAGGAGACACAAAAGAAGGCAGGGTTGCCAGTAATGTTGCCGCACGAGCCGTCGGCGCGCCGCGAGACGCCGCCCTTACCGCGGCGACCGGATCCGGACCCGTTACTCATCAATGGTTAGTGCCGTCCTTCACTGCTGGACACGGGTCTCCTCATGCACATTGTCTTGTACGTGAGGAATGTATTGCTTTAAAATGGCACGCTGGCGAAGTGGACTGGCGAGTCCACATATTAGGGTCTTACCTATGAAATTACCGTTTGTTCATAGTGGCCACTTTGAACTTAGTTATCTTGCGTTTGACTTGGAATTTCAAATTAACTTCAATTTAAAGCTATGACATTCTTTTTCAAAATCAGTTATTCATTTCTTTTTCCGTCAAACGTCCTTTTGCTTAGATATCATTGTGTTTGAGACCATGGAAAAGTAAAAAAAATCGCGTTATTTTCGTACATGAGTTCCGTCGTGGCAGCACAGATGGCACCCACCATCAACGATGTGTATGGACCAAGTACCGCAAGCTAACGTACGGTGCGTTTTTGATTTGATCGTTTCCATTGTGGAATTTTCCACGACCCCAACAACAAACCCCGTGGCCGATAGGAGACTTAAAGTCGATAGTGACGATTAAAAGCAGTAGTGAAAGCGGATTTATGTCAAACCAAGTCTTAGCAGCAGCCTTCAGCGTAAGTGACAAAAGATATTGATTCATTTGCGTCAAATCGGTACAGTGAAGAAGCTCGGAAAGTGGGTACTGTCTGTAGTTAATGAAAGTCAGCTGCAAACACGCGTCGAATCTTGACTTACTTTGCTGAACCGGCACAAAACCGAAGGGATTCTGAATCGTATTGTCACTTGTGACAAGAAGTTTATCCTGTATGATAATCGTATACGTTGGTCAATATGGTTGAACTCAGGAGACACATCTAAACAATGTCCCAAACTTTTTTATGATAGCACCTGCCCACACACTGCATGACAGACAATCTCAAAGTTACAGGAGCTTTGACTGGAATCTCTCCGTCACTCACCATCCTCGTCAGACCTTGCCCCTACTGATTTCCATTTCTTTTCCGAATTTGGATAACTTTTTATACGGGAAAAAATCAACTCCGAGTGAAGGCAGTGAAGAACGTCTTCAGAGAATTCATGAATTCCCGTCAGCGGGAATTCTTTAGCAGAGGCATCAATCAACTTCCATTTTAAATGACAAAGTGCATTGATAATAATGGACAATATTTCGATTAATTAAATATAAAATTTTCATACAATAAGAAATATTTGATTTTTTTTTTCATATAAAACAGCAATTTGATAGGTAGGGACCTAATATTTAGAGGTGATTGTTGTTTCTCAGGGATTATGGTACAGACTTTGTTATCCATTAGTCGCCTTTTACGATATACTGGTACATGGCGAGAGATAGGGTGGTGCTGTTCTAAACCCGGTCGGAACCACGCCGCCAATAAAAATACATAAAAAACGCGCGTATTTGAATGCAACATTGTGTCAAAATTTCAAAACAATCGGTGAAGAACTTTCGGAGATTTAAGATTTTGAACAAACGAACGTTTATATTTTTATTTATATAGATATTTCCTTTTTTAGATCCCTGGAGCTCAGACAGCGACCTATCGGACATATCTCCCGTCGAGGACGAATACGCGAAAGTCGACAAGTCGGATCGACGGCAGCGTGAGGCTCCAGACATCGGTGACGTCACAGCGACCACTACTGCGAGCGACGTTGCCAAACCTACGAACAACGTCACAGCCGTTACCAGTGCCAGTGTGACGACGTCGGCAGCGGCGATAGTGACGTCATCGGGGACCGTCACCTCAACGAGCCCTGTTGCTGTATCAACGATTGCGCCCACTACGGTTACGGATACAATGTAAGTAAACAAATCCTGTTGCAGCTAAACGTTACTAGCAATCTTGAAACAATTTCACAGGTTTGTAAATGTTTTTTATTCTCTTAAAAAGAACATGGGAAAGCATTGACCTACAAGTCTTACATCCCAAGTGGTAAACGTAAACAAAAATTGGTAAAAAAGAATATAAATAACCAATTACGTGTATAGACATACATAACAATATCAATGGCCATCGGCTAATCGGGAAACACCCGAACGCGTCATCCACATCTATGAATTACCGTACATCTAATTGCATACTTTATTGCGAGATAAATACAAAACATTATGAAAATGTCACGAGTCAGTGCAGAGAAATATATTATTTCTGTAGTCATGTAGAGAAAAATATGCGAGGACCTGTTATTTTCCCCTGAAAAACTAATGACAGTATATCTTTACTAAGCAAGTCAACTATATTGCTAGATAATCTTATTACATTTTTTCTACTTCTTATTTATTTATGTATATCTGCATACTGGATAATTATAATAAGTATCTATATTGTGTAATGTATGTTGATATAACTTTATATTGCTTTTATTAATTAGCCTTATTCACATTATATCTTAAAAATTCAACACCTGTAGCACAACCTATATATATCAATCATCAGTCAAACGTTACAGATCATTTGGGAGATTTTGGTTGACCCTCTGGTGGTATGTAGGTATTCAATATCTTCCATGTCATACTTAGAATAATAGTAGTCTTCATCGTCACTCGCGGAATCCTCGGAACTCTCAGACGTATTCATTATTATCCTATTCATTAACTCATCCATGGCATGTTCTATTCTCCTTAGTCATCTTCGTATTTGATTGCGTGATCGATCACAAACTTTTTCCCATTCATCTGGACCAATCATAAGTATCATTTTTTTCTAATAACATTTTTTTTACTGTGGTCATATTCACATCAACATTTCTTTGAGCTACATAACCCTTAAGCTGCGACCATATGTTTTCAATCGGATTGACATCCGGATGATATGGCGGCATAATACAATTGTTTAAAGAAGTCTCATCGGCATATCTCGAATTTTATTGGAACATTTCGGAAATACCACTATAACTAAATATGCGAAGTACATTGCTGCCTTTTAATAGCAAATCAAGCATCACCTGATAGTTTGGAAGAAGTATGTAAGTCATCTAATGTGAAGACACCTCTACACCCTGATAGTAGTATACAGATAGTATACTGATGAATATACAGAGTTGTTACTTACATTTACGAATCCAGTCACCTTGGGAAAGATTATAAAATTATGTATTAATATTCAGAATCAACTATAGTCACTCGCTGTCTGAATCGGAAACATGAATTATAAAGCTGTCACTAAATATGTCGAGTTTTTCTTCTTGTGTCAGAAATTCTTCACATTTAATGGCGTGATTACAGACTTTCGTCCATTCTTCGGATGCCATGATATCTATTTTTTCTATTAAGAGCTTCTTCACATTGGTTTTATTCATTTCTATGTTTCAATTTCTATGTTATTAGAGGCAATATATTCCATTAATTGGGCCCAGATGTTTTCGATCGGATTAAAATCCGGATGATATGGTGGCAAACGAATTGCGGTGTGCCCATATTCTTGAAGAACTTTATCAACATTAAGCCTAGACATTAAGTTGTAAGCCTAGGCGTATACGAAGATGCAGGCGACACAGCAAATAGGCATATTCGTGTGCAAATAGCAATATTCACGTGTGACATAGTTAATTCATAGTACAGCATATACATATTTGAAAAACGGTGCCCATCTGCACTGAAAACTCTGTACTGTGTACGGGCAATAAAATCTTGTAGTGGAAAATCGAAACAACTTCATTCGTGAGTTCATCCGATTCCGACTTTGAAATGGAAAATTTATTATAATTTATATTAACTTTTAACTTTATTTTATGAAACAAACTGGTCAAATTTTTTTCATAAAATAAAGCTCATGTTGCTTGCACACAGAAAACTGTGCCGTATCTACAACGTGACGCAGGCACGTATCTGCATCGCACGCGTCTGTGTCGATGTATACGCTCACACATATAAATGCCTTGTGTAACCCGTCCTGCGCCGTGCAGTGTTACCTGCGTCTTCGTATATGCCTATGCTAATTGTTTCATGAATGTGTACAGCACGTCCGCGGGTTGTGCGAGCGCGAGTGTGACTAACGCCAACACTGGTGCGTGCGTGGACGAGAGCCGCACGTCGCGCGAGCTGGACGCGGCAGTACCGCGCGGCGCGCTGCTGGACACGTCGGCGGTGCGGGCGCGCACGGACCTGGCGCGGCACAGGCACCACGCGCCGCACTCCACGCCCCACTCGCCGCACTCGCTCAGCAATGCAAGCTCGGTGAGCGTGCGCCATATACACGCTGAAATGTTAATAGTTTTAGAGCTGCGACCACTTTATTACAACCTTTATTTACTACAGAAGGTCCTTGCACTACATTCCCATACCCACGCCTCCACCGACTAATATACAGGTCTCGGTCTGCCGCTTGGCTATGACAGGTCATCCACCTGTCACTCTGGCATATGTCTACTTGCCTCCCGATAGAGAACTGCTCAGGAATGACCTCAAGTTACTCCTCGCTTTGGGTAACTCAGTCATCCTGGCAGGTGATCTCAACTCCAAACACCCTAGTTTCAATAGCCACACGTCCACCCAGAATGGTAAACGCCTTGACAAATTCATTAACCAACTCGACTTTGACGTTATAGCTCCAATGACGCCAACTCATTACCCTCACGATGTTACACACCGACCCGACCTACTAGACATTGCCCTTTTCAAAAATATGTGTAAACTCGATAGAAATCCTATAGTTAGACTGGGACCACCGTCCCGTAGTAATGAAATTAGGGCGGCAGACCGACCCGCCTCCCCAAGACAAGACTATCATTAACTGGAGCAAGCTTGAGGAAGCCGTATCGAGTAACGAATGCTCGAGATTTTATTGGCTGTCATGAGTACGCGATCTGTGCCCTAAAGTGGGATGTTATAGCCTGTCATCATCCAAGTTTATACATAACTCAAATAGTAACGGAAGGTTGCGCTACGAGTCTCAAGTCTCGACCAATGACACGCCAAGAGTGATATTATGATATTATCGTTTAATAATTTTCGGCATTTTTTATTTACATATCGCTAATAATTTAATTTAATAATTTTATTTTATTTACATTGCCTCGCTATTTTAGTATGATAGTGATGTAAACTGAACCCAAATTTACATTTTAAGTACACCTTTTTATCCGGCATTTTATATTTTTCCAGTACGATGGTCTGGACGACTCGTACAACGACTCGGCGGACGAGTCCCTCAGCGAATCCACATCAGGAGCGCCGCCTCACTCTGCCCATGGAAATGTGAGTACATTTTTAATCTTAGAAAAATTACATAGTTTTTTAAACTTTTGTTAAACTATTGCCTCCAATAGTATTTGTGGTACAATGGAGAGTTTATCATTTTTTATTTCTTACCTAGAGTGAAAAATTAAAAATAAACTTTATGATATTCTTTTTAAAGCCTTTCTAAGTGTGGTGGTGACCGAGCAGCGTGTGACGTTCGACACATTAACATACATACAAACTATATACCGTCGAATAGTGTTTATGAAACTCATACATTTGATTAAATATTTTTCTAAAAAACACGGAAAATAGGAAGATTGTAAAGTAAAGCCGTATAAAGGTTGTATATGTTGCGATGTCATGCGACGTTTGAAACTTTGAATAGATACATGTCGTTATTCTGCAACGGATTGAAAGAAAAATCACCATACATAATATTTTAGCATATATTTTTATTTAAACACGAAAAATCCGCTAGTTCTAAACTTAATGAACTTCTCCATTATATATGTGTATAATATGTTTAATTAAGTAAATCTTTAAAGTGGAGTTTCTCGAACAGTTCGGGCGACAATATAGTGTACGATTTTCGTATGCGACCAAACTACATACAATTTTTACCTACTACTGTACACATGATGATAAAAACTCGATGATAGCGGAGATAACAGTGATCAGATAAATATGACAGTTGTTTATGTAGTGTACGTGCCTTTGGCCGATGTTCGAGAAACTCACGCTCGAGAAACTCGTGTAACACCTTGTGTAAATGAGCATAATATGTACGCACTAGGGATGTTGTGAATATTCGTATTCGTTTTGGTGAATACTCGCCAATTTTCAAGTATTCGTCTCGTATTCGCTATTTTCTAAACGAATACTCGAATACTAATCGAGTAAAAGCCCAATGTAAATATTAGGTGCTTACCTATGAAATGACTGATTTGTATGAGAAACTGGTATTTTTTTGTTATAAAAATATTTATTATGTTAGTCGAAATATTGACCCATATTATCTACACACTTTCACCACCTCAAGGGCAGTTGATTGATGCCACTCCTGTAAAAGTCTCATGGTCGGCTATAAATTAATTCTTCAAAAGCCCTAATCACAGCTATGTACTTCAGAATCAAATCTTTTTCCTTTTAAAAAGTTGTTCATATTTCGAAAGAAATGGAAATCTGTCGGGGCCAAGGTCTGGTGAGTATGGTGTGCGAGGGAGAGTCTTCAGGTCCAGCTCTTGAAGTTTTTAATCTGTCGTATGAGAAGTGTGATGAAGGCATTGTCATGAAGAAGAAGTGGAGATGAGCGATTGACTAAATTTGGTTGCTTTGTTGCCAGCTTTTCCATCATGGTCTGAAGCATATCTGCATCAATCGTTTGACCGGCTTGCTAGAAACTGTTGTGGACAATACCGGTACAGGACCATCAAACTGATACTAGTAGCTATTTCTTAGTCATCTTGCGTTTTGGGCATTGTTGGGCTGCAACTTCTGGATCCAGCCACTGATACGAACGTTTGTAGTTATCGTACAGGATTCATTTCTCATCACAAGTCACGGTGCGAATCAAAATTTCTTCGTTTTTGTGACGGTTCAATAACACAGTGCACACTTCGACGCGGTGTTGTCGCTGACGTTCGTTCAGTTCATACATTTGGAGCTTCTTTATTTTACCGATTTGACGCCGATTTACCAACAATGTTTTATCACTAACATCAAACCCTGCTGTTAACTCAGCTGTACTTTGAGATGGATCTGTTTCCACTATTGCCTTTAATTCATCGTTATTAACGTTGGTCGTACGTGGGGCTCATCCTTAAGATCGAAATTTCCAGAACGGAAACGTTCAAACCATCGACACACGGTGCGATCGTTTTTTTGTGTTTGGCCCCTACACACTATTGATATTGTGAGCTGTCTGACTTGTGTTGGTGGCGCGACGAAACTTATATTCAAAAATAGAACGAATTTTCCAATTTATCCATTTTATTTTCAAGTCAGTCACATGAACCAAATTTAGGTACAGAAAAAGTAATGAAATACTAATTTTGAAATAAAAACATCGTAGCTATTAGTTACATTTTATTTTATTTTGAGATTCGAATTAGAACAGAAGATATCGAAACTCAAAGTGGCCAGTAATAAAATCGGTCATTTTATAGGTAAGGACCAAATAGTATATCAAATAGGTTTTTTACTAAAAGAAATACTTTTAAGAGTAAATTTTGATTTGAAAATCAGTTACGTATCTAATTTCTTAGTAAGTAATTTTACAGTTTAATTAAAAGTACCTACTTAACTTTAGATTAATTCAATAATGATTGAGCTAAAAAATATTCATATAGCACTACTTTAAATTGAACTACAAATTACTTACTTACTGATTTTACAAGTACATATGTGCGTAGTAGGTTAGGTAGGTACTATTCCTAATCGTATTGGCGAATAGTGGGGAAACTGTAAATTATTTTTATTAATATTTGTATTCACGAATAGTGAATTTTTGCTATTTGAAGCATCCCTAGTACGTACATATACGTGTAACGTGTATCGTAGCGCGAGACTCGCCAGAGCTGCGGCAGTTCAGTGGGCAGCGGGACCGAGGACGCCGTGTACTCGCGCGACCACCGCCACCACCCGCTCTCAGGTAACCACCCATTCGCTATCCACGCGCTAACACGCACACGCTACACACGATACAATGATTTCAGTCGACGACCTGTACGTGTTCTGTGTAAAAAGAAAAATAGAAATAAACAAGCTTACTTCGTCGACATAAAACATTTAATAAATTCTAATTTTGGAGCGGGACGGTGCACGCTGCAATCTTAGTAGCTGGGCGTACTGTATTTCCCACCTTATCCTATTTCCAATATACGTACGTGTTTTGGTAGTGAGTGAGATATACCAGAGACCATTCCCATCCCATCTCTCTCCTTTTCCCAACCCATTTTCCAAATCTATTCCTGAATCTCCAAAGATAGGTACGGCATCCGGGGGCGTGCCAACGTTTGTCATTCTGAACTGAAGTAGGCATGTACCGCGGATGTCCATGGGCGATAGTATTCACTTACCACTAGGTGGACTGTATGCTCGTCTACCGCTTTCTTATCAAGAAAAATGCCTAAATAAGATACTGTACTTTAATCTTATTTTAATTATATCTCAAATCATGCTTTGTGTGTTACCGTGCCTAAATAAATACATAAAATGTTTTAGTGTAGCGACAGCGGTATGTTAGATAATTTATGGGCGTCGTGTTTCTTCAGTAGGGTAGTTGAATTTATATATTCTATAGCTTATTTCACCATTAGAGAAGAAAACCCATATTAATAGAAATTTTCAAATTAAAGAACAGATATTAGCTTCAATTAATAGTGGTGCAATTCTTTTTTCACTTCTGACTTCCAAGCCCTGTCCACTAAGTGACTTTCTATTTTTTTAAATTTTGATTTCACACATCAATTTCCAGTGGCTTAAGTTATTTAATTGTATAGTTAATAAGTAACACATACCCTAATATACTGTTCTTTTTTTGATGTGAATATGTCTTTAAGGTTCGTCTATAAAATATCTATGGTAATGTACCTACGTTCGTTTAAAAATTCCGAGGGGTCACGAAGTTGATTTCAATTTCTTTCGCAAAGAAATCTGTGATATTATCATTCCATCCGTGGATGGCTTTGATGTCAATGAATAGAGCAATAATGGAAGTTTATTATGTATGTCAGCAACTTGCTCTCGCGCGCTGGAACGAACTGACAGTTGAAGTTCAAAATCTTGTCGACAGTTAACTCGTATGACACCATAAATCGAATCAAAATCTTTCTATAAGTTGATAACAATCATAATTATTCTCCTTGTTATTTCTCGCACTTATTATTTTCCTCTTCAACAAACACGTTTCTATTCCGATAATTCCTATATTCTTTACTCCTCTTGTAAGAAGCATGTCCAAGACTGAAATCATTGTTGTTTTCGCATACGATTTGTGTTTAACATAACGTGTTCATAACACAAGCTTATGTGCCTTATGTTATTTTAGTTTTTTGTGCGCAAACTCTACATTCAATGCTGAGTAGTATTTATTTACGTAAATATATTTTGATTGTGATTCTGATTAACTATTGAGTTAACTTGTGCATAAAAATATTACAACTGATAATGGCGTTTGATCTAGTTATATGTAAGGAGTGAAGCAATAGTGAGAAGGTAACCTTAATAAAAGTTGATAACAATGTCAATACAGAAAGATTAAGAAATTAGGAAATTGCACCACTGATGCATTTTTTGAAAGTATTACTATAAAATTCCTAATAAAGTTACATTACTCCATTTAACCTTACTATTTCCAGAGCGAAGTAGTAAGGTCGCATAAAAATCCCTAAAAACAACATGTTGTCAAATGAACGACTTCATTTTGTAGTCTAGTCGAGTTTAGTTGCTTATTTGTGAATACTCAATAGATCTGTATTTCCCGTCGCTTGGAGGTCGTTGACGGGATACGAGGGAGCAATAGAAATTTATAGTGCGTGCACACTTGTAACTTTACTTTTACCTTTATTTCATTAAAATGTAGTAAAAAATTAAAATTCATTAAAAAATTTCCGAAAAGGGGGCAGTAGGCCAAATATATTCGGGAACTTATGTGTTATAAATCACACAGTAGGGCAAGATGGTAACATCCTATCTCAATACCAAATTAGGTCCGCCAGCCTCCCTCGCGGAGCAACTGAAGCAAGTTCTAGCAGAGCGCGAGCGTCGACTGGGAACGGGGACAAGCACCGCGGGGCCTGCGGAGAGGGAGCGGGCGGAGAGGGGCCCGCCCCTACCCCCAGACCCCGTGCAACTCACCAATGAGTTAGTGGACGAAATCCGTCAAGCCGTTAGCGAGGCTAATGCCAGAGGTCAGTCAAAACTGAACCCATCGATCAACCAAAATACAAAGATGTAGCATTACGCCCTTAAAAATGAGACACGCAAGGCGGTCAAATTTCCGTACCTGTAAATTCAGTGTCATTTGGCGGCTAAAAACTCTCATGAACGTATTAATGATAGTTTATCTATTTTACAATAATTGAAATATTTTTGACGCAACGGTGATCAAAAAAAAATATATAAGAAATTTAGAAATAACTGAAAAACAAAACTTTTTCTATATATACCAAAATATTATTTAGGTGTGATGTAATATTTCGCCGTAAATGTGTTTGCGTAACTGATGTTAAGTAAATAAATAAAGCAGACTTAGGTTATTATTGTTCGTTTATTGTGACAGTGACATTTTATTTATACCACTGGTATTACTCTTATTCACAATTTCATTTTGTTACAAGATATTATCCATCCATGTATTTTGGTTGCACGATGTTTGACCCTATACTTCCTGCAATAGAGTTCAGTTTCCATACAGATGTACAAAGATTAAGCAGTGCGGGACCGCCCCCTACCGCTCGTTCCGGCCGACCTATGAATACGTGAACGAGATTCAACCAATCGTAAATGAGCCTTACAGGTCAGTAAACTGATTAAGTTTAGACCCTGTAGCTAGACCATGTAATTGAGTCAGTTTTCATAAGGATAATTCACCGCAGGGCTTGGAGTACTTCGTGCAAACTGATTACCTTATTTAATGGTTTAAGCAATAACGGTAAGTATTAAAGTCAATGTCTTGGTTACTCAAACGGTCGAAACCTCCAAACCCTAACTTGATGGCTACAGAACATACCACGATAGAGGAAGTACGATCAAACTGTAACATCCTTGTTTTGAAAGCCGACAAGGGTAATGCTACTGTAGTCATGAACGCCACTGATTATAATGACAAGAATACGGAGATTTTGAGTGACGATTAGACCTACGAAAAGGTGAATTATGAACCTAACCCTAGAGTGACCCGCTAAACGATAAATATAATTCAGGAATATCGTATCATATTAGGAGACGATTTATGCAAGAATTTACTTAGAGCCCGCATAACACAACCATCTCAACTCTATGGCTTGCCAAAAGTTCATAAACCTGGTGTGCCGCAGTAACTCAGATTCAGGTCTTATAGTTACTCAGATTGATTCGTCTACTTATGAACTTACGGAGCACCTGGCTGGTGTGTTACAACCACTGGTCGGTCATACGTCGTCTTATGTCAAGGATTCTAGACATTTCGTTCATTCAAGAGATAAAAAATTAGAAGTGAATTTGACTATGGCCAGTTTTGATGTGACGTCGTTTTTACTAATGTTCCGATCTTGGAATGTCTAGAAGTCATACGTGTTAAACGTGGAACGTGATATACATGGAAGTGTTAAACTTCAGAACAACCATATTTCTACGGAATATGTAAAGATGCTTGCCCACTGTTTGCAATCTAGTTACTTCCGATTCAACGGACATTATTAGTTACAAGTTGATGGCGGAGCAATAGTTAGTCCGGTCGCTCCAATAGTAGTCATCTTATGGATGGAATATTTTGAAGTTTACAGAATATTTTTACAGAAAAATGAAGTTTACATGCGAAGTTGAGTCCAATAAAACTACCGCGTTCCTGGATGTGAAAGTCTATGTTCGTCGAGATGGGGCATTGGGCCACTCAATATATCGAAAACCTACACGGAACTTCCCACCACCACCCTCAACACTTAGCGTCTGTTGTCACATCACTTACCAATCGCGCCTACGATCTACGCGATGAGAAACATCTGTCAGGTGAGTTACAACACCTAGAGATGGAGTCTTACGGAAAAATGGTCAGACAAAGGCATTCAAAATACCACGGCGAAGACCTAAACAAGGGAAACAAACTGATACGGTTGATAGACAGTCGGCATATCTTACTTATATAGAAGGAGTAACCGATAAAATTGGCAAGCTTTTACGGAGTAAAGAAGATATAAAAACTGTAATTTATCCTTGGCAAAAAGTAGAAAGCAGCCTGCGTTCTAAGGATAACTTGCTCTATCAGTGCCCTGAAGTCTACAAAGTGAACTGTAGCTGTGGAAGCTTATACATTGGGCAAACCAAGCGAACCATAGCAAGTCGTGTAAAGGAACACATAACCGCCGTGAAATATAATAAGCCACACAAGTCGGCAATAGCATTGCACCTATTAGAGGCAGGAACCAAGCATTGGATTGAATGAAACAAACCAAAAGTAATTTCAACTGAACGCCATAACATACCGCGTTTAGTCTGAGGCAATAGAAATTAAAAATGCCGAAATTTCAATCGCGAGGATGGATTTAAGTTAACACGTACATGGAATCCAGTGATTGAACTTTGCAAACCCAGTAAAGTAGATCCGTTTTCAAATTCGCGTGTGTGTGTGGTGATATTGTTTACTAATTAGTGGTGATTAGTGTGCGAGGAACATAATCAACAAAAACAGGTCCAGTGCAGGCGGGTGGAACAAAAACGAACACGACGGAGAGTAGAAAGATTTGTCTGTCAATAGCAACAACACCTTCACCCGCGTGCGCAGTCTCGCCGCGACCGCGGTTCGTGCAACTGAACCGAAATATCGGCTATATAGTAAATACTAGATCATAAATCGTGGGTAACCCGTTTACATAACGATTAAAATGTCTTAAAGTGGTCTACAGTCTCAAACTGGTCGAAGATTCAGATTAAATTTCGATTATGTCGTATCTGATTCTATTTTACTTTATTTAGTTTATTTAGGCGAATCATTTATATACTCGTATGTGTGGAGAAAGTACAAATACAACGAATATGAAACTCTAAATTTTAGATTTAATATATTATAGTATTAAAGCAACATTACACTGCCGTAACGCGCTTGTCTTTCATAAAAGTGCACCGCACACAAATATAATGTCCATATGTGCACTCATACGTACCACATGTATATCATTTCGAAAAGTTCAATAAGGGATCACTTTTGTGAAAGCTTTTTATGTTGCGCTTGATTAATACATATTTTGGTGGTGGATTTATGATTTTTTTTAATTATAACAAACAAATTTAACACGATCTTAACAATTCACGATAATCTTTTTTTTTATATATTGGCAGACGTTTTTCTGGTAGTCTTATTTAATTTTTAATTGTAAATTTTTTTACTTTTATTTTTGTATATATACAGAGTGTAACGGAACTACTCCCGAAGTCTGAAACCATAAACTGTGTTCATGATCCTGAGTTGAACATTACCGTGTTGTTACCATATGAGTTAACAAACTTGTAGGGCTTTTATTGAGCTTATTTGTATTAAAAAGAATGGTAAAACTATAAAAGAAATGAGATTTTGAAAGAAACATTTATTGTAAAATGTTCATGGCAATGAACTCAAAATCATGAACTTTGGGAAAGGTTCGGTTGTACGCTGCATAAGGTCTCAGTATAGTTATTTTACCTTTTTAATATTATACATCAGACAATCATTAACGTACTTATGACTTTACTTAAAACTAACACAAGTAATGTACGTGTAGTGAAAAAAGCGCCGGCTTGTGTGGTGGGCGGCGAGGTGCCGTGGCAGCCGCTGTCCGCCGCCGTGTCGGAGGCAAGCCTGTCGCCGCCGCCTGCGCACCCGCCGCACCCGGTCACGCACTGGACCAAGCAGCAGGTATACCACGCTCACATACATATACATGAATATTTTTTATTAAATGTACCTTACACCACTTAATAATTGTTTTTATTTATCCTATCAAAAATACTGTTGCAACCTACCATCGATAAATTTATCGACTTTAGAAGATCACTAGCCTGTGACGTCAAAATTCCTCGGACGTCCTCGGAGCTCGCGCGCGGACAGTAAATAGGCTCTTATCACCCTCATGCTTAATATATATACAGAACACATATTATTCATATAACATTTGTTATTCTCTCGGAATACTATGATATAATGCACACACCGATCGAGATACGAGCATAATTACGTAGACTTATACGAGTATAAGCACAATAGAGTCGATTGCAATATCTAGCAATCGACTCTATTGTGCCAAACCAGAGACGTATTATTTTTCCGATGCTGTTACAAATTCTTTACTAACTTAATGTTTTTTTACGACAGGTGTGGCAGTGGATATCCGGCTTAGGCGAAGGTCTCGAACGCTACGCAAGCGTATTCGCGGCTCGTGGTATCGACGGCTCGTTATTGCTCACCCTCAGTTCTAGCGACCTCAAAATGTTAGGACTTGGCGGTGATGACCGACGTCGTATGAAGCGACGCCTTAAGGAACTTCGTAGCGCCCACGAGAAACACCTCAAGGCGCTCAAGAAGGCTGAAAAGAAGGCCAAAAAGAAGTAGAAGATAGGAAAGAAAGATAACGCCGCGCGCACCAAAGATAGGGTCGGCGTAACGGTTCATTGCTCGGGTTATTTCGTATCAGTTTCAGTTTTGGACGAGGCTACTCTCTCTAGATACTGTCTAAATAAAAATTTGGGAAAATCAGTTAAAACGCATTTCCACGTTTATAAACACAGGATTGAGGCGAGTTATATTGCAATTTAGCGATACAATCATGTTATTGTAGCTCTATACGTAACAATTTGTGCTATACAAATAGTTGTATCGCAACGAACAACTTGTTGCAACGTATACTTTTTTATTATCACTTTTTGTGATATAGCGCATACAATATATGTCATTTACTAGTTATGTATCTACTTAGTAGTGGGTTGCCATACCTAAATTCTTCATTTCCGGGATATTTTTGGGATGATCTTGAAAAATAGGTGTCGAAAGTCAAAATTTCAATGTCATTATTGCGATTTTTTAAATGATTTTACGCCTAAACATGTATTATTAACATTATTAATATAATAGCCTAATAAAAGTAAACAAATTATAAAAAGTACACTTGATTTTTGTCATATTGTAATTTCTGAACACAGTAAAGACGTGTGAGACTTACCGTTTATGACCATTTGGGTTGATTCGACGATGATGTAACTGCCATTACGGGTTAACTGTGACCGTCGCCCACAATCATATTGATAAAAGAACACCACATTCACAGTTACTAATAAAAAAAATTATCAATTAGTATATAATATATGACATTGAACTTTCGACCGTAACTCCACAACATTGAGATTCCTACCAAGTTATATGACATTTGACCTTCAATTGTTGTCTTTTGTATTCGTGACCCTGTTAGGCTAAACCACGTTTGACTGATTAAATATCAACATTACTTAAGATTATCTGGAAGAGATTGCTATATAGTAATTCTCTTAAAACATTGTTTAAAAGTTTTATTTTATTCAAATTTTATACAACAATTAATACTAATTAATAGTCAAACAACCTTACACGGCACACTTTGTATACCAACATCTAGACAACGCACTGTGTATTTATGTGATTATTATGTTTATCAATGTTGGAAACATAAAAACGCGTCTTATTTTATACTTATCTAATCATAAATGTAATTGAAAAAGTTTATATTCAAATAATTACAATGAAAAAAAAAAACAACCAATGGTGATGTGCAATTATTGACTTACAGTCGCATAACTTTCTTTTACTGTCCATTCTAGTCTTTCATTTCTTATAAATAGCTTTGTTTTTCTTTATTTTTCTATCTATGTAAAATTTACAGCGAAGTTCTACGTAATTGTTAAACTTACAACCATTGTAGATTTATTTTAAATAAACGTCTTTGGTTAACATTTGAGCCAAAAAGACAGTCATATAGCAAGAAAAGCAGAACTTTAAATTAAATATTCTTGCCAAGTCTATATGAAAAAATCCAAGCAATGAACTTTTAGCACAAGAAAAAAATCTAGAGCTCTTAACACATAAAACTTAGGTATTATTTAATGTATAATCTATCGTGTTCTTACTTGTTTCTGTGTTAGTTGTATTGTAATTATACAACTGCGACGTAGTGATTACGTTGTAACTGACTTGTGTAAGTGACGGGCGAGTGTCGATAAGTAGAGGGAATGAAGGGGGGGTTACTCGTAGCTGATAAACATGGTGGTGATGTCCAAAATCCTTGAATTCTTTAACACAGAAATCTAAAACGTGGCTATTAAGTCAGTTTTTACGTCTGGTAATATATCTACCATACGTAACAGACTGTCTGACCAAATACTATAGACATTCTTTCTGTAAAAAAAGTGCAACTTTTAACAGTTCTCATATATCTCGAAGGAAACAAATGCGATCTAGCGGCTTCAGTCGATATCTAGAGGTTGAGGGTTTATCCAAGTCTGTAATTATTTGCTAGGGTTAATTATTATAATCATGAAGGGGGAATAAACAAATTTGAAAAAATAAAACCAAGAATAATATGATTTTTTAAAAATTCACAACTCCAGCCTTACGCGTCACCACTATATTTTGCATTCAATTTTATTATATTATTATGTAATAGGCGAGCAGCCAGCAGCTGATGTGCCTATTTTAAACCAGAGCTGTACATATTTACTCTTAATGTCTATGGTATTTGGTGACACACGTAGTCACGAAATTTGATTGTAGACCTCCCTAAAGATTTCTGACCGACAATGTGAACCGATAAGAGTGACTTTACTGTGCCAGTAATATAGTTTAGACTAGACGGTGACGTAATCAAATAAGATTCGTTACGTAAAAGGGTCAATAAACAACGGGATATGGATATTTGGAGGGTAGGAGTGTTATTTAGGATGAGGGTAGTCGACACTCGCAGTTCGAGAGAAAGCTGTGTCTGATAGCGTACAGAGTGCCATCTGACCCATAGCTTAGAATTTAGTGAGGTTAGTGCGTCTTCGAACGAAGAAACGAATACTTATTAATCGAAAACTAGATTTAAGGGAATATGAAACAGGACGAGTAGAACGCATTTATCTACACTGTTTTATCTTATAATCTTTTGCAGTATACAAGACAAACTTTACTGGCCAACTTTGAATTCATGGATTTATACAGCGTTCCTATTTTTTTAAACATTGTGTCAGTTTCAATTTCGCCGTGTATTGTGGACTGTGAAACACTGGCTCAATCTAGTCATAAGGTCAATCGTAAGCAGTTCGAAAGTCACTGAGTACTTTAAAAATATTTTTTCTTAGAAGTTTCCAAATATTTAAGAAAGTGTAGAATGTAAATTCTTAACTAAAATATTGTGTTAATTGCGACATTGTAACCCGTTAGTTTAATTTAGATGAATGTAATCGATATACAATGCAAAGTGTAATGAATGAATTACCAATCAGGATATTCGGATTTTTTGGCATTTATTTATAAAATGTATTGCACAAAATGTACTTAGCAAAATGGTGACTGACTACACGGTTAGGTCTCGCCAATTTAGTATTTTTTAAAGTATATAGAATAGTAGTAACATTCATAAAGCATGTGATCTCATTTCATGTAAGCATAAAAGATTATCTGTTTTGCCCATGTTACACTTTAGTAATCTACTTTCACTAATATTTAGGTATTCTTATCTTATGAAATGCAATCTTCGTAATTATTATGAATACATTCCAGTACACTTCTCTTTATATAGTTTGTTCTGTGTGAGGTTTTGATGACTTAGACGGGCTTTATAGTTTTCTTAGGCGACATGAATATGATTTGTGAGTGTTCTGTGTAACCACGTGTGTATGTGTAACTCTGTATTCGTAGCTGCCACACTGTACCGCGTCCTGTACATATGGTTTCCAATGCAACTGGCGACAGCGCGCGCTCGACATCATTCTGTGCGACTGAATGTACATTATACTATTTATTTTTAATTAAGAATTAACAATTAATCTAAGTAGGGAGTCCATTAACAATTGCCAAAATTGATCAGTACTTTTTATTGTTATTTTTTTATTTTAAATTTTTCTTTAAATTATTTAAATATTTATTTTGGGACCAAATTAATTTATTATGAACTTACACATTATTATTTATGTATTTAGGTGTGTTCAGGAGAAAGATTTTTTATTTATAATTAAATAAACAAACCAAAGTCTACATCACATTGTTTTTTACTGTATATTAAGTGTGAGCCGCCTCATGTATATCTATCTGTGAGATGATGGAAATATAATCTGCGGATATGACATGGGTTTTCTTACTGACAATATCATTGCATGTAAAATATTATTTTCAAGGTGTAACAAAAATAAAAACAAAGATGTCATTCTCATTCCGTCACTTTATTCTTATTTTTCTTATTTCGTTTTCTTTTTTTTGATTTATTAGTGGGAGGAAGGGAAATTTCTTCCTTTTCTTCACCATAACTGATAGTGACAAAGGCACCTGGTTTCCTTTTGAGTTCTGGTGATACTGTCTCTACTTCATCTTCATTTGAATCTTCACTGTGTTCCTCATTTTCATCTAGTTCCTCCTCAACATCATGATTACCTGACCCCTCCTCTTTCTTGATAAGATGATTCTGTCTGTTTAATGTCACACAAGTAATTCTACAAGAAGCATTACTTGAGCATATTTCAGTTAACTTTGAGTCATCTGTAGACCACACCTTTAGCTCCCCTGTACTTGAAGCAGAATATAACATGTTATTTTCATAGTGCAAGCATTTTACTCTTTGCTTGTGTGCCTTGAATGTTAAAGCCTTTGTATCAGAAATAGTTAAAGTTATGATGTTGCCATTGTCTAATCCAACAAATATCCTTTCATCAGATTCCCACTGTACTGATGTGGGTTTAGAATTGCATGTAATGTGTTTCTCTATTCCAGCTTTACTTATTGTCCACATATCAACGGTTTGTTGTGATACTAATGAGAATCTATCACCACCTGGTGAGAATTTTATCTCAGTTGGCATTGTAACACCTTTGCTGGAGAGATTGATTGTGAACGCTGGCCGACCTTTGATCAAATTCCATGTTCTTAATGTTTTGTCACCCCCAATGCTGAGTGCTAGTTTATCTGATGGGTGTACGGCTATAGCTGTTACTGGCTGCCCTGAAATTAAGCACAGTTTCAATCATTCAAACCACTTTAGTGTAACCTTAAATAACACCTTTGAAGCAACCTTTAATACTATATTTTATGGCAGACAGTCCACTGTTGTAGATAGTCTTCTATGGATATCCATGATACATGCCAACATTAGATCAGAATGACAAGTGAAGATTAAGCCATAGATTTGAAGAGATTGGGGAAGTAAGTATAGGGAATAGGTAGTATTGTTGTTCCCCCATCCTTAATGTAACAAGACCTTTTTTTGACATCCCAAGGGGTGACGGAATGGTGTGAAATGGATAGTAGAGGGGATGGGAGACCTCTTACACAAAAGTAAAAGATACAAAGTATAAACATCCCCCCCCCATCTAACCCCCTAGTAGAGGCTGTACAAAACAATCTAGCCCGTGTCTAACCCATTTGATGACTACCAAAATTTAAAAATTTTATGTGAACTAATTGGCATGCTCCACACTGAAAAATTATTAAACACTTCTCCGTTTTCAGCATCTGATCGGGATATGTGACTTACAAAATCAGTTTTGTAGAGGAAATTGTTAATAGGGTGGTGTGTAAGTGTCATAAGAGATCATCTGTTACCCCGATAGGCGTGAGCCGCACTTGGTGGTTAGTATTAAAACGCGCCGATACGCGTTTGCGGCATCAATTGGGTTAAAATCTACAGAGATAAATGTAAGGCAAAGAAAATGTTTATGCAGAGAAAATTCTACAGACCACTTCAAGGATACCAATAGTTGTATATTTACCTCCATGAGCCTTTTTCCAAATTTTCTCAATTTGCCAGTTTCCTGTTCTAGTAACAATAATAGTACCATCATCACTACCAGTTAGCAGATGAGTGCCACCATGTGTGAATGCTACAGCGTTTATTGTGCCATCGTGATTCATGAGAACAGTGTGTTCTTTACGGGTTTTTAAGTCTATAACAACTACTTTGTCGTCTGTGCCCCCTGAGGCTAAAAACTTTCCACCAACTGAAACGCATCGAACTGCGGCTGTATGCGAGTGAGTGGCAAAGGTTTGTTTTAACGTTGTAATCTGCAAACGATAGAAATTATTTTTATTTAATTTATAGTTTTGGAGACCTAATAAGTTTTAGTGAACAAGTGTAAGAAATAGTGGCATGGAAAAAAAAATTTTTTTAAACAAATGCATATTAAATGAACTTACTTCATTTTCAACGTCAAAATACACTGAATACCCAAGAAGGAATCCTTCATACGTTCCCACTACTAATTCATCCATTATTTTCTAAAACTCGCAATAAATTATAACCTCATTGGAGAAATGTTTTTAATGACATGTTCTATAATGTGTCCACTGTGCGTGGATAGTGCTGCGCTGTACACCATTTCTACTGCCTTCCAAAATCGCACGTTTTGGAACGCGGTTCTGAGTTCTCAAACTTGTGAAAATTTTCAATCATATCATTCTATCCTTTTGATCGAAAGTACTACAATGTAATGAATGATTCTTTACTGTTTTTATAAACTAATTTCATTTACCATAATTTGAAGCAAATATACTAGTATTAAATTATAATTTTAATAGCGCAATGAACGATTTTCAATTCTAATAATACATGAAATATTAAAAAAAAACATACGATAAACTGTTTTTAAACGTTCCAAAAAAATTGACAAACAGCAGACACTAGACAGCGTCAAGTAAAAGAATGAAGCTTCTAGCACCAAGTAGCATTTTTCTCTAAATTCTTTGATGGATAGATCTGTAATTAATAGTTAGTAGGACAAAAACTAGTATTTTATAATTGTTAGCACAAACATATTATCATTCTGGTGAGTATAAAGTGTCAAATGGCATTCTGAAGTGTTTTACGTTTGTCTCTATCGATCTCAGCGGTTGGCATTATTTGCTTTACTGTTTGTTTGTTTTCACGCAGGATTCCCAAAAGAGGACTTATTTAGACATCTACAAGATGGATTTGGCGGAGACGATGAAGAGTGTGTTAGCAAAGAGTACGGGAAGTTCCAGCGGCGCGGCCAGCACCTCGACGTCGGCCACTCCACACGCCGCCGAGGGATATGTTACCGAGAAACTGTACATGTTATTGCAGCTGTACCTGCAAAACAAAGGGTGGAGTCCCAGTATTGAATTGCTACAGTGTTTTAGTGATCTTAAGGAGTCCTCTATGCTTCCCAATGCCGCTTATTTACAGTAAGTTTTGACTGTAATAAAAGCCATAGCCAATTGAATTTCTCATTGATAACCATTCAATATATGTATTTCTTTTTTCTAGAATGATGGCTTCAAGAGTGGGCTTAGATACTCAAGGCAGATTAATATTCCGTGAAAATGGCAAAATTATTTTACCTTATGAACATTTTGCAAATGCTGTGATGTTGAAACACATGAATGGTCCACATGGATTACATTTGGGTTTAGAAGCGACAGTGAGAGCTGTGAGTATTGTGTTCAATTAGCTCCTTTTATATAAAGTTATATAGGTCATCCACCTTTTAAACCAGTAATACTTATAGTGGTTAATATTGACCCCTTGGTGTTGATTTGAACTTTAGTTTAATTATTTGAGTTTGAACAAAAATCATGTTTCAAGTTTTACTTTATTGTTTTTTTCTACCACCCGGGCTGTCGAAATTGTTTGTTTGTTAACTCATCACCAGTGGTCCCTGTTAGGTGCTGTGATTTTGCTACTTATTACAAAATGTATTATTATGGCTGTGATAGGCTAAGCTGCATATGCTGGTTTTTGTTACTTGTGCATCTGCTTAGCATAGTATCTGTAGTCAGTTCTTGAACTGGATCACCGAATCTGCACTTATCATGTTTTCTAGTAACTGGTTCCACTCATTAACTACACAGTTTAATATAAAATGTTTATTTATAAAATGAGGTGGAGACACTATGTCCAATTTCTTTTTATTTCCTCTTAGATAGTTGTTTTAATTTTCTTGTATTCTTAATTTTCCAAGCTTGGTACATCATATTGGTTGGTAAAGATCTTGAATGTTTCAATGAGGTCCCTCTCTTCCTCCTTTCCTTGAGTATAGATAATACATAATATAAGTATCTTATAATATGTATATAAGTATATATAGTCTGGATACTATAACCTGCCAAAGAAGTAGGCTCAGGGTTACACTTAAGGTGTTTCATGATGTGTCACCGTTGCATCTTTCGATTAATTTTGTTGGCTTTGGTAATATGATAATCCATTGTGAGTCTTGGAGGGGTATTATTGTCATCCTGTTGATAACTGTAATAATCTGCGGACAAGCACTATAGTTCCCAGAGAGTTGCTAGGTAGTGCTGAGTTGTACAGTAACATATCTTCTCCGAATGAGTTGTTTACATGGTCTATCTGATGACATGTACTCTGACCCATTGGTAATTAGGTATTTAGAAATAGGAATTAACATATTAAATGGAATTTTAGGATATATATTATATTACAATTTCCATTTATTACTTTAGGAATTAAGGTAATAAATCCTTTATTATGAAAAGAGTGGATTCTCCAACCCACTTGACTAGCTGGTGTTTGTAAGGCTATATGCACGAGGAGCAGTGAAAAATAATTATAACAATAATTTATTTTGCAAGAACATAGGTAACATATGTAATATGGCGTTACATTACAGATAGCTCCCGTTATGTTCTGCCCCATAACGAATAATTTACACAATTAAATATAATACTAATTAAATACTAATCAATAATCATACAATAATATTTTTTAGAATAATAATATTTACTAAAAATTGCTGAAAATCAAAAGATTAAGAATTAAGATTATTAATTATTATTCTTTCAAAAACTCATCACTGTTGTTGTAATAACATTTCTCAATCAGGAATTTGAAAATATTTTTTCCTAAAAAGGCGTGTTATAATAGTACAGTATTATTTGTATGTTGACATTTAAGGGTCTGAAATTTAAATGTAACTCTTTATTTGGTAGGTAGTAGAATCATACACTATAGGTCGAGAGCAGTTTGGCATGGAGAAAGAATTCATAGTAGAGGTTGTACAGAATTGTCCCAATCCCGCCTGCCGGTACTACAAGAATCAGTTGGAGATGACACAGAAATCAATACAGCAACATCTTTCCCAACAACCTACATACATTCCTGGTAAGTAATTTGACTGAATAATCACATGATAAATTTGAATTAGCTTCAGCAGAAATCCAAACATGTTCATTTTCTTATTTTAAAGTTTGTTTCAATTAACTAGTTTTTTACTGCAAAGTATTTCTACTTATTTATTTACTAGCGGTGCCAGCGACTTCGTTTACGTCAACTGTTGTGTGATTCCTGCCGGAACTCTATAAAGAATCTGGATAAAAAGTACCCTAAATTAATCCAGCACATACGTTAATGCCAAGTTTCATTAAAATCCATCCAGTAGCTTTTATGTAATTTACGTTATTATGTTTGCAATTTGTGTTTTTGTTATTTTATGTAGATTCAGACAGACAGACGGACAGCAATTCTAAAAATGGTTGTTTTGGGTTCTGTATCATGTGTAGAGTAAAAAAGAAATATATTTCATGTACAGACATGGCTCTGTTACACTTCATTGAACTTCACAATTAATTGTACAAATGCAGTTTTGCTTCAGAGAGACAATGCCTGCCGCATTAGTTTGATTTCTATTATTATAGTATTTCTATTATTAGTTCCATTTGATTTCTCTGATTTGTTTTTCGTCATTCATTATGCAAATTGTTATACATGTTTCGATTAACATTCTTCACTGACCCCCAGGAATTTTTTGCAGACCGCAGACCGGCACCTGTTCACAAACCACCAGTTGAATTCAAATATTTGTCTATTCATTAAGATTCAGGTGCGTCGAACCTGTCAGACAGCCAGGCGGTGGAGCGGCTGCTGCGAGGCACCGCACTCGCCCAGGACTACCAGATGCCGCTCGCGCCCCACCTCGCCGCTCTCAGTGAGTTGCTATGTAAAAATCAATACAGTTCTATTTTATAATTCTACATTTTTTGTCCTATTCGTAATGCAATTTATCTCTCAATGATATTTAGGAAATGTGAAAATTGCTATTTAAACTTTCTAACCAATAGTAGTATAATGCCACAATATCTAAGTGGCTTGAAAGTATCAATAAATAAACTGTTGACTGAGGTTTTTTCCACTGCTATGATATGAGATCCATCAAGAGAACTGTGAATAAAATCTGCAACCACAGGTGTCCATGGGCGGCGATGACCACTTACTTTCCAATTTTAGGTTATTCTCTTTATTTAAAAAAAAGGTCAATGCAAGAAATTGCAAGTCAAAACTAATAGACATATATTTCCTAAATTTTAAATGTAAACTATCTCAGGTAGCCAGAGAGAAGCAATACGTTAACGATCTATTATGTAGTACTTCTTGTATTAATAAATAGTTGATTAAATAAGACTTAAAGAACAATGGCCAAATTCCATACATGGATGGACCTGACCGTAACAGTCACGGTCGTCTATAAACAGCATGTGGTAATATAGACTCGTTTAAATATACATAATGAAATTCTGTTAGAATTGTTTAGCCAGAGAAAAAATATATACTTACTTAAATGAAAATATTTTTGATGTTAGGAATCCGTAAGTGAAACCTTAAAGTAGGCTATTTTGTTCTTAAAAACATTTAAGATAATAAACTAAGCATTTCTTATGTTCTAATTATTATTATAAAGTCACAGTAAACAATTTACTAGGTATAAATTAGAGATTACAATTTGTAAAGCGCCCAGCTGTGTGTAAATAACAACAATTTTCGTATAAGAAATCATTCATTTCATATTTGAAGTCATATTTGATCAATTTGACATTCTAGCGAATGCCAACACAAAAATAAAAATAGATAGATTTCTTATTTGACACACACAAGTGATCGCGTAACATGAATATTTCTTATTCTAAAAGTCATTAAAACATATTATATATCAGTAAACAAAAAAATAACATTTAAAACAAGGCGATAAAACTGCGCGGTCCCATGTGGTGTCGAAAGGGTATCCGTCTCAGCATAAGCTGTATACAGCGCCGATTTGCAAAAATATGCGTTCCATTTCGCCAATTTTAAATGTACTACCATTTTGTCTAATTAATTGTTTTAACATTGGTTAACAATTATTATAGAAAGAAATGTGGATAATAGAACATGAAATATACTAAAAATATTTTAGTATACAGATATAATTTAAAAATCCATTTTCAATTTGCTAATATCACCGATATTTCTGAAATAAGCTTGGAATGTAACGCATGCGTTCAAAACTAGCCAACTAAAGCTAAGAACGCATCATTTTTGCAGTTAAACAAAATCAATTACATTTTTTTTTGGCTTTTAATTGCTATTGTGATGATACCATTTAAGAGAATGAAAATTATCCTTTTTTAAGGTGTATGCCATTTATAGACGTTCTCAGGTCCAATCTGGCCATTGTCTTTTAGTAATACTCTTTTCAAAAATATCTATTAGTAGAAATTATTTATTTATTGTTACTGTTACTTGTAATTTAAGAATTCCATGTAAATACCATGTAACAGCTAAGACGCTGAAATAATCTGAAACTAGATAAAACACTGTCCAATACAGAAACGGACCAAATATACTCAAGTAGCAAAGTTGTGGACATATGCAATAAGTTACCACAAGAAATCATTGAATCGCCAACTATAAACAATTTCAAGAACAGACTCGGCAAATGACTCCCAGGAGACAAGATATGGCTGCACTTGTAACACCAGCTAGCACATGATATAGGCATACCAGCAGTAATACTGCTCGCCTATTACACAATAATAATAATAAAATCTAACCTTTATTTAAAAAATCATATTCTAGCTGGCCTTACTGGGGAAAAGGCAGATCGGCGCACGCAGGATAAATTATCTCAACACCAACAAATGTTGCTCCAACATCAGAACAGAACTCTGGGCCACCAGTCGTCGATGGACAAGTATGGTCTGTCACAGCAGAGATCTGCGAGCTCCTCACAGTCAAGTCTTGACACCAAATCCAAACATCACTACAACGATGAGCATAAACTTACTGATTTCCTCAGGTCAGATAATATTTTATTACTTTTGATATTGATGTTTATAAATACATCAATATCCATAGATATGGACATTCTACTGTATAATATAATCTATTGAGGCTATATTGTCTATACTGTATTCACTAAACGACGGTATGGCTGACACATCCATAGAAGGTAACTTATATCGTTGTCGTTAAGTTTACGTAAGAAATACGGATTAATTTTGATTAACGGCTATCATATCAAAATAAATGAATACTACTAAACGTTATAAAAGGTCATTGCACAATAAGTTAATATAATGTTCCCTTTATTTACGCAATTATTATAAACAATTATAAAAATAAATTGTTATTTGACATTACCTGCAAAATTACATGCTAGAGTCGTACGAACTAGAGATCGTGCAAAAAGAAAACAATCGATCAAAACTCGAAGTAATAACATAAATCGAAATTAAATGAGTTATAAAACAATTGCCTTATTAGTTTATAAATAAACATTTTGACTTTATTTACAACAGTAACACTGATGATAGCTTGTTTGTGCGTATCCAAGCTATTGTCATTTGTTTTGTGTTAGTTCCATTTCTAAAATTATATTTTTCTATAAGGTTATAAACCGGTATTTATTATTTCATTAAATTAATAAAAAAGGCAAATTTTTTACTTAGCTAGGAATTTTAGTTCTAAAGCCATCCAATACTTTGATGTAATTTATGTGTCCGTCAGTGTAAATATTTTTTGTTATTTACTTCCCCAAATACACTAATAGTACAACTCCACACGTTTTCTTTACATCATTTTTATACAGTTAAATCGATTCAAAACATTATTATAAAATCGATTATAATTAGTTATAGAAAAGATTCGATAATCGAATAAGGAACTTTCGACCAATGTCGTGTTAAGTAGACGTTTGACATAGAATGTGTCGTGCACCACCGTCGCGAAGTGAATACAGTATACATTTAGACATAATAACCAAATAAATAATAATAAAACATACTAATTAATATAAAATTGTTAAGAATGGTTCTGTGGACTGGAACTTGGTATAAAGGGGTTCCAAACTTTCTGGCATAGTCCCAAGCTGCAATTTTGATTTCTTTCAAAACTGCGTCGAACGATGTCACTCACAGCGGACCTACCTATATACCTACATCGATACGGGATGCATGTACAAACAAAAAATGTTATGTAATGTTATGTCCTAAAGCGTCACGTTATTGAGATATTACAATTGAAAGATCGCTATATAATCGTAAGATCTTGGCAAATCTTACCTCAGAGTATAAACAAAATGTACAAATCGTGTACTTCTACTAATTAAATTGTTATCAAATACTTTTATACCTGTTTGTAAAAATAAAACAAATATTTAGAAGCTTTACTTATTATCTCAAGGAATGATGAAAAATCAGACATACATGAACAAACAAACATACGACCAGTATAGTATAGTATAATTAGTACTCCATTGAAATATTGTTTTCACATGTCCATAAATCGACATATATATACCTACATATTATTATTAATTAATAATTCATACGGGCAGTAGTAAACCTTTTTGGTAGTAATTGTCTCAGTAAAATGTAGCTAGTAAGATAATTTGATCGGTTATGCTTATGTATTTATTTAATTAGTGGAACCACGTGATTTGTACATTTTGTTTGCTAAGATTTGTTAAGGCCATACAGTTATGTAGGGATCTCTCAATCGTAATCGGTGACGTGACGCTTTGGCACATAATATTACATAACATTTTTTGTTTGTACATGCATCGAGATACGTAGGTGCCATCGTGCGACGCAGCATTGAAAAATAGTCAGAATTGCGACTCGGGACCCCTTTTTATAATCATCATTGCATTGTCAGCTTTTTATTTATTTATCCCATTACAGCCTCCTTTCTGTTGCGCCTTTTGCCTCCGTTCTGTGCTAGTTGCACCCAAGTCTTGTTTGTGACTCTGTTTATGTCACAGCCTGCTCGACCACCTACGCTTTTTTCTGTATCAAATACAATGCAACAGTTAAATGCAATTAAATCCACGCGAATGAAGCCGCGTGAAACTGCTAGTAGTAAAATATAATTTAGAATGACAAGAAAGTAAATAAATGTTTTCCTTGTCACAACAGCACAATTGCGTATGTACAGTAAAATTAACATTAAATAAAATCGCGACAACAAAATGGAAGTGGCTCCGCGAACGCTGCACTTCATCCTCACCACTGATATTTTGCTAGTACCTATATATTCATGCTATATGCTCACGGACCGCCAAAGAAGTAGGCAACCCTACCTCAGAATAAAAATATAGTCAATTAACAAATTAAAACTAGTCAATTAAAACAAATTAGTGCTATTAAAAGTAAACTGAAAAAATACAGAAAAATAAAAGAGAGTGCTATCCTTATAATTTATAATAACAAACATGTTAGAGCTGCGTAAAAAGTTACTCATTGACAAATTTTAATTAAATATATTCATTATTCTCTAAAATACGTGTAATTAGATAAATAAACTCCAAGGTATTTAAAAAAAAATGGAGCACTTATGAATGTATTCCTCCTTTTGCTTTATCAACAAATACATGACATTGTTCTTTCTATATGTATCTACAGAGCAAATCTAGAGAGCCTGGAGTCCTTGTCAAGCGGGGGCTCCAGCGGTGATCGTACCGGAGATCGTGTCGGCGATCGTGTCGGCGATCGTATCGGGGATCGTATCGGGGATCGTACCGGCGATCGTTCCGGCGTGTCATCGACGTCGGGCGGCGGCCAGGAGCGAGTGGTGCGCGCGTTTAGTGAGCTCGCGCGCAACCTGCAGCGCATGCGCCCTTGCGTACGCCCCGCTATGTGCAAGCCGTACGGGAAACAGAGCGAGCAGTTGCAGAAGAGTGAGTGTTTGTTTATATGTACATAGCAAATCTAAAGAGTTTGGAGTGCCCGTCAAACGGTGGTACGAGCGGCGATTGTTCCGGCGGCGGCTCCGGCGGTGCTGAAGAGTGAGTACTAGTACTGATTATATGTACAGAGCAAACCTGGAGAGCCTAGAGTGGTGCTGGAACTTTTTCTTCATCCAAGATGAGAATATCCAAAGATCCAAATTACACGGAGGCTCGTTAAAGTGTGACAACGCTGCGCGTCGCAACATGTTCGCCTCTCGCACGAGCCAGGCTCGAGCAAGCGCGCGCATGCATTGCGGGTATGCGCTAGGAGACGCTCGATGTCCGCGCGGCTGCTCTCAGTCTGCGCTGAATCCTAAACTCATAGCTTTTTATTTTGTTTTATCATTATTTTTTTGTTCTCTTTAATTTTCTATATATTTTATTGCCCCCTCCTAGGTGGAGGCATGGATTAATTAATTAATATTACTCCGTTCGTCGTGCCGGTCGTTCTCTTTTGTTTTTCGTGTTATTTCAATAAAAAGTTGTATTCTATGTTCCAGTTTTGCTGGACACCATCCAACTGGTGCAGTCCCTGCGGAGCTACCTGCCGCCCCCGCACATACAGGTCACGTCGTGGAAGAATGACGACAAGCTGCGGTACGTACATTGGACAATATCATGTTACTTGTAACTGTCAACATACACGAGACGCACTAGACTGATTTTTGTTTTGTGAAATTGATGAGATTGACTTTAATCTATCCAAATGCTTGTTGGTTTTGAAGCGGGTGTCAGGTATAAACAAACCTCATGGAAAGTCATTCTTGTTGCCAATGCTTTAAACGTTACCGTTAGAACGCGTAATTTGCTAAACACGTGAGCGAAGCTATATGAACATTTATTTAGTTTAAGCAGAAAGTTCAACAAATCGTAATTCATAATAATAACATGTTAACGAAGTGTCAAAAGGACCGTCATGAATGTGAGGTGGAATTCACCCCCATCGTGACATCATGTGAGATGGAAGTAATTTCCCCCTAGTAAGGGAGGGGGCTGTCAGTGCGAAACTTGGATTGTCACAGTATTTTGGAACACTTGTGAATGGACACTTGAAGATCTTTGGATTCGCTAGGATTAGTTTTGAAACGACATCGCGTGAAAATATGTGATTATCGTACGTCTTTCTTGTCCACCGATTCTATTTAAAATGTCATATGGTTATCGTTTGTTTTGACATGTCCTGTAACTTGTGTGATCATTGAATGCAATAAACATATATCGCAAATGTAAAAATTCTCCCGACGAATAAATCGGCGATAGCACACCCTATACGAGTACACAACACTGGAATCAATTACCGAATAGAACTTCATAGTCAAAAAATCCTCGCCAATAGTTACCAATTGACACAAACCAGGATTGTGCGTGCAGCGGTTGAAATTAAGAAATAAATCCCGATAGCAGCCGTCACCGGCGTGCCACTCTGTACCTATTTTGTGGTTTTAGGAAAAAAAAATCTATAAAAGATCGAGCTTGATAAGCCCTATCCAACATTTATATAATATTGGTGTAAATTTATTCTTTGGATTTATTGAAAAGACGCTAAACGAATTTAGCTCATCAACGAACTTAAGAGATGGTCTGCATTTCAGTTAAGTTCGTAAATGAGCTAAATTTTTTGGACTGTAATTTTTCTTAGCCTAGAATTGTGTCCCACTGTTATAAAGCCTCCCATCCTACACCAAACTATCCTGTTAAGTGTTCTACTACTTCAGGTTTTGTTGTATTTAGTTAGGTCGTTCCATCCTTCTCGGTCCGCTTCTACATCCTTGTCCATTCTATGTTATGCTAATATTTGTCACATTATCTGAGAAAAGGGAGGTCTCTTTAAAGGTTATAAGGTCATTGTCCATAAAGTTATTGTCGGTTTTAATTACTCAGATGTTGAGACTAGGGATATCTTAAAAAATAAAAAATTGTACTTTAAATATTAGACTTCAGAGCAATGTTTCTACAATATTTAAACAGAATCTTGAAACAATGAAATCTTAGGTTAGAAAATGTAAACCAAAGTCAATAGCGACAATGAATGTTCGTTTGCACAAGGAGAGTTAGAGTGCGGCCTGGAATATTATATACGATTCTCTTACGCGACCTAACCACATACAATTCTCGCCTACAACTGTTCACATGATGATAAAAACTCGACGATAACAGTGATTAGATGATGATAACAATTGTTTATACTAGCCTCTGACCAATGTTCGAGAAACTCCTCGTGTAAATGAGCCGTACGATACCTTTGCTCCTGAAATAACGTTATTGTGCACGAGAGACACAATGGCGTTAAACTCCACGCCTGACAAACAGGTCTGCAAGCTCACTCTTTTGGCGGTGGTGTAGTTCCTCAGAGCTTGTGATAGCGGCTTTATTAACCCTTTATTGCTTTTTACAACACCCGCGGCAAGAGATGGGGCGGTGCTGCTTTAGAGCCAGCTGCTGATACCTCATGGTCAGATAACATGACATTTTATTAAATTTATATTGTAGTTCAAACAACATGGAGGAATTGGAGAGCCGTAAGATTGTGAGCGGCAACTAGCCGGAGGCCCGCGCCGCGGACGGCTGAACCAACACGCTCCTTACCGTCACCATTACTGTCACACGAAGCCACCACCCACGTTAACTCTACGGTTTGAATTCTTCTTCTTTTTTTCTTGTACAGATTATGTGTATTTCCTGTTTGTAAAACTTATCCATGACAATAATGGGAAATTTTCCTTTTTCAAGATATATGGTATTTGACTCTTTTTAAATAATTATTTGGTAAAACAAGCGGTCAAACAAACGCTTTGGTAAAACAATTTCAATTATTGTACTAAATGTAAAACCAACTACGTTATCCACAATTGACTATTGGCAGGAATATGAAACGTCCAAAAGATAAGTAATTGAAAAAATAATCAAATACAGTATGAACCAAAAATATTGTTAGCACAATAATAATTGTACATTACACATTGCAATCTGTAATGTATACCCAGTAAATTGTTTACCGGCTGTATAATGATAGTTACGACATAATAAATACTTAGGTTATAGTCTTAAAATGTTTTAAAGAATAAAATAGTGTACGGGCCTTTTGAACAAAATACAGGAATCACTCTTGAGACTTATATTGAACTACTTACAGAGTACTTTTCCTTTCTGATTTATGTTATTGTTTGCGATTACAACTATTACTACCGTTCGCGCCGAAATCGCCCCAACTTATATTACAAACGTAGGTTGTGCAATTAGCGACGTTATAGCCGAGAGTTTTGACCATCAAGTATATTTAAACCAAAAATAATATTATCATATGCTGTTTATAGACATGACCGTTGACCGTCAGGTCCAACCATATACGGAAATCGGCCATTGTGGATCGGCCATTGGCCATAAGTCTATATCAGGAGGATATAGACTTATAGCGAATGTGTCTATGGTATTGATATATGTTTAATGGTTTATTCAACAACTAGAGAAGAAAACGTATGTAGTGAAAAACATTATTCAAAATTGACTAGAGAGTCAGCTAGTTATGACCTTAATATTAGAGGTGGGAAGCAGTTGTTGCGTGTCACCGGTGGTAACGGTGCAACCGAACAACGACAATTGTTCTATACTGCGCTCCTTCTCTTATGTCCGTCAATAATTTCTGTTTTAGTTTTCACCGATTAGTTAATTATTATTAATTAATCAATTACATACATTAGTTTATGAAATAATTTTCTAAAATTAGTCAAATACCCTATTGTTAAAACTTTACCAATTATTTTGCATAAGAACAATTTAAAAGTATATAGGTAAATGATGGCCGCTGTGTACTCGAAACTGCTAGTTGGTTACTTTACAGGAGTATTCTTGGTTTGTTCGCGTATGGACAGATCCTCAACAAGAGATGGAGCAAGTCGGGTAATTTTAGTGGTCATTGAATTCCTTATAGGTTAGTGAATAATTAATATGTGCATTAAAATAACGTATTCTAAACCTAACCAGATTTATTTTCTTTCTTTTTGAGAATCTCTTTATGTGAACGAACTATTTTTCATTTACGACAGATACCATTCGTCTCTGTAATAAACGAAATATTTGCAGATTTCTGCAACAATTAATAAGTAACATCTCTACAGTTTTGATACTTGCGGTCTTCGAAATTTTGGTATCATTTATGAAAGCAGTTATTGTACATTTTGTGCAATAAATATGAGTACATTATTTTAAACTACAGGTTGTCGAACTAATTTTATATTACAAAATTTCGTGAAAATGACAATGAACAAAATGAAAATGGCGGCGCGTTTGTTATTGTGTACTAGCATTAGTCATGTGGGCAGCGATGCTTCCACTAATAAAGTGCCCTTTAAGCGTTTGTATAATTTGTCAAATTGTTTCAGTTTTGAAATATTTTTCGTCATGTAGTGAAAAACGTTCCAAAACGTGGTAAATTCGCGCTCGATAATCTTAATTCATGCCGCGTCTCTTTCATATTACGAAGATAAAAAAGATACACCGAAATTAGATTAACAAACATTAATTTTCACATAAACTTTCAAACATATTTGTCCAACGTCGTTAATCGTTAATTAACACTTAGTTTTTCAAACACGTCAAACAAAGTGGCACACTATCAAATTGTTTATCCCACACGTATATTGATTGTTAAAATTTGACAAATTATATGAACTTTACAGGGCCCTTTACATTTATAAAATATTAAGCGTTGCGTGTAATGTCACTATTGTATCCATTTTACAGCACAAATTTGGTTGAATGTAGGGTAGTTATATTTTACTGTTTGCTCTCTTTACGTTGGTTATTGCTATTATTGCTATAGTCTTGTTGTTTATTTAGTATTGTATGCTTACACAGCACGAGTTGTTTTCAATTTGTCTCTGCCTTTTTTAGTTTACTTGTAATTTCATTATTTTCTGTTAATTGTTCATACAAAACCCTGTTACGTAACGTTGCTTCTAATGTTATAGCCTTTCGTAGATTTAGTATTATAATGTTTTTATTTTCTGCGGGTTTAGTGTAAGTTTTTCTTGTTCCTGAACGTTGCTATAGTGTGTGCGCTGGTTTTTTCTGTATAAGTAATGTCTCTAGCGGACATATTGAGACTAAACATCTTCTAACATGGTATCATCTCTGACGCTATCGTGAACAGATAATGAGGAGAATTAGACTTGGCCGCGGCGCGTTAGTTTGAGACAACGACAGTCACATCTTATCTTCGTCTGTATTCATTACACAACAAAATTCAGCGAGTCGTATATATATATATGTATATACTTCATGGATTTTTTTTTACACAATATTTGACAGCGCTCGCATTGTTTGTCACCAAACGTACAAAACGTACAGCGCTCCTAGGACTACTGTTAATTTTGTGTCTCTTACTAATTATGGTAATTTTAGTGATAGTTCTGTTGTTGTCTCATCGTCTGTGAACGCGATTTCTGACAAATTCACACGAAACAATTCGGGAACGTGAAAAACTTGACACTAGGGCTTCCGTTCAATTCTGCAATTGGTCTCGTGCTAAGTTTTCTCTCGGTTCGTTATCGTAAGTGCATTATTTACACTGTGATAGGGGTGTAATCAGTTAGGGCCCGAGCGAAGTCTTGACATGAATGTTACAGAAAAATTATTACTTTTGTCTGCATTTATAAATTGACAATACATCGGGAAGTTAAGATTGAAGTTTACTGATTAGGTATTTCTGGTATTATAATGTAACGTTTTAGTTTAAAACGATTCGAGTTCCGTTTTAAACTGTAAATAATTTTTAAGCCAATGATTTTGGTATTTTAATAAATATCGCCATGTCTTGTCTTGTGAGTGATAGGAAGGTTAGTATCTATTGAAGACTGCAATTTTTCACGTCGTCTTAGCTAGTGTCGCCTGTGTAAAATTAGGTTTGGTAAGTTGTGTGGGGTACTGCACCTTGAGAAATGCGGACACACCACGTTTCCTTTGAGATAGACACTGTGTATCAACGAACATGGTTATATGTCGCGTAAATACGGGACAAAAAGTTGTCTATACAGTCGAATACAATGTGATTTGTTCCGCGGCGGATTTTGTCTTATTTTAAAATCGGGACTACTTTTGTAATCCTTTGACGTTTATGGTTACCATAGACATAATTTAAGACTTATTACACTCGTACATTTTGCACGAAAAATGCGAGTGTATTCGCATTCTACAGGTAAAATATTACGTTTATTTGGTACTATTTTATTTGTTATATAATTCTTCAAATAATCCGAAAAAGTACAGAAAATAATGTTTTATTCGTGTATAAAAATAATGTGTCGTGGTCGTGTCGGCGTCGTCTCGGTGTGCAGTACGCTAAGAATAGTATTAAACTAATGCTAACGAAAGTTGCTATTTACTTCCAAAATATCACATATGTGAAATAATGAACTACATAAATTTGCTAGTGCAATAATTAGGCAAAGCCTACATTAAATTAAAAATTTTATATCTTAGTACTGTAATTCTAAATTAGATGAGAAATAATCTTAAATATCATTTGAAAGGTATGTGTAAGGTTGTATTGTATTTCTGGTACACGTTGTGGTCTCTTCAGAATGTTTACATCACATTTGACTATTGTCAAATATTTGTTAATTTATAGCAGCTGTGTATCGTTTAGTGCATCGCACTGTACCTTGAATGTGTAATGAGTGGAGCCGCGGGAGTAAAGCAACCACCACCCACCACCCCCCACCCCCCACCCGGCGTCACGAGACGGAATGAGAAGTTCTCGAGGTTGTTGCTACTTTTAGATTTTTTGTATGGAGTCCAGTATGATTTTTACGACAGTTTTCGTCCTCTCGTGTCGTTAGTCCAGTATATTTCGTTCGCACAAACAACTCCTCGCTATACTTAAACATTACGTTATCCAAATATATAACGAGGCTATTTATTACGTTTTCATCAACATTACACCTAGTATTAAGTTCACGTAGAGCCACCAATAATTACTAACACTCGAAAAAGTATTATAAAATTTCTGAAGGAATCTCTTTCTCTGTATTAGACATAAGTGTTCTAGTCAAAAATGGACTTTGTTAACATTTCTATGTTTGCTGAAACTTTATTGAAATAGAAAAGAATTGGTTTGTATTCGTGCGATATTATAAAATATAGCATCACATATTTTTCGGCGATTTATCGGAGAATCCTCTATATGTAGTTTGAGCACTTTTTTATATATTACATTATTATAATAGTAACACATTCTATATTATTTTACTTTCTAATAGTATTTTTGCTTGTTTATTGTTTCAAGCATTGCACCATTATTATTATTGGCATCTGTTTTCTGTGATAAGCTGATCGGTGATTATTTAATCAAAATGTAATTTTGGCGTATTTGCAATGTTCACTGTTTCCTCATTGTTCATAATTTATTTGTAATTAAAAACTGACATTCAATTAATGGCCTTGCCACGTAATTTATTGTTTGCCCAAATTATTATTTAAAAAAGTTGTAACATAGTGAATCGAAGAATCAATGCTTAGAAATAAATGAAATAATAATTTGAATTTTGTTTTTATTATTGCCTACATTTTCTGAGCAAAATAAATTATTAGTAGGCAAGTCATACAGTGTCTGCACATTTATTGAAATAATCGTTTCATTATACTTTGCGTGGTATAAAGTCCAAAACAACTTTTTGGAATTTTGTTCCCGAATCAGCGGAACCACACTACAAATTAAAACTTGATATAGTTTCTATCCTTTTAGTTTCCGTGAGTATATTCACGTCGCACGCGCGTGGTGTCCTCTCGTAGAAACTACTGGATAGATTGTGTTCAGTCTGTGCTATCCCAAATTATTACTGTTCGTGTGCACACATGATCCCGAACCGTTGCAAATTCCCATGCGAATGCCGTCATGGGGAAAATCACGAAATCATGGGATTTTATACTTTTTCATTGCTTTTATACAATAGGATTGAAATAAAACTAATTTTATATTTAAAATTTTCTTTCATTTTAGCGACACGAAGACGAGAGACAATTACATTTTTTGTTAAAACATCAGTCGTTATTTCGAATAAAAGACACGAATATGACGATTGAATTCCTTAACAGCATAATTACAAGATATTTGGAATAGAAAAAGTACAAAAAATATTAAAATACATTACCTATTACATCTACAACACATGATCAATTATTTATGGATTACAGATAAACAAAATACATACAACTACTCGGGTATCTATCACTTAAAGAGCACTAAGCTGCGAATATGTTGAAGAGAGTACAGCATGCGTCAGTAAGTAGTCAATAAGTGTTGATTTACTATATACAATGAAATTTGTACATTACGGAGGGGTTTATGAAAAGAAGTAGAGTATAAAGTCTTTCAATGTTATATAAGATATTATGACAACACTAATTATATACGTACTATAATATAAGTATAATAATGGCAGTATTCTACTAAAGCTCACTGCATAAAATTTTGACATTGATCCGGCTCGAAGGACCGATTAGTGATCGCTTTCATTTTAAAAATTTAAAAAGTCGCATTTAAATTGTGGTAAATTTTAATTGATTTGGTTTTCGTGAGACGATAAATTAAAATGAATTAACGCTCAAAATATTGTAACTATATTTCAATGAAAGTACCCATAAGATTTCAGGCTCCGGAAAGGTTTGAACACGGCCCGTTCAAGCCTGAAATCATTTTCAGTTCATTGACAAATTTGTATGAAAAATTTAATAATGATTAATAAAAATATTTTTTTTTGCAAGAGATTTGTCACATTTTCGTGTCAAATTAACTCTGAATCATGAGCAGCATCCGTGGTGTTCTAGCTTCGAGAAACACTGTATATAATTAACTGGATGTATACATATACATATGTAATAGCTTTTATATTTAGTGTATACTTACTGTTACTTCTTATGGGTTTATATTTTTTACCTTCTTTAAAGTAATAATGCTGAAATTAAATCGTTGCAATAAAGGACGATTTTTGTATACAAAACAATGAAACTCGCGACTTAATTACAAACAGTATAAATTATACAATATGTAAACATAAATAAAGGCATCAGTAAATGTACATATATTAGTAAATGTACATATATTAGTAAATGTACATATATTAGTAAATGTACATATATTTTCTTAAATAGTTAATATATTAAAATTCATCTAGTTTAATAGGATTGCTTTTGTCTTTACATCATAGCTGTGATAAGGCGGCTATATAGGTAACCTCTTAAAGGGCTTTCAGTAATTTTAGTTTCTGTGCTTTTGGAAACGATTATTTACACCTTTTAAAAGCTCAGGTCCACTGTACCATAATGACCAATTCACTAAATCGTCCAGTCCCAAAACTACTAGTAGCAAATAGATACTTATGCAGTGCCCTAAAGTCACTCAGGTTCATAAAATAATGATTAGTATCAAAAAGGCCAATCCTGAAAAATCTGGATTTAGTTTACAACAAAATATCATTATTTGTCACACTGGTGGTCGTCGCTGGACACACTAGTACTTTTAGACATTTTGAAACTGGACGATTTAGTGAATTGGTCATTATGGTATAGTGGACATTCTTACACATTGGACCTTATGAACCTGAGTTTAAAGACTGTAGCCGCACTTTATACACAGACGTATTTAAGTAACTTATATATTAAGAAATTATTCTATATTTAGATAAAATATATTTTAGAATCATAAGTACAGGTATTTCTTTTTAAATTATAATTAATTAATTATATAAATTCATAATCACATTGTGTATCACGATTACCAAATTATGAAGCTTTCTCATTGTGTATTTCTTACAGCAATGTAATTAATATACAGAATGTGTCCGAACTTTTCTTAGAGCGTTCACGATGCTGAACATGAAAGTTCCACCGATATGAAAACTTTACGTATCCTTTTTCTAAAACATTTCTTTGTATTTTTATTACATTTTCACAGAAAATTCTAAACGCAAACATAAAAAAATACGTAATTATTAAGTGTCAATTAACCCGGAATCTTTCAGCTGACACAATTCTGAACAAACTTTCACGTATATTATGTTCATGAAAGAGATAAATTAACTGTGATTGTAATAGCAACGCGACTGCGTGCGCGCCGCGCCGTCGAGACCGTCAAACAGTTTGTGAGGCGAAGGTTTAGATTCCAGCGTCGTCTCACAACATTGTATATGCGGTTGGAGTCATTTGGCCGCGCACTGAATAAGATGGTAATCAGCGACAAAGATGTTTGTAATTGTATCAAGTTCCATTTGCCAATACTATATATAAAGCGGCACGTCGTCGGGTGGTCATGTTGTATGAGTTCTACGACTAACTCCTTTGACAGTCTCAAGGCCTCAATTAGCACCTAATTTAAAAAGTTTTGTTTAAAAATAATTTGACTCGGGTGATTTTTAGAAGAATTTGACGCATGTTACAATACTTAGATGCTTTATGTGTATTTTCTCAAGTTCTCAAAATGACGGAGTTATTTTAAAAGCAACTTATTAAATAAAATTAATTGAAACGGGTAAATAAAAATGTTTTTTCGTTAAAATAGTAACAACCACCGGGGTTCGGTCACAAAACTAGCGAAAATCACTCCTTGACAATTCAGATATGATGCATCGTTAATTGCATGCATTTGGATCTTCAAAAAGAAATAATCGCAAGGTTTGTAACGTAGCTTAGATTTTAATCTTCCTAATTATTACCTCAAATTCATTACAAAAAGAACTGAAATATGTGTTCTGAATGATATAGTTCTTTCTCATCTCACGAAGGCGGGTTACGTTTAGCGGTGGTTGTGCTTGTACATGTACATTGTGTCAGTGTGCGTGAACTTGAGAACGCTCAGTTGGGTTCCCGACGGCGCGGCGCACACTAAAGCAATGTACATGTACAAGCACAACCACCGCTAAACGTAACCCGCCTTCGTGAGATGAAAGAACTATATCAATGGATTAATTACCCAAGTCAAATGATTTTATAGTGGGACTGTCTAAAGACGCGTTCACGTGTGAGGATCGATAGCAGTCGGCGTGAACACATATACGGAGTCGTCCAGCCAATAGTAGGCCTGCGCGAAGTCGCCCTCGCAGAGGTACGGCGCGCGCGACCACGAGCGCAGCTCAAACCCGCACTCCCGCATGAAACTAACGAAGGATGCTACTTGCTCCTCGAACGTGCCACCCTGTATGGGCAGACGTTCTTCAGGTTTGTGGTCTGGGGTCACTAGAAAAGTAAAAAAGGTTTGTGTCCTGAATATAGACATACATAGGACACGGCTATTGATACTTCAATTTGACAACCATCAAATGGAGGGAAAAACGAATTTGACTCCATTAGGGATTTAGTCGATTCTATTGGCTCCACACGGACCGTGACATATAATTACAAACTGTACTGTAAATAAAAGCAAAAAGAAAACATCCAAAAAAGGATTAAAATATTTTTTTTGTTAAACAAGGAGACAATAATAAATAAAAAAATCAATATCCGTAAAAAAAAATACATTTTAAAATTATCTCCCGCCATTAGACGGTTACATTGTTACGTAAAGTACGTCAGCTTTAGTATTTTACATCGTAGTACTTGTAAAATTCCACAGATGGCGTTAATTTATTATCTAAGAATACATTTTGGTAAAAGTGTATGAAAGACCATATTGAATTTATGGTCCTGAATGTAAGTTTCCAGTGTTCTATAGAAAGAAGGCAGCAGACCAGCACATTCCACCTGGTGGTAAGTGGATACTGTCACCCATTGACACCTGCGGTATATGCCAACATCAGTCCAGAATGACAAACGTTGGCACGCCCCCAGATGCGCTGCCTACTTTTGAAGATTTAGGAATAGATTTGGAAAAGAGTTGGGAAAATGACGCGGGACAGAAGAGGATGAGACAGAATAGGATGCTCTGGCATATCTCACTCACTACCGAAACACGTACGGGATGTTTTTTAAGCGTGACATTTTGCGAATGGGAAGTTCTGCGACAAAAGGTATCAGCTTGTGATCATTTTCCTCACCTTCGACGTAAGGCTTGTAAGGCAGCACTAAGGCCAATAGCAGGACTCCGCCGGGCGCAATGGAAGCTCTCGCTTGCTTCAGCATGGTCGTGGGCCTACCGCAGCGGTCGAGCAGGTTCATCATACACACGCACTCGAACTGCTCGCCACGCCACCACTCCTCAGTGTCCAGCAAACTGGAAAGTAAAGCATTTCCTACTGTATTTGGGGAAGGAAATGATCCACTGCACAGCCAATTAGGATTTATAATCTCTAAATTTATGGATGGTTTGAATTTATTTTGTGAGAGCCCAGATTTAGTCGTATCACGTTCGTCACTTCCCAGTGCACTATCAATAAGCTTGGTTTGTTTCGGTTTCGCGTATCTGCCACACTCTAAAGTTTCAAATCGGCAATGTTTCTTAGGTTCCACAAAAAAATGCAATGGAGTAATCAATTTTATTTAACCGTAACCACTGCTGTACATGGGCTTCTTCATGAACATCGCCTTGTGCATGAGGGATGAATGGCTGTAAAAGACCACGCTGGCGAAGCGTGGCCAATTTCCTCAGTGATACGTATAATACACAATGCAAGTCAATGACGATATATTTAATAGCCGATTAGTCAGCTCGCAGTTTCTATGAAATAGTATTGTACTTACTTATATCCTTTACTCTTCAACGTTTTCCTCATACTCGCCGATATCTCAGTTGCGTACTTCACAGGGAACAGGTTTCCGAAACGCATGGTCACTTCGCCGTCGCCCGCGCCGACGTCCACGAGTGAACTGCCTTCGTTCGGGTGTCCCCCGTGTCCAATGAGCATTCTGGTTTGAGCCTCTGATAGTACAAACATGGAACCGCGACCCAGCCATCTGGAACACAAAGTATTTACAATGTTAAAACATGAGTAAGAGGTTGAAGTTTTTAAAAGAAGTAGCAGTGGTGTCATAATTACAGAATCTTTCTATTGGAGGAACATGATTACATTTTAAGTATCGAGGACCAAAAATTTGTTTTTGTAGTAAGAAGACGGCAGACGAGCATACAGTTCATTGGTGGTAAGTGGATACTATCGCCCATGGACATCCGCGAGACATGCCAACATCAGTTCATAATGATTCTTCGGCAGTCGGCAGTCCCCGGATGCGGTGCCTACTTTTTAAAATGTAGGAATTAATTTGGAGAAAGGGTTGGGAAAATGGGGAGGAATGGGCTCTGGCATTGGGCTGGGGCTCACTCACTACATTGGGAATAGGATATAGTGGGAAATTTAGTACATTTCAAGGTAGTCTTCTGTGAGAGAGGGGTAATGTAGCCAGTTGAGTGCGCACAGCGGCTGTTGGATTGCACGTGCACCCTCCCCCTAGAAAAATGGTTTATCGACCTCAAACTTTAATGGTAGTCAATAATGCTGAAGAGCAGGATGGTCGTAGCTGAAGTCATGTATTGCACGCGGGCGATGTATTATTTCCAAGCAATATTTCAATGCAACTATTAATTTTGTCCAACTTAATCGTCGAAAGAACAAAGTTCGCCCGTTGTAAACCTTCTAATTTGGCTGAAGCTATACTCGTAGTTATAGTTTGAAGGAAGTTTCCTTGAAAACGATTAGCGGTCTATTCGGCGCGGAGCTGGGCAACAATAGGGCAATTATCCACTACCGTTGGCTGTGTGGCGGTGGCCGTCGGAACTTGGAAGGTAGATCGCGTCGGGCCGCAATTACCGTGGATAAAACACAAAGCGCGCTGCGGGCAACGGCGTCTAGCGCTCTAGTGCGGCAAATTGTTGGCCCGCGGCGGCCGCGCCCGCTCCGGCCAGCCGGGCCCGCGACGTCTTCATCGCGCCCCGGGCGAGCGGCGAAAGTGGATAATGAGTAGTAAATCCAGCTCTCATTAGCTGAGAGCGAGCGTCGCAACTATCGATACGAATTCGTCTTCGCCGAGTAAAGGGATAATCGGCGCAAGGCTCGAGCTCTGTTATTAGCCGTAGTACCATATATCACGAGCGGCATTATCCGTGGCCTCCGGCGTCCGCGTCGCAATTACTGTGGCAAACGGTGTGGGCCTGGTCACAATACTCTGTCGGGATAGCCTTATAGGTGCATCCAGCCTTCACATTCAGCCCTACTAAATCTTCGAAGTGGAGACACAAATAGCGATGTATCTGCACCTTTATGTGTAACTACAGTCATCTAGGAGTTGGGATATGCCCTTTAAAGATATTTCGTCTGTAGTAGTGACGAGTGTATGATGCATACGTGTCGTTATCGCGCGAACATACCACAAGGGGCGTCGGTCGCAGCTCGTTTGCGGACGGTGTGCTGCGGATTGATTGCTTTATTGTGCCGTCGGTGGCGACGACGCGCGATACATGATACATGAAGCGAGCGCGCGTCCGCAACTAATGAGCACCGGCATCACGTAATTGTCACCAGCAACAGGGTAGAGATACAAAGTGACAAGCGATTGAGTCGCCAAGCAAAAAGAGCGCGAGAATATGACGGTCCGTTGTTACTCTGTGTCCAACATACGCAGGTGGCGATTGATTTATTAGGCCCGTAAGAGAGAGTAGTGAGCTATTGTCGAGAGAATGTTTTAAGAGTACCTACCCATTCTGAAAGTTATTAATATTATTATACATATAAGTATTTTGTCTATCTACATTGTGTTTAACTCTTTTTTCAATACATCAATCCGTTTTAACTTGAGTAGGAAAAATATAGGTACTTCATTCTGTTATATGCATCTGTTGGATAGATTCGATAACACTTGATTTAAATAAATACTTTTAGGATTTCATAGATTTAATACCGAAAGCCTTAAATGAACGACTAACTCATCGGATGACTTTTCTAAGTGTTTCTAAGTTCTAAGTTCAGGTAAAAAGGGTCACAAGTTTACAGCTACACAGTTTATTAATTTGAGGTGTATTTAATGGAGCGTGACGTGAGGTTCTTGGAAGAAACGTAGGTTCCAGACATGTTAGACATACCTATTGTGCAAGGTTTGCTTGATTATAATTCATCACTGATAAATAATTTGTTTACATAAGACATTTATTGACGCTGAAAAGTTAAATTCTTGAGTGGGATCAAGCAATGTGTAAATCGAGTGGTAGAAGTTGGCTAGACGAGTAGAGGATACCTATCTGTTTCAATAGAATGCGGTGGCTTGCAACAAGGAATCCGATGCGGTTATCGACGGAGGTGAGAGATGTGTCGCCGACCGGGGCGCGGGCGGGGCGAGGCTCCCAGGGAGTCTCGTATCGCGATTGCATCGGAGAGCAAACAAGCGGGCGGGGGTGTCGCGGCCCCGCGCTCAAATCATATTACCCCCTGCCTCAAACCCGCGGCACACACGTCATTTGAGTGTGCGTCGCTATGGCGACGGCCCGGGCCGTGCATGATATTAGTACGTGTGCGACTCATCTCCGGCCGCTTAAACTTGACGCGCCGGGAAATTAAAACCGGCTCCGGACCGGAAGGCGCAATCGACCCTCGCGTTTTCCGAAGTCGTTACCGCCCTGGACCAAGTTTTTCCACCTATAAACTGTGGCCAGAATGGTTTTGATTATTTGTTTACATGTTAACATCGCTTTTATGTAACTTTATTACCGATATGTTCCAACGAAAGGGGTCAACAATGTTCAATGATTAATAACACAATCTTTTATATTATAACTAAGATAATAATAAAAAACAGTATTCAACAGATTCATATTTAGTTTTATAAATTGAAAATTTTACACCAAGATTAGAAGAAAATAGGCTGCTAAAATGTTTAGACTGTGTAAGGATTAACGCATAGGTACATCCTTGAAAAGGAATAAAATATACTATATACACATTTCGCCATAAAAACACGTCAGAATTACTTATAAATATTAGCTAACATTAGGTACACAAGCGTGTGGAGATAGGAAAAACGCCTCCTCTACGTATGTAGATAGAGGTATGTACACCTTTGCTTTGCTCAAAGACATTGTCGCTTTCAGGCACCTCATTAGAGCGCGTCCCATGTGAGCCTGCCCCACTCCCCTCGCCTCCTCCCTTCTTTTACACACACAAAGGCGGGAGCAATTCTTTCTCAGAGCTCGCAAACTTGGTTGGATAATTACACTTAGATAAGGAGCCGTTTTTTCTTTAATGTCTTTCGCGATGTAAGTATAGGTCTATCTATGTATATGTACCTACCTACGAGTATTAAAGATATTAAAAATATATTTATTTATGACAAGACCTATTATTTTTCTAGGGGCATTAACGTGATTTAAAATTAATTATAGGTACCTACTTTTTTAAAAGTTCTGTAAGCACGAGTAGATTATGTAAATGTGTGACAATAGAGCGACATGAAAATTCGAAAGTTTCAGACGGCAATCTGAATATAATAAAAGTGAAGGACTACAAGTGGGTCATAATGGAGCCGTGATCACACAACTGTGCGCCCTGGCAACCCCGACCGCCACTCGAGCTGCAATAAACTATAAAAAGTGGATAGTAAAATGTATAAACAATAAGAGCCCGGTTAAAACGTTTTAGTGTCAAGAGTGGGCCCATAAACCGTTGACACGCACCCGTAAAATATTAACGATACCTACAAGAAAAATGACGACTATCAATGTACCGATTTTCGGTCGCGAGGAAGCGCTACAAATAATGGCCGGGTCGAATTTATACGTGGGCCCGAATTGGCCCGATTGAATATTTTACCAGGCCACGAGCGCGGACGACGATATTTTTCTATTTCGCCGCCCATTTTTACTATCAATTGCTTAGTTTCCCCTTTAATATTATTCGTGAGACCACTGGTCCGCGCGGCCCGCAACAGGAAACGTTTCTAATATAAATTAAATCTGTCGGCGATGTATCAGACTGTACATATTAAACAGGATTTACACAAGGTTTGTTTAAAATTTCGCTTAACTACTAATAATTAGTGACTCATTACTAATTTTATTTCGAGCAGGATCTTCATGTTTCAATATGAATCCTTAGTCCCTCACAGGGCCGTCTTTACCAGGGGGTGCAAGGGGTGCGGTGCACCCCGGGCGCTCCGCGCCCGGGGGCGCCTGTCGAGCGCTGAATTCAGTGCCGGCTTTACCTATGGTGCAGGGGGTGCGGTGCACACGGGCGCAGGGTCTTAGGGGGCGCCGAGCGCCGCTCGCGACACCTCCAAAGAGTTCAAAACGCCTACTAGAGGGCGCCCTGCACCCGGGCGCTACATGATTTAGAGCCGGCGCTGGTCCCTCATATGCATGTGTAGCCATGAATTATTTGAAAGAGACTGCAGTTCATGGCGTCACGGGGTGGTGATTTGACTAATAAACGTAGGAAAGTTAAAATAAAGTAGGCACCTAAGTACGAGATTTAACCATTTTCGTAACAAATTAAGGTTTGTGTGTTATGTTGCAGTAGGTACCTAATATATTCCATACACTTTTATTGTCGACATTGTGTATTTATGTGTGCAAGAAATTTAGCATTTGGGAAACACAATAACCTTTAAAAGGTGTAAAGGCGTGGGTTCATTCGAGTCCCAGTCACAGTTTAAAATAACTTCTCAGAGAGGAATGGTTTATTGCTTATTGAGTAGCTCTGACGAAACGCGCCTTCGACGATAAAACATGTCCGGAATCTCAGTCAATATCACAATATACGCGACGACATTGAAATTATCGCTCGGTGGGAGGTTCGCGTCGGTGCCGGCTGCCGACCGATGAGGTGGACCAAACTAAAACAAAATAACAATCGTTTGAAACAATGAGCATTGTCGCGATGTGTGCGCGTAGACGCACCGCGCGCGTCTCGCAGCGTGCGCGGGCGCAGGCGCGGCTCGTTAGCGGGCCGCGTGCGATTGGCCGCCGCGCGGTGGGCGGGGCGCGCGACAAACTGCGCGCACGCAAATAGCGCACCCGCACACAAATTAAAACAATAAAATAAAAGTAATAAAACAAAGTGTGCTCCGAAGAGTATCCACTATCGAGGCGCTTAATGGCCGGGCGACGGCGGCGGCGTTTCGATTTATTGGGCAAACTTCTCCTTTCGCCTCACCGTGGACTGTTCGCCGGTCCATATTCGGCAGGTGTTCTTTATTAAAGGTTTAGCCACGCATTCAGAGCATTAAAATAATTTAGAATTATGAATATTTCTCACATTGTCTTAGAGAAAGTAGGTGATAACTAATTTTTTTTGCAGAATTCCGGTAGAGCAAAGGCCTTTCGTGAAAATTTATCTTCAGTATTTTTTACAAGTAGCAGGAAATGTTTTTAAAGTTTATAGTAGGTACGTCAGCTATCTATTTTTTTGGTTGCAGAGACATCTAGTCACTCTTATGAGTGATTAGCAGAGGTCGGGGTTAGGTAGGGTGATTTTGGGATTTGCAGTAAGAAAAAATAATATGGACATTCCCCTTTTTCCGGGAATCATATTTCGGGACATCGCTATGTAACTGAGTTTAAAGTGACATATATTTTTTTAAATCTATTACAGTTTTCTTGATATCCTCGCTACGAACTATAAGCCTCGTAATAATGTGGGTAGGTATATAAAATGTATCTATTTGCGATAATCCGATACACACACCAGTAGGTATAGACAGTCGCAAGTAGTTACAACATCATCAACAACCAGATTCAGAATCCCGGGTATATCAATATTAATAAGTATATACCTACATTTTGTTACCTACCTAAGTACCAAAATCACACTAGCTAACCTCGACCTCTGGTGACGTGAGCTGGATGAATATCATCAAGTTGATAAACATCATTGTTGCATATATATAAATATACAGATAAACATTTTTTGTTTTATGCAAAAATCTGACAGGTATATAACAAATGGCAACCGTAAGACTGCTATTGAAATTGCACTTAGTTCATCGTTCACCCTCGCTAACCCTCTAAAGGCTTTCAATGAGGAAATTCTTGGGCGCCGGCGGTCGTAACGAATGTACTCTCATTTACTAATGTGTCACATGCAGGCGGCGTTGTTTCACAGGCCGCGGCGGGAGGGGAGACGTTTTCTGAAAGGAGGGGGGGGGGGGACCGGGCTCATGACCAATGGCGTCGCGTCGCCGTTATTCCACGTTGCAACGTTAATTACGGAGCTCCTCTGAAATGTACTCAGGCATACACGAGGTCAACCCTATGCTGCATAAATGAGTTGAATGTCCTTTTCACTAAAGTAACTCGTTTATAGGTAATTATAACACAGATATAAAAATCAGTAATTACAGTCTATTTGTAGGTAAAGAGTTATTTTAATTAGCATAAGAAAATAGTGTTTTACGTAGTTGTGTCGAGTCACGTAGCAATAGCACGCAACAAATCGCTAACTCAACTAATAATTGCAAAAGTAAGAGTCAATATCTCTTACTTCCCTTCAGTGACTTTTCCTTTACCTTGTTGGTATAAAACAGTAACAATTATACCTACTTATCCACTCATATTAAAACAATATTGGTGCATAGCGTGTTAACAAAGAAGTGACATATTGAACTCGAATTGACTTGGCGGCCACAATACACACAGAACAGCGGAGGCAATATGTAAATGGAAAGCTTTTATTTTGAATCACATTTTTGAAAAAAATATATTTTGTGATAAGTAGATCAGCTTCATTAGACTGTAGCAACTAGTAGGTAGAAATCTATTCGTGAACAAACTGAAGGTCTCGCCTTCTGTTTGTTAGGTAAGAGAAAACATTTGACGTCAGCGCTTGATTGTGAAAAGGATCGTGATTACCGCCGGTGTAGTTAGCGGAGGCTTCATTAGAGCGAGGTGGTGCCGGGTGCTGGTCTGGGGTGAGAGCTCATCTCGGCGGGTGCATCGCTGGCTGCGCGCGCAAACAAATTAAAACGTAAGACGCGCCCTAATCAATAGCCGACTCTGCCGCGAAGCCGAATTAACTCGCCCGAATGAAAAAATGAACAAAATTATATTCGCGCGAGACCTCGGCCCCCCTCCCCGCGCGCCGCCCGGAGGAAATTGCTTTTCTTTCAGTGGGCGCGCACACACGCCCGCCGCGCCGCGCGAGGACGTGAGCGCGAGAGGGTTAGCGCCGACACACACAATATTATAATTTACGTTTCCTCGTATATCGAGGTGTAAGTAGCTACTTTACCTGGGCGTTTCGCGCCTGCTCAGCCCTCCGTTCTCGCTAAATCTGAGCTTTATATGTTCACTTGACGCGACGAGAGCAATATTAGTTCCTAGCGAGCTCTACCCTACTATAATATTTATTAATACTCTTCGAGATTGATATTTTTTTTTCATAATTCACTTTTTGTAAGCAAAAAAGCGAGAAATAACCTGGTTTTTGGATCCTTAGAAGAAAATGTTAGCTATATCCCTTATCTTAGTATATTTACACATTATCTGCGTCAGTTGTAGGTAGGGTTGTGTCTATAGATGTTTTGTACATACGTGTACTTATTTTCATTAAGGCTCTCGCTCGCCTAATCTAGCGTCCGCCCGCCCAATTAACGCGTAGGCGATGAGATCTGGCCGCCTCCGTCTTCGCCGGCCAATGGCGGCCGCGTGGGGATTAATTAAGTAACTTCCCTGCACCCCCTCAGCCCGCCACCCCCGCTCACCCCCCGGAGTCTGCGGACACGCCCGGAAAACTAACCACCTAATGAGGGGAGATGACCTCACGTGCTTGTGTGCTTTGTCTATGTACGTATGAACTAGTCTCGCTTGTAAGTGTTGGCCTTTTGTGTTTGTTAGGTATGCCAGTAGTGTGGCTTTGTAGTTACGTACATTATCTACAACTTGTGTTACATGCTTGCTTGTATGTAAGCACAAGAATATAGCAAGTAATAACGTGAATGTGCAAACTTGTAGGGCGATCGGTAAACTGTGTGTAAATGAGATAAATGAGTTATTTATTACGCAAAAGCTTTCCAGTGAGGCGAGACTGAGAACAAGTGGAGTTGAACGAAAAACGTCAAGCAGTTGTGACGTCATTGCTATTGTGTTCTTGTGACGTAGTAGTATTGAATTGCCACATTTTTAAGCAATGAAATAGTAGTGAGGTAGCATAAGCGTGAGTAAATTCACGGTATTATTTGTTTAAAATAGAAACAGAATGTTTCATTTATTTGCCGGAACCATTGCTGATTCCAATTTCTGTAACAAAAAATCTATCTATGAAGAAACACAGTAATAATATACGTACCTACTTGACAGTTGTAGTGTTAGCTTAGGACCTCGTAGACTCTTGAAGCATCACTCACGTGTCATCATATACCGTAGGTAGGTATAGGTCAGTGCACCTACGTCCGATCCTGGAATGTGTCATTGCACGACTCTTCTGTTTTGTTACAATGACTTTAATTTGATTTTATCACTTTAATTGTCTATTGTAGACAAACGTTCTTTTAGAGAAGGATCATCATAATGAGTCCTGCAACAAGGTCCTGTACTGAGCTTCATAAGTCTAAAAGTAAGTACCTATATAAAAGCTTACAATTTAGTAATTGCAAGCTATTAGGCTTCACAATCGCATTAACTAATTAGTTCGGAAGAAGGTTATTTCTAAAGAATAACACTGAGAAATAATTGTTTAAAATTACATACAAGAAGTTTTTGTGGCATCCAGACTGTAGGATCCAGACTTCTTATAATCTCGAAGAGGGTTTGGGTCATAATATAATCTACCACGATGACCCAGTGAGGATTAGTGGATAACGTAATACAAGATCTGTCTATAAGATAATGTATGTGATGTCGGTACATGACGCGAGAGGACAGTGGAGGTCAATTAAACAGAGAGGCCGTGCGGCGGAAGCGTCTATGACAGATGGGGGGTCGGCCGGGAGGCGCTGCTTGCACCCCGGCCACGTAGGCCGGGCGATGATCGAACATTCTCACACAATAACACTAGGTATCTAACTAGGTACTACAAGTACATAGATACATATTATTGTATATACAAATTGTCGGAAAGGTATGTAATTAATTTAAATTGCTTATTGTTAATAAGTAGGTATAAGTTATAAATAGATAATGGACGGGGTGGACGAGTCCTCGGATGGAGGCCACGTACCGGGGAGCTCAGTGCGGGATGTCCTCCTGTCCTCCGGCAAGGAAGACCGATGACTTAAAGAAGTTCGCCGGTGGTGGGTAGATGAGAAGAGCCGAACATATTCAGCAGTGGACAGACATAGGCTGGTATAGTATAAGCCAAAATAATAATCATAGGAATGGGACTTTTTGTATGTTTGTCACAGATTTACGCAATGTAGGCGAACTTTTACTGAACGTTTACTGTTAGAAACGCAGTTAATATATAGGTACCTACCTACGCTACTTCTTTTATCTCAACAATACATTTCCCGAAATCGAATTGCACGAATGAACTACGGGAATTAGTTAGCATAATAAAATGGTATCTACCTTACCTTAACGATACCCAAGTAGATACCTGTAAGCCTAAAGTTTTCTTTATTTGTTTGTCTACCCATAGCAAGCGATGTTACAAGGTTACAAGAGCAAACGACGAACTTTTTTTATCACATAGAAAATATGACTGAAATTATGAACAGAAAAGACTAAAAACCGAAAAAGGTTGCACCTAACTACAATAATATTTCTTTTTTTTATATACTAGTGGGCGGACGAGCAAGCGGTCCCACGTGATGGTAAGTGTTTTTTAGACTTTCCCGTTTCCTCAGGAATTCGTTCAGTCGGGATATAAAAATGTTCTTCACCTTGACCTAATATGTATTTCCTCATGCAAAATTTCCTTTCGATTCCTTGCTTCGCTGAGGCGTGATTAAGCAACAAATAAATAATTTTTCGGATTTATATATTAGTGTGATGGCACGCAGGCGCATCTACAATTTGATTAGTAACAATAGTGGTGATGCTGTGTTCAGTATATTATAGAAAATCTGTTCCCGTAACACTTGGCCAGGGTGGCGTGTTAAGGCTATACATTCATCGTTCACGATACGATTTATGGTGAATTAAAGCCTGAAATTCCATCGTGATCACTGGGGGAGGCCTGTGCCCAGTTACGTTACAGGATGACATCTATTGAGCTATAAGGAAAAAGCAACATTTGTGACTTTATTAACATGGTTAAGATATTCTCACTTAAAATTACGTTGTTAAATGATTCTGTTTAAAATAGACAATGTCACATTTAATACAGTAGGAGTTATAATAAAAACGGGAAAATGAAGAATAATATACCTACATACTTCGTGTTTTAAACACACCGATTCAACCAAAATAAACGTGATCTAAAGCTTTAAACCTAAGTACAACGTAAGTAAAACAAGGTATATCTACGTACATAAGTAAGGTGGGTATGTCGTAGTCAACAGTTGATATGCCCAATAAGCTTCATAAATAAGTTAACAGCAATGAAACTTTTATGGGCCATATTCTTTATCTTGTTTTGAATTTCATCAATGCGTCTGTCTAGGGAGATTCTGTTGCTAGGATAATCCCCCCCCCCCTACCGGTTTAAACCGGTTCACCTTTTGTTAATGGCTAGCTTTTAGAAACGGCAGTGGTCCATAATCGAAGGAAGCGAGGCCTGTGGGGGTGCCAAAATAACTAATAGTTTTCGCGGGGGCGTGTTAGCATTTTTCTTCTGTCGGTGACGGGCGCGGGTGGCGGGCGGCGTGCGGGGGTGAGGTGGTATAACTCTCCTTTTGCAATGGCTCCGCGGATCATTTATACTTCATCGATACTTGGTAATTGAAGGATTCCACTGGACTCTAAAACGGTTAGTCAAACTTTGTTCATTTACTTAACCTCATCTTGTTTGTTCCCCCGTCAACCAGCTGTCAGTGTTATTATTGACTGCTGGATGTAAATGGCGCAACTTATATGCTATTTACATATTGACGGCAGATTAGTTCAGTTGTTAGGGTCGCAGTCGGTTGTGCATTAGGTTTGATTCTCAGTCGGACGAGCACTTCTTTAAACATAAGTGCATAGACTTATGTTTAAAGAAGAGACTTATGTCTTGGGTGTGAGGTTTGGGAGGACCAATGTGTCTCACATTGGTGGGTCCAGAGGTCTGAACCGGCGACACGCGGAATCCTAATGTGGGCGATTGAGTGTGGCGTTATTTATTATTTACTTTGGGTATATTTTTTATTATTGTTAAATCACATCTACTGGTATCTATTTCTAAATGTGATTTAAGTATTTACGAGTACGCTTAGAGTTAATTCAAAAGACATCTCTTATGCGTTAGTTATGAATATATTGAAAACATTGGGGTTAAAGTGGAACGTACGAGGTTTGGAATGAAAACATCTCGTTTAGGCAAATAGTGGCGCGTTTAAGGTCGTGAAGTGCGTGAAAAACCCATTTACGGGGGTGCGGGGGCGCCGACGCGAGCCTAAACTCAATTCTTTCCACCTACGTCTGTTTTACGTTCCAATGAATGCAAGTAAGTACGTTATTGTTTTGTGAAGTGATGGAATATCGGTTTAGCTTACAATGTGGTTCGGAATTCAAAAGAAAATGTGTCTGTAAGTAGGTACTTTACTTTCCTTCACGTCTTTGACATAATCTGAAATTCTAACACAAGAAATATTGAATCATAAGCATGATGTTTTCCTTAGTGTCTCTCATTAGGCAAGTGCCGTTCGCATGAATGATGCAAGTGTCTGTAAGAGTTGCCAGTATATTCTCGTATGTGCGAGTGCCTTTAAAACAATGCGGATCGTGGCAAGAGAGCTTCCTCGCCACTCCTTCCTGCCGGGTGGTGATTAATAGCACGCCCCCAACGAAGCGACGCGAACGCCCGGAAAATCACAACCCTTTCGCTGCTCTTAATTACCACGCCTCGCTTCAGTGACGCCCTCCCATTGGCTAGTCTCCTTGCCGCTCTGTCGCTCCGTGTTTTAATTGGTCGTGCGTAATTAACGCTCCGTAATCACCAACCACGTGGCGCGAGGGGACGACGTTCCTAATTTGAATTTTTAATTACTGGCGCTGGCGAGCAGTACAGCGTCGCTGATTGGTCGACGAGTATTTTACTTACATAGAAACAATGCCAATTGTCTTTCGGCATCTTTTCCTTCTGTTTAGATACACACAGATGAGAACCAATTACATTTAGGTACATTTTATTGGTAGGTATATTGTGCATGAGTATTAGAGAGTATGCATGAACGCATTTGCCCATAAAGGTACATATTCCTGTTTGCATAACTAACTTGGTACCTACGTATGTATAACTCCTGAGCACGGGCGCACTCCGAATGCCGAATTAGCTCATTACGGAGCCAGCGTCTGCTCCCGCCTCCCCGGGATTTATCCTTCGACTTCGCATTCACAATTTGAATAAGACCATTAGGATCGTACTTTTCAGAATTTGAATAGAACAATTACTCATTTTTCTGTTAATTCGGTAAAATCCGTTATTTCACAACAAGCCTTAATTACTTTATCTTGTGGGTCGTCAGTCGGTCGGTCACCTCTTCTATAAAAAAACCTTTTCGATCAAATTATTTGTGGGAGAACTCAGCGGCGTCTCTGTGCTGCTATTGAAGAATTGTTACTGTTCGTTTATTAGTCAGCGAAAAGGGCAGAGGTGTGTTCACCATGCGGAACGAACGTGCGGAGACTGCAAGGATCCGATTAGTGGTGTGATAGACGGCGGCCACTAAGGAGGTGTTTATGCGTCGGCAGCCGCCACCGTTGACGTTGAGTGACGCGGCCGGCCGCGAGACTCCTCCTTAATAAGGTAAATGAGATGCGGCAACTTGCGCGCGCGCACGCAACTTGAATTAGCTCCACGCTCATGCAGCGCACTAGCCTAACGAACGCCTTGTTACCTAAACATATTCCATCCTAAACCAGTCGATATCTGCTGCGATTGTAGAGCGTGAATCGTAGGAGTCTTCGGAATATTTTAAGTAGGTACGAGTACCTACAGTGATGTTATAACTGTTGAAGATCGTTATAAGGCAGCATCTTCATCTGCATCAGAGACGTGACAAGAAATCTATCGAAAAATGTCAACGAATTTTTTAATCTACAAAAACGTTGTTCGTTGACATTTTTTACCCAATTAAGAACGGCTCGATGGTTTTTACTAGTTGTCGCTTGGACACGGTTCTTTCCCGGGGCACGGGTCAAGCGAGCTGAGACAAAGCGCAGCGTGGCTGTGCGCGTCGTGCCGTCCGCTTGGTTCCGCGTGCCGGCCACCATTCAGCGCTAATCGCTTCATTCACCGGCGAACGAGCGCTTTTTCCCCCGCATCCGATCGGTCATGCATTCCTAAAGCCGCTGTCACAAATAGGGAGGTATTGCTAGAACAGTAGCAAAACTCCGTACGAATGCTTAAAAAACATCTAACTTAGCAGACTGTCAATTCGTATGCTTCCCTAGGCTATCTCCTCTGCCAAAACCTAGCTCGAATCATCCCTGCTTTAAACATTACATCACGTTTGTGTTTGAATTTTTTTTTTCCGGAATGGCTAAATTCTTGTGGCCCCAGTGGCCTTTCAAGAGTCACCGGTCGTGGCGCGTGTTTGAATTTGGTGCCATACTGTTCTTTATATATATTGTGATTGGATTGTCGTTGTCCGATATTGGTTTAATGTGGCAAATTATCGTGTTGGCATCCGATAGTCGCCGTAGTGTCTATCAGCGATGGTATGTACTTCTTACGGACGTTTAGTATCTTGTCAGTACAAATATGGCTTGTGGGAGGGAGGCTGATGCCACTTCCTAGCCATAAATCTTTAAGGATACTGATTGACATTCAAATGGATTAAGGTATGTAAACAAATTCATAATAAAACTGTTTACCATTTGCGTACCAGTCTTGCCGGCCCAAACTGGGTATTCCTGATGTATGTAGATCATTTGTTTCGTTTAGAAACCTGACAATTGTGATGTGCGAGATCGTGACGTGTGATGTGTCTAAATGCATAACGTGTGTGTATGCATTAAGATAGACTCTAGTATAGTAATTGTTACGATATAAAAAAATCTCATATTGATGTAAAAGTGTAAAATGGATACAATACCAGAAGGTTTTCGACGCGAGTGTCGTAGAAAAGAAAAGTCTTCTTTATTGTCACAAAACTGTAGCTTAGTGCAGCTGACACAATGAGGTATGAAGATTGTGATGAAAAAACAATATCAGTCAGCCGTTGAGATTCCACTGTAACGTGTAACAGTGGAACGTAAAATGGGCTATAATGCACCATATGGACCCGGTGCCTCGGTAGGTACAGTACAACTAAAATTGCCAGTAAAGATACCAGTTTAATGACTAATATACTATTAGTAGGTATACTGTTGTTCATTAGTATTGCAGGTATTCTTCCGAGAATCCCTACCACCTAATTTAACATTGCTCCCTTATAGTGTCAAGAGAGTCTAAAAGCCTTAACTCTTTAAGCGTTGGGTATTGCGTGTTAGCGAGTACACTCTTTTTGCGATTATTTATAGGAGTAGCAATGCCGCTCTCATTTACTAAAACCGGTATTAAAATATTACAAACATCGAAATTCCGAGATTTTCGATATTTTTATAAAAACAGGATATTGTAGGTTTAAAACATTTGACATCAGTGGTTTTTAGGTTTACAATAGTGTTTTAATTCTAACAGAAACAGAAGTCCACCTGGGCGGAGGGTGTCCTGCATTCGAGAGCTCGTCTACCTCATCGGCCATCGGTCCGGCGGCAAATATGACCTGCCTATTATTGCCACTTCAACTTGCCGATTCTACGAGCTATGTTGTTGACTTTAGTTATTTGGCGAATGTCTACGCTTCGGATCCTATCCCGCAAATAAACTCCGAGCATAGCTTATGAATCAGGCCCACCGTTAGAGGCCACGTTTCGGCAACATACGTCATAACGTCTAAGGCTTTCGTCTTCAAGCCGACGCATTTTTCCAAATGCTGCCCAGCCAAGTTGAATGCGTCTATCGACCTCCTTGCCGAAGTTAGACTTGCCTAGTTGGATGGTTTGCCCAGGGTATAATGGTCAATAACTTCGACGCTTACCGATCCTGGAAAAATATGTTCTTTGAACATGACTTTTGTCTTATCTATGTTCATTCCGAGACCGACACTTCGCGATGTTGCGTTAGGGTCGTTTAGCATTCAGCTGAAATTATCAGCGATTCTGCCATGATGACGAAGATGGGAGATGTACTCACCATTTACATTGATTCCACCTTCTCTCCAGTCTAGCGTTCTAAGTACATCTTCCAGCGCGTTTGTGAACAGTTTCGGAGATATAAAATCTCCCTGTATCGTCCCTCGACGCAGTTGGATCGGCCTGGTCTGTTGGTCTTGGATCGGGTCCGTCATGCTCGCAGTATTATACAGACATCTCAGCACCTCGATAAAGTCGAAGGCTTTCTCGTAGTCCACAAAGGCAAAACACAAAGGCTGATTATACTCTTCCGTCTTCTGTATAATCTGCCGCAGTGTGTGAATGTGGTCCACGGTGCTGTAGCCTTTTTGATACGTAGTCTGCTCCAGCGACTGGAACTCGTCTAACCTCCGAGCGAGACGATTCGTAATTATCCTCGAGAACAACTTATATACGTGGCGGCTCAGGAGAGATATTTTTTTTATGGTTCTTCAATAAGGCCTTGTCTCCGTTCTTGAAGAATACACTCCTGTTCCACGCCTCCGGTGTTATACCTCGTCGTAAGACGTCATTAAAGAGCTCCTCCTGTTTTCAGACGCTCTGATGTTATACTGTCCTCACCGGCGGCTTTATCATTCTCAAGCTGACCGAGGGTAATATTATTCTGACTCAAATTGAAGTCCGGGATATTGTCGGTGTAGTGGTCGGGTTGCACGATGGGTTGTAAGTGCAGGTACATGTGCAGCGTAGTTTTCCATAAAATTTCTCAACTACCTACCACCTACTACCATGAAATGTACTGCATTTACCACTTTATCATATTCCCCAATGTATGTACGTGTTTCGGTATTGAGTGAGATATGTCAGAGCCCATTCCCATCCTATCCCTTGCCAAGTCCCCAACCCTTCCTCCAATTCCATTCTTTCATCAACAAAGGCAGCGCATCCGGGGGGGTGCCAAAGTTTGTCATTTTGGACTAATGTTGGCATGTATCGTGGATGTCTATGGGTGACAGTATCCACTTATCACCAGGTGGACCATATGCTCGTTTGACACCTTCTTTCTATAAAAAAAAAACTACCAAGAATTCTGGTTTCGAAAAGAGAGTTTGGCCACTATCACTTTTAAGCATCGCCAGATGACTGCGTCCAAGAGGCTGAGCAAAGACTCTAAACCCTTTATTGCTCTCGATCGTCGCCTCAATCCGTTTTGTATTGAAGCGACAAATGTCGTGGCACATCAGCCTCCCTTACTCTGTAATTTAATGAAATAGATAACAACATAAAAGTATTATTATTTCTTGACTTGTTTCAGGGAACAAGTAGTTGTGTAGGTAATGTCTAAAAATAAGTCTTTTAACAACTCATCTTTAAATATGAAAAATTTAAATGTATGATTTTAATTTTTTCATATTAAACCTTTTCTACACCTGCTTAATCAGAGGATTTAACAGAGGTTTTAACTCATTCGCTTTGGTAATATTTAGTGCAATAAACCCAGGTATACCTAAAAATAAATGAAATGTACGTCACGAAAACAACAAAGACAACATTTTGTTATAACCGAGATAAGGTATTTGAACCTTTTGTTACAGCGCTGCCTATTTCATAACAATAATATCTAAAAATAAAGACAATATATAAAAAGATCGGGATAAGTGGGACGATTCTGCGATACAATATACTGAGAACCGTAGCTTTGCTGAAAGCATGGCCGCCCGCTACTCACTGAACAATTTATTTACAATCTGAAACGTACGCATATTTATCTAGAGTAGGTATTATCCATGTACACCATTGGTGTGTAGTCTGAAACCTACGTATATTTATCTAGAGTAGGTATTATCCATGTACACCTTTGGTGTGCAGTCTGAAACCTACGTATATTTATCTAGAGTAGATATTATCCATGAACACCTTTGGTGTGCAGTCTGAATCCTACGTATATTTATCTAGAGTAGATATTATCCATGAACACCTTTGGTGTGCAGTCTGAAACCTACGTATATTTATCTAGAGTAGATATTATCCATGAACACCTTTGGTGTGCAGTCTGAAACCTACGTATATTTATCTAGAGTAGATATTATCCATGAACACCTTTGGTGTGCAGTCTGAAACCTACGTATATTTATCTAGAGTAGATATTATCCATGAACACCTTTGGTGTGCAGTCTGAAACCTACGTATATTTATCTAGAGTAGATATTATCCATGAACACCTTTGGTGTGCAGTCTGAAACCTACGTATATTTATCTAGAATAGATATTATCCATGAACACCTTTGGTGTGCAGTCTGAAACCTACGTATGTTTATCTAGAGTAGATAGTAGATATTAATGTGTAAAATAATTTCCTAATCTGCAATAGTCGAATGCAATGTTCATTAAGTCATTAGTAGCATTACTCATTGCGCACGAGGACACGTGGCAGGTTGCATTCTACTGTTGTAGATTATCTACTAGACTGGTTTATGAATTCATTTTACCCTTTTTAAAATTATTTTTTATTTAATGGTTTTTAACCGTCGTGGATTTTTCAGTGTTAATTTGTCTTTTTCATTTTAACCTTTTTAAAGTTATATAAGTAATTATGCAGAGGTTTTTTAATTATCGAGTGTTTTGGGAATGGAGAAGACACGACCTTTGACAACTTTTACTCGCCTCCGAAACTGGGTCTTCTATGAGAGTGAGAAATCTCGCCAAGTCAGCTGTAGGACATAGCATCGTCTTACGCCCTATGTATTAGAACTGTTCATCGAACTAAATATAGCCAAAAAATGAGTCTAAACATGATAGTTTTACCGCTAAAATTCAAGAGTACCCACCTTCGGCTCCAGTATCAGACACTGACGGCTATATATGTAAAGTATACCTCTTTAACTATTAACTACAGAGAGACGCATTCGAATAAATGCGCATTCACATTCATTTAGAAATTATAATCACTATTGTATACTGCTGGAATGAGATAACACGACCAGTCGGGCGCATCCAGTCGGTTGGGGGAAACAGCACCATTCTCCTCTATGGATTAGAATTGTTCATTGAACCAAACAACTCAAAAAAATGAGTCCAAACACCACCATTTTACCTTCAAATTTCAAGGAGTTAGTTCCCTTACGCACCTCCGGCTTCAGCATGAGATGCTGACGGTTGTGTGTATAATGTACACCTCTTTAACTATTCACTTCAGAAGGACGCATTCGAATAAGTACATTCGTATAGAACTTATAGAGCATTACAACATTTAACTTGATACAGCAGTGCCCCCTAGTGATTTACAACCACAACACCCATCCTCAAACGCTCCAAGGTACAGTTAAACGTTTATAAAAAACCGCTAAAAATCGGGCCAGCTGTTTCAGAGAAAAGTGGTTACAAATGGGTAGGTACACAAACATACATTCTCTGACCCCAAATGTATATAGATACCATCTCCGTTCCGTCGTGGGTGTTAAACACCTACGGTGTATATAAGCAAGTAGGTAAGCAACCGAAAATCAAAGCGATTTTGTCATCTCCTGGCTTATTGTTGCAAGAGTGTTAAGTATGACAGATACAGCAGCAATGTTATTAATTTTTTACAACCAAACCGAATGATGCATAAAAAAGAGAAACAGTTTTGTAACAATAGATACTTGAATAAATACAATCGTGCACATTAAGAGAGCGAGTGGGTTTAACTAGGAACCGCTAAGCTACCGTGAAATAAGAACGGAGCAACAATGAGCCACCACTGCTGTTACGTACAACTTACCAAAATATTGCCGTTTTTCATACGGATAATAAACTTTTTTGTTTCAAAACATTTAAATTTATAAATTTCTGACCACGTGTAGATTGCGTCATGTTTGCGCATGGACCTAAGTTACAAGAATGCTCATGTTTTATGAGGAATTTTATTATAAAGTAGGTAGTATGACGGTGTAATGCATAGTGACAAGGTAGCGCGCGCACAGTGATTAGTTCCCGGCGTGCACGCACAGCAGCTCGCATCTTGTGTAACCCAAGCCGCGCGCATAACGCCGCGCCGCGCCATAACATAATTAAAAATGATTTAAGGCATTCGCCCCGGCTGCTTTGTTTCGCGCATTATGTTTCACTTGTTCGCGTCGCGCAACTTCCATTTTGAACGCGCCCACTCTTAATTCTGTCACAGTTTTTATAACCCTTTTGTATTTATTAATTCCCTTTCGGCTCCGGTAGCGCTACGCTTCTCGGAAACCGATTTTGACGTGACATTTGTTTGGGTCACTGTGTCCCCGCGTTAATGAAGCGTCCGATTTCGGCGCCGCCAATTTATAAATGTTATTTTAACTAATCATATTAGGAATCAGGTTCTGTTTTACCAGGAAATAACATATTATGTTTAAATCAGTATACAAACAATAGTGACAAAATTTACAAAGCAACAAACTCGAATATGTAAAAAGTATTAAGTTGAGTTTTTCACATATAAGCATGCTTTTCAATTGAATTTTTTTGTTAGCCGACAGATTTGTCACATTGATGCAATCTACTAGTAATTATGGTAATCTGTTGACAGTGTCGCGGTTGTTCCCACCAATATATCATTGTATCTACTTTAATCAGAACAATGGCAGTCTGCGATTGTGTACGCTGACCTTCCAGCGTTAAGTGATCGTTTAAAGGATTAACTTCGGCTTGTTGACGCGCGCGCTGGTTATCGAATTACGCGAACCCGAAATACTCACTTGGTAACCGTGTCCTCGCCCGCCAGAAAACAATTCTTCACGGTTCATTCGATGCCGTTGATGACTCTTTAAACTTTGGCAACTTTTAAAGCTGATATTTGGTAAACTTTCACAAAATACTTGTTATTTTTTTAAAGAAATTATGTGCCCGATGAGAAGACATCTCATGGACATTCGCAATAAGTACATCATCAGCTAACATCAGTCAAGAATGACGAACGTTGGCACGGCACCGGATGCGCCGCCAAGTTTAGAACTGGATTTGAAAAAAGTATTGGAAAGGATGGGGAATAGAGAGTATATGTGATTAGATGAGGACGAAGACTTTAGAGAGAGTGGAACTCTTACCATTCACCATACTATGGTGAGTTTAAGCTCTCGATCCTTCCTTTGAGGTTTGTATCGGGATATAAAAGAGTACAAAAGATGAAAAATATTCTTTACCTCTTTACTCGAAAGGATGACGTGGATTGGGGGGGGGGGGGAAGGGGGGGCGTTTATTTATTTTATAGAAAGGAGGTAAACGAGCAGAGTCCAGCTGGTAGTAGGTAAGTGGATACATGTAAGTGGATTTTTGGCATTAAAAATGTCCGGGTATTCTCACGGGTCCTATCTTCTCCTAAGAGGTTCGGAGTCAATCCAAAATAAAACTGTTTAAGCTAACAACCTGTATGAAAAAAATACTCTGATCGCACACTCTCCCGACAGGTTCGAAGAAATACTGCGCTGTTTACAAATAAGCTAGTAGATGCTCATATATTTCCAGAACAGGTTCTAGGACTTATTTATGGTCGTTTCAGAACCAAAATTGTTAGTTGGGAAAGTATTGTTAGAGATAGTAATTTTGTCAATATCCCGGTGTCCACTTACTTTTCTTCGATTATCGATGATCATCGAGAACTGTCAAGTCACGCTTGTTCAGTGTTTTGTTTTCAGCCACATCTAGCCTTTATACTCTTTTTTGCAATGTGGACTAAAAATCCATTTGTAATTTTGCACTTATAGAAAACTAAATACGTTGAAATGACTCCCCAAAAGAACATCTTTTGAATTTTGAATAGTAGTAAGTAGCAATATGTGATGTCTTGTGTCTGTGGATGTCGTATCCACGTCGAACGTTAGGTACTGCGGGCGTCTCGCGATCCATCATGTCGACAATCTATCACGCTGGTGTCTGAACAACCGACGCATGTTTTATGTAGGTAGGACAAAGGTGTTTATGTGCAGATAAATTTAATAAGTTACTACCTATCTACCAGATTCTAAGTTACTTTTGTTGATCAGTCAAGAGGTTAACGATAATATAGCTTGATAGGATGGATAAGGCCACTCAGAAAATTTTGCAACAAAGAGTTTTTGGTTATAAAACACGGACTAACCATAACAAAAAAAAAAATAAACATTCCAAATTCAAATTTCCCTCCGTCTTCTTTCGTGAGCCAAAACTAAAGTATCGTGTCTCACTTGGATCTTCGATGCTACATTTTCGCGTTCAATGTTTTCAATGTTCAAGCGCTTAAAACTAGAAGAATGTTTAATTAATATACATCAATGGTGTGCGCTCGTTTCACGGCACGATCCCCTCCTATTCTTTCCACGTGCCCAAGTGGAGTTGGATAGATTTATTTTCACTAAATATTTAACCCGGATAACCAGTTCATTATCCTACCTGTTGTTCCTGTTAGTACAACTTCCATAGTCTCTCTTTACAGGATCTAATATTTTACGGAGGATTTTATTCGTTCAGCTATAAGAAGCTGATGTTCCTTCTATAAGGTTAGCGTCTAGGTCTCGTATTCTGTCGAGTACTCGGTGCCTGACGAGGACTGGAGAAGCTGCTCCCAGAACTGGTTTTAACGTACGTAACCTTGCATGGATCTTTGATAATTTGTAATAATGAAACTTTGACCTATAGAACATTTTTGGAGTCACAAACATTTTTAATTGCTCCACATAGAGATTTTATCGCATAAATTCAATCACATCCCATTCAGATTTATTGCATACCTACTGCAGTTATAGTCGAAGTTAAGGTAGTTGGAACTTACAGTTTTATAGACTCAGTAGTCTAAAATTCTGAAAATAGATAATAAAAGAAAAAAAGAGTCTTTTCTGCTTATAGATTTCCATAATTAAAATTAGACTGTCAAGAAAACTCTTTCTTCTTGAAGAGGCTAATAAGACAAAAGCCAAAGGCTATTGTCATAAATCTGGCAGTATCTTCCTTTTTTTGTAAATACGTGAAGTAAAATTAAAATTACGCCTGTGTCCCATCTACTATTAATTACATTCTTAATCGGTGGACGCAAAATGGTATGTAGCTATTTGGTCCGACGTCTGTTAATTAGTTTTTTGTTGGCGGAGGCGAGGCGGGGCGGCCGACGCCATCAAATTACGATGAGTCGGCCTTTCGGCTACCGGCGCCGTCCGATGATAATTATACACTCGTTACTACCGTGCTGCGCGTGCGCTGTTTCACGCGACCAGTATTCGTCGACAAATGAAATACGCTAGTGTTTTGCCAGGTGGTTATTGAAGACTGGATTGTGAATATGCTGTGTTAGTCTGTTTCTAGTTAGATCAAATTTACTTATAATTCTTGTGTTTTACCCACACAATAACTGTTAGGCTGTGTGGCGTGGACCGGCTTTAGAATATAGCCCCACCCTATCTCCTCCCGTGAGTGTCGTAAAAGGCGAATAAGTGATGCCCATGTCCAACACTGGATATTAAAAGGACTGGTTATGGTATGTCTAAATACTTATTGGGCCAGAAAGAGAAAAGAGAAGAAAAAAGAATATCTATAAACATAAATAACATTAAGCTTTGTTTTCCTTTCTGTTATTAACAGCTTCCATTTTCAATCCTTACTCCATTTATATTTCATGGAAGAAAGGCACACGAAAATTGATAAATATCCGATAATCGATGCATCGTAGCGGCTTTTTCTAAACGCCTTTACGTTGTCAGCGAATGGATAGGGAAGGGCGCACGCGCGCGTCGAGTGTCGACAATAAATTCCATCGATAAAATCGGCGGCGTCGACGGCGCGCTCGGTAATTTCTTAACGACAGCGTAACCCGGTGGCGACGCGTGCGCATACGCATTTTATTTCTCTCACATCAAGAAGCCGACTCCAAAATAATCGTCTTCCACTCAAGATAGATGGTAATCAAGTCGACTATTAAGAAGGCCTTAATGTAACTTTTTTAAATTGTGAGTGGGAATTGAAGAGTATTGGGATTGAAAGTATAACTGATTACAGTGCCTCATTTGTATGTGGAACGATGTCGAGTGATTCCTGATTGAGATACCGTGATGATGATACTTATCGCCTTGTAGTTAAACTACATAGGAAACAGTTAGTAGGTACGAAGCAAATCTAGTACTAGTTTGTTGTAAATTCAGAAATTACGTGTTTAGATAAAAGTAAATTATGTTCATGGTTGGTTTTAATGTGATACATAGATGAGAATACACTAAATGAATACTCAATAAATTTATAGATGTTTTCAATATAGTTGAAGCGGTCTGTCCTTGAGCCATTGTGGTTTTAATTGAATATTGGTGATGAGGCACGCCGGCTACCGACTTCATTGTTGCTGCTATTCACACTGGTCGAATGAGCTTCCAGCTAATTACCTTCGAACGTTCAGCTATAGGGTTGTCACAAAATATAACAATACACATGTTCATTTCCTTATGTTACTTTCAATTAGGGCCGTATTTTGCGATTAACAACTTAAAAACAAAATTAATGGCGATCAATATTAACAACTGTTTCAAAAACGCTACATGTATTTAGGTGGGCATCGTAATTGCTATGTCATTTATCACTGTCAGGTTGCGCGACTTTGGCATTCTCATTAAAATGTTTCGTTTTAATCAGAACTTAATTGGTTTTAATGCGATGTGTATAATGACGACAACCCTAAATGGCGTTGGTAGCGCTCGCTATAGTACGTGCAGCTATGTTACATTATCTTTAATTAAAAAACTCAGGAGGCCATCTCTAGATTAGTCAGAGTGGTCACAAAAAGGGTTACGAGGGAACAGGCAAAACACCTTCGTGATTCGTCACGAATCACAGCTTTATTTTTATTTGAATGGACCCTTTGTTGGAGTTAACCGAATTTGTTGTTCAATAAAGCTGGCTAATTAAGAAATGTTCGAATTGCTGTTAAAAGTTTTGGACTTCTTTTCGTATGGAAGCAGTTTTATAAGTATTGTTCGAGTCTACCGTTTGAGATCGTTGTTGAAAACAATGCAGCTCTTTTTGAGATTTATAATAATACTTTTTGAGCAGCTATCAACGGATACATGTTATCGTTTGGTTAGTACAACAATAATGAGGGTTATTATATTTCGATGTTATTAAGCCGGCAATAAGTTTACAATAATTTTATTATCAACGTCTCAGTGACTATTTATAGAACCAATTAATAACATGTGTACCATGATAACCATTAATAACCAATTAACACTGTATGTGTGCACGCTATGCTTGGAGGTTCTTTACGAAATACAATCTATACTAATATAATATAATAAAGAGAGAGTGCGAATTTTGTGAGTTTGTGTGTATGTGGAGGGTAATCTCCGGAACCACTCCACCTATTTGGAAAATTCTTTCACCATTGGAAAGGTACATTATTCCAGATGGACATATGCTATATATTATGTGCTAAAAATTGTCGGGCATGCAACGCACGCCGGGCACAGCTAGTCAGGAATAAAGATATTCCACAAAGAACTAAAATTACTATAGCTCGGATAATTAGCAAGATGAAGGGCATGTCTGTCAGAGCCGATAGCAGATGAAGTAAACGTGTCTTTGAATAGAGACTGGAACCTACTGGGAGATGTAATTTGGAACGCCCTTTAGCTAGGACTGACGGTTTGACAAAGTTCGCCGCTAATGGCTGGATGAAAAGAACGGAAAATCACTTGGTGGTGAGTGATGGTAATAATGTATGTAATGATTTTTTTGTAAGATGGTAAACGATATTGTACGATATTAGGATTAATATTTTACACTCATGAATAAGGACCATTGTTTTATTGAAGTAAGACTTGTATTGTTATGTACATCTAAGCTCAGTTGACCTTATGTTACACGGAGAGAATAAATAGGTCTAGAACGGTTACGTCAACCCAACAAAAGATATAAGGACGACGAATGCGATAACAAATTACGATAATTATATTACGTATTTTTTCGTTCCAAAAAGATATTTTAAGTAGATAGTCTATTTTATGATTATGAAACTTGTTACATCAATAGCGATTGAATTTATTATTAACAGGTATTTATTTGACACATTTACAGAAATGCAGACGCTGTTTCATTTCTCCGAGATGACACCAGCAGATTCGGACGTCATAATCGATTTTCATTTTACGGCAGAGAGAATTTCCAGAGAAACAATGAGGTAAAAGAGATGATAATTTTAATTTGTTGCGGGGAAAATTGTCACTTTCAGTTTGTAACAAAGATATTAGTTTTAATAAGAGCGGAGAATTATATTCTTAATTAGTTCAGTCAGATATTCTCTATAAGTACGATAATTTACATAGAAATTTACGATAAAACTCTTTTTCAATGTAATTGTCTATATACCTAATACAAGTATAATATATTGAAGTCACAATGCTTGAAGTTGTCTCAATCAGTGCGTTCCGTCAGTTATGACGTACGGTGCTGAAATGTGGCCTTCTAACGGTAGGCCTGATACACAAGTTTTAGGTCACTCAGCGAGCTATGGAGAGAGCTATGCTCGGAGCTATGCTATGCTTTCTTTGCGGGACAGGATCCGAAACGATGACATTCGCCAAAGAACTAAACTCACCGACAGAGCTCGTAGAATCGGTATGTTGAAGTGGCAAATAACCGATGGGGTAGACATGTCCTCGCACGCACCGGGAAGCGTAGTGTCGGTCCAACCAGGTGGACCGACAACTTAAAGAAATTCGCCGGTGGTGGTTGGATGAGAAGAGATGAGGATCGTATGTGGTGGCGAGCCTTGGGAGAGGCCTATATCCAGCAGTCGAGAGATAGGCTGATGGTATGGTATGAGGGTGGGTAAACATAATTAGTAATTACTTAAAAATACATAATCATACATTAAGTTATAGGTACATTTTAAATGTTTAATAGCTAATTGTTGCAAAGTATAATCTGGTATCTATTATTTCTTGAATTTTAGACCTAGTTTGTGAGATATTATAGAGAGCATTTGATTTCTATATGCAACTTGGTAATTATGGTCCTGCTTTTAGATATGGTGACTTTGGGATATCTAATGTCCACTATATCTACTCTATATAGTCAAAAAGCAACGTCTTTGCGCCATCCATTGGTTCTGTTTCCCTGCGGTTTTCACCATTGTGTACCATTGTGGGACATTTTAGCATATTTCATGTTTTGTGATACACGGTGATCAAATTGAACAACTTCCTGGCCGAAATCGGGTTATAAGTTAATTCAATAAAGCTTGAGCCAGGGATCAGGTACATTGTGGTATAAAGCAGATTAAGATTGTATACGTCAATTTGTAAGTTTGTTGTTGTTGTTCCTAGGTGGGACAAAGTTGCGTTACGGGGGGCGGGCGGCGGGGACAGGCCACGCGGCATAATTGTGCGGGAGCTGGTTAACGCGCGGCGCGGCGTAGCCACAGTCTAATGTGCGGTGTCGCGGAATGTAGCACTTTCCATGTTAACGAGCCTGTATCGCCGCCCCATCATGCGCATCGTACTGCCTGCCCGCAACGTCCGCCGATTTACTTCACACACAACTCACACCTATTTGTGGTGATACACAACCTATTTTATTACTAATTTTACGACACTGAACACTGCCTGTACTAATTTTCTTTTTTATTTAAGATTTACGACCAGCAATACTGTTAATAATGATGTACCAACACAAGACGAGAAGACAAAGCAATTTCGTGAAGTGAAAACAGAACTGGATTTCTGGTTGACGTACAGAACGGGACGTACGCTTTCATTACGTACCGAAATAAATCAAAATAATACCAGCGTAAGATAGAGAATGGAAAATCAACCCCTCCCTGCGCCCGCTCCGTGATTTATGCCGGTAATTTTCCGGGCGGTTACGAAAGTAAACTCGTGATTTTTCTCTGTGCACACACGTAATTAGATAATTTTCATGAATTTCCTTGACTCAGACGAGAGACGACGTTATTTTACATGTGTTTACTTTCCAAGTTAAACTAGTAAAAGTATGGATGGTGATAAACTCGTATGTGCTTGAAGTCAAACTGTGAAGCAACTCAGGGATTTTGGTGAAAGTTATCCTACCATTTAAAGATTGTTATTAGTTGGTTTAATATATAGGTAGGTATTGATACAGGGATTAATAAAGCTTACAAAGCTGTAAATTAATAACCTCCGTGGACCGGTTACCGGTTCTCCCCCGCTTGTTCCCGTATTAATTTCTGTCACAGATTTAATTGCTCACCTCTGGCTTAAGCTTAATAAATTCGAGGACAGACAACAAAACGAGACGCAACCAAAAAATATTCGGGCAGGTCGAGCTCGGTTAAAAAAAGAACGAATTTTAATTTATAAAAGACAGGACAAACGATTAATAATTTATTTGTATCCTCCGTTTCTTGCGCGAGAGGGTTTGAGCGTTAAAAATATCCGTTAAAACCGACTTTGTATAGCTCGCGCTTAGCCCGAAATGCCAATTGCGGGTAGACACACGTATACAGCGCGCCGGAATGTCGCTTTAAAAAACCCCGCAAATAAATAAATCGCGTCGCACACTGGCCGAGCAAAAAAACGTCCGCTATATTCGATTCTTTAATGTGATTTAAAAAATAGAAGCAAGAGGAGCTTGGCTCCGATTGAAAATGAATGAGAGCGAGCGCGATAGTGGAAATTAGCATTGAGGTAGGATTCAGGAGCGGCCTTTGTGCGATCATATCGAAGTGTATTCTTTGCGCTTTTTACGGTGGCGGCGCGCCCGTCGCGGCTTTTCAGTGCCTATTACGACCCTGTCGCCTTTTTGTTGTAAATAATTACAATCGCGCTCCACCATAACTGGACTCTTTTTTGGGATTGCAAGAATCAAAATCGACACATCGTTCGCAAGAAAACCCTCCTTTAGCAATGAAACTATAGTCAAATAATGGTAAAAACTTATATTTATGAGTAAATTCAGTAGCGCACTATTTATTCAAACCGATTGCGGGTAATGTGGTATTGGTAGTATGGTAGTTTACATAAGTTCCTCGGGTAAACAAACTAATCCGAGCCATTATTGCGAGATTAGATCACGAGTGACGCGAGTGCGGTCAGTGCCACTCATAAATTAGCGATTACGCTATATATCCAATAATAACGGTAACAATGGGATTGAATGCAGATGAGAGGACGAAGCGGGAGGCGGCGGGGCTCGAGCGCGCACACAACCGATCGACATTTGTATGCGATATCTAAGCGCACAATTGGATGCCGGCGCGAGTGTTCGCGCTAATGGTACACTATCGAACCATCGCGCTTGGCTGCTTGAAATGTGGAGACCGCCTCGGAATAGGGACCACACGGTGCTTTAGTGCGTACAATAAATAAATAGCGTTCACCTTGCTTCTTACCGGGGAAACGCATTGTAATTGTGTCGGTTTACAATAAAATCCGGGATAACGTGGATGCGGTTTACTGAATACGTGAACAAGCCATCCCGTATTCTATATTTTATGAACTGTTAGCTATAAAAGAAACTAATAACATTTCCTTCGATTCACATATTCATTTAAGAAATTCTAATGTCGTAACTGGGATATACCCACTCGGATTGCAAACATAAATAATAATTGAAAGTTCGTCATCGTAAAATAAGCAAGAAATTAAGAGCTATTTAAAAAGTATACAAGTAGTAAGCATAATCTTTAACAGCTAGCAAAATATAATTATACGAAATTCCACATTATTAACTCTGGCTCAAGAAGGTCACAGCAATTAAACCTTACAATAAGAACCCCGTTCATGTCCGACGTGAAACATTTATGGAGAAATTTGCATACGACTCTGGTGATATACGCCTTACACCGCGATATTTTTAAATAATTATACCCTTATTAAGGCTGCGAACTTTATTGAGCAAATAAATTAGTTTAAATTATTTTCTTTATACAGGACGTTCCGCAAAGGCAGCGTTGGACGAAATAAATGTAGTCGTTATTGTTCAGATAACTAACAATTAAATTCTGAATAAAAAGTGTAATTAATAATTGTCAGTTACACTTTTTATTTATATTTTAATAGTTAATTGTCTGAATAATTAAATTTTGCCCTACTCTGTGTATGTGTCCTATGACTTTTGCCATGGCCCTATGGCGGAAAGGTCTTGATGATCAAAAAGCAACTTATGTCCTAGTATAACTTATGTCTTTTATATAAAGCTATTATATGAAAGAAGCTAAATGACAAAAGCTCAAGAATGGTCTAACCATAATGAGAAAATTAAAAGAGGTAAAACCGCAAAGTGGTAACGTTGTAGACATTACTGCAACACATATGTAACTGGAAGTATCTACATATGTAACTGGAAGTATCTACATATGTAATTGGAAGCTCCTTAGGTCGGCAAGGGAAATTCGATATTTACTTTCTTTTTTAGAAACTAATTATTGTAAAGCCACATTTCTATACATTATATTATCTATACTAATATAATAAAGAGATAAAATTGTGTTTGTAGGTATGTTGGGGGTAATCTTTGGAACTACTGAACCGATTTCAAAAATTCGTTCACAAGTAGGAAGCTACATTATCCGTGCCTAATATAGACTATATTTTATTTCGAAATTTTGAAAAGAGAAATTGAAAAAGAAAACTTATAAACGGAAGCGAAGCGAGGGCGGGTCGCTAGTGTAGTATAAAATCGAAGCGATTGGGAATAAGAAGGATTACTGTAATAAGATAAGATCGTTATACCTATACCACATCTCGATATATTATTATGTCAGAGAAGTCGTTCGACTCGAAATCGGTCTCGAAATTATACTAATGTGTGTATTTGTTTGTATATTCATCTAGAACAGTATAAAACCTAAAACAAGGCAGAAATATAAACTTCATTTTTACGAAATCTTATGTGTATGAAACGCGATTTTCGGACCACTGTGCGTCGCTGCCGACTCGACGTACAGTACCTAGATTATTAGATCAACCTGTATCCATGTGTACCTTTAAGTCATAGTAATAAGGGTTTGTTTCGAATGGTTTTGGTACATCGCCGTGCCTATACTGAGAGCTTTGCTGGTCAGACACAAGAATCAGACGTGTATATATCCAGCTTTAGCTTGGAAAACAACGCCCTGTCATTTTTTTCAGTAGTTTCAACAACAGATATTTTTTGCTTGTTGTAATGAGGAAGTAAGAGAAACATCTTCGATTAGTATCCAAGTAGTTGCCACAAGAGATAGGTACAGGGTAAAACGAAACTGAAACATACTTTGAAGACTGCGGTAGGTACGACAATTTCCTATCTATAAAACAATTTATTTGATGTGATAAGGAGAGAAAGTCGCAGTCTTGAGGATCATTTAAACAAGGAGAGTTTCTCGAACGGTTCGAGCGAGAATATTGTACACGATTTTCGTATGCGACCAAACCACATACCATTCTCGCCTACAACTGTTCACATGATGATAAAAACTCGACGATAACAGTGATCAGATGATGATAACAGTTGTTTATACTAGCTTTTGACCGATGTTCGAGAAATTCGCGTTCGAATAACTTTTCTTGTGTAAATGAGCCATAAGTTACGTTTATCAAGCAAGCGGAACGATCATGGGTTATTTCGAGAACACAAAATGTTGAAAACAATAAAAATAATTCACGACGGGATTATACTTTTAATACATTTCTGAATTTAAGACGTTAATGTTATAATTTGATGTTCATTTTGAGCACCTTCATATCGCAGGAAACGAAAAAGGCAAGGAAACTTTTTTGTTTTCACCAATGAACTGCAATGAATGTTTCTGCAACATACATTGCATGACAATTAATGTTGAGCAACGTTAATTGTCATCAATATAGCCATAGAAGTAGTATAAGTATCTTACTTAATGCATAATTAATCTTACCTTTATTGTATCTTAAGATAAGCTGGATTTTTAGTAACATGATACTAAAAATGCCGCCAGTGACGTTACAGAAACTAACGGAATATTGTTTTAGTACATTTTATTTTGTTTTATAAGTATTATAAATTGTTTATTAATTCATAGAATTGTATCAAAAACTCTTTAGAAAGGTGTTGTCTCTCAAGAGAAAAGTTTTAGGTATTTTTATCGCCCACTGCTGGACATGTATTTTTATCGCCCACTGCTGGACATGGGCCCACCACGCATACTTACTTTACCATTTACTTCCTCCTAGAGACATTCCTCATGCGCGGGAGTAAATGGGATTTATTAATGTAGGTATGGCTTTAAAATGCCACGCAGGCCAAGCGAGTTGGCGAGTATACTTTTTTAGGGTTGTGTGATGTCAGCTGGCTTGAGAATAGCACCACCGTGCGTGTCGCAAAAGGCGATTATAGGATAACAAAGCCTGAATACGTATTTAATTGATAGAAATAAAAATGATGATTGATTTATTAGGCACTACTGAATACAAGTAATGCTGCTGAATAAAAGCGAATCTGAAACTGAATCAAGTTTCAATCTACACTTTAAAAACACTTTACTGACGTGTGGGACTTGATCTTTACAGTAGTTTGTCGTAAACACTGTCTCGTTACGCACAGCAAGTGACAACCGCGACACGTTTATTGGCTGTCGTCGCGGTGACGGCGACACGTGATCGGATTTGAATTGAAATCAAGCAATTCGCCAATTGATTTCGGGACTGAATTATTGTTATTGTCTGTGTCAATGTGGCAGACGCTGATTGAAATGCGTTTTTCTAAGGCAATAATTAAGTAGATTAGAAAAAACTAATCAACCAAAAGATTATGGAAAGTGTTGACTCTTAAACAGACATAATTTCTCCTGTAGTGGGAGTATAATGAGTAGTAGATAAAAAAAGACGTGCTTGAATCGAATGCCATTATTAAAGACAAATGTGCCGTTATCTGAGGGACCTTATTGTCAATATGTACTTAATTACTTTGGTTAACATTTTATAACTTAAAATTCCGGTAATTTAAGATTGTTTTTTAATAGAAACTACAACAACTGATTTTTTAAGGTAAATTAATAAAAAAATACGTTAGTATTCTATGTTCATGTTTATATAATGCAATAAAGAGTATAAAAAACTGACTATAACTGACATAAATAGACATACAATAGATAGAGAGTGAAGTACAACACTAATTTCTTCTAGTGTTGTACATCACACTTTGACACATCAAACTTCATACAGTAGTTAGTAGAGTTCTTAAACTCTACTTAGCAGTTTGAGTTTCAGATATCTGTTCCATTATTTCCAGTTATTTTCACCAAGATACCATGTCATTGCAGTTATGAACATTTAAATCACTCTTTGCTCGGATATGCTATATGAACAGGATGTAACAGATAAAGTCTACGTTTTAAATTGTGGCTCATTGAATATAGATTAATTTAGGCAAAGGCCGGAAAAGTCAATAGTGTTCGAAGTGAGCGTTTATTGAGTCATTTATTATAGTAAGCGTAATGATTTAGTCCCGGATATTTAGTATAAGGGGAAGCTGTAAATACGTTATGAACGTTTCCTGGGACAGAATATAGTGAAAGTAATTGAGTTAAGATGAAATCAATTTAATATAAAATTAATTATTAATTAATTTAGTACGAATTAATAAAATGCAATAGGAAGATGTAGTTGGTGTTTAAATTAAATGATTGACTGGCGTGAGGTGCACAATTCAACATTAGAAATATGATATAGTATATTATTGCAATTTTGTAGTGTCGCAACAAAATAAAATTTCGGAGAATAGACGACCACAAATAAGTCGTAGGAGGAGTTTTTGGTTGTTCAGGGGCATATGAAACTATCAGAAAACGTCCAAGTTCACCAAGTCACCGTTCCACAGTTCAAACATGTCAGTTTACAACCTTAAACTGCATTGTGTTACTTTGTATCAAGAAATGCAACTGAGCGACTTCTGATCGGTTTGATTGTCTATGGATAACAGTCAAAAGTTTTTAATAAATTTCCATAAATTATAGCCGTGAACTTTTTAAAAATAATCCACTATTGAAGTAAGATGGTGCTCTGCAACATTTGACTGTACTCGTACTCGTAATACGGAAGGCAACTCATTTCATACTGTAAAGTGACTGGTAATAAGAGCTCATAATAGGACCCCGGGTCCCCACCCGTACTTAATGGAGAGGTAGACGAGAATGTAATACGCGGCTCTAAAGCTCGTAGTGGTATTGTCACAATGAAGAACAGGCTGATGGTAACTCACACATGTGTAAATAAAATTGAAACTGAATTGTCTTTAAAATTAAGTGTCGTCCATTTTTTTGTTACTGTTGCAGATGCAACAAAAAGTTAATTATGCTTAAGTTAATTAGAAGTGTTCACCTACCTACGTTATCTTACGACTTTCCTTAAAATTATCAGATATGGTACCGAATGCATACATTCAAATCAAAGGCGCGGCGCGGTCTTTGCGGACGAGTAGCAAGTGATAAATAAAGTGTAATTGAGAGACGGAAACAGTCAATGAGTAAATCTCGTCCGTCAATTTATTTAAATTATTTATTAGTGCTCCGCTATAGACACCCGCCGCGATAGCTTTCAGTGTGCGTTCACAGAGCTCGTCCGGACACGGATAGTGTGGCACACTACGATGTATCGATGTCGATAGAATTAATTAAACAATACAGTTTCGGTACTAAATTATAACTCCTTTTAACTAAACATTAAAATAAAGAACAAAACGCTATACGATGGTAAATTAAAATGTACTATAGTGAACCGAAAGAACGGTACGCAAATTAACTTTGAAAATGAGATCGAGAAGTGATAAGTACGAGTACATATGTACGCATAGTAAACGAAACATTGTAACATTGTAGGTACCAAAGGAGTTCCATTTAAATAACACAAATCCAAAAGGAAAATATAAGGAAAGCTAAAAATAGGTAGTATCAGTTTTAATTTCAACCTCCTTAAAAAGCAAACCTAACGAATAATTGAATACTCAAATGAAATATTCATTAGAATGAACCTCGATAAAAGTGGGGTGGATTCAATATAGTGTCCACAATATTCTGTTTTATTCTGCCAAGTATAATACTTATGTATGAATACAAAACTAAAACAGTATCAACGTAGTATTTGGCAGTTATGAAACATCCGCTAGTCCAAATTATAATAATGTTTAGATTTTATGTTGTTTTCAATAACTAACGTCACTTCACCGACAACACTCGCATTTCATCGACTAACACACGCAACTAGTGACGTTTCGAATTAGTTAATTTGTGCAGATACAGCACAATGGATGAGGAAATAATAACATACCCATACATACTTACAGCTACCGGGAGATGTAATTGGCGTAATTGGACGAATCTGGACGCTCTTAATAATGCCCAATTGTCGTGATTCAAATGGCAATTCATCGTTTGTGAAAGAAATGATTCATTACTTTTAAATTAAAAAGCCTAGTGCTACGTTTATAATGGTTTACTTTTGGCTTTGTTCGTTTACCAATAGCAGTACGTTTACGAGTTCACGAAGACAATTCACTTTAGTTCTCCTATCGTTGAAGCATATTACCTGTTAATGTTTCTTTTTGCCGTGTGGTGTCGGCCGGCTTTAGAATAGGGATGATCCCCGTGGGTGCCGTAAAGGGCGACTAAGGGATAACAAAGCGGCCACCACAAGTCCTGAGATATTGTACCACCTCTAAAAGAGTGGACGTGGAATCGCCAACCCCAAGCGGGTTCACATAAATTTCCTGACACTTGAAGGCATATGGTGCACCGCAGTATGCTATCGATGATGATGACTTCAGGCTCTCGAGCCCTCCGGTCAGGTGGACCTACGGCTTAAAGAAATTCGTCGGTGGTGGTTGGATGAGAAGAGTTGAAGATCGTGTCGAAGTGACGAGAAGAGCGAGGCTTAGGAGTTTTGGGTGTATGGTAGGTACTTACCCGTTGATGTCGGTTATGGACCAGAAGTGCCGGAGGACAGCCTTCGCGAGTAGGTACCAGATTTGCGTCCACATCCACGAGGACTTGTCAATGGAAGCGGACAGGAACTCCTGCGTGTCCTCGTCAGGGTCCAGCTGGACGAACTTCTCTCTCAATTCTGGACTGAGTCGCTTCATGTCCACTCGATACCACTGAAACAATGGAGAGAAACTACGGTTATACTGAAAATATTTGTAATGATTTTCATCATTTGTTACTATGACATGTTAAATCTTGAAATTTAATATGGATTTACTTATTTGTTACAAAAACTTGTCAAAACTTTGTAAAGATATCAGAATCCGTATCTAACGGTGCGGACACTTAGCACTTTTAGCATCCACTGTTGGACACAGGTCTCAATATCTGGCGCACGAGTAATGGATGGCCTTAAAACGCAACGCCTATACCACACAGCCGACACAGTTATCAGACAGAATACAGGTGAAGGTTATAACATATGAAGTTAAGATAATCCAACTTGTGTTAATCTACAGTTAAATGTAGACCTCTTTCAAGACCCGCCATAAATTTATAAATATATTATAAAAATAATAGACTCAAGTACGGTTGTCATAAACATTGTTTGTTCAATTAATTTAGACTGGATAATGAAACGAGTAAAAAATAATTTATCGTTGATTGCGATTTCATAGCGCCGCTGCAATTTTTCAAAGCACAATCGAAAACTACAAATCGATGTTTAACGATCCTTGCCACGGAACTCTTAATGAAACTATAAAAAAAAGTAATTCGAGTGCAAATAAGAGAGTAGAGTATGAAAGGAGCGTGTAGCTCGTCACCCGTTGTGTGTTTAAGTCAGCCGCCGCGGCCCTACAAAGGGCAATGCGGCCGCTGTTAATTTCACGCTGCCTCGAATTAACATTTCTTTACGCCACAGAATAATGACGAATTAAAAAAAACTTCTCGCCTCTACATGTAACCGTAATGACTGCAGGCGGCGAGCGAGCAGGACGCCGCGAACTCATCAGACCAACTTAATTAATGCCCGATCTGTCTTTATATTAAAATCAAAGTAAGATGGCTGACTCATAAAAAAGATAATTATCTAAAACCGGTAGTCGAAACAATCGTCACGCTGGATCGAACTGTCAGCTCGGGTTCCCGTATTCAATTTTTATTACGAACATGACGGGAAGCCCCCATAAATTAATACTAATGCACGTACGAGTATGATAGGTAGGAGCTCTATATTGTATTCAGGTCGTTTCTTAGTCACTAATAAGGACATTATGGAAATAATTTGCCTAGTATTAAAATCAGTTTCGCAAAACATCCTCCCATAGACATTAAGAAAACTTGAATATTTGATACAATACAACTGATTAATGCAAAGTGAGACTGCACTAGAACAATACAGCAGTAATATAAATCTAGAACGTTTCAAAATAAACAGCAAAAAGTATCATAAAAACCCTGAGAAATAAATATTTAGTACTGAATACTGATAGGGAATCACGTTGGTGATTATGCAATGCGCCGTCTTTACATTTAAAATAGCCTGCATCGGAACTACGGGATTCGACGAAGCGAAATCTCCAGACGGAATACAAATCGTGGAAAATTTCGCATGTTGAAGTCACTGATGATACTTCAGACTATAAATTGTTGTTCGAGCAATATTTATATTGGTGTTTTATATATTGACCTGGTATTTCTTACAATTAATTACTCGACAGTATCCTGTGGAATATATTGAGAGCGACTTAGGATGGCATTACAAAACATTTATGGAAGAGACGTAAACTAGTAACTTAGCAACCCTTATATAGTCATAGTCATAAGATTTAATATAGACAATATATATTAACTTATTAATTACCCGTGATATTTTTGTTATTTGTAGATAAAACTCGTAAATAAATACTCGTAGATAAAACTATTCCATCAGGCTTTGATATAATATAGAATAGAAAATAATGAAAATTTTATCGTGTTGTTTGTGAACAATATGTTGATCAGGGGCACCCACTTCGACTATTTATAAGACTCTTGTTAAGGATTCAATTTCTGCTCGTGTAAAGTTGGATTTGCATGAATAACAATTTCCTTGTTTTAAAAATCTACCTGCTGAGGAAGACAAATCGAGAATGATTTATTCAAATTTACGAGTTATCGGGACCGGGTTACTTGTATATTTTAGCGATTTATGTAGGTTACCGTTTTTCGCACAATGGTCAAGAGGTCAGATACACGATTTAATTTTGTCTCGTTGTTTCTAGTGCGTCGTTCGGCCGCAGTCAGTCACATCCTTTTGAATACGATCATTATCCCCTGTAGACTCGTTAGCGTGCAGGTCAATGAAGGTGCATCCATGGATCGAAAGGATGGCTGCAGAATCCTTTATATGGCGGTCGTTCGCCCGCGAGCTAATGAATCAAAGCTCAGTGCGAGCGTATTGTCAATATAAAGCGAAAATATTAAAGTCGGACGCGTTGTGTCCGCACAATGCCAGATTAATTCCCATTTAAATGTGTGAAATAAATGGTGTAGAGCGGCTATTTAAAGGCTAGCTCGTTGGCTGGTTTAGTACCGCTTTGACTTCCACGCTCCGCTTTGTGAAGATGAATAGTTGTCGTTCAAATTGCCATCGAGCAAATTGTCGAAACACATTAGTAATGCGATTTTAATTTTTAACATGATTCATTAGGAGAAATGTATAAGTATATACAGCATAATGTATAAGTATAGAGAATAGTATAATATATACAGCATCACTACTTTTGAGTTTCTGGAAGGTGACGTTCAAGAAATTTGTCAATGGCTTGGAGAACAATTATCTGTGTACACTATATAAAACACATTACATAAATAAAACGTGTAGCTGTAGATGCTCAGCGGTAACTCCAATACGTCGTATGTTCGCGAGCTAAGTGGCGCATAGGATCCCGGTGGATTTGGCAGTAAGCAGCTCTGAAGCTTGTTTGCCGGGCGCTCCATTAAAATGGGATCAGTCGGGATGCAGATCGCCTGGACGTTCTGCAAGCAGGACGCATGAGATTCAGGAACGAGTGCACAGAATATTGATTTTATACACGTCACGGAAGAGAAGCAGCTTTATTTCTGTGAAGTATGTAAATACTAACGATTAGTCATCAACTTATTTCTTGCACAATAAATTATAATTATTATTATTATGTGGATTGTATTATGCAGATTAATCTTGCATTTGCAAATTGAACATTAGGTCCTATCTATCAACAAAAGATTTGTCTGTACAACTGTACGCTGCGGTAGGTTTTTCATTACAATTGATAGTGTACTTTTCCGAGATTCAAATACTTAACCATTTTTACAATCCATTAGATTACGTTAGACCTACAGCGAGCAGACATTACAAGTACATAAATAAAGAGTGGTAATAGCCCAGAGCAACGGTGTATGGTCGCAATAGCCTCAATTAAAGCCGTATAGCTATGACTTATTGCTGTAAAACAATTGATTTCGATTAACACTCGACAAAGCTACTAGATGATAAAGCATTCTATCGGATATGTTTGAGTACCTATAGATTTAATAGATTTGCCCGTGTATGGTGTGCTGAGAAACAAAGAATATAACGAGGCACAGACTAGACAATCCGACTGCAAGACAATATTCAATGATGTTCTATTGTTGAATAAATCTACTTCACGAATTATTATATAATAGGTAGTCGTGAAGCATAATAATTACTTGAAGCAGATCAGCTCACTCCCAACAAAGTTATGTTATGTGTATGGTGGGACTGGAAAGCCATTGTGTATTACGAGCTTTTGCCACATGGCCAAACGATTAATCTGATATCTACTGTCAGCAATTAGTAAAATTGAAAGGAGCACTTGAAGCAAAACAACCAGGATTAACGAACAGAAAAGGTGTATTTTTCCAACACGACAATGTTCGACCGCATATATGTTTGATGACTAAACAAAAATTGATGGACCTTGGCCTAGGAAGTTTTAATGCATCCTCCATACAATGCACACATAGCACCTTCGGATTATCATTTATTCCGCTCTTTACAAAATTCTCTAAATGCAGTAAAATTACATTCAAGAGAAGCCTGTATAAACTATTTAAATCAGTTTCTCGCTCAGAAACGCCAAAAAATTTATAGCGATGGGATAATGGATCTGCCAAGAAAAATGGTCGAATTAAATGGACAGTATTCCGTTCAATAAATATTTATGTAATACAATTCAAAATAACAGTGACGCAAATAATTACAGACAACTTCAAGAATTTTTTTAAGGTAAGCCTTTAATTGTACAATGTTTAATATTTAGATAAATAAAATATTATAGCTACTTATCGAATTACCTTTACATTTACTTACATTTATCAATATGTATATTTTAATATATTTCAAACTGTTCAGACAATATAATATGTTGTGTGGAGTGAAGTTAGATATTCAATTGGCAAAAATTCCCATGTAGGTGATTTTTTTTCTCGACCTTCGTGAGCATCTATTAAACATAACATAAAAAGTTTACCACCATAGAGTAGGTATAAGCTACATTTTTTTTTACAAAAACTAATGATGCCCTTCGAAAGTACGGGAAAGTAATTAATGAAATCGAACAAACCAAAATCAACACAAAAGAAGAATACTAAAATAACAAATAAATAATAATAACAATAATTATTGTTGTTTATAAATAATTTTGCACACCGGTACACCGGTCCACTGGTACACCGGCACACCGCTAGAATGAATTGGAGGTCATGATCACATTACCGTCTGTATAAAACCATTCGTTCAGCATATAAATAATTTGAATTTGACAAGCAAGCAAAACAATAGTAGTAAAATCAAAATTTGGCAAATAGTTTTCCTTGTTATTATCTCAGTACGTCTGATTAGCATACAGGCCGTTTTTGCTCTTGTGGTATCACTTCAGTTAACGGATACCTACCTATATTTTGAGATGAAAAAGAGTATGTATATGGAACTATTTAATGTCTGTTTAATAAACAACCATGATTTTTTGAAAGATCTATCATTTCTACAATTTTCAAAAATGTAATTTGAAACTTTAACACTTCAAGGGAAATGATATCTATATTGAAAAATAAGTGGTTAAGATTTTTTTTAAAAAATATGCCGCTATTTAAAGTTATGCTCTTAGAAATATTTTAGTAAATTATTTATTAGTTTAGCTACTAACGTCTAACTTCAATCGCCCAGTACACTGGTTTAAAATAGTTATTAAAACTTTACAGGTAGGATTTACGAAGCTTGAAATATGTGCTTTAAAATGTCACGACTACTTTAATTTGAAATATTAAATTAATACTTACTTTTAATGTATAACTAGAATAAACTAGAATTCTCGATTCATATACGTTAAAATTAGGAATAAATAAAGGTTTGTAATCGTTTAAATACATTTTTCTTTGCTATTTCACCTAGCAGATGTTTATAAATACTAGGACTTCAAAGTCCCTAACTAACAATTTGACTTTTCGGCGGGAGCTCGAGAAGTGAAGTTGAGTTATTGTTTGATTATTGTAAAAATTGTGTATTAGGCGTTTTATGGTTTAATAGTGATAGTTTATAAAACTTTAAAGTGTTTGTCCTGCGCGGTGTTTGTCATAATCAAATAAAAGCGTGGGACTGCGTTCTTCGTGTGCTGGAGTCCTCACTAAACCTACTATCGTTTTACTGAACGATTCATGACTTACTTCGACGGGACTGGACATTGACGGGATACGTTTTACACATTGAAATTGTTTATGACGAAGAAAATTTGACATTGGCACAATGTGCAGAATTGCACCATTGCCACCATGTGAAGAAAAAACCTAACAATTCTTAGTTATAATTTTTATCGAGAATTTAATCGTTATTTGTGTGTTTTAACAATTATATTTTGGCAAATTCTGTTGACGATGCGCGGCACGAGTGAGATTCATAAGTATTGAAAAATACAATATCTAAACCGCATTTTTATTGTTATGTGAATTCTGTATCACTATTCCTGTTCTATGGCATCACGAGCCGCCCGAGGGCCACTGTTGCGTAATTGTTTTAAACTCGTCTTTTAATTGTTCTATCGGGGGATGCGATTTATGGGCCGACGTGCTCTCCGGCCATAATGCCATTCAGATTCATTTGCACTGTTATTTCCGCGTCGACGCACCACGGGAATGCACCGCCTACGTTTAATCAACAATCAGTTTATTTAATACTCTTATTCTTAGGAATTGTTGGCGAATGAAAGTAGTATTGGTTTTCATCTTTAAATTGTCTTGCCTTTCAAACAGCTAAAGTTCTATAAAATTTCCGGTTTTCAAGGTCAATATTTTATTATTTAATTGATGCTAACAGTAGTTAACTGCACGTAAAGAGGTAAGAGAACATGGTAGTTAACATACCTGAACCTCTAGAATAAGCGGGAAAATGTCAGAGGTCTGTTTAACAAGGATATTATGTCTCAATTGCCAAAGCAATTGGAATTATTGCGTTTGCCTCTAATCTAATGCCTTTAATATGGATAAAATCAGAATACTAGGTAGTCGGATAAGTTACCGGCCTTTTTATAGTGAAAATAATACCGACTTTTTTGTACTAGATAAATATTTATTGAACGGTATATTGTCCATTTAATTCGCTTTTAATCTTTCGCCATTTTTTACGCAGTCATTATTGCATCGCTATAAAATTTTTGGGGTTCATGAAAAACTTTAATGGTTTATACAGGCTTCTCTTGAATGTCATTTTACTCTATTTAGAAAATTTTGTAGAGCGGAATAAATGATAATCCGAAGATTCTATGTCTGCACTGTATGGAGGATGCATTAAAACTTACCAGCCAAGGTCCTTCAATTTTTGTTTAGTCATGAATGATGTATGCGATTGAGCATTGTCGTGTTGGAAAACTACACCTTTTCTATTCATTAATTCTGGGCGTTTTTCTTCAAGTGCTTGTTTCAATTTTACTAATTGCTGACAGTAGACATCAGAACTAATCGTTTGGCCATGTGGCAAAAGCTCGTAATACACAATGCCTTTCCAGTCCCACCATACACATAACATGACTTTGTTCGGGGTGAGACCTGGCTTTGGGACTATTTGTGATGGCTCACCTCGCTTAGACCAAGATCGTTTTCGAACATTATTATCGTAGGTGATCCACTTCTCATCGCTTGTTAACAATCTTGTTAACAAAATGGGTCAATTTCATTTCGTTTTAGCAACATATGGCTGGAAATTCTATTCACCGAGTTTCTGTCATTTAAATCATGCGGCACCCAAACATCTAGCTTTTTTACAAAATTAAGTTTATGTAGGTTATCCAAAACTGTTGAGTGGTGATTGCTAAACTCTTCCGCAATTTGATGACTGCTTATGTTATGCTTATGCTTATGTGTCGATCTGCATCATTTTTTTCAATGACAACATCATCATTTACGTTAATAGGACGACCACAGCGAGGAAGATCATTGACATCAAAATTACCAGACTTGAATCGACTGAACCATTTTTTGCAATAGTTTTAGATAAAGCATGGACTCCGTAGACACCACAAATCTCTTTTCGAGCACTAGTTGCAGTCATACCTTTGTCGAAAAAAATTGTAAAACATATGTAATTTTAACTTGTAATTTCAATTTGTCGCCATTACAAAAAAGTCAGCTGTCAACGGTATATCACTTTCCCGCCAGTGATCAGTGTTGCCAGAAATAGATGACGCTAAATTCATACGTTCAAAAAGGCTGCGAACTTATCCGACTACCTATTATTATGTTTGATCACAAATTTTATTCATAGGAAGAACTAATGTTTGTCGATATTCTTTTTGCATATTTGCATCTTTTTTCTGTTTATGACGCTTTTTACTGAGGAGGTGGCGGTGGCAGACGGGATAGCGTTCCATCGGATGATGAAATGCCTACCATAGCCCATGGACACCACGGAGGATACGGGTGCACTGCCGGCCTTGCACAAACGTATCTACAGCTTTCACGAAGAGCCTCATGTTGTAGTATAAAAAACCTTAGTTAACATTTCAAAACAGTAGAACGTTTGGGTTAGCGGCATAAGGTGTTTTGAAAAAACGCTCGGTTAAATGACGTTTCGATGATAAGACATGCGTAAAAATCGGAAATTGGTATCAGTTCCGAATCGGTAGCAGCTCTTCAGAACCGTCTTACGGGTGGTAGAGGTAGATTCTAAACTATAGGTAAGTTTCAGTTACTAATAGGTTAGACTTGTGAACGTACTGTTGACAATCGATACGAGTTGTTGTTAGATTGTCAACAATTCGTACCGCACGTCGTGTTTCTATCACAGTACTTCGGTGCATCGGACATTTAGGTAGCTTGGCATTGTCTGTACATTAGGCAGTAAATAAATCATTTCGCGGAAGAGAATGACGAGGTGGTCCAATTGTCCTCTGAGACGAAATGTCACCTAAACCCGTGGAAAGCGTGGGCACGCGCTCATAAGATTTACGAGTGTATTTAAACTGGTTTTACATTAAGCACCAACTGGGCCGATTTGATCGTAAAATCAGCCGTTATGTCTCGAGACAATATCCTCGCTCGTTACCACCCAAGCGGGCGGCTGTTAAAATAACTCCAGGTTAACTATGGGTCACTGTAAGCTGATTCCACTTTTATTCAATCGGAACCTATTATCGGAACATTCGAATTGACGACTCCAATGCACAATTAAAACGTTCCAGGAATCGAGTTATTTGCTAGTGTAAAATCGATGAAATAAGCAATCGTTTATTGGTCGGTGTTGGAATCGAAATTATTCAGTGATAAAGGGGGCAATTAAGTGAGCTCACAATGGCGCGTCGATTGTTCGGACGCGATCGGCGATCGCTACACCCATTGTCCGCTGAAATTAACAGTAGCTACAAAAAGCAACAGCTTTAGAATGTGGACCTAGAATGTTCGAAATTAATATAAATTATTACAAAAAAAAACAAGTAATGAATATAACGTTTCATATCATCTCATTATTGTTGGAAGTTTGGCTTACAACGTGTGCTACATAAACAACCTTTGTAAGACAACAAGGTAAAAGAAGCAATAAAAGGAATAGGAACTTTCTATTGCTTTAGAGATTAGTTTTTTTTTTAATTTATCTTGATATTCGTAGAGGGCACGTGCTTCATTGTCGCGAGACTTTTTATAACAGCACTGTGGTTATTTACATTCTTTTTATTGAGAACGTTCATGGTTTTTATTTGTTACCCAAACATTCTAAGACGTAGTAGGATCATTTTAAGTACCTACATCAGCGAAATTTCTTAGTTTTGATGTAACTGTAATTTATTTATGTAATTTATTTCTTTTCATATCAATTATTAATTCCATCAAGTGGGTGGTTTTCAGTCGTTAATTAACTCTAGACATATTTAATTATATTATATTTTAACATATAGAAGCTGAAAGGAGCGAAAGGTCTATATATTTAGTTATTTAAACATTTAAGAGATAACGTTCCACAAATCTCGAAAAGAAAGCATTCAAGTATATCACAATTCTAAGTGTAAACTAAGAAGTAGCCGAAATCAATAAGGTGCTATCACGTTTAAAGTTGCCCTATTCCGTTTGAAGGAGCCCAAAATTCGGCCGCCGAAAGCCAATCGAATATGGAGGCCGATGATTGAATTGATTGAAAAAGAAATAGTGAGGGGGCGAGACCGGTGCCTCGTGCACCGGCCACAGCTATTTTTATAGCCTGTACACGTCCCAGAACGCGCGGGCGACACATTCCCGGAGTGACTACGTTTTTGCAGAGCCAACTTTCATTAGACACCGCGCGCCGCAGGGACTAAGGCGTCTCCTTTTAATAAATGAGTTATGCGTTTATATCCAAGATGGCCGCCAGGTTTATCCACATCGGGTGTCAAGAATGTTACGTGCCGCGAGTTTTTTGAAGTCGATAGTCTGAATGGTTGTGATAACTTGTAAAGTAGACCTTCAAGAATTGTCATTTCATTGAACGATCAACGATTTTACATAATCCATTCCTAAACGGAATGACTTCTATGTATATTGCCTAAACGTGATTTTTGTAATCGTCTGTTACATATATAGCTCACATTAAAAGTAGGGGCAGTCCCATCCCATAGTAGATTATTGCCCGAATCCTCTGTATTTGAGTCATATCATAATCCACTATCGGATTCATTGCTTAAAACCTTTATAAGCATAGAAGAAACATAAGTGTACATAAACAAGAGTTGACATCTTCAGCAATAGAGACGCAAATACCAAGATTTGCCAAAAAAGTTTAGAGAAAAAGAACATATGTGAGGCAGAAATACGAGAAAATGACAACTGTATTCGTTTCGAGGTTGTACAGTCGGTTATAAAAATGCATTGATGTGTACAGTACAGCATTGATGAGTAAATTTAACCGGTTTCACTAGTCAGCAGTTTAAAAAAAATGTATGGAAGTGAAGCAAATAAACAAATAGTAATACATTTCCAATTTTGCGACGTTAATTTCAAGCAAGGGGATACCCTTGCTGATAGTTTTCTCACAATTTTTGTTGTTGACCGTACGGGACCTAAAAAGAGGAATATCGGTCATTCTCCCCTGAACGGCGCGTGACTGTAAGATGTAGAATCCATCAAAAATGTGGGAATTGTGCTGCTATTTCCACATTCGGCTCCTCGTGCGAACTTTTCGGCATCAGCAAACGATAGAAAAACGCATCAGATTTGTTATTACGTTACACCACAGGTATTATAGGTACGTTACACTCACACTGCTGGAACGTTACACTGTAGGTGCAAATTTCTATCTTTCTTTATCGAAAAAAGAAATCAGACGAGCATACAGTCCACCTGAAGGTAAATGGATACTGTCGTCCGTGGAAATCCGCAATACATGTCAATATCAGTCCAAAATTACAAACGTTGGCATGCTCTGCCTACCTTTGGAGACCCCTTTGCCTAATTTTGTTAGAATTAAATAACATTAAATTAATAGTACCTACATAAAGTATTTGCATGTCAGAATAGTAATATGACGATCGAATATCAACTTGTATCTACTCACATTGTGCAAATAAACAATTAGAATTTATATTTATTTAACTACCATTTATTAATGTTGTTCAGGTATCTTTAAAAATTTTGGATTTTGACTTTAGCTTTAATTGAAAATTACCAGTCGTAATGCCATAAAATAGCATCACATTAATTAGAATAATTATATTTACAATAGCACCATTCCATATCTTTCCGTGGGCGTCGTAAAAGGCGACTAAGGAATAACAAAGCGGCTAAAAGAGTGGACTCGCCAACAAGCTTAGTCAGAGTGGCGTTTTAGGTCTATACATTCCTCATGCCCAAGACAATGTGCAGGTTCAACAGTGGATAATAAAATGGCTGCAGACGGAATCTCATAAAATATACATAAAATAACGATTAAATGAAGTAGGTGAAATCTAAACACGTGCCATCATGTGATCAGCTATTATATTTAAACTTTACAAAACACACCTATCAACTAAGAGACGTTGCGCAGACTGGTTTATTTTTTAATCGAGTTTTATATTCTGGACCTCTTAGGAAATAAAATAATCACGTCGGCGTCGATTTGCATACAATGGTAAAATAATTTTACGCGCGTTTCGCCGCGCTTAATTTTACTTTTTATTCGGCCTTCCGCGCCCTATCTACGAATCAAACGAACTCTTGCCGCGCGACCATTTAAGTGTTAACATTTTTGCAAAGCCTTCTGGACACTATTTATTGGAAATACGTTAGTTTATTAAACCATAAAGACTATAATAAGTAATTTTGTTAATTAAATATATCTAACTATTAAATATACCTATTTATTAAATATTTGATATCCGTTAAAAGGGCGTTATTACGAGGCGTCGTATTACCCTAAACCGGTGAGCCGTTACTAAATATATCGGTCATAAAAGCGCATCGCGTCCACGAGTCGTTTGGGGCAGACTGCGTGGCGAGGTCGACTCGCGGACCAACAGTCTCTCTGGCGCCGTCTACACACATGCACCGGCTATGTTAATACAACAAGAAAACCAATGCGACAAGCAATGAGTAAGGGCAGAAATAAGAATATTTGAAGGTAAATTTTCTTCACGCTACACATTTACATTCAGAGCAAACATCGCCCGTCATAAATTTAGCACAAAAGTGCGAGCGACGGCCGACTAGCAACAAAAGGGCATGACTTTTCCCGCAAAAAAGATGATCCTTAATCTGATTAAATCTCCATCGCGGCGGACGTCGGGCCGTGAAAGATTAATGAATATTTGTGCGAGGATTCTCAGAGCTGGGTTGGCACGTAGCGCTGTCATAATCATATTAGCTGCGACCAGAGGCCGACCAGGCACGCACGCACGCACCGCAGGGTTTGTCGGCTACTTACTCAAACGCAACAAGGGTACAGCTACTGTGTGACACTCAGTTCAGCTGAAACTTTACGGTGGGCCACCTTCCGATACACTATGTAGTTTATATGTAAAATTACATGTTTATCTTTGGAAATTTAGCTATATTTTCTTCGTTAGATTAGCGGGAGGTATAAAGCAAATGTAACCATTTGTTCGTTATTTTTTGACGATAGTTAAACGGATCTTAAACGCGTATGTTTACCTTTTACATGGGTTGCTGGGTGACACCAACCGTGGTCACGAGTTGTTAGTTGTCAGCTAGTGGCCATAGTTGGTATGACTCAGCCGATGAATTGAGTTTGAGAGCTTAACCTATTTACTGCTAGAACATGTGCTGTAAACTGCTACAACAATGTCATTTTGATTTTGATCAATAAAGGGAAGTAATTTTTTTTTTAAATAAATAATCAACTAGTAAGCACGACGAAGTTAAACGCGGAGCGGGCCGCCGAGGAAATGTAGTGACGTTAATAAATAGTTATTGTTGTCTATATTACTATAGTTGGGAGCTCCTTGTAATTTTTAAACCGACTACATAAAGCAGCGATAACAAACATGGCGAACGATACTGGCAATACGCAACGCGTTAATATAAGTGTTTTCACCATATGAATTATACATTAAACAGTGTTCAGCCGTACTCTTTATCTCATACACGGTGGGTGTATCCAACCATTATGCTACGAACTGCGCTACAGTTTTATTATACCCCAGTCTAGAAAAAGTTTATACTGCAATTACCAGAGTGTACCAGTATATCCGCTGTAAGTATGTTTACTGACAAAACGCATTAAGCCCGTTCATATAGGAACACAATTGCCATTCTTGCATTTTGCATAAGCTCAATAAACACAGTCGTAAAAGAACCAATTGAACCCCGAAAGAAATTAAACGTGAGAATGTATTGTTCCATGCAAGCGTGAACAAAACAAAAACTGTCGTTTGCATTAACCAGCTTTCAGGTCGTTTTCGACCTGCTTTCGTAAACATAAATCGCATTAAATAAAAGTATTATTTATAGCATTGAAAGAGCACATTTGACTATATAGGTGCGAGTATTATATATCCATATGGGACTCTTTGCTTATAAACAATAAATTATTTTCATTTGAGTCTTAAAAGCTTACAAACGAGTTCGGCATAAACTAAATGACTATAAAACCTTATAAATAGAAAAATATGCTGATTTCAAAGAGAATACCAATAAGCTTTTAAAACAAAATGTATGACAGAGATATTCCTTCTCACAGTGACAGTACCAGTCTAGCTACGAGTAGTGATACGTTTCTCAAAGGACTATGGGAAGAGTTCAGACTTAGGCTTAGATAAAATTTTACAAGACGAACGATCAAACCTGGATATCAACAAGTTATGAGAGTAGCTGGCGTATTTGGAGTGAGCGTAGAAACGGTTTAAGGCTGGATAAAAGTAATTAATTATTTGTTATAGCTTGTGGCAGCAATAAAGCTAGCTTATCAATGATTCAGTCGGACGAACAAAGCGCGCGTGCTCCTAGGGCATTATCCGCCATAAGACATCATAAACGGAGCACCATCATCTGGGCTTATAAAAAATTCATGCTCATCTCACATTTCGGCGCCCCTCTTAATTTCGCGTGCGCCTCTTCGTGTAAAAACTTCGGGTGTCTTTTTATGACTTTTACTGCGGTATAATTGGGGAGGGGCGAGCGCTCGCGTCCCCGAGGTGACATAAATACCTACCCTCTCACTCCTTGCTTCCACTCGCCCCGGCTTAATCTCATGTAAGTCTCTATAGCACGGAAGTAGTTCCCATTAAAACATCTCCTCAGCCGCATTTGCGTTTGCTTAACAAGTGTCACCTTCTCTTAGAAGACGTACCTATATGCATATTCCTAAGGCGTTTCTAATGCAAACAAGTATAGATACTCTATTTAGAGCACAGGATTTGTACTCGTAAGGTAATATAATGTATGTACTATAAATATGTTTTTAGTTTGTAAAAGGCAGCGATATGCGACACGTAATATAGATGCAAGCGTGTAAATACATTCTACAGGTACATGTAGGAAGTGTCCCAGGTGGGTGCGTCGTAAATGGCTTTTGTATGTTACCTTGTGTTGCATCACCCTCTGCTATTTATAAACTTATTCTATAGTTTACTTTTTAAATCTTTTACATAAGGACCCTATAGATAGAAAGTGTTTACCGTTGGATATGAATCGGTGATAACAAATGCCTCTGCATTGAAAACTAAAAGAGTTAACATTAGTCGATTGGTTCTTTTAGCATGTAAGATTTTAAAATTTATCGTACACTCTGTTGGAGTTTATTTTTTCATTTTATGCAGTTAAGGATTCTTTAGAACAAGTAAGGATGCTAAAACAAATACTACTGCTTCGTGGAATATGTCGCATGTAATGTCATATCAACACGAGTAGAGCACCAAAGGCACCTAAGGCAATAAGTCCCAACATCTAAAATACCTCCTTACTTTTATAAAAGGCAGACACTATTTGAACTTCAGAACGAATATAGTGAGTCAAGGCTTCCAATATCAAAGAAAACAGTCTCTCAGAGTCAGCAAATGCGATTTCAATTTTATTAGAGGCGCCAGTGATGCGCGAGGCGGTGTGCGGCGTCGCGCCGCGGCTAAGGTGAAGTCGCGTGCATGTATTTATTTGCAAATACCGAAGAGCTTTCAATATGTAGAGGCGCGAGTGACTCCCGCCTGTCGATCCACTCCAATATCGCACTCGTTGTGAGAGACGTCACGGAGGCGAGGCCATTATTCGACGCGACGATTGACTCACGGGAGCAGCCTTCTATATAGGACGCCGCATGATAGATGAGCGACGCAAAAAAACAAATCAGTAATTGAGATTTCTATTACTGAAATTGAGAGCGACCGATCAGTTTTTTCATGTTTGTTTACATAATGTGAGTGGCGACAGCGCTATCGCGTTTCGGAAGCGGCCACGGACGTCAATTTGTATATTGTCATTATTAGATTTGGGGCGGAAAGTTCGGGTGCGTACATCCATCATGGTGTGACGGGCGGCCGGTCCGATATCGCGCCTAATACGTATTGATTTCCCACTTAACGTTTTCTTGGGAATCGCGGCGCTCCACCCTTCCGCCGGCCGGAGGCCTAACGAGCTGTTTGTCCTCCACTCGCGACAAGTAGGGCGCTCTGTCGCCACTACACAGCCGGAGACCGACTCCCACACCGACGCAACACCTCCATGATGTTAGTACATCAACAAAATTCTATCAAGTGCAAGGTTTTATGCAAAATTACAGATCAATACCTATGTGACATTCATACTGCTGCTGTTTATTGCCGTCTGCATCGTCGCTCACACTCTACTGAATAAGTTTACGTTTTCGAACATTACGCTAATATGGATGCGATGCTTACATTTCAGATATTGAAATGACTCTTCATGGCTCTTAAAAGATCGGAATTTAATATCAACTAATGATCCGTTCTGGTTTTGTTCATTCTCGATTTTCTTAGAAATCTTATATATCGAATCTTATATACGAGTATACCTACACTCGTAAAAAATCGTAGATATTTTCTGGTTTTTATACTTACCTCTAATTTCTACGGATTTCTATTTGAATTCAAGCTTCTAAATAATTTTTTCATCTAGGGTGTCATTCCAGACTGGCCCTGAACAACCTGTCTTTTAGAATCGGCCATGGAGAGATAATTCTTTCCAAGGCGAAGAAACTGAATGGAAAAGTTATCTACGTTCAATTATTTCTGAAGTTTTCAATCGGTTCAGGCAAACAAAGGGTTGTGCCCTTATTTAAGATTTTCCAGGCTTAGGCCACAATGAAACTATCATACTTTATGTTACCTGTAAGTAGTTACATTTGCCTAACCGTTGAAGAAAAAGATTGCGTCACCAAGGTCCCCGGTGGGGGTGGCAGGCGAGAACAATGGTTTTGGTTCTCACACGTGTGGAGGATTATTTGCATTCGGAAATAAAGAGAGGAATGATAAAAGAAAGGCGCGAGCGGGGTTTCGCCGCCCCGGGCGGGGTGTGGGAAACTAGGAGGCAGGGGGTGTCGCTTGAGGGGGGGGGGGGGGGCTCGTTACGCGAACAATGGAGAAGTAATGTACAGATTGCAGTGAGCGATGCGCCTGGCGACTCAGGTGTCTTAGCACAGTGCGGACATCGCGCCTCCACGTTCACAACGCTCGATGTAGATTTGTGTACATGCACAGCGGTCTCTGGGACATATGTAGGTACTAGTACATACATTTCTATAGGACATAAGTACATACATAGAAACGTCGAACCATTTCTTTTTCTACAACTAATTTTTAGATATACATATATGCAGTTTACAAAGATAAAGCGATATACAAAATATTAAATAAATAAATAAAACAAAAGCCGACCGATTAAAGCCCAGTTTATAAGGCTCCTGCCTCCTGTGTAATATGTCGCGGCTTCGATTCCCGCTTGGTACTGAGTTCGAGTCATTTTTTTGAAGACAAATGTTTTTAGTGAGGCGTTTAAGAAAACACTGAAAAGAAAATGACGATAAAAAGAAAATTGGAGAAAATAAAGACAAATTAAAATGTATACCTAATGGGCGTGCACGCGTAATAATTCCGTCAAATACCCTCTATATATTGACATTACACAACCATTAAATAAAATGATCAGCCCATATAAAATGTCTGATTATAACAGACAGTGCATAATCATAAAACTATTCATTAACCTTATACAGCCCAATCCAAGTGTAAAGCGACGTTGCGCAATCGTAAACAGTTTTAATGTGAGCAGTGTGCTCGCAAGGCGAGGCCGAATCGTTTAATAAAGGATGCCTTCATAGGAAGCGCGAGCAATCACAACACAATCACCCCATCCTCGTGTGACACCGAAAACGTCCTCTTTCATAAGTATAAATTAATCCATTTAGAGCGAGCGACCGGCACCGACCGCGACCGACGATTAACGGAAGCGTCTACTTAACTAATTTAACCCCGGGTGGTTTTAACAGAATGGATAGCAGTGATTACGGGCGCTGGCGACGATCTCGTGTGACGCTCGCAAGATGCGCGCACGCAGATAACTACCATGTCGCACAATCAACCTGTTGTTATGTTATTTGCAATACAATCAAGCTCGATCTCACGCCACTAAACGTGCAATTGATACCTACATATATAAATAGTCTACCAATGTGAACTACATTTTAATTTATATGTGCGTCGAATTAATAGGGCTATGCTGCATGTTTGGCATGTGCTAGGCATCTGTAATAAACTAACTAAAACTTATTTCTTTCAGGATTGCAGGTAAGACTTTTCATTACGAATCTTCTTCGCCATTTTTCTTTTCATCCCCTTTCTCCTCTCTTCATTCTCGTATACATATCGTCAACAAATTACACATTGTTTGATTTGCCAAATTAGATTTAATTATATTTATTCGAAAGATTCTTAATTTGGAAAATTAAAAATATACTTTTTGTTCATTAAAACCTAAATACTATTTAATAAAGCAGTAAACAACAATAGTGGTTTGAAGAGGTTGAAAAGAAATGAGCAACTAACTGTACCTATATAGGGAGAACTCAAACCTGCAAACTGAACTCGACTGAAATTCGGCCCCCTTATTATCCGTGAGCGGCTTATACGATAGTCAAATGTCCTGTAATCCTGTGGGCCCGTGACATTTTAATAACATTGATCAAATAGAACAAAAGTATGTGGACCGAGCACTCGACAGAGATGAAAGTTAAAAGGGTCGCGAGGGGAGGTGTGGGGAGTGTAGGGCGGGAGGAGCGAGTTGAATGCCTTATTCCCTCCACAATTCAGAGGTATTTCGTGTTCTTCATACGCAAATATATCCTCGTTACGGAGGCACACGTGGGCCTCCGATTGCGTGCGCGCTTCGGATGAAATACCCGGAGCTGGGTGACACTAGATTGGGGGAATTGCCTCGGGATGGAAAATTGGATCTAGCAATCAAACAGCGAGCCTAACGAACGTGACGTCGTTATTGTTACTGTTTTGATTTAGAGAGTTCCTGGTTAGTCAATAAAACGGTTGAAGTTTTAGTCGGGAAGTATATACTATATTGCAGTTAGGTCGACAGAGCAACTGCACGTAATGCAACCTTCCTATGTCGACATGTACAGACGGTGTATAGCGCTATAAACACTTATATTGGATGGGTCGTTCATCAGTCATATAGGTCAACGAAAAGTCTAAATATGAAACAAAAACAATGTATTTTGGTTTGTACACCAACCAGACGAATGAAATGAAATATGTTAAGATTATCGACAGCATAGTTGCTTCGACCTAAAAACATTTCCTATCAAAAATTATGGCGGATGGCTGATTACAAAGGTTATATTTGCGCTGCTACATTAAACTTAAGCAAAAGAAATTCATGCGAATCTAATTGTCAAATATTAATAACACAAAATATTATTTATAACATGTCCAATCTATATTGTGTATGTATATAAACTACACATGTAATTATCTTCTTACAATCCGACCTACCTCGACTACGCATTAATTTCTGTCGCGTTTCAATATTAATAATGTATCTGTACTTTATATTCAGATCCGTTATTCGCTGCTTACACACGAGGATGTGGTATTTACGACCGAAGAAATTTACAAATAAAGTATACAATGTGAAGGTTGGAAGATGTCTTGGCTTTTCCGATGTCGGACGAAGCCAGGGCGTTATATGCTTTGGTACAATTAGGTATTAAAGAGTGTTAAGATAGAATTTACACAATTCTATCACAATATCCTCTATGTTGGCTGTATATTAGTTATGTTTAGACTTAGCTTGGGATTGTAACAATGAGAGAGGGGGACATGAATCTTTTTGATCAAACCGTCTTAAAAATAAAGAGAAAAAATATATATGTGAGGGTACCGTTTTAGTATGGCTTTGATTTAAAAGAGAATTAATCAATTGTCAGATTCCATAAATTACAAACAAAATTACAATTCCAAAGAGAATTAATCAATTCTCAGATTCCATAAATTACAAACAAAATTACAATTCCATAACCATCTTTTATTAATTACAAACAACTAAATAAAGGGTTTTCCAATAGGGACTTGACAACTTTGAATTCAATTTGTGAACGCACCCTTTCACTAATCATCGAACTGTCACTGTCAATTTATTCAGTAAACTTAACATTTTCATCATGGTAAAGTACACGAACGAACAACGTCTGCAAATTATAAAAATTTACTACAGAAATTCGGAGTCGGTGACCGCTACTTTAAGAGCGTTAACTCCGATTTTCGGTCGTAATTCTCGCCCTAGTAGACAGGCAGTAACAAGTTTAGTGCAAAAATTTGAGTCTACATATTCGTTGTGTGATGTTGCCGTGCCAGTGAGACAACGGGTTGGTCGAAGTGTCGAAAATATCGCTGCCGTTGAATCGTCCGTAGCAAATGATCCAAAGCAGTCAATTCCACGGCGTTCTCAAGAGTTGGACATCGCCCAGACCACTTTATGGCGAATTTTGCGTAAGGATCTTGGTTTACACCCATACAAGATCAAGCTGACTCAGGAATTGAAGCCGATGGACCATTTGAAGCGACGTACGTTCTCCGATTGGGCTCTGGAAAAGATGCGCCAAGATGATCAATTTCATCGCAAAATCATCTTCAGTGACGAAGCTCATTTTTGGCTCAATGGGTTCGTCAATAAGCAAAATATGCGTTATTGGTCGGGTGAAAATCCCCATGTGCTTCATGAAACACCACTTCATCTACAAAAAATAACTGTTTGGTGCGGTTTGCATGCCGGCGGCGTCATAGGGCCATATTTTTTCGTCGACGATAATGATCGTCACGTTACTGTGAATGGTAATCGTTATCGCGCCATGATTATCGATTATTTTTGGCCCGAATTGGAAGATATGGACTTGGACAACATGTGGTTTCAACAGGACGGTGCCACAAAGCACACGTTACAATCGATTTATTGAAGAGTAAGTTTGATGAGCGTGTTATCTCAAGAAATGGACCAGTCGATTGGCCGCCTCGTTCGTGCGATTTAACGCCTCTAGACTTTTTTCTTTGGGGCTACGTCAAGTCATTGGTCTATGCCAACAAGCCGACGACGTTGGAAGAGCTCAGAGCCAACATTGAACGCGAAATAGCAGCCGTTTCGGCCGAAATGTGTGGCCGAGTCATCGAAAATTGGGTCCAACGAATCGACCGCTGCAAACGTGCCCGCGGTGGCCATATGAACGAAGTCGAGTTCCATTCATAAATGTTTTGATTGTACTTCAACCCGATAATAAAGTTTTTGAAATATCTCAAATGGTTTGCATTTTATTTTGAAAAAAAGTTGTCAAGTCCTTATTGGAAAACCCTATATTAGTGACTTTATATTCTAAATCGGGTCTGAACGCGTATAATAATCTAAGCGTACAGTTGCTAAAATGGTCAAGGAAAACATCGCAGCTGTAAGAAATCGCCAAACGAGTAAATCAGCAATAGCCAAACACATTCTCAACGCTGGAATTAATCACTGGATAGAACTGCACTCCCAAAATCTTCTCCACTGAACGTCACTATTATCCCAGGATTGTACGTGAAGCGATTAAGTAGTGTAACCAAGGACATTGTTAGTGTAGTGTGTCGCAGCCTTTCCGAATGTGAAGTAGTTGATAAAACTGCATCCTGGACTACCCGCCTCTTCAGTCAACTCGTGACCACGGCTGGTGTAACCCGTGCCGAAACGTCGGGTAGGAATAAAAGGTAAACAAATAAATAGGTACCTTTATTATACGCGTTCAGACCCGATATAGAATACAAAATGTGTACAAAACGCAAAAAGTTATAAATGTTATTCAAAATAAATGTTTTCTTATCATTTTCTTTTTTTTTTAATTCGTTTGCGCTCTGTTTACCAGTCTAAATAAAATTCTTGAACTGGGTAGATATTTTAACTTCCTCACGATTGACTTTACATTGACGGAACATCGGTTAATTCGTTACGAATGGTTAACGTTAATGAAGATTTTTTTTTGTTAAGATGTCGCGATCGCGATGTCATACATGGATACTATCTCGGCTATTAGTTGTAATATTAATTCAAGGTCATTCAGAAAGACTGGGTTTTATAGGTCGAATCGGTAGATGGGTGTGCTGGAAACACACAGTCACGGCACGTGAGTTACAAACGGCACGTGCTTACGATTGCCAACTAGTACCCGTATCAGTGACCAAACTATCTGTAATCGATTGCACGAAGACCAGCAAACGTCGATCTATGAGTTGTTCCGGGGCTCCACGTGGGTATTGTTTAAATTACGGCCATGAACATCAGAATTTGGGCATAAACCCAAAGGTTGACTGGTAGAGAATGCCATAAAGTCCGCCTTTTGTAGTGATTATGTGCAATAAAGTATAAATAAATAAATTAGATTAATAGGGCCTGGTTCTTCATATGGACGAATGATATTAAAGTTTTTTCAGCGACGATGGGCGTATTATGGCAAGAAGACGTGGAGAGCGATTTTTGAACCGTAATCCGGAAACACCCAAACTCATCCACGTCTATGCAATAAAGTATCTCGTAATAAAGTATGCAATTAGAGGTACGGTAATTCATAGACGTGGATGACGCGTTCGGGTGTACCCAGATTAGCCGATGGCCAATGGTTTCGTAATGTATCTGTAGTGAGTGTGCTTCCATTCTTAGGATATATAGCTAATAGGGAGTATAGGGAGGGTATTCGCATTATTGGAAAATTAAACATAGTGCATTAGTGTAGTGGATTTTGTTTTTAAGTAACTTATTATTCTCTTTATTACAAAAAAAAAATGTGTAATGACATATTTAATAATAATATTAAGATTAAGTTGTAAAAAACATCATTGTTTTCATAACACTTAATTTTAATACTTCAAAAAATGTATTATTTTGTTGAAACATTTTAAAATTATTTTTTAAGTAGTATATTAGGTCAGCCTAGTTATACCGAATATCTAAACAAGTTTAAACTGAAAATTATAATACAATATTTGTAATAATTTTCGGAAAATTCTGATAGTCTAGTTATGTTGTGATAGTCTAGTATAAGATAAGATAAACAACTTAGAATAAAAAAATCAATGTAATGAAATCAATTAAGAATGAAATCATGAAGATACAGATTTTGAAAATAGCATTCATTTATATCAACTGCAGTGGTTGCCTTTCTATGCCAATTTCTTGTGCTAATGTGATAAGAGCTTTTAAATGTACAATAGTTTATAGTAAATAATGAGTAATTTTTTGAAAATTATAAAATAAGTACTTACCTGCGAGCATTGATATAGAAATCTTGTCAAAACTTTATTGTAACCATACCGGTTTGTAACTATTAGTGTATGTAATCAATATATTTCAGTATATATCAGGCTATAATGTCTCACCGTGCACTGCCGGGGCCGTGCTATAATCCTTCATGTGGGCCCAATACGCATTTAAAAGTATAAAAATTAAAGCTTAAAACATCATTTACAGTAATTATTCTCGTACTTTAATATATTAAATGACTCCAGCTTTTCAATGTTAATAGTTAATACAATTTTACAATGGAACCATACATATACCTGCATTGAATATTCTTTTAAAAATTATCGATCTATTCCTTATTTAACAACATAATTGATGTATTGATCTGTTCTGTTACAATAATAAATGCAACTGTGTGTGGATGAGGATTTACACTAATATTTAATGTTGCTTATTGTTATTTAATACTGCTTATTATATTTGGAGAAAATAATAGGTAGAAAGCAAGGCCTATACCATCAGCCTGAATCACTCCACTGCTGGATATGCTATCATCTGCTCTTCTCATCCAGTCACCACCCACAAACTTATTCAAGACGTCAGTCAGTCCATTTTTGTGAACTTATTGATCACAAATTTGTGGAGTTGAAAACAAGATGACAAATTATAATAGCAAAGTAATTGTAATTGCAAGATATAATAAAATAAAATATTTATGAATAATAATGTCCACTAAATCTATAATTAGTAAATGTTGAGACTAATATCTAAGACACAAATCATTTCACCATATTAAAAGATAAGGATAGAGTAGTAATGGTTGTAATTAATTATTCCTTGAATTAAAATTTATTTGTAGGACAAATTTTATTTAATTAATTTCATGCAGGTTTCAGTTAACAACATAACTTTCAGTAATTAAAAACATTTTTTAACTATGTAGTTACTAGTGATGGACCAAATGTGGATTCTGCCGAATGTAGAGTTCGGCAGAATATTTAGGTTAAAACATGTGCCAAATTCAAAATTCATCCAAAGTTCGGTTGAATTTCGAGCACCTTTATGAGAGTGACAGTCCTCCAGTGGAGTCCTTTTCTGTCATCAGTAAACGTACTATTACTTTACTGAGCGACTTCTGACTTATGGTACTTTGATGGAAATAGAAATTATCAAAATGTGTTTTATACTTTAAAATTGTTTATTGTGAAGAAAATATTTACCCTGGTAGAATGTGCTAATCGCACCATTGCTGTATATAAAGAGAAAAAAAAAACCTATCATGTTTATAGGATAATATTAATTAAATGTTAATATGAACAGTAAAATTACTTAATATATACATATAATAATACAGTAAAAAGGTCTGTAAATTGAGTTATTTTTTTTTTTAAATAAGAGATTTTTGAAGCTACAGTACCCAAAACAGAAGTTTTTAAAATTTACATAGAGGCGTATGTCTGTTTGTTACCACATCACATAAAAACTACTAAATGGATTTTGATCGGGTTTTAGTAATGTATAGCTAAGTGTCCATTAGGAACACTGATGTAGTGTCATCTTCATATAACACAAGAAGTTAAAAAATCTTTTACATCTGCTTAGTATATGCGAGCAAAGATGTGGGTAGCAGCTAGTATTATCTAATCATTGTAGAGTACGCCAGTTTAGCTAGCAGAATACAGGCTAGGCAGCCTAATAGTCTAGTTACCGAATGTTCCACACATGAACTCAACTTTCGGCTCATGAACCCAAATTCGGCCATCATCATAATTTATGTTTTATATTAATAGTTCTGTTTCATACTTTAGTAAAATATTATTTATTATAATTGTGACTGTAAAGGCTAATATAAAATAACTTTCAGTAATATGAACAAAAATAGTTCTGTTTTATATATTTTTAATGTGGGCATCCAAGCAAAAAGGGTCCAAATAGGTGGTACTTACTTTAACTTTAACTCTAAAGTTATGGATAGATTTGGGAACTAGAATAAATAAACTAAAGAAAATGACAGGTTATATAAGGAATTATTTATTTTATTTATATACTTCATTGTACACACAAATGATAAAAATTCTTACAAAAGAAAATATATACAAAAGGCATGCTTATTATCCCCATAGGAGATTTCTAGTAGCAAACTCGGGAGAGTGATAAGTGGGCAATAAAAAGGGTAGATATAGTGTGTACGTACATGAACTATCACAAACACTACTTTTAAATTTTGATTATTACATATTAATAATGTTCAGAGAAAAAAATTCAAAGTTGAAAAAAGTAGGTACATATTGAGAAAATCAAACATTAATTAGTCTGATATACAAAAAACATTGCTAATTTGCAGTTACATAGGGGCCCATGAATTATTCATCATAAGGCAATTAAATAAACTACAGAAATAAGAATAACAAACAATCTAATTTTAATAAAAAAAAGGTCCACATTTCAATGTTTAGTACAAATCACATGAATTATTATGCAACTTAGAAACTGTCTAAAATATATGAGTTAGAAACATCATTTAAAGATGTTTGTGGCATGTAGATATGTGACTAAGAATAATATACAATTAAAATCAAGAAATATCATTCCTCCAACTTCAGAAAAATATGAATATCTCAGAAATTAAAAGCCGTAATCTGATCTCTTTTGCTTGGATGTCTACAGACGTATCTATTATAACATTGTAATATGTACTTATATAAAGTCATCATTTCTCTTACCTCACTCTGATCAAATTCTTGAAGATGTCTGTCATTTCTTTGTTTTTCATACAATGCTCGGGCTAGAGCACTTCTTGGCCGATATAATCCATTCAGGCCTGAGCCACTGGCCATTTTTATAAAGCTATTGTTTAGTTCTTCTATAGAAGTTAATTTGTAGTTCTTGGCATTTCTTTCAGTGTTTTCATTCCTCTTGCATAATTGTTGACACTCCTTTGTGTAGTAACAAAACAAATCAGTTTTCACACAGGTATGCTGAGATTTAAACAATGTTGCATGGTAAACGACAGCTGAACAGCATATTATTCGTAAAACAATATACATTTAATGCAATTTTCATTATTATCATGAATTACTACGATTCGAAAGTTTATTTAAAAGTAACCTAATGATTTTTCTTTATTTATACTTAACAAGATATGTTATAAAAAGTATAACGTATCTTCTTTTTTATGGATCTTGTTCAATTGTGTATTATACAGTTTTCATTTTCTTTACTAAAACTTATGGGCAAAGGGAAAATATAAAACATTCTGAATTTCCTTTTGACTTTCGAAACGTCAATGTTAAATATTTTCATCGTTCATTCAACAGAGGGCGCGAAAAACTGTGGAGCATTTACGAAGCAGTTTTGTCTAAATATTTTGATCAAATTTTGATACATACATTAATTGAATATAAAAAATATTTACAATGTTTTACATAAACCCTAAAAGTGTGTAAAATTGTACTGCTATTGTAGTCATATTCATATTGAAATTAAAAATAAAAACGTTTTTTATGTTAAATCGATTCCAATCTTTTTAAACGGATCAAGTTACGGATATAATGATTCCTTAACTTTATGAATAAAATTTTAAGGTTCATAGTTGAGTGGACTTATTGCACAGTAACAGTTAATTGGTTCTATTGAGAAAAGCGCTAGCTAATACGACAAAATTATCTACGTAAACTTTCCAATTGACAAAAAAGTATTATTAAAGATAATTTTCCAATTCCATTCATTTTCAACATATATGATGAAATATTTCCTCTTTAGTGCTTTTTGAGAAAACATATTGCATTCAGGAATTTATGATAAATATTTTCTGGAGTAGATAAGTACTTACCTATTTGTAAGAAAACCTAGAACTAATCACAATTTCACTATAAACATTACAAAACTTATAAAAGTATATAAGTAATTCATTAAAAAATACAAACCGTTTGTGATCTAAATTCAATAGATGCTCTTGCAACAATTTCCCGTAACACTAAATTCACCATTTTGCTTTCACTAATTTGAACTAGTTGAAACGTATGTATTTATTCACTTATATTTATTATAGATATACTTTTAAGTTCAAGACTATTTATGATGAATGCTCAGAATAAAGTGTTTAAAAGTGCCGACAAATTTTCCTGCACACTTGATAGTGAAAGGCGCGCCTTTATTGACAGGTATTTTTGTAAATACATTTAGAAACAAAATCCGAATTCAGACTCGGCCTTGGCCGTGACCGACGACCGTTCACTGTTCCGCCGCGCCGCTGCGCATGAGCAGCTCCGATAGATGTTAACAGATTAAAATCGATTTCTGTTAAATAGAAACAAGACTGAAATAGTTGCCTAATTTATGGAATTTATCTTTGTAAGTTGTATTAAAAACGGTTAAGTATGAATAAACATGAAATAAAATGATGTTGTATAAAAAATGTCTACCTACTTAGGTAGTAATCTGTTTTATTAGCTTTAATTTCATTTAATCTGTTCAATTAGCTTTTGCCGAGTCCACTCTTTTAGAGGTGGTGTAATCCCTCAGGGCTTGTGGTAGCCGCTCTGTTATCCCCTAGTCGCCTTTTACGACACCACGGGAAGAGATGTGGTGGTAGTATTCTATAGCCAACCGACACCATACGACGAATTGCATTGCATTAGTTACAATTAGTTTTTGCTAATTGCAAAATTTGCTAATTTCGCCTGTCGGAATTCTATTTAGCCCCTATTTTTTAACGGAAAGAAGTTGGCAAACGAGTGAATAGTAGTGGTGCGATGGTACCTGATCCATTACCACCATCAGAAGAAGTTCTGAATACTTCAACAGGAGTTAGTTCTCCATCACTGCATTGTTTAAACATTTGTTGAGACTTTTTTTTCTTCAGTTAATGTGTCATGTCATAAGTCATGTTTTCCAGCGAAATCAACAATATGTTGTCCAGTAGGATAAGATCTGCACCCTATATGGAGTCCGAAACGAATCAGGGTACGGTACTTCCATACCTTATGTTTAGAAGCAAAAGCTCTCCATCTCCAGGAAAGTCCGCGGTAAGTTTTCGACAAGCTTAGGTACCTACTCCGTGAAGCTTCACGACGAGATTTAAGATGGTATCTTGGTACCCCTTAGTGGCAGCTTTTACACCTTTATTGGAAAAAGTAAGCTTTGTGAGGACACCACCCACAACATGGTTTCGTGAGGTAATTTAATTTCGATTAAGTGACAAAAACGACTGAGTTATTTATTTTGATAAGGCTCATGTTCACTTTTAGATAAGTCACTGTGACCTACCTAAAATTTGACCCAGTCAATGTGTCCTAGACGCTGCGCGCTGGGTCATTGTGAAGAGACCCAGTAGCTATCTCGGAGTTTATCGCATATGCACATTTCCACATGCTCTTAGCATGTGGAAAATCTCGACGAATTATAATTAATAAATTATAATTAATTAAATTATTAATTAATTAATATTAATTAAATAATTATAATTAAATTATAATTATTTCTATAATTAATTATAGTACCCGGCGATATACATGTCATAAAAAAGACCGAAATAGGGGCTACACTTTCGTGGGTGGAGAGTGCCCTATTCTTGGCTAGGTATATTCGTAATAAAGGTTATAATTATATAACCTTTATTACGAATATACCTAGCCAAGAATGTATATAATCTAAAATAGCCAATTACAATCGATCATCTATAAATATATCATCTATAAACAGACAAGGAACTTCTTGTCTGTACATATAAAGAGAAATGTTGTTATTGACTGACTGATTCGTTAATGTCGCGGTCAAACCGCTGAAGCTAGAAATATCAAAATTTGGACAGTAGCTTCCTTTTAAAGCATAAGGATTAACTAAGGAGGGATTTTGTTTGTATGGAATGGTTTGTATGAAGTATGAAGTTTGTATGGAAAAAATATTTGATGGTTCCATTAACTTGAAACCACTATATTTTACAATATAAATAATAACACAATTAATTAAGTACAAATATCCTATGATACAAATAATTAAATATTTGTTTCAACGTTTTTCAAAATTCTGTCAGGGGGCTTAACAGGGTGGTAAATTTTAGACGGTCACGTAGATTATCATGCGAGCGCAGTCGCAGGCCACAGCTAGGAATAGCACTATAGATACCTAGTCTGGCCGTAAATAACGTTACAATAAAGAAAAAAATACATTTTAATTTGGATTCTGTCATTCTCATGTGAAAAATAAATGTTTTTTTTCATTTTGGCGCCAATCATTATTAAATATTGTACTAATATTAAAATGGAGTGCATTGCATTACACAAAGTAGGTATTGAGCCAAATATAATTTTTAGAACTCTCCATCCGCTTGGACAGGTCATCATCAGACCATCAGCGAGACTCAGCACCAGGTCATAAGGCTCGCTCAACACAGGCGTGGCTAGAAAGGAGTATTCTCGACTTCATTAGAGCTGAAGACTGGCTATCATCTAGTCTCGATCTTAATCCGCTCGATTATGACTTATGGTCTGTTTTAGAGAACATGGCATGTTGTGAACGCCATGATAATATTGAATCCCTAAAACATTCGATAAGGATGGCAGTTGCCAATTTTCCCATGGAAAGGGTGCGTGTTTCAATCGAAAATATGCTACAACGTTTGAAAGATTGTATAAAAGCAAATGGTGACCATTTCAAATAAACGTTATAATGGGTGTCCAGTGGCAGATTTCGAATTTTAAACAATCATTAAAAAAAACTACACCAGTTATACAAAATATGTTTATTGTAATTTACAAACGACAAATGAGGATTTTATTTAAAAAAAAGGCATTTTCCAAATTGCATGGTCGCAAGTCTCACACACGTCGAGTCTAGCGAGCATGTTTTAAAAATACGTTTACAGAGCGACTGGGGAATCCTGTTGATTTCAGCACGAATGTTTTCTTTTAACTGCACGACAGTGCCTGGATTAGTCTTGTAAACCACGGATTTCAAGTATCTCATAAGAAAGAGTCATAAGGTGTTAAAGTCGGGCGACCTGGGTGGCTACGGTATGGTACCGTTGCGGGATATGTTTTTTTCAGGAAATAACTGCCGCATCGCATTCATGGACACATTTGCCGTATGAGCTGTTGCCCCATCTTCCTGGAACTACGTGTTCCGGTTAAAGTATGGACTATTCTGTAGTTCCTGCCCAAAAAAGTCACTTACCATCTAGGAATATCTCTCCGAATTCATGGTCACATTTTGGCCACGCTGGTTTTCAAAGATATAAGGCCGTATAATGGTAGATGCAGACATTGCACACCACACTATAACCTTAAGTGTACTTAAGGGCTTTCGATACATTTCTCTTGGGTTGCTGACATCCCAGTAAGGGAAATTTGGTTTGTTTATATATCCTCCTATGTGAAAGTGAGATTTGTCGCTAAAGAATATGTTACCCATACTAGTATCAGTACGAAATCTCGACAAAATTGTTACGCATAAGTTTTCCTAAATGAAAAGTCAGAATCGTGCGGTATTCTTGAACAATTTGTATTTTATACGGGTGGAAATTAAGTTTTTACGCATAATAACCTGCAATGTTGATTTTGGAATTGACGAACGTACACGGAGTAATAAACGGGGACTTTCAGCCACGGAAGCCATAACATGGTCAACGTTTTCATCCGTTGCCACCGTGGCCGTACCTCTAAACCTCGCTACTCAAGACTGGATGAGGTTAATCGACGGTCCATCACGGAAACGACGAATACGGTATTGATTGTAAAATCGAGGGCTATTGATAACGACGAATATTTATTGTTAAACTGATAATTCAAAAATGTTGCCATTTCTAATATTTCGTTGCGTCGCGTACGAAGACAAGACTATAATTAAATATTAATAAAGGTAAATATAATTCATGTACCTTCTTGTCAATCTTGGGTGTTCTCGGCCGATGGAAATCCATAGTATCTCAATTACAATTAACACGCAAACACAGGTCCCTCGCGATCACCTTGAAATGAGCAACAGATAATAATTTATCACTTTTCACGTTTCAAATATGGTGTAGGTACAAATAGTTAGGCGTACGATAAGGTTTCGGATAATATAAGTAGCGATAAAATTAGGTCCGATGAAATCATTAATTTACGTATTACTGTTATGTATGAAACAAGGCGTGAAACGACGCGACAGTTTGTGTCAGATTTACTTTATTGTCTCGATCAAATCATTACGTTTATAACAGATCCACCTACATTATTATTAATAATTATATAAATATTATAACAATTATCTTTTTTATCTCGCAATCTCGAGCGGGCGGTCTACGAGATATAAGTAGTCACCACCGCCCATGGTCACCTGCAACACCGTGGGAATGCGGGTGTGCTGTGTCGACCTTGTGAAATCCCATTCACAGCCTTATTCTCAAACTGATAAACTTACATTCGTAAAATGGGATAAAGGAAACTCTTTGTTCCATATACACTTTATTCCCCATTCCATCCTATCCTCTCCCAGGAATGAATGGACAGTGTAATGGGATGAGGGAAACTACTCATTTCGTTATACTCCTTATTCCCCATTCTTCCTTACCCTTTATTCTAATCCATTCTTAAATCTTCGAAGGTAGGCGGCGTACCCGGAGGCGCCGCCTTGTATATGGGATATCCATATCCATATGATATGTATATCCATGTATATGGGATGTCTATGGGTGACAGAACCCAATTACCACCAGGTGTATTGTCTGCTCGTTCGTCACTTATTTTCTATAAAAAAAAACATCGTTTCTACACAATAAATATCCATGTCGTTTATAGCGAGTTAAACGTAATTAAATATTTAATAACAATTCGTATAGAGTTAATTTTTGTGTCGGTTCAATATGGATTCCCGATCACGAGCGGATTGCCCGGAGCACTGCGCTTGCGCCGCGCCGGCGCACGCGGGACATTTAAAATAATTACAAGCCATCGGAGAAAAGTAACAGCCAGTGTTTTGAGACCATTACTTATTTTTTAATTCCAAAAAATGATTTTAAAAGCACACACTTAGTGCCTATTGGTGCAATGCGGGCTATAAATGAGACTATTACAAATTTTCGTATAATTTTGTTGCATGAAATATTATGTTGCATAAAAAGGACCATAAAGATTTTCGGCTTTAAATTAATTCTTGACACAGTGCAATATTGTTTTATATTACTTATTTAAAACTAAAGTTCGTATAAGTAGAGATAGCTTAGTTGTTATGTAAGTGCTTCGAATTTATCTTCGCTTATTGTACTTTAATCTGTTTCAATGCTTTATTATCTTAACAAAGACAGCATATATGTACTTACTGTTTGGCATATATATGTACTTGTATTTGTGTGTGGCAATTTAACTCTTGTAAGACTGCAATACCTGTACCAAAGGATTCTTAAACATCCTCTTATATAACATCAAGATGTTTTTAAAACAAAACCAAGCGGTTAGTTTAATTTAAATCCGTGCTCGTAGTTTTTGCACCCTCAACCGCATTCTCACAGCGGCCGAGACTTGATGCACTTCACTTCTGATTGGATCATTACCGTGTTCATCATACCCCGTGCGATCCTCGGGCCACGACAGAGGCAACAATATAGCGAACTCAGTAACAGAAAGAGATAGATGCTGTCCAGGCACATCGCTCAGGAATTATTTCATATCGTGATTATTGGAACTTTATTGCACTTCGTAACTAACAATTGACATTAGGAAATGCAATTTCATATTGATTTCGTAATCTCGGCCGTCGTTTATTTTTACCAATGCTGCAAATCTTTCTATGATTTGCGGCTAACCATCGCTGGGCATGTTTGTTGTTTTCTTGCGGCTTCACGTTTCAAGAAAATGTCATTAAAAGATCGGGGATTAACTCGGTTAAATTTTCACGTAGCTCGGCAGGAAATCGGTTTAGCCAGCACAAAGGGTGGGAAGAAACCGAGAAATTATCTTTTCGGCGGAATACAAACCGCTAAACAGACAATTACATTGTTACAGATGGAGGCATTAAGTTATCAAAAAATAATAACTCTTCACACCGGCCGGAAGGTGTCGTAGGATCACGTAGCGCGGTCGTCGGTCGCTCGCAATTACTCGCTCGTCACTGATTTCAGTACGAATCACTCATCAGTCATCATCACGTTTCTAATAAAAATCGTCCGACAGACATCTGTTGTCTTGCGTAACCGCATTTATTGCCATTAATGGTCATCTTTCTTAACATTAATTTAATTTCGAATAACCGCCACTACTGTAACTCGTATCTATTGCCACTTTTGTTAATTCGATCGAGTTTAGCAACAATGTATTACTTTGGAAGGTTACTTGCCCACGAAAGTCCGACTACTGCCGATACGAGTAAATTTCAGAAAATTGTTTTTTTATTGATGTTTATTGGTCGATGAATATGTAACGATTAATTTATTGTGAACGATAGGTAACCTAAAATAAGTATATTTTTCTTCTCAGGTCTTTTAATCTCGACGTGAGTTACATACCTAGTCGATCGATCGATTGTTCTTAGTAAGTGACCAAAGCGTCTGCTGCGAGCGTTACTATTGAGATGGAAATGAATTAAATATAATTCGAATAATCGAGGCTCGGGCAATACAAAACAAAGGGAAAAAGTATGACTGCGGCCAGCGTTAGCGAGGGAACGAAGGATTTCAATTTGGAACGTGATTACGTTTTCATTTACGAACGGAGTCCGATGATGCCGGTAATGACGCGAACGGAAAGTGCGATGATCGGAATTAAAAGTTCAACTTAACAGAACCTTCGTTGTCATACGAAAATTTGGAATATTTTCAAAAATATTTTTTTGTTAATTTAATTTAACATATGAGACTTTCGCGTTTTCCACACATATTTATCTATTTAAACGGGTCTCAACGCGTATGTTTACCTTATTTATTACGTCGAGTAATATAAATAAAGTATCTAAACATACGCGTTGAAGCCCGTTTAAATAGTTAAGTAATGTTCTGTCAGTTTATATCATAACTATTTTTAATCTACTAGGACTGAATTTCAAATGGTGCAAATATCGCTCTTTGACAATCTAAATCATGCTGTGTCTCTTTTCGTGATATGAAGATAAAAAAGGGTGCACTATATTTAGATTCTGTAATTGTCCGTATAGTACAGTAAGTATACATACAAGTATAACTTTTATACAGTAGTAGTTATCCACCATGTTCAGTAGTTGTGAGGTGATGTTTTAGAGCAGAATAAGTTGTATATACTAGTACATATATAATCATATTTTAGCATAGTATGTTAGCAATGATGACTAGATAGGGGTACCTACTTACGAGGGGAAGTCCAAAAGTTTCCACCCTGACAAAGAAAACCGACATTCAAGTTCATGAACACTCCGTCTCATGAACTTCATAGTCTGCGTCTATTTGAACAAACTTTTTGGATCGTCTAATTAGCATTTTTATCCCAATATATAAATATTCAGAAGTTTTGTTTTCAAAATGGGCGAAACCCGCAGTTCATCACTTCATCAGTGGAAAATCTTCTACCCTTGAGCCTTGATCGCCTTGAGTTTTGAGAACAAATCACTGGGAGCCAAGTCAGGACTATAGACTGCGTGGTGAATTTCTGCGAAGCCACACTTTGAAACAGCAGCTTTCGCAATTTCGGCGGCGTGGACGCAGGTGCATTGCCATGGAGAAGCCGCGCACACCTTTGCTTAATTTTCCACGATATTTCTGCTTGATTGCGTCCCATAATTGCTCTATATGTTTAGCATAATAGCTTCCAGTCACTGTAGTATTGCGCTCTTTTATATCTAAATATAATCAATATTACCGGAAAATCCCATAATATCGAAGCCATAGTTTTTTTTGGTGGACTGAGTCACCTTTGCCTTTCTAGGTGGTGCTTTACCAGAACGACACCCCTCCATCGACCTCCTATTGGAAAGAGGATCATAGTAAAGAACTATAGTTTCACCCCAGTAACAATTGACTCCAAAATAATGGTTTTTGTTTCTCTGAAAGGCCTCCAAAAGTTCTTTAGAGCACGCAACTCGTTCATTTCGCTGCACATTTGAAAGAAGTTTTGGCATCCACCTCGCACTAACTTTATTCATATGAACATGTTCATGAATCCTAAGGAGTGCAGCTTTTAAAAGCCCGGTCCTTGCTGCTATTCCTTTCGTCTTTAGCCGTCCGTGGCTCAGAACTTCTACTAATTTGATGTTGTTTGGAGTAAGTGCCTCAACGGATCGATCGGAGCGAAGATCGTCGTCGTTGGACTCTCGTCCTAAACAAAATTGTATACACTGATCTTTGACGGTGACAAATGATGGAGTTGCATCCTCGTACACATTATCCAATCTTTGTTTGATATCGGTCGGGCTAACACCTTCCTTTGTAAGGAACTTAACCACGGAACGATATTCCAGTTTAAACATTTTAAAGGTTTTGAGACTTCCTGTTTTTCTAAGAATCGAGGAATCAAAACTAAGGAGAGTTGTACACTAAAAATTATGCACAAATTAGCAAGATATATGACAATTACAATGACGTATAATTTGTTTTTTAGACATCTAGTAATATGTTAGGCTAGAAACTTTTGAACCTCACTGGTATCTATGTATTCTGAACTCTCATTCGTGAGATGTGAATTCAAATCCCCCGGCTCTTACCACTAAGTTTCCGCTTATATTTTTTTTTAATTATCACTAACTCTCATGTTCCTGAATTAAATAAAAATCTGGAGTATGTATATCCACCAACCCGCATTAAGCCTGCGTCACTACGATTGTGCTCTGCAGTCTGAAGTTAAAAACGATGCGAAAATACGGTAATGTGGTGTGGTATGCTATCTTGCCACAGAGAAGACATGTCAATGAAATCAGCTTTTGAATTATAAGTGTTATGGTACTATTAGGAATATTTAGTGTTATTTATATGTTGTACCCATATAATATTTATATGTTGTTTCCATAAAATATTTATATGTTGTTTCCATAAAATATTTATATGTTGTACCCATATAATATTTATATGTTGTTTCCATAAAATATTTATATGTTGTACCCATATAATATTTATATGTTGTACCCATATAATATTTATATGTTGTTTCCATAAAATATTTATATGTTGTACCCATAAAATATTTATATGTTGTACCCATATAATATTTATATGTTGTTTCCATAAAATATTTATATGTTGTACCCATATAATATTTATATGTTGTACCCATATAATATTTATATGTTGTTTCCATAAAATATTTATATGTTGTACCCATATAATATTTATATGTTGTACCCATATAATATTTAAATTTGATAGTTCTGTTAATAAGTACGCTATCTAAATTATCTAGTAGATATAAAATAATGGTGCATTCATTAGATAGTGTGATATTTTTAATAAGCTATAGTTACTTTATACATGAGCAAGTAACAGATAATGTATGTAGGCAGTAGACAGTAGACATCAATAACGAAGACAGCCAACCGAACAAAAAGATCACGTCCTATAACTTGCACCTACGTACAGTAAATCTCTCATGTTATAAATTTACAACACATTTATTTATTCTCTGAACAAATTACAAGGAAAATAATAATGAGCTGAAGTCGTATCTCATTACTTAAGTTAAAACTCAACGACTGTGGACAGGCTTGAGAGCTCACGGTACCACTAAGAGTAATCTAAAAAGACTTTCATTAACTTGTCTGCATTCAAAATATAACCTTAGCTATTTATGACTACAGTTAATATTCTCACACATATTTGTGGGTGACATGAGACCTTTTTGTTTATAAAACTGAGTACGGAGGCGTTCGTTAGGCAGTTCCATAATTAAAAAATAAAATTGACGCCTGCGAGAGGTAGCGCTGAAAAGTTGAACGAGGAGCATTTGAGTGATGCGCAGGCGCCGCTCATCGAGATTTATCGACAGAATTTTCATTATTTTTCGTCTTATTAATTGATTTTTGAATATAGGGATATTTTAAGGGTATGATTTTTTGCAAAGTGATCGTTAATAATATCTGCAAATATTGTAGTTAATATTGTACTCGTAGTATTGGCTCATGTTTTCATATTCTTTTCATCTACTTTGTAACCTCCGATTTAGATGGGATAAAACATTTAAAATTTTCGAATACTGAATTTTTATCTTTTTAATTTACAAATCAAATGAAATTAAGTTCAATTTAGCAACAGCTCGGCAATCTCTACTCGACATTTATGTATGTAGGTACATATAGATAAGAACAAATTGCGAGGCATACCTCATGCCATATCAACAAGTTCTCCGGCAAATAATTAAAGCGTCCACTAATAATTACTCGTGGTGCTTAAAATGCAAATGTCGTCGCCCGTGGTATCTTCAACCTTATACAACGATATGAAATTAATGGACGGGCGCGCTCATTTTTTTGATATAAAAATGACTGACCAATTTTTATTCCACCCTATTGATAGTTAGTTTGTGTTTCTTACTACTTTATAGAGATGTCTTAATCAATTTTGGCATATACATTTATCCCTTTCTCGTTCGTTTCAATTAACTCTTGATGGAGGCGGTTTTATCCCATAAGGCGTTTCATATGGTGCATTTGTGTGGATTAGTTATATTGCCAAAAAGGTAGTGTAGGCACACATACATTCACTTTACCTATACATAAATAATAATTGTGTAGTAACGCAGACAGACCTACACATACACGTGTCTTGAAGATACATGAAATTTCTCGTAATAAATATGGAAATTATCATTCTATTCACGGACTACCATTCCGAACTAACAATTTAGGTTCTGGAAAGGTCATAAATATGTCCTAGAACATTTTCTAGAAATATGTTAGCTAGTGTCATTTAGCACAAACCACTTTATATTGTGGGATACATACCTCCTGGAGGCAAAAAAGGCCCAGCTTTTACAACCTCGGGACAACCAATTGACCCTAACTAATTTAGAACTAATAAGCGCTTATGTTGAACCTAACAACAAACGAGACAACAGTTACGCAACCTCAAGTTACTGTAAAATAACCTTTATAGAACTTTATAGTTTTCAGCGCGAACAAGGTACGATCCTAATAATGCTTATTACGTGGCTTTTTAAGTTATAAATTGATCATCGAAGTGGCTTTTGTGGCTTTAACATTAATTCAAGAAGCTTCATTTAGACAATTTAGTTAGTAAAATCTAAACCAGTTAGTTTCTATCAGGTTATACTTAAGTTTTCATAAGAAATTATTTTACAAAGATGGACTGCTGTGACAGAATTATATAAAAAAACATAATAGCGATTCTAATTTTATGGAATGAAATTATTTCAGGAAAGTAAGTACATTACCTACAAGCTAATTTCTATTGCGCATAGGGTCTAAAAAACAAAGGCGTCCTGCCCTGGCTATATAATAAAGTGAAAATAATTTCGGTTTATAAAAAAACATGCTTAACCTGTTAAAAATCAGTTTTGTTTGAGTTTTCGTACTATAATTATCTTTTTTAATTTGTAATGGTTGTCCTTTCATTTGATACTTGTCTCGGCGTAGAGCTGGTAATGTATGCGAATCGGGAACAGATAAGTGCACGAGATTTACACCCCACCGTGTCATGTTGAAAGTGTTGAAACTTTACCGTTCCTTGACCGACAACGTAAGGGTTAGTTTACTTTTTTACCTGAAGGCTATAAAGAACTTAATTCGAATTACAGTGACGGGACTCCGATTATAATGTTTTTATTGTTACAAGAGGACTTAAACCTAACCATAAGAATAAATAATTACTTGTATTAATTATTATTCCAATGACTTAACTCACCTTTAAATTTGCTGCCGTCGATGTGCTGCCCAGTCAGTATATTCTGCTGCTCAATTAATTATTTGTCAAACTTAAACAGGCTCTCAGAATTTAATTGAACATTGTTTAGGGATATTCTGATTAATAAAAGTACCTATTAAAGAATAGTAAAAATGTATTTTGTGTGTTCATTCAAAAAATAATTTTTGATGTTATTTTATAACAGAACTTATAAGGGTTATCGAATTCAACAAAGTTTGATAGATCCATATTTTAAAAAAATATTCATCCTGACGTACCTATATAGGTACATTTTTAGCCTACTCGTCAAATCCACCATTCGTTATAAAAATGAATGCAACGAGGAAGTCTGAAAAGAACTCCATTAGTGATGGGAACCGCGTCATTTGTTGCGATATTATTGCTTCTGTCACAACCATTGTTCCGCCAGTGACAGTTAAATTCGGAGGTGTGAAGTGTACTCGGTTCACGAAGCAAATACTCCATGCAAATAATTTTTGTACTGTTTTACCAAATATAATATTTTTGATAATTGTACAGTAATTGCCAATTCTTTTTTCTTGAAAACAATTCGATCTGTTTTAATAAAAAGTTAAAAGTAAAATAAGTTTGATTTTACTGTCATACCTATAGCAAAAGCGCTGCATAAAATTCTGTTTGATATTAATTCAGTGTTAAATATAGAAATAATTTACTTATAGGTTGATTTATTGAAAAACAACACATATATACAAACTAGCAATATAATTGTAAGTCTAAGTAAGTAATATCTATTAGTAAATTCAATTAAGAATGTTTTTCGTCGTTAAGGTCGAGTTTACGTAATTTCTAAAGTGTATGAGTGCTGTTGCGGTTGTAGATGCACCATTAAATATTGTAAATTTCTTGCTTCTTACTATCTTTTTGCAATTTGCAGTTTTGATATAGTTTCAAGAAACATGCGTTAAAGATAGTATCAAAAATTCTCTTCCGAGTCTTATTGCCAAAAATTTAAATAGAATCTAAAATTCGTGCATTTTACCCCCGAAATCCTGACTGTATGTAATGAAGCACGAACACTGCTGTGTGTTTAGAGCACGAACAAAAATGTAATTGGAATTTTCTAGACACGGTTCAATCGTATCTTTTTTCATAAAGGAAAAATAATAGACGTAAAAACGATACCTTTTGCGGAAAACTGGCGTGGAGGAGCGAACAACAAAAGCTAACAAATCCTGTTTGTCCTACGGGCAGCGGTCGTGATTTAATACAAATTATTATTAGACGACATAAATAACGTCGTACGGGGGCGAAGCTGGCACAAGCTCCTTAATAAGTAATAAAGGGGTCATCGTTCACAGTGAGCGGGAAGAATTAACCGGTGGACATATGGTGTTATACTGCCGAGATGTAAGGGTTCGGATTATCGAATAAGAGGAAGTAAAGCATAATTTTGCTTATTCTGTTGTTAATTGTATTATGTTTGTTGATTTGACTAAGATAAGATCAAATTAAGCAGTATGTCCTAGATATGTTAATTTAATGGTTCTGGCGGTAAATGGCGGTTCTGTAGGTGTTTGCTGTTAATAATAATGTTTGTCATTTTGTAAGGAATTTACATTTTATTATTTACTATTATTATATAAATAATGAATTAATACTTTTATTCATCACAACAGACAACATACATATTTAAGAACAGAGAGGAGAAAATTTTGTACTGAAAAAGCATTGTCTGTAGCGGCATTCGAGCGGACTCCAAACGATACGAATTAACGCTACGCTTATGCATCTGTCTCTTTCTATAACCATGTTGAAAAATGGAACAGCACTGAGTAACATACCATCAGCCTATGTTTCTCCACTGCTGGATCTAGGGCTCATTGCCCATCCATTCCAATTATTTTCTCAAATCTACGCTTGGTATGCATGCAGGCATCCGGGGACGTGTCAACATTCTTCATTCTTGACATATCTTGGCATGTATAGCATATGTCTATGGGTGACAGTATTCATTTAACACCTGGTAGACTGTTGGTTCGGCTGCTATTTTCATTGTATAAAAAGGTACTGTCCATTTTAACCTGTAACGTTACAGGTGCTAACGATGATCTATAACATGTTCTTTATGTGTATTATTTTCTATAATTACTTCGTAAGGCGCAGGTTTCATTTCGCAGATCTACAAAATCCTGTCCGTAATCGTCGTGCGGTTCATCCGCACTGTATATATTAGAGTCTATGTAAATTAACTTGTCAATTCACTGTGCGTTTAAAATAATTTATTAATTATCAATGGTTTCGTTACTACCTATTTTCTTGGTTGTCTTTAGTCGTCAAAAATTAGGTCCATGGTCTTGTCACGTAATGTTTGCTCTCTCGTCTGTAATATTAATAATTATTACTTCTTCTTATTAATAAGAAGGTGTAAATTAAAAGTCAAGCAAAAGTACATGTGTTTTAATGGAGATCACAGATCATAATACGCACGCACATCTTTGACATTGAGTCGCTACGTACCTACAATGCGGTCAAAAATATTACCGCGAACCCGAAAGTTGTAGAAGGAACTGCCAGCCCAGGTATTTCCGTTACGCTACGATATGGGGCTCTTCAAGAGAGCTGTGAACAGGATTCTGTAAAATCGGTTGCGCATTCGCATGCCCCCTGGTGTTGCTGGTGTCCATGGGCGGCGGTGACCACTTACAATCATATGCCCACTTGTCTGCCATCTATTCTATTATAAAAAAATTACCATTAGTTGGTAGTAACTGTTGTGCATAATGTCGCCACACATGAGTTTGATTCTCATTAGTTTTCTTCTTTGTATGTGTATCTCTGGATACTCGTCACAGGGAATCCTGAGTCGTAAAGCGCGGTATATTTGTCTGGTTTTTAACCATAACTCAAATATCACTACGCCTTAACTATACCTTTAACGTAAAATTATTTCTATGGTTATTAGGTTATTGCTTTGAGTTGTGTGGGTAGATATTATTTCAGCTAATGATGGTAACCTTTATTTGTCTCTCTTTATTAAAGACTAGCGACCCGCCCTCGCTTCGCTTCGGTTTATAAGTTTTTTTTTTTTCAATTTTTTTTTTATCAAAATTCCAAAATAAAATATAGCCTATGTTACTCAGGGATAATGTAGCATTCTAATGGTGAAAGAATCTTTGAAATCGGTCCGTAGTTTTTGAGTTTATTCGTTACAAACATACAAAAATACCAATCTTTCCTCTTTATAATATTAGTATGATAACAATATTTTAATAGTTAAGTAATTACGTAAGAGTAATAAATACTTCATTTAATTTCTAGGTTTTTTTTATAGAAAGATATCTGCAGACGAGCAGACAGTCTACCTGATACTGACCAAGTACCTGCGATACATGCCAACGTTAGTCCAAACTGACAAACGTTGGCATGCATCCGAATGCCTGCCTTTAGAAATTTAAAAATGGATTTGGAAAATAGTTTGGGAAAATGAGGTATAACGGGACGAGGAGTTCTCTGATAACATTACCCCTCCCAACCTCCTTTAGGAGATTAGATAGGATGAGTCCAGAGTATAATGGAATAAGGAATGGAGAATTCGATCGAATAAGAGGGAATAGAATAGGATGGAAATGGGCTCCGATTATTTAAGGTTAGGTTCAAAGAAACTTTATTCTCATTAAGATATTGTCAATTATAAGAGAAAAATTATAACAATTATAAACTAACATAATAAAAGATAAATAGTGGCACAAGTCCGATGAACAAACTTACGGACTATAAATAAAAACAACAAAAAATAAATGTAATTGTTATTTTAGTAATTCAACAATACCAATAGTCTTACCAAGCATATAATAATACCAAGCATATAATAATACCAAGCATATAATAATACCAAGCATATAATAATACCAAGCATATAATAATACCAAGCATATAATAATACCAAGCATATAATTCAACAATAGTCTTGAATATAATGGTCAGCTAATCTAGTCTTAAATGTGCTAAAAGAGGAAACATTTTTTAAATCAGACTGGAGATTATTATATAATTGTGCACCCCCCCCCCCCTCTCCCCCCATACGTGATCAATTTCTTTCCTAATTAGACCTAGTCTTTGGTAAATTTAAATGGCTGACTCGGCGAGTTAAACAACCTGTCGTATCACGTCTGACCCTGTTTCATTCGTAGGTATAATTTCTAAATGTATTTTATCATTTAGTTTTGTAAATAAGTATGCATGTAGAATACCTGTGAAATTGCTTAATATTAACTTTAATTCCTTAACTTATTTTCGCTATATACCTACTTTTTATGTGGATGTTAAGGTAGGGATAGTGAATTAGCATTTCCATTATTGTATTATTGTATTATTGTATTATTGTATTATTGTATTGTGTGTAACGTGTAGTTCTTGTAATTTTGTTTTGGATTGCAATATTTCAATAACGTATAATAGATGTGGTTTAACTACTGAATTGTAAATAGTTAGACGATCTCGACGGGGAAGTCATCGAAAAGTATTTCGAAGTGAACCTATTAGACGCAAGAGCTCGCTTTTAACACGATCAATGTGAACATTCCATGTTAAAAAGCTGTCGTCAGGTGTTAGACCTAGGTTTATTATTATTTTCTCGTAGAGGAATGCTATTTATTGCTAAGGGTGGGGGGTGGAATTTTTTAATTCTTAAATATAAATATAACGTAGCAAGTTTTTGATGCATTAATCGTAAGGAGATTATATTGAAAGAATGTGTGGCGAGTGTTAAGGTCCACTTGAGCTTGTGAAAGATGGTCGTTAATTTTTTTTACAATATTACATGCATATATTCTAAAACTAGCAACCCGCCCTCACTTCGCTTCGGTTTATTAAATTTAAAACAATCGGAATAAGATATTTTCTTGCGGTAAAATGGAACCTATATTTTAAGTTAGACCTCTACCAGTGCATCGGTGAAAACTGCATTCAATTCCATACAGTAGTTTTTGCGTGATGCGTGTACAAACATACAGATAGAGAGACAGACCGACAGACAAAATTTCTAAAAACTGTTGTTTTGGCTTTTGTTGCTCTAATAAAGACATATTGTTTTTTTTTCAATATCTATAATGTACAGACATCGGCCTCTTACAATTTTATTATATGTATAGATGTATTGATTAGTATTCCAACCAAGGTACTTGAATAAGCAAGAATCTAATCGGGTGAGTTCGTAAGGTTACTTAATACCTATGAAAGGTAATTAATTAATAAATTATTTTGAAAGGTATATTAATTATTTAAAAATTAGTTACACAAAGATTACAAAGATGAAAGGAACGTCTATTCTATACACGTCAGAGTTAATAAATGAAGTGGTCGGTTATACCCCGGCGTGGTGCGGTAGCTCACACGTAAAGTAGCCGCCGTGCGACGCGTTAACTAACGAGCTACTGTTGGCAACATATAATAAGTTCAGATCGGCTAGCTTAATATTAGATGCTTACCTATGAATTACCTATGCTTACCGATTTTATTACTGACCGCTTTGAGTTTCGATATCTTCTGTTCTAATTCAAATTTCAAAATAAAACAAAATGCATCTAATAGCTACAATGTACTTATTTCAAAATCAGTATTTATTTGTTTTTCTGTACCTAAATTTTGTGCATGTGATTGTCTTGAAAATAAAATGGATAAATTGAAAATTCGTGCTATTTTTGAATATAAGTTTCGTCGCGGCACCAACGCAAGTCAGACAGCTCACAATATCAATAGTGTGTATGGGCCAAACACTACCAACGATCGCACCGTGCGTCGATGGTTTGAATGCTTCCGTTCTGAAAATTTCGATCTTAAGGATGAGCCCTACGGACGAACTACGACTAAGGTTAATAACGATGAATTAACGGCTGTAATGGAAACAGACCCATCTCAAAGTACTGTTGAGTCAGCAGCAGGCTTTGATGTTTGTGATTAAAACAATGTTGGTTTATCTGCGTCAAATCGGCAAAAAAAGAAGCTCGATAAGTGGGTACCGTATGAACTGAACGAACGTCAGCGACAACAACGCGTCGAAGTGTGCACTATATTTTCCTTCATAGAAAAAACGCGGCCGACAAGCATACAGTCCACCTGATGGTAAGTGGATACTGTCGTCCATAGACATCCGCGATACATACAGCTCTCCAGCCAGGGGGATCGATCATTTGAAGAAGTTCGCCGGTAGTGACTTATGAGATGAGACAAAGTCCGTGTGTGGCTATATATATTTATTCTGAACCCGGCAGAATTAACGGAAATAGTCGGATTTTCCTCGGCAAATTATGGTAATTGACTTGTAGCTAAATAAATTGTGTAAGAATATATTTATTAAATAGTTATTTTTATCGGTTTTAAATATTTGCAGTTTGCACCATCTATCTATTATTCTTGTACTCGCAAACCTTCTTCTCAAAGATAGCCGGGAACAGATCGCTTTAGCGATAACGACACAATTTGTATGCCTACATACATATACATTATGTAGATATTTATTTAATTAAACTGTTGTATCACTATCTCAATAGGTATTATTTTGGTGTATATTAAATTAATTTGCAGGTAACTTGCTGATTTCTTACATTTGTTATCCATGTTACAAAAATATTGAAGAAATTTTCCCACAGAAAAATATAGCAATTATTATTTTCCCTGCGTCTGCTACACGTAATACATTACAGTTAGTTCTCATAAACCGCGTTTGGTTGTTTATTAGTGCCGTACTTCATTCATCGCTTTATTAGTGAGGCGCGTGACCGGCATGCAATACCTGGCCAACTATTCCACCTAATATAAATTGTGTGGACGGGCTCTATTAATTTTTGAACCTAAGGCGTAACACTCGCCATTTTCATATTAGACATTGAAGAGTGTTTTACGAAAGGTTACTTTTTGCTTTTACTTTTCGCTAATGAATAAATAAATAAATCTTTATTTCAACACACAGGTAGTTAATATCAGGCTATTTTAGCGCGAAAGAATGATTAAACAAACACACAATTAAGAAAGATACGTAAAAATATGTTAACTATGTCACAGTCAATGGAAACACTGATTTAGATTAACCCCTATTTTAGAAGGACTTGCGTTGGGTTAACACTATGTTGTGTTGGGTTGGGTTAACAATAATTAACACTACGTTGGATTGACTGTGTGTACTTAAAAGATAAAGGCTAGTTAATTAAAATTGTCTAGAATAAAGCATTTTTCGACCTTAGATTTTATAATATCTACCTTTAAACATTTAATACAGGTAATTCGTTTTTGATATTAGTAAAACAGCTGAATATACGAATTCAGAATTACCTGATACTAACAATAGGATACTGTGCTAACCTGCTTATAATGTACGACTCTGTATGTTTTAATACATACATTTATGATTGAGGCCCGTCCATTCGCTTCACTTTGACTAAAAGCTCAACTAGTAGAGGGTTGCGGGCATTGTGTGATTGTTTATTTGATTAATTTAACCCTTCATTGCGTGACCTCGCTTCCTACAAATAGGTGATGCTATCATGAATGAACATGTGGTGTTTATGTCAATAGGTACAGTCAGCAACAGATCAAGCTTTACAAACCCTCTACTTTCTAAACAGACCCGCGGCCACCGTGCGTTGTCAGCGGTATAAATAATTCTATCAATAATGATATTAATAATGATATACTAATGGAGTGTCGAAAAAGTCCTTTATGTTAAACCAGCAGCAGGTACATAAACACAAATGATAATCATTATTTTTTTTCATGAATTAGTGAGAGAAAGACAAGTGAGTTATTGCAGCTTATGTCACCTATTTTTACAAATACTGTGAATCTCTCAAATATTAAATGTAAATTATCTTCTTCTGTACAATTCTATTTTTATGTATCTAATTATTTCTTGATTTGATGTGATTTTTCTCTCTTCAAACAGAGAAAAATGTGATGTATTTAGCACCACATTATGTAAAGTTTATAACTGTGAAAAGTATTTGCATCATGTATTTTATCTTTTATTTGTCAAATAGAAATTACGTGTCAAAACATGAGATGGTGAATAAACAAGACAATTTTATCTTATAAATATGAGAATAATTTAATAAAAAGTCGTTTTATTTAATACGTCTTAACACCATAACAAAACAACATTTCAGAAAAGACAAGAAAACTGACGTAGCAGTGGACCTTTCATAGATGTCGTACAACGAACAACCGCTGGAGCAAGAGAGCTTGAGTGGAGACCACGTAATGATAGGCGCGCCGTGGAACGTTCCCCGGCTTGATGGGCCGATGTCCTGAAGCTGGTGACGAATGGCGGCAGGAAGGCAAATGATGAGATAATTCTAGCGTTTTTTGGAATCTTGGGATTGAAGTCTATGTCCAGCAGTGGCCAGACACCAGGCGTCAAAGAAAAAATAAATCATAATGATATCGTAACGGAGACGTCCAAAAACACAATAGTTATCTCAATAACATAACAAAGTACTGGCGAGTATAACATCTCAATTCGTTGTAAAGCAACGAAATTAAATTCAACTCCTATTAAGTTCTCTCTACAATAATTTCGATGGCCTCAAAGGGTTACTGCCACAGAGCGCCACAGAGCTTCACAAAGCGCTGTAATTCCATTCAGCCCAGCTCCCTATTACGTACTAATCGGCAGAGTGCCGCCGCTCTAAATAACGCTTTTGCTATTTATCGAACCATAAATAACGACTCTATGAAAATATAAATGTTCCCTTTTTTCTATCGTTTTCAGTTCGCATTTTTTTCATAGAGTCAAAAGCTTGAACAGACCACTTTCGCATTATGGAATTGCCAAAACTCCATTTGAACCCCATGTCCAAACAGTCGACGTCTCCAACTGTCGCTGAATAAAATCTATCAGTGCAGCAAGCACGTAAGGTTGATTTTTCTTTGAAAGAGAAGTGTGGTAAGGATTTTTGGAGTTAGGTGGTGGCAGTGAGCGTAGAAATGAGATATTTTGGCAGTATTACGCAAATTGGATAGCTTTCAACACTCAACGGAGTAGGTTCCGAACTTTCGCGGGGAAAATTGAATTAAAAATATCATAAGACGTAAATATGTATGGAGATCGTAATGATGTTGCCTCTGCAGTTCTGTTCGTTTTGAAATAAACAACTTGGGAACTCCAGTCGGGGAAGTTTGAACGAACGTCTGCATGCTTTGCTTAGGTAATTGAATTGAATGACATTTTAGATTGATAGCTGAATATCTCACTTCGCGGTGACTATGTGGCTTTGATTGAATTAATTTCGAAATTCAGCAGAGGATTAGCAGTCTTTTAGGATTGTGCCTTAATATTATCTTTCATAAGTTCAGCATGAGGCCAAGAATAAAGACATATTTTTTAAAAAATCTAGAGCCGTCACGAAGTCCACGCGAACGGAGGAATGGACAGTAATAATGCATTCTCATGGATCAAGAAGAAATATGTTGGATATGACATTATTATTAAAATTATTGAATAATGCTGTTGAATCTGTTGAGTAAATTTACTTTAAGAGTAGGTACCCACCAGAACACCCCGCTACTTAACCGGACTGTTTGAGTCGTGCAAATACAGAACTAATCTAGGAAAACATTCCCCTGTATCTCGGATATCACGGATCTTTAATAAATTTTCGATCAGCGCCGCTGACCTTGATACATTTCATGATAAATTTAAACAAAACACTTTTTCAAATTGCTGGCATACCTACTTGTTATGACTTTTTTATTTTATAGCTTTTTATATTTAAAAAAATAATAATTTTATAATGTTTACTTTTCTAATTCTCTCATTCTTTTCAAATATCATATATGTACTAATTTTGTTTTGGCCTACTATTAATGTAATTTGAATCGCATGTAGCGATGGGTAACTCCGGATTCAATGAATCAAAAGATCCGAAATTGCGAGCGAAACTCTTAATGATTCCGGTTAACTGTTATCGACTCCGAGGAGTTATTTATTCCTTTCATTTTTGGATTGCTGATGAACATGAATGAACATGATGCAAAGCGAATGAGTCGCTCTCAGGCTCTTATAAAATAGGTTTGTGAATCAAAGGAGTCGAGGAATTGTTAAGAGGAGTCAGATCCGCTAGCGGAGGCGGATTAAATGAGCCGAAACACTCCGAGGAGTCGTGAATACCCACGACTAATGTAAACCAATCTTTTCGATTACAATCCTTATTAGAAGCGTTTTATTAATTACCTAACTTAACTCTAGCTCCATTATCAGGATAATCATATTAAAATCATAGGTATGTCGGCATTTGGTTTACATATTTAGGGCGTACCAACACTATGTTATGAAATGAACCCAGTACCTAATGAATGAATGAAAAAGTGCTTTTATCTATTATTTTATCTCGCGCCGTGAGATGATCTGAGGCATGCATACAAGAACGTGATTTGTGACTTATTAAGAAGATAACTTTCTTTTCTTTTTTTATATATTCTTAAGATTTATATGTTTATCTCATCCGGGGCTATTGGATATCGTTTTATCTGTTGCTATCTGTGTCGAACATTTAGCAAAGAATAGTAGGTTTTGTTATGTTATCAATAAAACAGATGATACTGTCCGAGTGTGCAAACTATACTTACGTAATTACGGTACGGTCGGTATGGTAGAAAGACGTTATTCCGAACGCCAGTTTTTTATAGACCACTTTAAGAGAATAATTATAATTATGATGACGACCTCATTTCCATAGCTAATGCTATGTTTTTTTCTCAATTCTCAATTCGCTATAACGGAACAAAGAGATGATTCAGCAAAATTAATTGCTTAAATTCAGTTTGAAATTATTATTATGTATTTATCTAATATATAAATATTATTTTGCTTATTTATTTTAATATGTACCCACTGGAATTTGTTAATAGCTATTCAATTATTTAATCCAATGCATATTTATATCTACATTTTATACGTACCTACGTATTATTAGAAAATACGCGAAAATCGCATGAAAATCGAAATACGAGTAAGACTATTCTCGATATTCTCGACTCCCATTCGTAGAGTCGTAAATTCAAATACTTGGCCAGTACAAATCAATCAAATTCAAATGAGTGGTACGGGCTGTAGAAACTCTTACTTAATTAAGTACGAATTTATAAAATTCTCACTAGTTCGCCGATGAAGGAGTACATTGTGGGAAAATCCGCATAGCTCGAGAATTATGTAAAAAAATCTGACCCTGCGAATTCATCAATCCGTACTGGGTCAGCGTGGTGGATTGTAGCAACACCGACTAAAGGAAACGTCCTAAAGCTACTAAAGTCCGAAACCCCCTAGTGATTTATTAGGGGAGGCCTGTGTCCTGCAGTGGGAAGTTATATGCTGATATTAAGATAATTGCTGTACATAGGTATATAATTCTCTATTATAATACATTGTATTAAAACAGTGAAAAATATGGGATTAACTCAATTGAAACAATCTCAATTGGAATTAACAATTAACTCAATTGCACTAGAGACTGCAATTGAATAAAGACCTTCCAAATGTGGTGGAGATCACTCGGTATACCATTGTCAGCCGGTCTGACCAAGAAATCTATTTTACAGGAATAACTGGTGAAGTCCTCGTCGCTGGACCGGTCACAAAGGAGAAGCTGTGGGTGTTCCTATTCATGATGCTAGAAAAATTGCCAAGAAGAGAAACTTGCAAATACATCATAAGAGAGAAGCCGTTCCGAATGGAAGCGAAAGAGATGACGATGGCAATCACTGGGGCGAAGACTAATGTAGCCCTTTCTAAAATATAAAGTATATACATATATACTTTATATAAGAAAAGTATGTAGTTTATTTTAAACTACGCTATGTTAACATAATTCTATATGATACTTGTATACAAGTCTTAGTAATTAGATATTATAACTGGTGGTAAAAGATAACTCACGAGTTACAGGTATAAGTAGGTATGTATCGTAAGCAATAGTTAAGATTCACCTTATAATTAGTGACTGCCAGTAAATCATGCATCTAAATCCGATGGAAATGAGTCCTGATAAAAAAATTGAAAATTATCTCAAAAAACGCCACATGTAATTTCTGATAATTACGTTTAAGCGTTCAGAAATTAACCGATCGAACTACTTGAGCGTGGGATGTAGACATATACCTACATACATATAATTGTTTCTTATTAAAATCAAGGTTAATCTTTTTTCGGAGCAGACTCCGTAGCAGAAGGGGCTCCATCGCATTATGTTTAAGAATCGACAGCTATAATTTCTGTTCAATCAAGATTTAATTGTTTTAATGAGGCAACATGCGTGAATGGCCGGCCCAATTATTGTTTATTTTTAATCGCCTCAAGTGGTTTTTATGTTGGCAACCCGGCACGCATGGCGGCCCGAAGCGATCATTTTCATTATTTTAATAATGTAAACTTCCAATAATAATTTACAGTGATTTGGGGTTAAACACGTTAAGAGATATTTATGAATTCCATCCACCAGAGATCAGGAACGTAGTTAGTCCTGTAATTTGATCCTCCGTTGATGGAGATCGTTTTGTTCGCTTTTAATAACAAAGCACGTAGATTATACGACGAGGATATTCGAGATGGGTCTGTGTTAAGACTTATCAATCTATATTTATATATATATATATATATATATTTGGATACGACAGACAAGATGTTCATCGTGTTTTAAACAAATCATATTATTAAATAGGAAAATTAATAATTATATTATTAATCCGTGTGGTGTCGTCTGGTGTCGGCCAGCTTTCGAATAGCGCCACCCCATCTTTTCCCGTGGGTTGAAGTACACGACCTCTAAAAGAATGGAAAGAATGTTTGATGGCCATACATCCCTCATGCACAAAACAATGTACATGAGGAGGCTTTCGTCCAGCAGTGGATGATTAAAAGGCTGATTACGGTTACAGATAATCTCATTAATCTTCGCTATCGTTTCCTTAAAAAGAGTTCATTGCATGCTACCTACCGCATGGCATCAAGATTGCGCTCATTGAAGCCCCTCTTCGTCTCATCCTTGATTATGGTGACGTCTTTTACACTGATGTAACAGAGGAACAACTTAGCATGTTAGAGCGTCCTCAAAACTGTCGCATAAAATTTATTTTCTGGTCTGCCCAAGTACTCTCATAATTTCGTAAAAAACTATAATTACATCCAATTCGTCGGGATTATCAAGTAAGTACATACGTTCTCTCCTTTACAACATACTATGTTAATTATTTAACCCCCATCTACGTGAAAGAAAAAGTCACTTTGCTCACATTACTTTACTCTTCGTTTAAATTATCTTCTTCTAGAACAGAAACTGAACTGAAGAAACTTCTAGAAACTGCTCTCAATTTTTCTCAAAGCCCTTTATTTATGTTTCTTTTTGTAATTTTCGAATAAGTCTTGATTTCAGTAAAAGTCGACTACTCCATTTGGCAAATGATTACCCCTGTCGGTAGTGGCCCCGCCTGCTGTGTAAAAGGTCCTGGGTTCGATTCAATACCAATGTTTGTTCGGGTCTGGGTAGTGTCTCCCGTCTTTCTATGTGTCTTTAACCCATAACACAGGGGATCCTATGGGCCATCGAGTGTGGCGTTATTTATTTATTTATGTAGCATGACATCACCATTTTTTAAACGTCTCATTGCAGCGCACCAGGTCTCATCTTTTCAATCACCTGAGGGTTTCTGGCCATAATCTACGTGCGAATAAGCACGGGCCCAGTGCTAATTGGTGTGAACATGTTCCAGATTATTCTTTTAATGCTTGAACATGGGGGTTTCTTCACGATATTTTCATTCACTGCCTTAGTGATAAATTAAAAATTCTTACTTTTTTATAGAATGACCGTGGCAGACGAGCACACAGTCTTCCGGTTATAAATGGATATTGTCGCCTGTGGATACCTGCGATGCGCGCTACATCAGTTCAGAATAAGACACGTTGGCACACCCTCGAAAGCACTGCCTGCGATCAGGAATTAATTTGGAGGGAGGGTTGGGAAAATTGGGAGATGTAGATGGGATGGGCTCTGGCATATCTCACTCACTACCTAAACACATACGTACATTAGTGAAATAAAATAAAGTGGGAAATGAAGTACACCCGCTACATAATGCGACTACATAAGAATATAAAATATTACTTAAGTAGATTCATAGAAATAATAAGATTTTGGATTTCTATGAGTAGAATGAATCTTGTAGCATATTAGGTTAATATTTTGAAACTCGTGTTCAGTGCGTGACAGTAGATCTACTACCATCTAGTATACATTTATAAAGTATAAATCTACCCGACCTAGTATAAAGTATAGATATACTGCATATAATTTTGTTATAAAATATGATTCTTTATTACCTACTTCAACACCATCATCTACAATGTTATGATAACATAATTAACATCTTCCTGTCGGCGGTGTACTTTGTTTTTTGCCTTTGTTGGGTCAATAATTTAATATGAATTACCAAGTTAATTTGTGCTTCAACTTTTTTATCGCATTATACCACTATGAATAAATATTATTTAAAGTAAATGAATTGCAAGCCGATTGCCTACATAATTAAGAACATGTTAAACGTTATCCGTTGCACACACAAACGTTATCCGTTTCACACACATAAACGTTATCCGTTTCACACGCATAAACGTTATCTGTTTCACACACATAAACGTTATCCGTTTCACACACATAAACGTTATCCGTTTCATATACATTAACTCACACGCAATTATTCTTAAATTAGTTAATACGCCTTAGTTTTGAATGACATAAACAATGGAACTGCGTATCCTGCAGATTATGCAGATCTGAGTAAGAACATTGGTACACCATAATACAGAATTGCCCCCCTTTAGAATAGAACCACTTCATCTCTTCCCGTGGGTGTCGTAAAGGGCAACAAAGGAACTACACCACTTTTAAAAGAGGGAATTTGCCAACCTTGGTCAGCGTAACCTTTAAAGGCCCAACATCAATCGTGCATCCTCATCCCTGACCCAATTTTCATCCTCATGATTTTATTTTTCAAGTAAGGTTTTAATAGGAGGTAGTAGAGAGTATCGGTGAGGAGATTCTGTCTATGTGTGTATAGTAAGGGAGGCTCTAACTAACAAGTTAATCCAGCCGCAGGCGCATAAAGTTTATATCACGCTTTGCATTATGCTTCATTATCTCAGCAATTTTTGCTTTGTTGTGCTCTTCGCTCAGGGTTGCCACGTGTCACTTTACTAAGCGATCTATTTTAGTTAACATATGACAGTATTCTTGTTATAATAGAGTAAAGAATGTCTATGCTTTTGTCTTTGGCCAAAAAGGTTCAGCTGTCAAGGCTTGGTTGCAGTTGTTTCAATAAAAGTCAGTATGCAATAATCCTCATTGAAGATCCCTTCGCAAAACATGGTGCCAGCGGTAAAAATAATGAAAGGAAGTTTAGTATAAAGGATAAGTTTTCAGTACATTCATAAGAGATGGAGGGCGACACGACAGGAGTAAAAGTTTTGCCTCCGGACCAATTCTCTTTTATACCATCGGAGTAGGAAAAATGGAAGAGCAGATTCTCAAGGTATATGAGTCTGTCTGGAAGCGACTCCAGACAGGATAAGCAAAAAGTAGACTGTCTAATATACTGCATGGGCGACAAAGCAGAAGACATTACAGTACAGTTTGAAAAAAATCAAACTTACAAGAGCTTGCTTGAATGTTTCGACAACTATTTCTCGCCGAAGAAGAACGTAATTTATGAACGTTATAAGTTTAACTCTCGCATTCAGAAAGCTGAAGAAAAATTTGACGATTTTATCACTGATTTATACATACTAGCGGATCGTTGTGAATAAGGTGTAATGAAAGAAGAATTGATTCGAGACAGGATGGTTATGGGAGTTAAGCACAGGACAGTGAGCGAGAGACTTTTACTAAAAAGTGATCTAACCTTAAAAGATGCCTTGGTGATTTGCAGACAAGCAGAAATTCAGCAAGACGAATGTAATGTAAGATTATATATAAAGAAAATGACTCTTCTATGGAAATAAATAGAATTCGTATTTCAAATTCTAAGTGCTGGTTTTGTGGCAAAGAAAGACATTCTAAAGAAAAGTGTCCGGCATCCAAGGCAACCTGTTTCAGGTGTAATCGAGTTGGGCATTTTTCCAAACTTTGCAGGTCCAAATTGGTACGCCCAATGATGCGAGTCCATAAGGAAAATAAGCCTAGGGTAGTGTTTCATTTAGGCTTGAAAGAACCTGAGGATAAATATATTATACCCGTGGATATATTTCAAAACAACATGTTCTTTAATACAATAAAATTTTTAATTGATACAGGAGCAGATGTAACAGCTAGCCCTGAAAAATGTATGTATAACTCCATTCCATTGGCGAAGTGTGAGCATGTAGTGTTAGGACCAGATGGGACAAAACTAGAAGTTATCGGCATAGTTAAATTAAGGTTAGTATATAAGGAAAATGAGCATGTGGGTAGAGTTTATGTTATAAGAGGTTTAAAATGTGCAATATTAGGTCGACCGACACTTGAAAAAATGAATATAGTAAAAATTTGTGCAATTTCCAGGGACAGTAAGCAATTAGATAAGATAGGGTTTTCTAAAGTAAATGTTGAAAAAGAATTTCCTAAGATTTTTAATGATCTTGGTGTATTTAAAGATGAATTTAACATAAAGTTAGTAGATAAACCACAACCTTATATACAATCAGCACCTCGGAGTGTGTCTATCCCTTTATTGCCTAGAGTAATAGAAGAATTGAGTAAACTAGAGCACTCAGGAATTATAAGTCCAATAGAGGAACCTACAGAGTTTGTCTCACCTATAGTAGTAGTTTTAAAGAATGACAAAGTTAGAATATGTGGAGACTATACTAAGTTAAATCTGAATATTCAAAGACCTGTTTTCCCAATACCTAAGGTAGAAAATACATTAGCTAGATTTAAGGGTGCTAAATATTTCTCAAAAATTGATGCCACATCTGGTTTTTATCAGATCGTTCTTGATAATGATTCAAAAAAGCTAACAACTGTCATTACACCATTTGGGAGATATGTATATAATAGACTACCATTTGGTCTAAATTGTGCTCCAGAATATTTCAGTATGAAATTTTCCAATTTATTTAAAGACATGAAATTAGCTATATAATATGGACGATATTTTAATATATGAAGAGAACATCGAAGAGCATGATAGAGTCTTAAGGGAAGTGTTGTCAAGATTAGAAAAAGTAGGTATAACAATAAATAAAAATAAGTGCATTTTTGGGGTAAAAGAGATTACTTATCTAGGTCATATAATTAGTGAGATGGGCATTAGGCTGGATCCAGAGCGTATAAGGGCAATCTACGACTTTAGTACACCCAGTAATAAAAAAACAATTACTCCAGTTTCTGGGCATGGTCAATTTTGTTGGACGATTAATACCAGGCAAGTCTACTATTCTGGCGCCTCTTCTGTCTTTGCTTAAAGAACAGCATGCCTTTATATGGGGAATTTCCCAAGAACAGGCTTTTAAAGAAATCAAGAACAAACTTGTAAAGGCACCCATCCTGGCACATTATGATCCAAACTGCAAGATAATAGTTTCGGCTGATAGTAGTTCTTATGGGTTGGGAGCAGTTTTGCTACAGGAAAATAATCTAGGACAAATATTGGCCGTAGTATATGCAAGTAGAACACTCACAGATACCGAAAAACACTACGCTCAAATTCAGAAAGAATGTTTAGCATTGGTGTGGGCGGTAGAGAAATTTAGAGGTTATGTCATAGGTATTCATATAACGTTGGAAACAGATCATAAACCATTATTACAAATTTTACAAACCAAACCATTGGATGACCTTAGTCCTCGTCTTCTTCGTTTTAGATTAATTATAATGCGTTTGGATTATAAGGTGAAGTTTACTCCCGGTAAAGATTTAACGGTAGCAGATGCATTATCAAGACACCCATTACCATATACAGAGAACAATAAAAAGGAAATGGACATAAATAGGGTCATGAATATATTGGTCAATGAATCATTTACAGATGACTGCTTGACTAATATTAAATTAGAGCAAAATAAGTGTTTTATTTGCAAGAAATTGCGAGAATTGAAAGTAGAAGAGATTGAAAAAATAAGGTAGAAGAGTTTCTATCTCTGTACTATCAATATAGACATAATTTTTCAGTAAATGAAGATTTGCTACTTTATAACTCTAGAATAGTAGTACCTAAAAAATTACAAAATAATATTTTGTATAGGATACATGAGGGTCATTTAGGAATCTCTAAATGCAGGAAAAGGGCTAAGCAGTCTGTTTGGTGGATGGGATTATCAAAACAAATAGAAGAAGTAGTAAAACGTTGTTCTAAATGTATAGAAATGAGAGTGAATCATAGGGAAGAAATGGTGATAGACCAAATACCAGATAGACCATGGCAGAAGATAGGTATAGATCTTTTTAAATTTGACAATAGTTGGTATATCGTTATGACGGATTATTACTCGAGATATTTGGAGATTTTGAAAATGAAGGATTTAACAGAGGACAGTGTAATCATTAAATGTAAAGAAATTTTTGCACGGTATGGAATCCCAGAAGTAGTTCGTTCAGATTGTGGTACTCAATTTAAAACGAAATTTAATATATTTTCAAAAAATTATGGGTTTAAATCTGTAACTTACTATTCCCAGAGTAATGGCCAGGCAGAATCTGGAGTAAAAATAGCAAAATCTCTTTTATCTAAAAATGAGGATACATATTTGGCATTACTTATTTAAAGAAATACCCCACTTGAGTCAGGTTACAGTCCTGCAGAGTTAATGTTTAATCGCAAGTTAAGAGATAACTTACCAATACTAATGAGTAAATTGAATAACAGGGTTAATGTGGAAGACAATTACAGAAAAATTAGGCAGGAAAAGAAATATAAAGATTCATATTATTACAATAAAAGACATAGAACTTTGAACCTGCAAGAGTTAAATATTAATGACAAGGTTTGGGTAACAGATTTGAAAATATATGGAAAAATTGTTCGAAAGTGTCAAGAACCACGGTCGTATATTGTACAAATAGGCAGAGGTAATTTTAGAAGAAATCGGTGGCATTTAATTATAGCTCCTCACACTTCGCAAATGGAAAGAAGCATTATTAGTGATATAGATTTTCCTAATTGTAATGAGTATTTCACTCCAAGTCATCCAGACAAAGAAGAGGAAAGGAACGAAGTAGAGGAAGCTACAGAAGTAAGTGATGACAGGGCGCCTACAGAAGAGGCGACTATTGAAAAAAGAGAGTCTGGAAGGCTTGTGAGGAGACCTAGATATTTAGATTTTTATGTAATTAATTAAATGAGTGTTTAAGTTAAGTTTAAGTTAGTTTAGTTTAATTTCAAGTTAAAGGGAGAGATGTTATAATAGAGTAAAGAATGCCTATGCTTTTGTCTTTGGCCAAAAAGGGTCAGCTGTCAAGGCTTGGTTGCAGTTGTTTCAATAAAAGTCAGTATGCAATAATCCTCATTGTTTTTAATTATTGCGAAGATCCCTTTGCAAAACAATTCTATATATCATACTATATCATCAGTCCATGTTTCCTGGTACGTAATCTCCATTCGAAGACATGTCTACCACATTGGTTGTCGGTCCTACAGCAAATATGGCCTGCCTATTGTCACTTCAGCTTGATAAAGAGGCAGTAATATGTCGATGACTTCTCGTTTCAGATCTAATCCCGCAAGAATATCACGTAATAACCATTTAAACAATTGAACCTTTGATCTTTTATTATTCTCTTTTGTTTAATTTTCTACCGGCATCCCGAAGACGTCTGAATATGTTTGACTTCTGCCAAAATCGCGGCAACCACTAAAAAGCAGATTATTTTAATTCACTATAATTGTATAATAAGCCTTCTAGTTTTTTTAAGTTTTAAAATAGTTGGTGAAATCTCATCATTTTAAATGTTAAAGTTTTGCTTCTATTGTATATTAGATATCCTTTTCTTTATTTTAAAAAAAAATTTTAACTTTGACAAGCGAGGCTTAGCCTAATAGGGCTACCAATACGAAATCGAATAATTGAAAAATCAAGTCATAACTCATACAGCTTGATAAGTTAATGGCGGTAATAATATACATAGTGTCATAGAAACTATTTTAGATTACAAAATGTCTATTAGTATACTCGTAGACTGTGCATTTGGAATAACTTCTGAGACCTCAGTGATCCTTCGGTACAAGATGTATGAACTGAGGTATCACATTTCAAGTGGTGTAATTTTTTCTGATTTCCCTATATATTCCATAAACGTCTACTTAAATTAAATTTTTAAACATTTTTAAACACCTATGAAATAATAACACTTTTTACAGAATTCTAGGAGTGATTCCTCAATGGAGATACTTACGCAATAAACGCATGTCATTTAAAGCGGAATATTTCAATTAATTATTGACATTATTAATTAACTATGTAACAAGTGTAGCAACCCTACTGCATTCGCAGGTGAGACAGTGCGTCGCCTGAGGCGGTCCACCGCGTCGTTGCGCCGGCGCACCCCGCACCACGACCGCCCGCTCTCCGCAGATCGATCACTCGCACAACCGCCAATTAACTTATACCAAGCGATCTATGCACTAATCATCCGCATTTCGAGATAGAGTTAGTTACTTCGGGGTTTTTAATGTCCGTAATAAGTAATTACTTTTAACTGCTGATAATCTGATCTAAGAAGAACCAAAGATCGCGTGTGATGCTGAGCTTTGGGAGAGGTCTACATCCAGCAGTGGAGAGACATAGGCTGATGATGTGGTATGGCTGATAATCTTTGAAGTTAGCAAAAGGTGAACTAACTAGCAGAAGTGAACGGATAAATAAATGAGACAGTGTAGTTTCTTCACCGTTGCAACGGCGAATTCACTTATCATTGAAACAAACATCTGCATTTTGAGACAAGAGTTAGTTTGATCTTTCAGATTGTCATGGAAAGTATGTAGTACATAGCAGTGACGTGCATCTTATTTAAGCAGACAAGCATAATTGGTAATTATGTTTAGGTACGTGCATGGTGGCGGTCTTTGGGAGAGGTATAAATCTAGGCTAAACCTACGAGCGATAGCTAGTGTTGTAATTGCTCCTGATATGTTCCGGTGTAGGTTAAAACAATTCTTGTATATTATATCATACCATTAGCCTGTGTCTCACCACTGCTGGATATAGGCCTATCCCAAAGACTGCAATCACACACAGTCTTCTGTTCTTCTCATTCAATCAGTGCCAGCGACTTTTTAAAAGTGATCAGTTCACACGTGACCGGAAGGCGTCCCACACTATGTTTCCTAGTCCATGGTCTCCATCCGAGGATTCGTCTCCCCCATGGTTATCAGTTCACTACTTATTCCTGTATACAATCACTATTTAATGACGATGTCAGCAGTTTTATCGTCATACTGCAAAGCACAGGTCTTACTTTGTAAATGACTAGGGGGATTCGAGCCATAATTCACCATGCAGTCCGAATGTGGATTAGTGGGATTAGTGTATCCAACACATGGTCCAAATTTTTATTGCGGCATTTCTCACTGTTTTCCTTCACCTCTGATGTAGTGATATTTTTTAAAAATTCACAGGCTGAGAATTCGTGAACTCACAATCTCAAGAATGAGAGCCGAGAATCACATTATTACTAGTTAGTTACTAATAATAACTTGTGATCCTTGGAGACCGTTGGGATAAATATGGGTTGAGCTTGAATTTCGAAAACAAAGAAGTAAATAAGAGAATAATGTTTTTCTCCGCGTTTTTAGCAGTTGTTAGTTTAAAATCATTAAACTAATCATCCCCATTTTCTCTCATTTCATCTCCCTGCCAATTTTCCCAATACATTCCTTAATCTGCAAAGATAGGCAGAGCGTCCGGTGCCTACTTGTTAGCGCATCCGGTGACAATCGTGTGCCAACCTTTGTCATTCTGGACTGATGTTGGCATGTATCGTGGATGTCTATGGACGACAGTATCCACTTACCATCAGGTGGACTGTATACTCGTTAGCCACCTTTTTTTTATAAAAAAAACCCACTAACCATGCGTATTTGAGACCCAAAATACATTGGTCAGTAATTGTCCTAACCTCCAAAGGTAGATTAGTACTTTTTTACGAATTTCAAAATATCAGAAAACGTCACAATTGTGCCTGAATTGCTCCTGGACGGTATCTTCTTAAGAATTAAATCGTACTTGGTCTTTAAAAATAAACTTAGCTAAATAAATGGTTCCAGCAGGAAGGTAACGGAGTATTACAGAATACTGTGTAAGAGAAAAATGTTATCCACGTCACTGGACGACAAACAGCATTAGAAATGAAATTGCCCATTTACTAAAAGCGGAGGAACCTCAATTAGGTGCAATTGTAATAGTAACGTTAGAGAAATAAGAGCTATGTCCATTAGTGGGGAGTTAATCTCGATGACGGAACACATTACCAGCTCTCGGTAATGAGTGGAGCGTGAACCTTGGGAGCGATTTACAAACACCTAAAGGCGTTTGGTACTCGGGTCCTCGTGTTGTACTTCGCCGGTCATAGATAATAGCGGGACAAACAACTCCTTGCCATGGTGACGGATGGAGACTGTACGTACTGATTGTTCAACTAGATGTGCTCGTGCAGTAAGCGCTAAAAGCGTGCGATAGTGCAAAATGCATCGTTTATCTCTCACTCCGTTTAAATGCGGCGTACTGTTTTGTTTATTCGTACAACTATATTCAAGTATATTTTAGTAGCTGTGCCGCTTCGTAAGTACCTACGTACGATCCGTTGTGAAAGTAGATAATAGTAAGCATATCCTCGGGCCATTATTAGTGACTGCACGAAAGTTGCTGCATTGTTGCAAATTCGAATTGTCTATGGTTATGTTGAACCGCCAATAAATACTATTTACTGACACCTCAATTTCAAAATCTAAAGGTCTATAAAGTTCGACGCGATCACAATGATAGAAAATTAGCAACATCCCGGTAAGAGTTGGGGTGAGGTATGGATCGCCGGAGGCAGCGACCGAACAATACTGGCGCATGCGCTGCTCAAAAGCTGCGACAAAGCTGCAGAGCCGCGGGCGCAGCGACAGAGAAGACGATACGCCACTCTCACACGATGGAGAAGGACACCACTCTTTGAACCCGCGAGATTTTGATTTATCTCGTATAATTATCGAATAATAATCTGCTTTGCATCTCTCGTTATAACATTACGATAATTTCGTCCCATTACATTGGTTTCTAAGCGGCGACCGTTCGCTAGCCGCACAACGATTGATAATAATCGCTCGCGAAGTATAATGGCGTACACCCACGGGTAATTATTGTTGTGCAGTCGTGAGTTCGTGAGCCGGTGGAATGGTGGAATGCATCTCCTTCGGGGGTTGCGCCGTAAACCAACACGGCTCGAGTTCGGCCGGCCGCGTAAATAACTGATCGCTTTCCTCGCGTTAATGATAGTGCGGCCGCGAGCTCTTGCGTCCTCTCTTTAATCGATCCAGATAAAATAATTACGAGTATTTATAAGTGCTTGTACTTAATCGCGACTCGATACTTGTTATTAAGGTATTCCGTGTGTGTGCAACTAAATTTCCTGCTGAAATCGGTGAGAACGCGTTTGCCTACAATTAACATGTAATCGGGACGCGAAAATTACTGTAGGTACATTATAATTGCGAGTAAGATCCGAGGAGGATTCCACGAATGCACGAACAGCAATAAAATCTTGCAACTATTGAGGCGGAATTGCAATGAAGTCATTTCTTTGTCCGCCGAAAGTGACGCCTCGGGGTTCCGTCTTAGGAATGTACAAACACACGCGTAAAACGTAAAGTTGCATTGACGTTTGGTCACGGGGCATCGTGTAGAGTTCTCTGCAACATTAATGGGTTCTGTTGGCCGTCAGCCCCGTTATCCCTCGTAGCTAATGATTGGCCAGCATTAAGTCCCGGCTGTTCCGTGCGATTATTGGATCTAACAGATAATTTTATATCGCATTGTCCCGGAGCGTAAAATTTTCTGTTGTTATTACGGGGCTGCGGCACGCGCGGATAGATGGGGCCCGCCGTATCTGACGATCTTACAAGTTACAAGCCACTATATCGCCGGTTGATATATGGAATGTTGGAAATGGTTTCTTGAACAGTTCAATTAGTAGTTCAGCTAATCTTAATCAATAATCATAGAGCATTATTGATATGTACCTAATATAAATATGTCACTCGGTTAAATTATTGATATTTATTTTATTTTTAAATACATTTGCGATTAAACATATAAAAGTATTTTAATATTAAGCAGGTTTTTATATTAATCCTTTTGTCGTTCTCTAGCCACCGGTGAAACTTTAAACAAAAGAAAACAATAAAAGGTTGTCTCTGAGTCAATTATCTTTAATTTTAAATATCTTTATTTAATGTTATTATTTAATGAGATTTTAATATTCTTTCATCATTATAAAATCTCGTTATTCTAATGGATATCTTTTTTTTATTAGATATGTATATCTTAAATCAGTTAATTTTATTTCATGTGAGCAAGTGTCAAGGTCTTGATCATCAACTACACATAGTATTGCATCATGATTGTATCTTATCCATAAACCATAAGCGATATATTCCATACCTAACCGAAAATTTAATAGTTTGAATAGAATTAACGCTAACATATGGCCTGGCGTTCGTCGGCGTCGGGTTCGCACTTGGAGCTCACGAACGCCATTCTTCCCGCGCCTGTAATGAGCCCTCTAAATCAAACAATAGCATTAAAGTGTCAATACGAGCTCGATAACACCTCGCCGTTTTCTTTTGCACGCGGAATTATGGCTATAAATCCGTAGAGAAGTCGTTTATACGGTACGATTCGGCATTCATTTGTTTCGTGTGATTTAAACGCACGACACGAAGTCTGATTGTGAACAACGATGATATATCTCTGTGTATGTAACTATGATTGCAATAAACGAGTCGTTTACCCGTTTACTCGTAGTTAATGGAGGATATTAATAAAATTACTAGTTAGCGGTTGGGGTGCAAATAGTCGAATGGTGGCGGTTGACAATTTTAAAAGATTTGCACTACTTTCGCACGTGTTTATAATAAAAATGTACGGAATATTCTCGTTAGACACTGTAAAAAATCTATATTTTTGTACAGGTCAAACATAAATTGAAAGACATATTTGACATTAGTTAGATGGAAAAGTCATTTGATCTCGCGTAATAAAATTATCAATTAGGCTGTTTTGCATTTCAAAAATTAATAATAATAGGTAGTCGGAAAAGTTTGCGGCCTTTTTATGTATGACTTTAGCGTGATATATTTCTGGCAACACTGGCGGGAAAGTGATATACCGTTTGACAGCTGGCTTCTTTATAATGGCGACATATTGAAATTACAAGTTAAAAGTTTTATCTTTTCATATTTTTTAACAATTTTAAAATGTAAGTTAATAAGGAGAAAATTAGATATGTTTTATAATTTTTTTCGACAAGGGTATGAATGCTTCTCGTGCTCAGAAAGAGATTTGTTACGTTTACGGAGAAGATGCTATATCTAAAACTACTACAGAAAATGGTTCAGTTGATTCAGGTCTGGTAATAAATAATGTCAATCATCAAATTGCGGAATAGCTTAGCATTCACCACTCAACAGTTTTGGATCACCCGCATAAGCTGAATTTTGCAAAAAGGCTAGACGTTTGGGTGCCGCATGATTTAAATGACAGAAACTTGGTGAATAGAATGTCCATATTTACAGCGAGATGTTGCTAAAACGAAATGAAATCGATCCATTTCTGAACAGGTAACAGGCGATGAGAAGTGGATCACCTACGATAACAATGTTCGAAAACGATCTTCGTCTAAGCGAGGTGAGGTTACATAGCACCTTCGAATTGTCATTTATTCCGCTCGTTACAAAATTCTCTGTAAAATTACATTGAAGAGAAGCCTGTATAAACCATTTAAATTAGTTTTTCACTCAGAAACCCCAAAATTTTATAGTGCCAGGACTCTGCCAGGAAAATGACTAAAGATAGTGGAATTAAATGGACAGTATTCCGTTTAATAAATATTTATGTAAAACAAAAAAAAATCTTTATTATTTTCACTATAAAAGACCGCGATCTTATCCGACCACCATATCTTTAAATATGGTTTCGACGTTGTGAAGATTACGCTCAAATGCGTCTAAACTTTAATATGTTGCACTTTTAATATATGTAAGTTAAATGGTTGAATGTTCAAATGTTATGTATTTTCATTCAAAAATCATCGTTTACGATTGCATTGTATAAATATGATCGTAGATCGCTAGCGTTTGGCATTTGGTGCTAGCCGCAAATGACTGTCTAAATTATGCAGTTAACTCCTGACTGGGGCTACGTTTCTTGACACCCTTTATTGCCGACCTTTCGAATACTATGTTGGGGAGAATACCAAAGCCTTTAGTCCTTTAGTCCTAATAGATGATTTCAACGAGAATATGGTTTGAAATTATCAGAAAAAGAGGAATATAGTGTTCTTTTTGTCGATAACCGCTTAGTAAAGTATCAACGTTGAAAAGTCATAGACGTGAGTTTGAATGATCAGTTTGATAGGTTAAGTATAAAGAAAAGGTTAGGTTTAATTATGTGTAATACGGTTGGCATGCAAATAAGATCATCTACTACTTGCATTTTAAGCAATTCATATTCACATCGATAGACGTGGCATATGAAACGACATAGCATCTGGTATAACATCGTTATTAACTCTTATATTTTTAACTAGCGAACCGCCTTCGCTTCGCTTCGGTTTCGTTAAAACAATATTAAACTATAAACGTACAAACCTTCCTCTTGAATCACTCTATCTATTGATGAAAATCGCATTAAAATCCGTTGCGTAGTTTAAAAGATCTAAGCGTACATACAGAGGGACAGACGGCGAGAAGCGACTTTGTTGTATACAGTAAAGAAGATACATTTACACAAATGTTAATGAATTTGATATTACCTAATTATCAACGTTTTTTTATTTATCACTTAATTTATTAAGGAACAAATATGTTATATAAATATGGAATAATAATATTAAGGCTATATATGTTACGTATAACATACACTTTATAAAACTAAGAAGTAAAATGACAAATAGAGAATAAATTATATATACTTGGGAAATCACTCACAGAAGATTATATTCTATGGCTTCTACAATTGATGGATATCACGAAGTATTTGCATACCATTTTTAGAGACAGGAAGAAGTCATATCATGGTAGAGAAATACTAAAATCACTTGGATGAAAATGAGCGGCCCTAGTCAGATAAAAGAAAAGATAAAGAAACTGAAGTAGGTAGGGTCGTTTTCTTTCTGTATTTCATCCACTTCTTACTTTTTAATATCACACCATGGGTATTTTTTTATTTGGGTAAGGGTAAGGTCTGCTTTTCTGACTGTCCTTGAGCATATTTATGCTGGCAGAATATCAGTGCTGTGGTTTATTTGCAGCGTTTTCTGAGTCAGTGCCAGTTCGTTGTCACGGCACACATTATACTTATTAATGTGCCTACTTCATTTAATGTACATTAAATGAACAAACAATTATTTCTAGTGTATGTACGTAATTGTTGTATGGCAACGAATGAATACGAGTATATCCGTGCACGGCGAGAATAAGTTAGTAAGTGGATAAGTTAAAATCAACTAATTAAAATCTTTCAAGGGCGTAGTTTAAAACTTTAATGTCTGTGTTTTCGCTTTGCATATCGAGATATCACTTTAATGATGAAATCAATTTCTCTGTAGCTATCGAGTGTTAAAAGATACAATTTTTATTGTAAATCCAGAGTAATCCGACGTGTTAGATTTATTATTTAACATTAATATATCATTATTTTATTCCTATCGTGCACGGATATTTTCATTCTTTCTTTTTTTTTAATATTTACTTACTGTACTAAATTAAAGACGCCGTACACACTCACAAATTCTAACAAAGTGCTACAAAGTCAAACGGATGTCGCAGGCTGGAAGGGGTTGTAGATAAATACGTTCAAGGGTCGGGAGGCTATCGCAGATAAACATGGGGTGCGCAATTTGTACGGTTACACAAATGCACAACCCCATCGACGGAGTGTCCGAACGGGCGCGTTGCGATCTTGTTACCAAAACTGATAATTCTACAAATCCAATAGGACAGTGTGTGTACATTCGAGCTTTAATCTTGCAATGGTAACTCAGTTACCGGATTCCTGTTGAACAATATCAGTTATTGCAGCTGAGAGGTAATACGTCCGTATGGTCAAAAGAAATACCTATATGAGCTTTAGTTTTAAATGTACTTAACCTTAAAAGTAATTCGCATTTTAATGGTTAAATGTATGCAGGGCACTCTGGGGCGTGCCAACGCTTGTCATTCTGGACTGATGTCATGTATCGTGGATGTCCATGGGCGATACTTACCGCCTTTCCACCTCCACCAGTTGGACTACCTGCTTGTCTCCGCCTTCTTTCTATATAAAAATGAGAATTTTTACAAACTAGCAGCGTGATTCCTAATGTACAAACATATTTCTCTAAATACAAAATGCTATAAATACGTCACTGAAAGGAGTCCGTAACACTGTTAAGCAGTATTTAGCTACGAGTATAACTTTGATGGACACTACCATGAGAGTCATAAATTAAACTAATAAGGGGGTAACATTGCAAATGTAAGAGAATATTCATCATCAGGTGAATCGCATAAAAATGTCAAAGAATCCGAGCTATTATTGTATTTACATCAATAGAGAGATGGCTTAAGGAGGCGGTTATATTGTCAGCAAGCAATGAGTAGCGAGTTAGTATGTATGTTGAGGACTTCGATAGAACGACGAATGAGTCAAACAGGACTTTTTGGTAATTCATAATTTATTTGCAACATGGTAATAATAAGATGAACAAAAATTAACAGAAGTTCTACATGTTTGTGATAAAAATGATATGCAAAAATTAAATGTAACGCATAAATGGATTTAACATATTAAGACAATTTGCATACTTCGAATTACATAATTAATATAGGTCAGTACCGAGAGGCAGTCAATCATAATTAAAAATGTCAAATGGCTAAACAATTAAATAACCAGATAGAGGATCTGGGGTTCTATAAGAGAGCTGTGAATAGGATTTTGCAAGGTCGGCGGCGCGCCCGCATACCCCCTGGTGTTGCATGTGTCCATGGGCGGCGGTAACACTTACCATCACGTGGGACCGCATGCTCGTCCGCCCACTAGTCTATAAAAAAAAAGGATCCTTTATTAAACGTCAGTGCTATATATTGTCAATATCAATAAATAATGTCATCTGCAATAGAACTGGCAAATTTTAAAGATTGTGTAAGGTAACTCCAATAAATAGAAAGATACATAGAATTTCTGAGTGAAATATTTCATTTGACAATTACATATTTTAATTGTGTCGTTTTTTTCGTACTGGTTCTAAAAATCAAGTTTTATTCATTTCGGGCACAAAAACAGTTACATTCTACGCGCATCGCCCGCGCCGCGCCTCCCGCGCCGTTCGGCGCCCGATCATTGTCACGTACTGAGTAATGAGCGTTACAAACTTTTAAGATAGAACAACAAAACTTTACATGTTGGTAACTTTCCATTTGTTCCCTAAAATAAGTTCATTTTTCACCAGAATTTTTTTCATTTTTATATATTTGAAATTAGTTGACGTCTTTCATGTTTTGTGTTATTTTCGTGACACGTTGTATATAATATTTTGCTAAAGCATTGACCGGTTAAATTAACTCACCCTCTCTCCCTGTCTCCCGCTCGTTACAGCTCGTGCGAAGGAAGCCCGAAGAAAGCTAAAATTTAATTTATATTTAAATACAAATAATAATTATCTATATATACTACCTATATTTATTAATACGTACCGGGAAGTGTAGTGTGGGATGGACTCCGATTAGGTGGACCGACGCCATGGAGAAGTTCGCCGCTGATGGTTGGACGAGAAGAGCTGAAGGCCGTGTGTGGTGGAGATCCGTGGGACAGGTCCATGTGTCCATGGGCGGCGGTAACACTTACCATCACGTGGGACCGCTGGATATAGATCCAGCAGTGGAGGAACAGGCTGTTGGTATGGAATGGTATTGTATATTTATCAATTAACACAAATTGATTAACAGACAAATATATGTGAAAAATGCGAAAATTTCAAAAGTAATAATTACCAATCTCGCTACTCGCCGCCGATGGGGCACGGGCCTAAAATTTGAACTAAAGTTATGCCAGAGTATACATCTATTTGCCAACAATTTTTGGCAAACGAGTTAAAAATATTGAAAAGCATCGGTTTTCTATAAATAAGAAATCCCTTTAACGACTCACTATTTTTTGCAACGGGAATTTTTAATTTTTTTAAATGCATACAAAGTATACAAGTAAGTAACTCCTCCCGTTATATTTTCTATTCTCTATTTTCGTAATCCTATTTCCAAATCCATTCTTAAATATCTAAAGGTAGTCAGCACATCCGTAGGGACCGTATGAACTGATGTGGGCATGTATCGCGGATGTTCCACTTACCACCAGATGAATTTTCTGCTTGTCTGCCTTCTATCTATAACAATATTGGACGACCCATTGGCGCAGTTGGTAATGATCCTGCCTGCTGTGTTTGTTCGGGTCTGGGCGTTTCACGTGTGTTGTTTGTCTTTGTATGCGTCTCTGGACCCACGAGGCCACGACACAGGGAATCCTAGCATGCGCCATTGAGTATGGCGTTATTATATTAATCATAATATAATCTTATTGTTCTTTATTGAATAATAAGGTGGAGGTGTGGTGTGGTCCAGCTTTAAAATAGCTCCACCCCATTTCTTACCGCGGGTGTAAAAGGCGACTAAAGGATAATAAAGCCGTTACCACAATTTCTGAGGAATTGCACCATTTCTAAAAGAGTGGAATACACTTGGTCAGAGTGGCATTTTAAGGTCACACATCTCTCATGCACAAGATAATGTGCACAAGCAGCCCCATGTCCTGCAGTGGACAAAAAGGAAGGGCTGTATACGGTTAGGATTAACAAGGTATTTGTTTAGTAATTTCACATTTATCATAAACTTCACTATTCTATAATACCATAAAGACTATAAATTATTCCTTAACGATAAATGGTCTGATTATAAATAGTCTGAAATAAGCTCCAATTGTAGTTTTTCATTTGATTGTAAATTATAACCTTGACAATGTTTCGTTTCTTAATTACTAAATTATAAGTTGATAACTCGTTAATAATTTCACATTTATCTTTACAATGTGAAGTTAGATGTAATCCTTATTGAGAATGCTCGGTATAAACATCATCCATTAGGTATGTTCCCAATATTCGTATTCGTTGTGGCCAATATTCGCCAATTTTCAAGTATTCTTATTTGCCATTTTTTAAACGAATACTCGAATATTAATCGAATAGTAAATGCCCAATGTAAATAGTAGATTAAATATATTTTCTACTAAAAGAAATGTTTGTAAGAGTAAACATTCATTTGAAAATCGGTTACATATACAGGGTGAAAACAGGTTTAATTGGTAAGTGATTTTATAGTTTAATTTAAAGTTAGGTAGGTACTTTATTTTAGATTAAACCAAAAAGGTATTTACTGATTGAATTAAAAATATTTATAGCATTAACATTAAATTGAATTACAAATTACCTACTCACTTATTTTACAAGTATGTGCGTAATAGGTTAGGTACTATTCCTAATCGTATTCGTATACGCGAATAGTGATTTTTACTATTCGAAACATCACTAGTATCCATTAAAATTATTCATTAATAGTCGAGATAGTTCGAGTTCTACGTCTCATTCGAAAAGCAATAAGCAAACTATAAGTTAGCAATTCATTACCAACTTCACACTTACCATCAACTTTAGTGCCAGTGTCGTGACGTTAGACGTAATCCTCATTGAGAATGCTCGCTATAAACAGTCGGTATATAGCTGGCTCATTAATCACCTGGTGGCTCGGAAAGTTCCTCTATTCAGTCTCCACCTGACTCGGATATTTTCTTTTAACTTTTAAGCTTTGTTTGAAAACTTTTGATGGACTTTGAGTTTTAAGTATGTTGAATAGAAGATCTCTTGCGTCGTAGGAGTTTCTTATTATGTTATGAAGCGCTGTGTAGGGTAGTTTCAAATTTGTATTTTTTTTTTAAATTCAACATTTTGTGTTGTGTAGATTTTAAAAGTAGTTTATTATAAAATTTGTCTTAGCTCAATGTAGATTATCGAGTTAATCAACAATTTTAAAACAATTATTATTTAGTTCTCTTGCATCAGTATCGTCATATTGAGATAAGCTACTAATTTAAATACACATATATTTAGTATTATATTATCTACAGAACTGGGACTGTATATTCATGTATTCCGTGGTATTATCCAATCGAACGTTAGACAAATTCCTTTAGTAACTCATTATAAATTTATTCAATAAGCGATTAGCTGGTGTATATCAGCGTATAACGTCCCACTGCAGGGCAGAGGTCCGCCCTAATAAATCACTGGAGGGTTTCGGGCCGTAATCCACCACGCGGGCCCAGTGTGTATTGATAGATCACATACTCCAGATTTGTTTTTTATTACTGGATCAAGCAAGTTTCCTCAAGATGTTTTCCCTCACAACCGAGCTAGAGACAATATTTTTTTTATAGCGGTGATTAGTTGGTGCCAACAGCTTGTATTTTCACTTAAACCAACAAATGTGAACGTTAAAATCATTATACAAAGTCGTTTATGAACGAAAAAAATGGTTGTAATCATGCGAACATTCCGTTGGCCGACGCTACAGGTGTTACAAAATTCTCAATAAATAATGTTTTACACTAAAAGAACGTTTATGATTTTTCCAAAGTCGCAGTATTATCTACAGTAATTCGATTAAGTAAGCGCTATTTCAATTTAATTCCGAATTAGTTCTACCTTATTGCCGACTTGAGAATTTTTATCACTGGTGAAGCAATCAGAGCGCCAATAATTTCCCTTATAATGACTTGGCGGTCATAAAATTTGAGCATTGCGCCAAAATGGTGGCACATTAAAATTCCCACCCCATCGTTATAACTGGAGTTATCGGCGAGTACCGATCCGTCGGCGACGATCGGGACAATCGGCATTTCCATCTCAATCGCGTCCCGCACCCCGCCCGCCGCCCGCGGACACCCTTACCCGTTAGTTTTCTTTTTTAAATCGCGCGTTAAGGATTTGGCGCAAATGCGTGAAGGGTTGACTCCCTCCTCCACCCCCGCCTCCTCATATGTCCTCATGTTGGAGACACTCGCGATTTAGAGCTTCCGAAGCAATTTTCCCCAAATAAATAGCGGAGTTAGCACTACGCCTACTAATTCGATGCTCCCTTGTTTTATTACCAACCAATCTTTGCTCTGTATCTCGCTAGATAAGAAAAGAAATCCAATATCGATATTGCGTAAAGCGTAAACATTCTGTACTTAATACATGTCGTACGTAAGTTAAAAAATTTCAATGTCAACGATTACCTATTTATTAAAGTAATGTGTGGCTTTCCGAGCAAAAAGGAACACAGTATCGGCTTATTGTTTCCGAGATCTGCACATTTTTGTGAAATTTTGTTAAAAATAACATTTTCGGATTTTGTTTTAGGTTTACTATGCGTTTCGTGGAAAGTTATTGGCTGGGGCCTATTAATTTATAGTCACATATCTAATGTGAAGATACAGTTTGTATACTTTTAGGGTTTTTCTCACAATCTTCTGATTAATAAATAGGAAAGGCTCTCAGAATTCTAAATTTTACTACGCCTTTATGGTTTTGTTCAATTTCTAAGTTCAAAACTTATAAACGTATCTAGCTCATGGTTTTTACTATTGTATATGGTTAGGTATCTCTTCTAGTTTTACCATCTACTTTTAATTCAGTACCTCACTGGTGGAACCTTCTTGCTTGGAAGTTCACATATGATGATATTGTCGAATTTTGTCCATGTGACTTCATCTTTTGTGTTAATGACGATAGAAATAATTAGCAAGTTTCTATGAAATTCAAATCCATTGCCTTTTATCCCCTTAGATACCAGTGCAAAATAGTTTAGATTTATTATTTTGTAAGTAGATCAAAAAGATTGAAAAGTCCTACGTTCCTTATCTGTCTCGCTACCCCATAAACAAACACATAATGTACTTACGTCTCTCACTCACTCACACAACCTACATACGTACAACACATACGCCTACACTCGAAAAATTTCCCAGTGCAACTATGTCTCATATATGTAAAATAATGCGGCCGATATATCCTTAACCTCTTTCTGGGGGGTTACGGGGTGTATGTGGGGGCAACACCCCCAAGCAACTTATTCCGATATAATCAATAACTTAGCGAGATCCCCTTTGCATCCGTGTGACAGTTCCTCCAATCGAACGGGCTAAGGGTTGTTTTATACATTTTTGTTGTTCAAATAGACCCTGATTAGAGACGCGACGTGTTTGAGGGGCTTTTTGAAGTCGTTTTACGAATGGCTACTCCCTGTAGCTCATTTTGTTTCTGGAATAAGTATTTATTTTTGAAATTTCTTCGTTTACACATAAGATTATTCACCTAGGTTATACTGAGGTACCATATGCAGGAAGGAGACTTTACCAAATGATATACATATACCTATAGTCTGTGCTGGCTTGGAAAACTCAAATCACGGAAATTTACAAAATGAGTTTGTTGCATATTATTAATTTAGTTTATATACACAAATATTATTAATATCATGAGATAAGTCGGAAATAAGTGTATTTTTTTTTATATTATCTACGTATTTAAATAAATGTATATCTCGACAAATCGCCATTTTATCCTGTTTTAATTTTGTTACAGATGAATTAATTTTGTCAATTTTTGTTGCTATCCTCCATAACATCACACATGCCATCATAAAATTGAACGATTGGTTTCTAGGTACACCACGACAGGCTATTTCCCAAAATATTACTTAATATAATTTACCATCTGCCTTTCTTTAGCAAACTATGAGATATAAATAGGTAGATTTGTTTGAAATCTTCAAGTCTTAATCAACTCTTAATCAATTTTGTATTTGTACTCAGTTCAGTTTGTCGTGGGGTGTTAGAAATGATCGCTGATGCTTGAGCGCCAATGAATCTTTTAGACTTGAGTGTTAACCGCTAGTGAGCTTTAAAATTCAAGTTTATAACATGTGATGGTCTTAAACTGCTGTGGTTAAAAGATCAAGTCTAAAAGGGTTAAGGTCAAGCTACATCAGCGTTGACATAGAGATCGAGCACACAACACTCATATTTACAACCCGAGTCTGCGTTTAAAAAGAATATCATGTTAGTGCAGTTGGCAATACATTAATATACCCAAAACTATTGTATCTTAGCTCATACTACCAACTCATTAGGATGCCCAGAGGTAAAGTTTAACCCATTGCGGAGTGTACAGTACGCAAGCCGTATACAAACCATTTATTGATAGCCTAATAACACACTGCCGATGGACATAATTTGACCTTTTTAGGGACGAATGATATTGTAGCATATTATTGATTTAGCGACTAGCTTAGTTTTAATATTTTTAAGTTGTTCATAGGTTTTTCGTAGTGCTGAAGCTTTCTTTATTCACTTGTTGTATTTTTTAGTACTAAACTTTTTGTGCACGTATCATTTAATACAAATAAAAAAATAACGCGTTTTACTACTAGTATCTAGCCCGTTCTTATTCACTTGTCATTCCCCTCTCTCATAGAAGACTACCTTGAAATATATTACATTTCTCCTATTATCCTATTTCATCCCATCCAAAGGTAGGCAGCTCATCCGGGAGCATGCCATTGTTTATCATTTTGGGCTAATGTTGGCATGTATCGCGGATGTTCATGTATCCGCTTATCATTATATATATACATATATATATATATATATATATATATATATATATATATATCTATCTGCATTATTAAACTTTTTCTTCACGTGTCATTTAATAGAAATTAAAAATGGCGTGTATTTCAACGGGCGACAAGAAAATGATAAAAAAGACAAACTATTTTTGAATAATAAAGTACAAATTTAGTAATTAAAGTATTTATAGTCATCAGAGAACCTAACCCACCTATAAAGTTGCAATCGATTTATTGCCCGTTCAGTATTTTCTGCTGCCTATTTATAGATTTTGTACACGTGCTATAAAAATAAATAAATTTGTACCAAATAAAAGAAATTGCCTGTTGCACCCGTATCTGATCCGTTCTTGCAACTCAAGCGGCGCGTCAGTCTTGCTTCTTTTTTATAGAAGAGGTGGCAGACGGGATGGTCAACAAGATGTTAAGTGGTTACAGTCGCCCATGGACACCTGAAACACGAGGGAGAATGTGCCATCTTTGCAGAATCCTATTCACAGCCTATGAATGTGGTGTGTTGGTAATGAAGGTGATGTGAATTGTGGTGTTGGTCGGCTTTAGAATAGCATCACTCGATCTCTTCCTGTCGGAGACGTAAAACGCGACCAAGGGATAACAATGCCGCTTCCATAAGCATTAAGGAACTACACCATCTCTAAAAGAGTGAACTCTCCCACCCACTTGGCGATTCCACTTGGCCAGCGTGACGTTTTAAGGTCATAACATCCCTCAAGCACTATAAATATAATGCGCATTAGGAGGCTCGTGTCTATTAGTGGACGATGTGTGACAAACATGATATTTCTAGAAACTTGATAACTTTCAGTATCAGACATACTGATATCGTATTTAGAACGGTATTTAGGTACTTTTGTGGGTGTGAGAAACCTAATTATCTCAGTTTTAATAACTTTAAAGTCAAACCTTCATTCGAATGCGCTTTGTAGCTATGGAGTTGCAACATACGGATGTATGTTGCCTAAATCTGGTTATGACACATCCTGTATATTCAGTACATTGAATTATTTTTAATAATTCAATGACTGTACCCGTACCAGCGAAATAATAACACATCGCTGCCCCGTACCAATGATATAATTTAAAAAAAAATAGTACCACTCTTATACAAGTGGATATATAAGACTGTTATTCTGCTAACACAAATCTATTAAAAGGGTGTTTACAAATAAAACTCCAGTGTCTGATAAACTAACTTTGAGTTTATTTTTACCATTTACACTTGACAATGTATTCGTAATCTGTTGTCGGCTACGGGTGGCGAGCATCGTAGACGCGTAGCACGCGCGTAGAGGGTGTCTACGCACACGTCATGCTAGAACAACGCAAACTAATTGCTACGAAATCATCCGCTACGAAAACAAGGGTTCATGCTTCAAATTGACTTTTACTTCTGCTACACAACGGATTTCAAATAAACGTGTATATAGAAATCAAATTGACAAAATATTGTTACATTACAATTGAAAGTGATTTGCATTGTTTTTACGTTTATAACATTTTGTTATAGATTAAAATAGTAGGAACGGTATATTTCACTAGTAGAATTTTAAAATAATTTTAGTATTACAATACAGTATTAGGAACTATGATAGACACGATGCTACCTTCTTACGATCATAAACTTTGTAACCAACATTTCCTAGAGAATTATGCATGCCTAGACACTTAAATCTTTAGAATAACAAAATAATATTAATATCAAGGTACAGTGGGAGTTAAATACAAATGATGAAAGAAAACATATCTCTATACAAATAAACAAACAACATGGCCGTGGCGGCACCGCTAGTAGCAGTCACAACAAGGCCGTGGCGGCACCGCTAGTAGCAGTCACAACATGGCCGTGGCGGCACCGCTAGTAGCAGTCACAACATGACCGTGGCGGCACCGCTAGTAGCAGTCACAACATGGCCGTGGCGGCACCGCTAGTAGCAGTCACAACATGTCCGTGGCGGCACCGCTAGTAGCAGTCACAACATGGCCGTGGCGGCACCGCTAGTAGCAGTCACAACAGACTAATCCGAATTATACTTACATATTAAAACTTTGTATTCGGAAAGTATCTATAGTGAAAATCTAGATGCGATAATATTGAAATATACATAGGAACCATGATTCATTCCGCGGCCCCTCGTCCGCGGAGACACAACATCGCACTACCGACACGTCACCCTACGCTAACTCAAACTTACGTTACTTCGACACAACTGAACGAAATAAGGGGACTATACCGACACAGGCGCGGCGGCACTCTGCGAGCACAGCGCCGCCTCAACAACCTCAATACCAGCTATGTATACCAATAAATACTAAACACTAGTAACGCACTAAACAAAATATAAAATGTTGTAGTAACGCGCCTCTTCGCGCTGAAACAAGCTTGCGCACAATGCATCTCCTTCAACACGTGTATTTTGACATACATCCATCAAATTCACTATCTCATGTTTTCCTGTGAAACTATTCTCCACTACTCATTTTACTAAAACCTTTCTCAGTATCGTGTTTCGGATAAAAAAATTCAATAAAAACGTGGATGTAACTCCAGACGCCCCCGGAGAGTTGTAAAGCGATAGGAGACGCATCGCGCTCAAGTCGCCCCATTGCACACATATATAACAAGGACCTCCGGCAACCGGTGGAATAAAACATTGCACTTTATAAAAAATCAAACTCAATGTTGTAGTAGGATCCACTCGTAGATAAAATATTGTAGTAAACTCCGCTAGATAAAATGTAAATATGTAAAATATTTTAAATAACGTGATCTGTGCCATCGAAAATATACGGGACTTCACGCACACTGTAAAGTGATGGATATACAAGCGACTGGGCCAGTGCAAACACGCGTTAAGTCGCGCCGCACCGCGTCACCGCGTGGAACTCCATACCTTTGAACTCACTTATGCCACTACTAATAATCATTACAATATCAATAAAAATTCAAGAATCACACTTAGTTCCAAAATAAACTCACTTGTATGCGAGGTAGGCTGAGCGCTGGCGCGCAGCCCGAGTTTCGAGTTCGTTCGTTTTGGAAAAGTTTGCTATGATAATCATTATAATTAACTGTTATCAATAAGCCTACGCGGTGTCGTCGCGTCTCCACGGGCGTCACCGCGAGTGTGAGGGGACCTGGGTACCGCGAGGTAGCCTGCCAAAACAACCACAAGCTGCTCCTAACTTTGTGTAGTTATGTCTATATTTTAGACATAACTTTCATTCAAAGATAATATTCAGGTACTTGTACCGCAAGCACGTACTGCACTCTACACGTTGCAATGTCGAGACTTTCATTTGTTTCAGCTTCGTGAGGAGGGGCTGTCCCTGAGCGTGGGGCCCGCGAGAGAGGACGACCGCTCTACAGCCTAACATACGTACCTAACTTCGCATCATGTTTAAAAAAATCATATACGTATATCACTATATATATCTTCATACATTTACGATGCATCAGGAACTTCTTACGAGAACGTATCTATGCCTAAATTAGAACGATTATATGTATGTATTACATAGCTTTAAACAATAATTAAATCGTAATTATCAATATCGATAATATTATATGCCATAAAGATAGGAACTTGCTTCCTGGGAGTTGATGGTAAAGAAATTTTAGGCGCCGGCCCGGCCGCGAACCGCGTGTCGCCGCAACGATAAACGTATATAATAAAACCTGTCTAACGTATGATATGAAGTGCGTGGACGCGTCGCGGCCGCACGTGCGCGCGCCGCCGCCGCCTCCCAGTGCGCGGCGAGCGGCGCGGGAGCCGACTCAGGAACACGGGCTCGGCTGCGAGTGCCTCGGAGCGGTGCGGGCGCGGGTGCACCCGCCCCCACACACGATTATATAAAAACGGGACAACAACCGTCGGCTCCCAATTAACCTACACTTAAACAACTACAAGCTTTAAATGTAATTAGGAAAGTGCCGCTTTCACGGCGACAATCATCAACGAAAAGAAGCGTTAAGAGCTAATAGTGAACTGCTGCGTTGTCGGACAACGGAGAGAGCGGGTGGCTCTAATAGTAGTAACTATACATTTCGTCAGGTTAGGATTAGTGTCCGGCACTAGCCAGTGGTAGCTCGCCGGGCGGCGGGAAGCGCGGACCTGGCACGCAGAAGTTGGCGTTCGGATCCTTGGGGGTCACAGCGTCTTGAGCTGCGCGAGCCGCGAGCAGCGTGATTTGGTTAACGACATCCTCCATTTCGTGGGTGAGAGGTTCCGGCTGCACGGGATTAGGTGGAGGTGGAGCCACGCTCCTTGCGTGAGTCTCAGTTTCTGCATGACGACGGAATTCTACAGCTGTACGGAAGCGCTCTCCAGGGCACACACGGCATTCCAGGGCTGGCTGGATGACCCGGATGACGCCTCGCGCTTGTTCGCGGCCAGCGTAGCAGGAGCGGGCTTGATGTGCTTGCAGGGGCACGGGCGATGGAAACGCTACTTTGCAGTGCTTGCAGACATAGCAGAGGTCAAAATCAAGTTCACGTGCCCCTGGAGGAGTTTCGTTTGCAGGTGGTGGAAGGCGCAGTGTGGAGGCGCCCGGATCTGCTGCAATGTGCCGGATCTGTTCCAATGTGGTTGCTGGTAGCTGAAGGACGCTAGCTCCATTCCCTGTCTCCACGATCAGGCCCTGCGGCTGCGGTTGCAGCGCGATAGGGTTGCCACCTGGAACAATAGAAGCCAAACGTCAATATATTTGACAAAACAAAATTGTAAATTTAACAATTGCAAAAAATTGAGATCGATATCGGTATATTGTATTTTCATTCTACATTTAATAATTACTATTTTTTTATTCAATGTTATACAATTTTTCTTCTCAGAAAAGAAAATATTAGAGAATGTGTATAGCGTGACATCGTAAACTGATGTACCGACATCCAACGGTAACATAAGTAGTATACTCTAGTAGCAGTCGGGCGCTGTAAAGGGGTTAATCCACTTAGAACGAGGGTCGGTTCGTAGCCGTGAACTGACCTCTCGACCTATCCGTTACTTTAACACGTTTCTTCAACTTTGCTCTTGGGTATTGGACAACACGTCATAAGAAAAACTTTCTATGCAAATCTAGTAAAGAACAGAGGTTCATTATTCACATTATTCACAACAGTCATTATTCCGTCTTCGTGTAATACCTTGAGTTGAAATAGTTTAGACGTGCTCTTAGCTGCTTTTAGTTCTAAAATTATATGAGTCATTTTAATATTTTAATGTTACTTAGTTTCAGAAAGATCAAAGTCTTCAGGTATAAAAGGAACTCTACATGTAACAACATTAAAATTTAACATTTGCTATACCTACATGGTCTTTAACAAAAAAGCAAAATGCTCCCTACGAGCGCTTTTAACCGTCCATTGTTCAGAACAGCTTAGCACCAGATAAGCCGTTTGCCTTACATCGTCCGATTGTACATGCGTGATGCGTTTCTAACGAGCCCAGCCCGCCTCTGTAATTGATTCGGACGCTACTTTATACGCCTTATATTCACGAATGCATAATACATAGCCTGCGAGTCGTCGTCGACACAATACCAGATGACAACAAAATGGAATCTTCTTACAAATGCCCGAGATGAACTTCGGCCACTTGGGCAATCATACTACGCGGTTTTCATTAGAGAGTGTTAGGTCTACTGTGAAAGGTCGTATGAATTTGTTATGCCGGCGCAAGCTCTCATCAAAGATTATAAAATTACAATTGTCTCTGTTCTCATAATGTAACTATTGATATTCGCAGATTGAAGTAGACGAATTTTGTGAATATAGTGACATTAAGATCGCTTACTGTAATGTTTTATATCTACCGTGTCGTCGCGTAAGTTTTATATCAGCTAAAGGCGCACTCACAACAGTTTAGCTAAGTACCACTTAGAGAATACTCCTTGTACAGAAAAAAAATTATTAATTTTCATCTTCTTTTTCATTTACATATATCAATATAACTATACTTTTTAACATCTAATCCGGGTGGCATCTTGCTGTGTTTCGGTTTAGTGTTGAGAGAATCAAACTTGTCTGATTATATCATTGTATAACTTTAAGATTACTTCAATATCTAAAATTGATAACATTTATATGTAGTCCTCTAGTACCGCCTAGTAAAACCTGTTAAATAAGTCACCAGTTTGACTAGGAGCTAACTACTCCTTTTCTTTATGTACGTATCTCATTGTCTACAATAGTTATACCACAAGCAGTCGATTGTTGAAGAGACGAAAATATATAAACACGTTTTTGTTAGCCGCTGTCAATTCATCGCTAAGCTGTATTTGACTATCGGTTGATCTCAGACGCGATTCGAACCACCTTAATCGCACACGGGAATCTTCTTGAATAATGTCGTGCGAAACGGAGCGTAGCTTTCAATCAGCCTCTTAACAATCGTGCGCTCTGATTGGACGGTCGTGTTCGACGTAATGAGCACTAGCCTTGCGCCTGCTCATACGCATGGTCGTATGAACATGCTAATAATTACCGTACATGGCCAAAACTATGGTCACGGAGGTTGGGTGGGGGTCTGGCGAATGTGGAACTGTCTCTTAGCTGTTATGTTAGTCGCTTGTTGTAGAGTACCTACACGAGACAAAGTTTTAGTGGCGAAAAATTGTAATGCCATTGTGAGGATCATGTTCATGCATAACAACATTCACCAGTTGGAACTGGAGCAAACTCTTCAAGACTTTCAAAGAAAGATCGATTTTTTAAAGTTTCGACTAAGAATCAGTCTCTAATCATACCTTTCGACTATACCTCTATAATTTAAACTCGTAAAGTAACTATTTACCGGGCGTTGGAGGCACAAAGCCGCCACGACACGCTGGCCCTGACGTTAATTCGCAACCCTTTCTGCCAATTAGTTTCAAAATAGCAACACTATTGTGCCGCTAACGCGACCACACGTGGTACTAAACCAACTTACTCGAACCTTTAAATTTAATCCCTAAGCTAAACGCTTTAAGGTTGAGAATGTTTGGTTACTTTTCGCGAGTTGGTCAGTTTGACCGGCGAGGTTTAAGTCAAAGGGCTTCTTAATCCGGACTTGTAGGTCGTTACGCGTTATTATAACGCGGGCGGCGTCGGGTATTTCTTCGCTCATTTACATCTCATTAAGGCTATTATTGGACTAGCGGATGCATTGTGAGGCTTAAGGGTTTTCAGTCTGGAAGGTAGATATCAACTCAAGGAAAACTATTAGTGAAGCCATCAATATACATGCGATAAAAAATACAGTTTCCAATAAGCTTGCAAAAAATGTTAGTCTATCAGGAATACAATATATGTTTTAAATTTATATCTGTTTATTTATTCAGCGTAACATCAAAATTAAATATAATATGTATTGTATTGAATTTTGATCCATCTCTGTCGTCCCATGATTATCTGAAAATATGTATAATACTCAGTTATAACTGAAATTTCAAAAACTAACATCATATAATGAGTAGATAGATAGTCACTAGTGTAGTATCTAAATTATTGATTTATTTTTATATATTTAGTTACAATTGTTTTTTTTCCTATCTTCTATATTTGTTATTTTCATTTACTCCCCTACCACTTCATGTCCTGCATAGTCCAAAGGTGGACTGGGAGATGTGCTGTGAGGCATTAAGTCCACCTTTTGCATTAATTTACAATAAAGAGTAAATAAATAAATGATCAGATAATAATATCCATGTTTCTTTCCCCAGTTACTGAAAAAATACTTCACTTAATTCGAGGATCGTTAGTCAGTTTATTAGTGACATCAATTATCCGCGTCCCTATTCGGCGACGTCGGCCCGTCTGATTCAGGAACGATACCGACTGCTGCTTGATGGATGGTAATTAAACTAGATCGTCCAAGAAAGTGGTGGGAACGGGCCCTTAGCTTCCGCTAGTCGAGGGTCACTTGTGTCAATCTGATGAGAAAAGTTATCGGACGCGACTTTCTGTCCTCATTTGTTTTGCAAGATGTTTTCGATAGAATATTTTGGATTTTAGAGATGATATCAGTTGTTACTCGATAGACGGTATTTAAATAACGCCGTTCAAGAAAGTAGAAGAAGCGGGTCCATAATTTCTCCATTACTTTAAGGTCACTTCTGGCAATCTGATGAGGAAAGTTAAAGGTCGTAACATTCCTATTGTCGTCATTTTCTTTACAAGAAACAATGTTATTAGTAATTGGTGAATGGTTTTTGTTGAAGATATACTTTGATTTATGTGGCGTGTTGGATCGTCAGTCAGTCCCGTGAGTAGCATGACATGTGATATTCGGTGGAATGACCGCGGTTCAGTGGATACCTTGTTGTTTGACGTCCGTTTTTTTAACGCTTGTTTGACGTCCATTATGAAATGGAGGTTTGTGAACTTGTCTATCTCTCTGAATGAAGGGACACGTCCCTCTCTGAGCCAGATTCTATAAAAAGTCAACGACACTCAAGATTTCACTTTGCATAGCGCCATAGAACATTGCATAACAGAACAATTCGTAAGAAATAATTATATGTATATGATTTGAAGCAATTCCCATTTTAAAACTAATTTAGATTATAACTTTAAATGTAAGGATTTAGAAGTAGATCCAAAGTAGTCAAAAAGTTTAGTATCCGCTTGTTACTGCTACTTCTGCTACTGAACGGTCACTTGTGTCAGTTTTTAAGTACACGAACATTTCCAAAATAATTCTTTAAAAAAATAATGAAAATATGTATATAACGGATCCTTTTACTTTTCCTTGACGGAGACTTTCTACAAAACCAGTACTTGCATGCTTTCTTCTTTAATTTTAATATACTCGAAATAAACTTGCAAACAGATACTATCATCGTATCAATCCATGCCCAGATACTAGACAGGTGTATTCGGAGAGCTCTCTGGACAGGAGCGGACGTATGCCGCATCAGACGCATGTCCGTCGCATACCGTTCGTGCAATTAGACTAATGGGTCGATAATGAACTTCAGGTATAGTAGTAATGTCACGGGTTACAATGTAATGTAGGTAGTTAAGGTTGTAGTATGTGACGTTATCTGGGTAAAAAGACTTTATTGTTGGTATGGACGTATTGACTTCGGTGAAGGTTTTCTAATTTAAAATTGCGTTGTGATCTATTAAAGATATCTATCAATTGTTTTATTAAACAGTGACTTGTGAGTACATTAAATAGTAATAATTTCAATCGTCTACAATGTTGAGAAGGTCATAATTTCAATAGCCAGGAATTACGGAAGCATGTTCATATTATCATTGTTAATTACCTAGTCCTACGTTATTTATTTTCGTTTTTTTATTATTTTGTTATATGTCCTAGTATGCACTACGATTACACAACTGAACACGTTGTAAGCATATGAAACCTTAGGTGTCGCTATCGCCCGCGGTACTGAGCGGTGACAACACGCAAGCCGCTTTGTACCCTTTTACTTAACGAGGTAATTTAATTAGTGTTTGTTCATTAGGTTGTAAGTTACAATGTTGTTGGTATGTATAAGCAGCCTTAACTGCGGCTTCCCATTGTAAAATCTAATTATTACGTACCATGAAAATTATCAACAATTTCGCGTTCGATTCGTTTGAAACATTGATATGGGAATAGACTAGATGACACATCATACGTTATCAAAGAAACTTGGTTGACATCTTCTAGGGTTTTAAGTGGGTGAGTAATAAGAACGTTCCGTTTTCAAAAAACACATGAATTAAAGAATTCGACAGCTACTGAACATAAAACACTATTAGACTATAACGTACCTGCCCTAGAACGTTCTAAAATATAAGTTTACTAGACCTCTCACATTAAGGTTCAAAAATATGAGAGGTCTAGTAAAGTGGTCTGGGGTCGACGATTTCATACAAATCTCTTTTTTGTCCAGTCTCGGTTGATCTCATGTCAATGACCGAAACTCTTCCTACTCGTGGCGAGTGCTTTAGTGTGTATTTTCAAATCGATGGTTTGAAAGAACACGTCATGATAAAGTTCCAAATATAAATTGACAAGTTAGATTTGTAGGCGAAAATCGCCCTTATATTTTAGAAAATCCAAATTTTGATGTGCTATCGGCCATTATCATTGGCCGACCGTTAATACGTCGTACATATTTCAGTTTTTCATGAAAGCAATTGATATTTTGCATGTATTTTTTGCATTGGTATTTACCTCCGCAATTTAAAAAATCTTTCAGTATCTATTATAAGTATTATCTTATTATTGTATAATATATCCAACACACCTGTTAATATTTGTGTTCTAAGCAATTAGTTGTAACTTTACTGGTGCATAAATTATGATAAATGTATTTTATATTTTCAATGATAGTGAAAAGAAGTAAAAAAAGAACAAAGAAGTGAAAAGAAGCCCAAATAACATGAAAAGAAGTAAAAAATGAAAATAAAAAAAACTCCTGAAATTTCGCTTTCTGCTGTGTGTTTGTAAGATTCCGTTAATTAATAAAGTATGACCATGACTTTCCGTTGGTCGAAACAATGTCGTGTAGATTGTCTATTTGATTCCGTTTCCATTTACGACTATGATAGTGATTAATATTTGTCGCCCAATATAATTGAGTTATTTGACAAAACTGTCACGATGTACAACATTTGTGTCCACTGTACATTCCTCTTTAACTGTACTTTGTACATTGTTTGTACTGTACTTTAGGAAATGGAGTCAATTTTAAAAACGATTATTCGATAAATGTTATTGTAACTACATAGTCGATGTGACAATCTAAAGCGATAATCTGTCGGCTGGCAATGGAGTGCGACAGAAGGGCGATCGTCATCAATCAAGGTAACTATTGTAGGACGTGACCAGTGATGGAAATATTGTTGATGAGAAGGTTTCTCTATAAACTCTCTTGGTACTAAATAGTTTTAATTTCTTAATTGAATCTTTCAAATTATTTGGTAAAGCGCGCATTATCTGGATATCGTAAGACAACACTCTAGGAGGTCATTACTCTAGGCGTTTTTTAAAAATTATAACAGAGATTGCTCAAAATGTACTTGAGGCTGCAAAACATAATTTTCCCCCCGAAACAATTCTGCCGGTCATTAACCAATAATTTCATCGAATTTTATATCCATCATCTTAATGCGCGAGTAGCTTGAATCGTCCATTATCCCACTTCCTCCGACTCCCCGCGGAAATCTCGCCACATTCAAATATTTAATTACTTTAGCACTCGATCGTTTATAAATTCGGGCGGGAGTGCTATCATAAAACGCGCTAATGCCTTATAATTAAAATATTCTCAACAAGCCGTGGCGTAATGGCACCTCCGGCGACGGTCTCCTCCGACGGAAAAAACGCATAAAAAATTACATTCACCCCAGAGGACTCACCCCTTGTGTCGGGAAAATCGATTAAAAAGAGGAGCCGCGGGGTGAAGTAGCGCGGGCGGCGGGCGGCGGGGAGTTTAATATGTACGAAAAAATGCACGACGCCGCGGGAGCGAGGGAGAGATCCAAGGAGTGGGCCACGAGTTGCCTTCAATTTTTATAATTACGTTCATACGTGAGCAACTACCCACGCTCCTAGCCGCTCGCTCCGCCGGCACCCACCACCCTCTACCCGATTACTTATTTAGAATAGTTTTCCATCTTACCGGGCTCTGGCTCACGATTACTTTTTAATTTTTAAACATTGTTATAAAACAAAATTTATGCCAAGCAAACTCGAGACGTTGAATCACTTCGTCGCGAGTTTCTACTTAGTTCTTCAAGATGTTTAATAAAGACTTCCAAACAGGAAATATCATTATGGGACAAGAAGTATAATGACAACACTTGGAAAATAAGTCGCATTATAACTTTTTCGTTTCCGCGACAAAATCAATTTCCATCAGTAAAAGAGCTCCAAACTTTTCCACACACAGCAATCAAGGAGAGAAGGAGGCAATAAGAACGGGATAACCAAGTGGAGGACGTCATCTCTGGAGACGGTTTGCAAATGAGCGCGACGCTCACACGCGCGCAAACACACACATATGCTAATCCGCGTCCGCACACGGTACGTACGTCGTACGTACTTTTTATAAATAGATATCGCTTTTTTTTATCCGGGAACAAGAATACGTAGGGGGTAACCACCCCGAGCGGGCGGCGGACCCCTGCGGGAGACGTGTTGGATTTCAGATTGCTACGAACTGCAAAAATGAGGGATGAAAGAAATATAGCTTAAAACGCAGATATTTCCCGGCGTCTTAAGGCGCGGGGAGGTGGGTGGGCGGAAGGGAGTGTGTGGAACAAAGTAGAGTGGCGATATTGAACCAAAATGAAATGGTAAACGAACCGTGCGCGTCCGATCTAATGCGAATTTATAATTTGGACATTGCCCCGGACGGCGTACTCTTTGAACTCTAGTGAGGAGGGCGAGTTACGGAGGTGAATTTACAAAGAGTGCGGATGTGATTTATAAATTGGGGGGAAGCGGTACTGACCGTTTTCGTTAGAGGTTTTTTCCATGGAGGTTGTCAATGAGAGAATGTGTGCGGTTTCGGCGCAATGAGCGTGTTGAGCCGTATCCTCATTGTGCAGGTTAACGCGTGTGTCCGCCGACCTAATTGCCGTCGCGCCGCTACTAATCGGGATATGCGCCATGCGATAATTGCGACAGATTACTGCTACGACCAACTGCGACGTTGTAAACAGACTACACATCTCTGAGTTAATAATGAATTGGATCTTAAACTGAAAATGTACAATAAAATACAACTTGTATTTAAGGTAGTCTGCCTACATTTTGACTTAAAATAAAATGAAAAATAACTTGTCTGTAGCTACAATTTTAACCAAATATTTATCCTGACATTATCCAAAAGCGTTGCAGTTCGAATAAGATGGTAAGTAAGATATGAAGAGAGATGTGTTATTTGTGTTTTTTCTAGTAAAAAATTACTAAAACATGAACGTAAATAACAGAAATAAATGTCGTATCTAGGCTGAATACTCATTGTCAGATTGTGGACGGCCGCGTTAACTTTATTACCTCACTTATGTGCGACAATTGCAAGTCTTGCTAATTCGCCTCGCTAATTGGTAATGAGCTATGTAGGTGTAGCGCGGGCGAAATAAACGTTTAACAGCAATCACCAAGTATTAGTGCACGGCAAAAAGACCTTACCGTGACGTGACGACACGACCGCGAGTAGGTATAATTGGAACATTCAACTCGATGTCAATAGATTTACTGCGAGCACGTGACGCGTCATCACTGCCACTGTTCCAACAATGCAAGGAACAAAACAGTGCTATGTAAGCGGGAAAGTGAAAATTGCGTACGTGAACTGGAAGGAAAAATATTAAAAATTAATCAAAGCTCCGGGGGTGGAGGTGGGGAGCACATGTGTCGACAAAAAATCGTCTCCCTCGCCGGGCACGTGCGAAGAGCCGTTACTTTACGGCCCCGTTCCGTTGCCGAGTTAAAAGTTCCTTCGGACAAACAGAGGATTTGTCACAATTACGGCGGGGCGGTGCGTCCCTACTTGATTAAAACCTAAATCACGTGACGTGTTTACAGCCGCGCCGGAGGTGTTTTCAATTTGCCGACTCTAGGAGTCGCCATTGGCGTGCCGGACACGTCTCGACGCACCTATCTGGGGCCGGCCGGCATTTTGAATTTGTTGCGAATTAAATTATTGACGATCTAATCGGCAGGCCCGATCTTATATCTCGGACGTGCCCGTCTAAACAGAAGCGCAAGGCCGGTCGTCCAAAAGTCACGTCCCTTAATTATTTTAAATGTCGCGCCCGAAATCCGTCGTTGATTGCGACGCCTCGCTGTTTCGCTACGGTAACGTTCCGGCCGTAAAAAGCGACGTGAAAAGAGGAGATTAACATTTGAATTAATCGGGAGATTAAACATAATGAAAGAAAATCTCATTACGGGCGGTATAATGGCGGTGAGAAATATCGCCCTGTGAACGGAAAGAAAAAACGTGGTATAAAAGAAAGGACGAGTGCGAAGAAAATTAAAAGCTCGAACGAAATTAAAAAATGTGAAAAAGTGTAATCGACGCCGGAGTGCGATTAGGGGGAAATGCAAACAGGACGTGGGAGTTTACGGGGGTGTGCGGGGATGCGAGGGGGTGATATTATTCGCGGGCTAAGAAGTTCTCAATTAAAGAACGGCTACGGAAAGTCTCCTTGTAATTAGATTTTTTCCCATCTCCTTAAATCACCACAGCGGGCCGCTCTGACACTCAGGTTGTTTAATTTGTAATCGAGACTTGTTAGCCGTCTTCGTTTAATTTCATTATCTGAGAGTAATTTTAAAGCTGTTTGATTCGACTTAAAATAGGTTTGGCGTGGGGATGAAATTGCTTCTTGACCAACTATGGTGAGGCTAAAATATAGCCGTAAAATTTATGCACTTACGAATATACTAGTTTACGATTCTTGTACAAATTACGAGTATACTATAATAGTTTACGATTCTTGTACAGTACCATGTCTCTCAGTATCGATTAAGAACTTTACAGGCCATTTATTTATAAATCGTCTTATTACAATTTTTGAGAACGATCTATACTTCTAAGACGATTCTCCAAAGTGGTTCAAAATCTATGAATTTTTTAACGCAGGCACAGAAAAAATATAAGTACCCACATCTTTATGGGTTAAAAATAAATCAATAGAGGTGGCTTACTCGTAACTGTAATTAAATTAGTCGTGAAACTTCCATGAAACTTGAACAACATGAAACTTCCTCGATGTCTTAATATAATACCTTCCTAAAATAAAAAACTTCTCATTTACTTGTTTCATGATTTCTATTGTTTATTTTTGGATTTTATAAAATACTTATTAAAATTCCTCGTCATAAAAAGCTATTTCGTGTTTAGTAATTTAGTCACGAATTTAACCGGTTAGTTCTACTTTAACCGCTGTGATCAACCCAAAAGTTGGCTGGTAAAGAAAACCTTAAGGCATTAAACTCGCCTTTTGTACGATAATGTGCAATAAAGTGATAATAAATAATAGTTCTAGAAATAATAATAATAAATAATAGTTCATATATAGACATAATTAATCTGTATTAATTGTTTTTATAATATTATTTGGTAATTGGCCTAAAATTTAGTAACATTGTTAAATTACTCGCACTTAAATTATAATCGTGAACTTTGTAAACGAATAAAAATAAAAATTTAAATTAAATATATAAAAATAAATAAAAAACAGCCTTTAACAAGGTGACCTACAAACTCGCTCCGCAATCAGCAACAATAAGTATCCGGTAGTCATACGGCGAGTACTGTCGCATCCGGTTGCGTGTCTCACGTGTGTGTCCGGCCTTATAATTAGACTTGATTGACAATTCACTCGCAGACGTAATTAATAATTGCCTTCGCAATGGAGGCAATTGTCTAATTGACTGTATGATGTTACATTTACAAACAAAGACACGTTTGAGTTTTGCGTGACTCTTTGATTAACATTAGTTCCTTAAGAGCGAATCTAAAAATTTGATGAAAAAAGAATCAGCCATGATAAGCTGCACAGTTAAGTCAATTAAACGGTTTATGGAAAGTAATAACGTTATTATTATAATGTTATTATTCATATTATTAGTACTTACCTACTTCTGGAGTACTTTATAATTACAAATTGGTTTAATACGTATTGCGCCAACAATTACCTTTTAAAATATTTTTCAAGGCAACAGTATGCAACATTTACTTTACTATGAGAATTTTTTAATACTTAATGTCCAAGGTTCGGACTATTCAATCTATGTTTATTTGTCATATATATAAAAGAATAATAATAATGATTTCCTTTATCTATGACTATTTTTCATTGAAATGTTATGTGGTTGTCTAATGTACGAGTACAATATAACTAAATGGATTTTTAAAATTTATTTGCAAAGAGAATCATCAGTTGCATATGTACTGTTGAGAAGTTTTCTTCGGACATAAATATTGAGCCTTAAGAAACAAGACTTACGTAGCTTTAAGAACTAACCCATTCAGCGGTCATCGTTAGTGAGTTAATTCCGCCGTCATCATGGACACCTGCAACACGATGCAGGTGTGCTGCTGATTTTGTACAATCCTCTTACTCATAAATGCACTCCATCTGCAGACCCTGAACTATCTACTCCAAAATAGTTCCAAACACAATGGATTTTCGAAATTAATATAAACGTTATTTAAATGTAGTATTGTCATACGAGTTCAAATAATGAACTTGAATTCAAATCTAAAATAAAGGAACAGAAATAAAAAAAAATCCTTCCTCAAATCTCAAACTCCATCAAAATATAACACCAACCCCTAAAAGCCACTTTAAACCCGAGTTGAGCAATTAATTCCCGGTGTCCGAGCGTTGGGGCGTAATTAAACATCTCGCCTTGTAATTACCGACTTAAACTTGTCGGGAGTCGTCGGGAACTGTCGGAAGTCGTCGTTAAGTGGTCAGTCAAGGGCAATTAACGCCGCCCGCCCACGAAGCGATTAAGCAATTAACGCGGTTGGGCGGGCGGACGCTCGTTCATTTAACTTGGCTTTTCCTGTTGGGAAACTTGGGCTTGGGAGAAACGGGGTTGTGGCGTTTGTATTTTGAGAAAGCTTCCTCGGTAATATGGATATTTTGTTTATTTTATTGTTCAGAGATTTGTGAGCCAGCCTAGGCATTACCTTTTTTTATATCGAATAAAATGGCAGACGAACAAACAGTCTACCTGATGGTAAGTGGATATTGTAGTCCATGGACATCCGCGATACATGCCAACATTAATCCAAAATGACAAACGTTGGCACAGCCTCGGATGCGCTGCCTAACTTTAGATATATAGAAATGTATTTGGAGAAAGGGTTGGGAAAATGGAGAGGGATAGGATAGGATGGGATGAGAATGAGTTTTGGTATATCTCACTCACTACCGAAACACCTACATACATTGGGGAAACAGGATAAAGTGGGTAATGCAGTACATTTCAAGATAGTCTTCTGTGAGAGAGGAGTAAAGTGACTAGTCGAGCGCGCCCAGCGTGCTCGACCTAATTCTTAATTAATACTTTATTCCCTTTGACTATAGTTTTGGATTTAGGAATTAGAACTCGTAAAAAGGGATTGGGTAGGATGGTGCTCTCTTGAATGGATGATAGCCAGAAAACAGGATGAGTTATTAACTACCTTACTCCGCTTCCTTTCTTCTACTAGACAAGGAAAAGGGGATGGGATGGCAAAGGACTGAATGCATTGCATGCCATAAGACTTTAAACTTTTTTTAAGGAGGTGGTACTGTAGATAAGTAGACAATCTATCTGGTGGCAAGTGGATACCGTCGCCCATAAATATTTGCGATACATGCCAACATCAGTCTAGAATGACACTTTGGCACGCCCCCGGATGCTCTGGCTACTTTGGAAATTTAGGAATGGATTTTGAGAAAGGGTTAGGAAAATTGGGAAGTGTAGGATTGGAAGCGGTGATATATAGGCCCTGGCATATCTCTCTCACAACCAAAACACGTATGTACATTAAGGGAATTGGATGAAGTGGGAAATGCGATACATTTCACGATAGTCTTCTGTGAGAGACGGGAAACCTGGCCAGTCGAGTGCGTCAAGTGGTTATGGGATAGAAGAGTGCACCCTTCTCCTCACAAATAGCAATTGTTGTCGTGATTATGTAAAAAGAAGCGGGAGAAAGAAAAAATAATTAACGTTTACTAAATACTATTTAGCTTTGTAATCTTACTTCCAGTTACTGACATACATATTGTATATAGTAGGTATATATATGTATGTATGAGTTATGTATATATGTATTGATATGTATGTATTATATGTAATTTATGTATACTGTATACCATTTACTTGTGAATAAAATATTTATTTCCTCTCTACCTAAAGGTTGTCTCGGGCAGAGATCGCTAATAGCCATAAGACCGTCTTTTGTGCATTTCATGTGTTACAATGTTTTGTTTTGGTGTGCAATAAAGTGTTTTATCTATCTATCTTATTTTTTTTAAATATCAAGTTCATAAAGGTCGTAGAATAAGAGTTGTTAGTTTTAATAATAGAAATTTAATGTTAAGACCACGATATTATTTCTTTAAACCTGTATAATTACATTTGGGTTCCTTAGAAAATCGCAATATTTGAAAATCAGTAAGGGCAATTTTTGAAAAAGACAGCGGATCGAGCACTTGCGTCTCTAGTATCTAAAGAACGTAATTAATTGTCATATCTTCATAACCCGAAACACATGTCAAAAGCTAAAAGCCTTTAAAGCGACGATTAACTCCTCTATTAACACCGTGACCTACCACCTTTCATCCCTTCATAATTAAACATAAACCTCAGTGTTTAATGACAGGCCCCGCGGGTCGAATCATTAATTAGAATCCTCCGGAATCTTCTTACAAACAAAGTATTCCTCAACCCTTCAGCTTTAATTCAATAAAGCCGTGTAAACGCAAACAGCCGGAGGAAGGGTTAATTTGCATGTCGGTGTTTGCAGGGTTAACCGACGCTTCGTTAGGGCGCAACAATTAACAACCACTGGGGGTTGGCGGGGAAACGTGGGAGAATTGTTCTAGGTCAGTTTTCATTTGTCTTTTCAACTTACTTCCTAACTGGCTATTATAAAAAACAAGAAAAAGGTTGTTAGAAAAACAAATGAGGTGGTGGAAACACGCGCGGGGCGTTCCTCATGCATTCGTAATCCACTAATTCGTTGTTTGAAGCGGCTAAATTACAGTCTACCAATTATATTAGTATTAATGAGCCCTTCCCACCGCTACTTTTGTTCCCTTTCTTAAAAGAAATGTTAAATATTTTTACAACTTTTTACGGCTGGTAGTGATTTTGTTAGAGTAATATAAGAGTAATTTAGATTAATAGTTAAGTGTTCTAGGCTTGTCGACTTACTTTGATATTCCATTTTGATTTTTTTTTATGGACGAATGCGGACGAGCATACAGTCCACCTGATGGTAAGTCGATACTGTCGCCCATACACATCCGCGATGCGCTGCCTACCTTTGGATATATAGGAATGGATTTGGAGAAAGGGTTGAGAAAATGGGGAGGGATAGGATGGGAATGGGCTCTGGAACATCTCACTCACTATCGAAACACGTACGTACATTAGGGAAATAAGATAAAGTGGGAAATGCAGTACATTTCAAGGTAGTCTTCTGTGAGAGAGGTGTAAAGTGGCCAGTCGAGCGCGGCCAACAGCTGTTGGATTTGCACTCTGAGCACTCTCCTCCTCAAATTGAACTAGTTAGTATTTTATAACATTAAGTAATATAGTAAATGTTTATTAATTATACTACAGGCTTAATGTTCTTTTAAAAATAAACTTCTTTTACTAGTGATGCAAGTTTTTAGTTGTAATTTTCTGCGATAGTAATTTGTATTCGTAAACAGAAAAAAGTATTGGCGTGAAACAATGTGAGAGTTAATAGAAATTACAAATGTCTTGTTAATGTAAACACTTTTTACGAAAGTGTTAACAATATTAGTGTGGAACAATAAGGTATCATTAAAACTAAACAGTTGTTAAGATACATCCTGTAATTGTTGGCTTTTTGTTCTCATTTCACGCGCCGTTTGTTCTGGGAACGCGTTTTTTGAACGTCATGCGCACGAGCGTAACTTCGATTACGCTTGTGCGAAGAACATCGATGATAATGATTTTTTATCTAATTAACGACATTACCTTGAAATCACATAATTGTTTTCCAAAATGTTAAAATAATATTTTCAAAATAGTTGTTATTAAATTGTTATATTAGTATATCCAAAAAAAATCTAAATTTAGTTGTACCTCGTGGTCTATATTGTATTGGCATTATATGAAGTTCCTAAGACTTCATATATATAATAAATATCGAGATTCTTATCACTTTAATAAATATAAAGAATTGAATAGTTTCAATGTACACCAGTTACCATGTCACAAATTTAACGAGATTATGTATTTAAATTGAATGCCACGTGGCCATTATTATTCACTTCTGTATTTTAAAGAGTTTCCTTATATATTACTGTATAATCGTTGCGGTTGCTTATTCTTGGCTATTTTCAAGAATCTAATTAAAAAACCGATTATTACAGCAACTCTATACTTACATAAACTAATAAAACATAATTCTGCTGTTATATTCCTCGCAAATGATCGTGGGTAAGGGCGAGCGTGCATTAGGCCGATCGACCGACGCAATTTTGATTGATTGCATTGCTTAGTGTACTGTAACCAATCTTATTGAAAACTTGCATTGTGCTCCGGAAAGGCTATGGATGCGTTCGACGCGCGGCTTGTCAAACGGTTTAAATTGAAAAAAAACAGGGGACAACCCTAAACCAGGGCTGTAATGCGTCTGTGACATTTTATATTTTGAGGGTTATTATACTCGGTTTTTGACAAAAAAATCTTATAATTGAAATTTGCTATAGGTAGTTGTAGTAGGTGTTTGTAAATTGTAAAGATTTAAGTGACTTTGAAGTCCATTGTAGCTTTTAACGTTACGAATTGTCATTGTTATTGTTATAGTAATAAATATTGGTTCACGGTTCGTTAAGATTCAGATTGAAGAAAATCTACACATTCAGTACATATGCATTACATAATCATTTAATTAATTACGCTTCAGTTTCTTATTTAAATAATAAATTGGATTCCCAAACAATGTGTTCATTGCTTGTCTATTTACATTAATCATTTACTCGAGCTGATTTGTAAATAAAATGAATTAAAATCAATCAATAGCAAGTGATGCAGGCGACACAATGCTCGGGCTTCAACGACATGTCACACTCAAATGTCGATGTTTTTTTCAATTTAAATCGATAAAAGAGGGCTGCTGCGGCGTAGGGTTGGAAAGGATATCGATTTTTGAACTTCAAAGAGGATTAATTACGGCAGATTTTTCTTTTCTTATGGATATTTAAGAAAAAAATACACCGTGACCTAACGAAGTGGTCCATTTTTAGAATTACAAAGGAATGTAAACATTGCTAGAGAAAACAACAATTAGAATAATGCCGATATCGGCGTATCGCCGCGAGCGCCCTTCTGCCCACCCTTCGCCTCCCCATTATTTTATCTAATCAAAAAGTTTTAAAAGGAAAAATTATGCTGGCCTTTATTATGAGTCGAGTTTCTTTGGGAGGGGAGCAGGGGATATATTTTTAATAACGGCAGCGGTGAAGAAAGTCATCGCAGGCAATAAGGAATTGTTGGCGGGAGATGAGAATCAACAAAGATCGAAGTGTTAAAAGTTTTTTATTATTTTATTTTGTAAAAGAAGTCTGGACAACCTCTTCTGGATAAATATAAGTAAATTTTTCATACATGGATTAACTAAGTTTGCAGCATTATGCAGTTGCATTTACAATTTTAACAGTTTCTTACTAATGGTATTTCACTAATTCTGCCTTTGTATTTTTATAGAAAAAAGGCTGAGAGATGAGCAGACACTCAGTTTGATGGTATGCGAATATTGTCACCCGTTGGAAATCTATGACATATGGGAACTCCAGTCGAATTAACGAACATTACCACATTGGCAGAGACCGTGCCGTGCTTTCGAGATTTAGGAACCATATTTTAAAAAAAGGTTTACGGAAGGACAGGGAATAGTTAGAGGGTAAGTACCTATATAATGGGGTGCGATGTCATTATACTCTGTTATTCAATGGGATGGGTTGAAAGTGGACTGGATGGGACGGAAGAGAAAATGGGCCCTGGCAACTTTCACGCACTTTCGCATTTCGCTATTAGGGCATTACAGGTACATTACAGGGCAAACTTCGTAAGAATAACTTCACCAGTCGGCTGTCGAACTGGAGCATCATCTTCCACTTTTTTTAATGTCTTCTGGCTTTCTTTAATAAAAGCAGACGTATCAACGGTAGTAAGACTGAAAAAAATACAGCGCATTTTTTTCATGCAATGATATTTAATGCAATTTAGATACATCTAGATACATGTATATATAGATAGTATATATAGATTTTTGCGGTCCCAAAATTTTCACTTAGAGAACTCAATTTACAATTTCGTTATATACTATTATACCTAAACTGCAATACCTAAGGAAATTTAAAATGTAAATCGTAAATTCATTTTCATTGTAAAGCTCGTTACGTTCAAAGGCGTCGGAGACCAAAACATTTCTATATAAATTAAGGAGGTGCAGGAAAAGATGCCGAGAAAAAAACCGAGGGTGAGTCCTCCCCAAGTTTCTTTACTCAACGTTTTCAGTAAATATGGTACGTTTATTAAAAACGAGGTACGTGAATACGAACTCTAGCCACATAGTGTTAAGAAACACGTTTGTATGCATGTTTGTTAGAATAATATTTTTCTAAGGCAGCGTTATTATTGCACACCTTGTATGCGTAAATCAGAGCCCCGGGCGGAGAAAAATTTCAGACAAAGAGATGCAATTATATGCAAAAGGAGGGGTAACACTCACGTAATGAGGTCGATTTCAATATCTTCAAAGAAACTAATGTTGCATTTACTTATAATACGATTTTAGACTCTCTACCACTAACAAAAAATATTGTCTAAGTATAATATTCTGATAGGAAAATCACTGCTAAAATCACGTATTGACTTTCATACTTCGTAAAACCGAATGAAATATTCAGAATAATCAATTGTCTTTGGTAATCGAGTAGGCACTGTCGGATAAAGAATCAGCTATCTGAGCAATTTGCTGGTATTTTATAAATGGAATGTACTCGTAGCTGCTCTATGCGTCTAAGTTCATAAGATCCAGTGAAAAAAATAAGTGGATAATGTTATTTTTCAACAAATAAACGAAATGAAGTTAAAATTTTCATATCTATTAAAATTCTAAATAAAGATAAACCAAACTACCGGTTTTTATAGAAGAAGTGGCAGACGATCAGACGACCCACGAGATGGTTAGTGGTCAACGCTGCCCATAGACATCTCTAACACCGTAAACGGTTGGCAGGGTGGATACACTGACCGTTTTTTGTAAGAACAAACATCCTAATTGTATTTCTTATACGATATTAAGTACTACGAAGTCTTCAAAGAAACACACGTCTTATTTGAGGTCGTTTACAAACTACCTACGAGTATTCTTTGTAAACATTGTATCAATGAATTGGTGCTTCAATGTCGAATCCTGCCCTACTCGCAGATATTAATATAGGGGTCTTACAAAAGTAGGTAATATCTTGTTGATGTATTCGATGACGTGTATTTCGATTCTAAACAAAATCGAGAGATGCCAGGTTTAGTTACTTAACTGTTTTTGTTTTCAGGCATATTAAAGAACAGAAGAAACAAACAAAGATGAGATTCGACCATGATTTCCATGAGATAATACGATTTCTTGTTCCCTTTCCCAAGGTCTCTCTATACTTAAGCTTCTCCCATGGCTCACCACCAAATACGTGCTAGCTTTTACTGTTTCACATACAAGGATCTATCTGTCACAAGACAGACAACCGATGCGCAGCCGAGTACTGGGGTATCACAGTATCACACACCGGCAATCGTGACGTAGAACGCGCTCCAGCCAGGTGGACTACCGACATAAAAGGATTACTTTGCTAACCACAAAAAAACGCACTTATAGTTGGTCACGGTACACAGATAATTGGATTAAACAAAATAACCAATATTCGAAATGCGATCGCAAAACTTCTTCTCTTCCTTAGAATATCCTATTTCTAGATAATGTTACTCGCAGAACGTCCCATTTATAAAACTTCCATTCTCAGATTGTCCTAGTTACCACTGCCTGTGATGCTTGTAACTTGCTCAATGCAAACTTTCGCCTCTAAATCTTCAGGTGATCCGTTCCCGTGAAAAATCCCTCCTTTCATCAATTGATTTTAATTTTTAGAGCCCTTGGCAACCGTAGGTTCCACTTACCATTACTTAGGCATGCTGATTGGGTACTTTCAAAAAACAAAACTTAATCAAATATCCATTAATACGACGTTTCTATCCTTCTTTATATATCACTATGTAAACATATATAATCTCAATATGTTTTCCCCGCGTTTGTTTGTTTATGGCTCTCTCTCACCTAAGCCCCCGTAAAGAACGTGTAGGGCGCCACGCTGCGCTCTTTTACTTCCACAAAAACACATTTCCGTAATCACCTTATAAAGGGATTACTATAAATAAAGAGGAAAGAGGAAATTAACCGCATTACACGAGGAAAAAATCCCGTCCCCTCCGCAATATGTGGACTCCCACTGATAAAACACTGGACGTAACTTGGTGTAAATGAAACAATAATTTCATTTTTATAAGTCCTATGTTCATAATAACGGTGAATAGAGGGTTTCTTTGGGAAAAAAGAAAACATATTAACAGTTCAAATAGTAAATGGGTGCAATTGCCTATGAAATATTGCAACAACAAAGAGGTTGGCCGCAGGCCAGTAGTTGACGCCCTACAGGAAAACATGCCTCTCAACACAGGGTACACGTACCTGTGTATATTAAACATTTTTATGTCTGTTATATGGCGACAAAATGCATAAAGATATGATTCTTTAAATTAATACGATTCGTTGTAGTATAAATTCTACAAAACAAGTGAGATCTCGACAGTTATTTGATTATAAAAATCTCAAAATTATAATAGTTTAACACTATCTCAAAGGAAAACTTAAGTAAAAATTATTGTACTTAACAACCTTTTATTTACGTGTAGAAATACATAAAAATATGCAGTTACAGTTACCCCCGTATAGTAGTGTATGGGTTTATTCCCGGGCAGCGAGCAGGGGATAAAAAAGAAAATGAGGAGTTATGTTTTTGGTAATAAAGGACGGACGAGAGAAATCGTTTAAGACGCGACCAAATGAGATGGAACGAATATATTTGATTATTTTTATGGCGCGGAATGGCGATACGGCCCCGGACTTAATGTCTATTTGTTTTACTACAATTTAATATTAAATTGTTTACGGCCGCAATTTATAGGGACTTGTTTGATTTTTTGAGTAATATTGAAAGAGGAAGCGAGGGAAATATTTTTTTATTAAATAACAAAGGCAAAGAGTAGCAGGTAATATTATAACAGATAATTTAAATAATGGTTCAACTTTCATTTTGTTTAATCATAACTTGAAAATTAAGTAAATATTTCATTTACGAATTTCTTCTCCGTGAGTTATTAAAGCGTAATGAGATACGCCTAATTTTTTTATGTAGAAACAATGAATCTAATATAACCTTACTAGGAAACGTCACATAGATTTATGACTATGACGATCCGGAGATGATCGTTATTTTTATGGCTTCTAAAACGAGGACATGAATCAATACTCGGGACACAAAGCGTAATTTATAAGTCCGCTCGTACAAATTTAATTGTGTGATGAAAAAAAACACATCGTAACCATGTTTTATCCGTTAATTTTGTGCCGAATTCGACACACTGCCGCTGCTGGGGTGTTCTGATGCACCGTATTGCTTTCGAATACTAAATGTGTAATCGATAGAACTGTGCATGGCTTTTGGAGAAAGTGTGACACAATGTTGTATGTATGTATGAACTAAGTTGTAATATCAAATTACTAGGTAGTCGGAAAAGTTCGCGGCCTTATTGAACGCATGACTTTACCGTGATATATTTCTGGCAACACTGATCACTGACAAGGAAGTGATATACTGTTTGACAGCTGACTTTTTGTAATAGCGGCAAATTGAAATTACAAGTTAAAAGTTTTATCAATCTATATTTTTTTACAAATTTTTTTCGACAAGGGTATGAATACTTCTAATGCTCTAAAAGAGATTTGTGGTGTTTACGGAGAAGATGCTTTATCTAAAACTACTGCAAAAAATGGTTCAGTCGATTCAGGTCTGGTAATTTTGATGTGAATGATGTTCCTGGTTGTGGTCGTCCTATTAAGGTAAATGTAGATGTTACCATTGAAAAAAATCAAGCAGATCGACACATAAGCAGTCATAAAATTGTGGAGGAGCTTAGCATTCATCACTCAACATTTTTGGATCACATGCATAAATTGCATTTTGTAAAAAAGCTAGATGTTTGGGTGTCACATAATTTAAATGACAGAAACTTGATGAATAGAATTTCCATATTGCCAGCGAGCTGTTGCTAAAACGAAATGAAATCGATCCATTTCTGAAGAGATTGGTGAAGAGATTCTGAGTGATGAGAAGTGAATCACCCGTAGGTGTTGTTTTTGTTATCGTTATCGTAATCGTAAACAATGTTATTGTAATAACAATGTTTGAAAACGATCTTGGTCTAAGCAAGGTGAGCCGTCACAAATAGTCCCAAGGCCAGGCCTCACTCCGAACAAAGTCATGTTATGTTTATGGTGGGACTGGAAAGGCATTGTGTATTACGAGCTTTTGCCACATGGCCAAACGATTAATTCTGATATCTACTGTCAGCAATTAGCAAAATTGAAATAAACACTTAAAGAAAAACGCCCAGGATTAATGTGTCAATCCACACAGATTGTAACGACTTCTGTTAAAAATAACAATAGGTAAAATAACAATAACTAAAAATGTTAAAAAATAACAATATTAAAGCAATAGATATACAAAAGATGTCCAATTACAAAAGATACACAATTCTAATGGGTTCTAAGGTATTTTATAAGAACACAAACGCGTTCATACCATTAACCGTAATGTTTAACAGCAAACCGAGACGTAAAAACAGTGTTGTTTTTAGCTTGCTCCGAATGTATTCTCACCAACACACTTTCGTAAAAACACGTACAGAAAAAATGTCACACACATAGACACACGCACACTCAGAACGACCCTCGCGACACATAATGAGGGAGGGCACCGTGATATAATGCAGTTTTTTATTGCTTAGTCCTTATACCCCACAAGTAAAAAATAGCGACTATACACGCGTATTATACATTTTAACTATTAGTGCATTTTTTTTCATGTGTGGGTTGGAAGGGTTCGGACGGCGGGCAGAGGGTTAAGCCCGTTTGCTTATAAAAAAATTACGTCGATTCCAGTTTAGCGAGGATGTTAGTTTAGACGAGACTTTTAAGGGGTCACCGGAGTGTTTTTGTTGTAGTTTCACTATCTTTTTCAATGATTTTTGTAGGTACGTGAAAAATCAATTAGGTATATGTTAAATTCGTTTTCCAGGTTCTGAAATTTATTATACGTATTATAAATATATATGCTTGCATCAATATACGTAATATGTACATATGTCTTGGTCTTAATTTTGTTTTAATTTCAAGTTTCCTTGTCGTCGACACAAAGAGCTACTTTGATTATTATTCTAATTTAATTCGGGTCGGGTCGCGTCTGTCGCCTGTGTTTTATTGTCAGGTAGGTAGCTCGTTTTTCTGAGAAAAAAATATTTATATCTTTTTCTATTAGAAATCCCATTGTTCGCGCGAGGGCACGTCAGCACGTGACAAAAGGAACATTAATTATAATATCCGATTAAAAAACGCCATTTAGCGGCGCGAGAGACGCCTTTGTTTGAGATGATTGAATTTGGAATTACTTACATTAGATACCAACCCTGGGGAGAGCGAATAAATGTAGTTACCTACCCTATTTGCGTAGGCTACGGTAACTCGAAGTTTGCGAGTTTTTTTCTGTTCGAAGTTTACTTTAGAAAGCTGTGCCGGAATGAAATAAAGATATCAGATTACACGGGAAAGTGTACCCACCAAGACACGGACAAAAACTATGAGCACCAGGAGACTGCCGAAATATGAGGATCCAATTCCATAAACCACATCGGTCGGAGGAAACATGCGAGTTATGACCGTACGTGCCCGAACATAGTAATTAGATATTACGACTCCCGGCTAATCGTAACTCGCACGGGTGTTGTTTTACCCGAAAAGGGGGAATAAATCACGCGCACACACCGATGGTAACACCGCGACATAATAAAAAAAACAACACAAAAAGAAACAATATCAGCGTGCGGAACAAAAGAAATTATACCGGCGGATTCATCGCGAAAAAAATCGTTATGATAATAAAATGAAATGGCTAAATAAAAAGCAACAATAATAATGGTAGAGAACAATAAGCTACATTTGATGTGTGCAGAAATGAATCAAAGTTTATTTAGCTAGGCCCGTTTGCATTATTTTGCGTTATTTCTCACTCGACGCAGCTGTCGCGAATTTTTGGATTAAATTTACCTCAGATGAAGTACTGCATTTTAATGAGACATTTTGTTTCGCATGCCTGCATTTATAATAAGCGTTATTTAATTTTTGCATTAAATTTCGGGGTTGTATAGAGTACAACCACAGAGGCGCTGTTTTCTTTTTACGTCAAAGCTACAAAGACCGATGAGATTACTCTTGTGATCGTAATGCGATGTGATGGGGCAACATACTCGTACACACATTTTTATAATAACTCGGCCACAGATGCACTATTAATCTCGAACGCAATGTTAGTTATTAAATCTAGTAGGAGCGGGACGCTGTCGTCCGAGGTATTATTAATGGAAGTGTATCACGGGAGCCATTAGATACGTAATTAACATCGATCGCGGACTCTAAGAAAAAAACAAACTTCCCGAGTTCTCAGAAGGAAAAGCGAGAGTCGCGTCACTCTTACGACGAATAAAAACGTCATTAAAGATTGATCGCCTCGAAGGAAGTATCATTAATATTATTCAATTAATAAAACTTAATTTCACGAAGTATACGCACCCCGAGGAGGAAAAAGCAATTAGTGGCTAGATTGCGTTCCGTCAAAACAACTGAGTGGAGTGCTTCGAAAAAAAAGGCGAGGAGCATTCATTAAAATAAAATTCGCGAGGGGTGAATATATAAGAAGTTTTTTGCATAAGACAGTGGCGCCCTCGTTTTTTAAGTTTTTTTTTGTTATGAAAACAAACTATGTGGGCGCACCGTAAGCGGTTTTCGTCACACTTGCCGAGTTTTTTTTTAATTGCGTTCGTAATGACTGTTGTTATGGTTTTATGGCGGCGTAATGAGCGAACTTGTTCGGTGACATTTGCATGTGATCGGGGGATTTTTTTCGTCGTCACTTTTGTTGATGAAGTTTTTTCTAGACAGTTTACGGGGAGCGATACGGCTTTATTTGGAGTTTGTGGTTAAATATTTCAGAAGCTCATTCTTTATGACTGTGGGGTGATTTTTTTAAAGTGTTTGTTTACAGTTTGTCATGCAAGAATTAGCATAAAACTACAGCATTGTAAAAAATGAAAGAAAATTTGTTATGGTTACTTTTAAATATTGAATGACAAGATGAGACATTTTAGGTTCAGCTTACATAATGTATACTCAATAAGTAACACTTTAATTAATCTATTTTAATTAAAAAGATAAAGAAATACGCGTGGTTAGGAAATATTTGTAATACCTAGCTTAGACATGTAAATAGATATGTACTTAGATACTACTATTGATACCTATGTAGGTACTTAAGCAAATAGTTCAGCAATTGGAACGGACAACAAACTACGACGATCGGTTGACTTCCCGACAGCCTCGATTCGGTATTAGCAATCATTAAATTGGAAATAACGCTGTATCGCCGATACACCGCTTTTCTTTTATAAATATCTGTCACGTGACGCCGGTGCCTGCCGTGTCACGAACCAAACCGAAACGATGGAAATATTCAAATGGATATAAAAAAGACAAGTTAGGTAGCATTTAAAAAGCTTGTTTATTCGGCGACGAATCGCTTTTAGACATGATACAGTGCACCGCGCATCTGTCGTAATACGGTCTTGGCCGTACGTGATATGATATGATGATGTTAAAGTCAATATGTATGTACGTATATTGTGTATAGGCACAAATGGAGATAGATAGCTCCTTATTTTATACCAAAACGAAATAAGACAATAACAGACATTATATATGAAATGCACAAAAGATTATAACGGTTGCTGCTGGAGAATCTTTGGGTAGAGAGGAAATAAATATTTTAATAATAGGTAGATCACAAATGTATATATTAGTTTTTATATGCAAAAAATCAGTCGTTATTTCAAGCACCAGAAAAGAATGGGAGAGGATCGGGCGGAGAGACGAATGTACAAGGAGTGACCAGAGGGTCGTAGACCGATCGGTCGCCCGATGTACCTCTAAAAACAGAAGATCGAAAAGGATTTACACGGACTTCGATCACCTAGGTGGAAGGACTTTGTGCAGGAGAGCTGTGGCGTATTTTCGTTGCGGTAACAAAGATCCACTTTGGCTTACTGAGCCACTTCGTCTACTTCTTTGTCAGCCTGTGTCTGTTTACTGTTGGACAAAACCCTCTCCCAACGTGCGCCAAAATGCTCAATCGTGTGCTCTATACCTTCCTTATCTCAAGCCGCCACCTGCTGCCTTTTTCTGATCATGGGTCTATCTAGATCATCGGGACGACACACTGCGCTTACTAGCTCACTGAGCCACGGAATAATTAAAGTACTTATGTATTATTTCGTCAAATTTGCATCAGTCGAACTATTGTGCATTGCCTTCGCTGTTCGATTTGAAGAATAGAACAGGTAACAAGACTATAAAGCCTTCTGAATCCTTTTTCTAGGATCACTCCAAAAATATTCAAAAGAAGACTTGTTTCATGTTCTTCTTCTTCATGTAGTGCCTCTCCAACTAGCGGAGGTTGGCAATCAGCACCGAATATTTTGCCCTGTCTCTCGCGAGGCGAAACAGTTCGACGGCACTCGCGATGCCAGTCCATGTCGGCAAATTTCTTGTTGGCATGCATGAATCCCATGAAAGATAGTGTCCATTTACGTGAAGTGTGTTCTTCTGCCACTTTTTATAAAAGAGCAATTTTTTTCCATAGCTAATAGATAGCGTTGCGTATACAAAAACATTTAAAAATATTTACTATACCTACATTCTCTCTAATTGTAATTTCTAAATTCTATTTCGTTTTACATTTTTTCAATTTGATTTATAAATTGGTTATAACAATGATTTCGCGGTTAATTTCCAATAGATTAATTTTCTATAGTATTTTAGGAAATTTGAAATCACAAAACGTAATGAGTTTTGTGAATGTTAGGCATTCTCGGGTAATGTATTTACTGCATTCTTATTATAGTCTATCTTCTTATAAGACGACACTTATTGGACTTTATTACTGTTGCAACTTGACCTTATTGATAGTTACGAAAAATATCTACGAATATAATAAAAAACAAGGTTAAAAAGTATTTGAGAAAGGATAATAAATAAAACTAACAATCCTATTCTAAATAAAAAAAAACACTCATACATTTTTTTAAGCTACTAGTATCAATACCAAAAATATTAGATGATAGTTTGAATTGATGTCGTGACAAATCGGGCAGAACCCTTTGTTTGTTTGCCATATTTAGGTGTACAATTAAAGGCATATCATAAAGGCAGCCTTAATTTGTTATTGTAAACATTAAGGCTGGTTTTTATTATTTAAAAATTAAGGCTGGTTATATTAAAATTAAGGCAGCTTTAATTTGTAGTTTTAAGAGTTAAGACTGCCTCGACATGATTTGTAAATATTAAATATTTCGATGTCAAATCTTCAGTAATAAGTCAAGGTCAAACGATATCAATGTCACATTTCCCTGCCTAAGTTGGGCGACGCGCGGCACTGTCAAATTTGACGCTTCGCACACAGCAATCCAGCGCTCACGCACACACTTAAAGTTAAATAAATATACCATGACAGTGTTTGAAAGCTATTTCAAATTTTATCGATAGAAAAACAACCATCGAGTGTGAGCTGTGTACTATTAATGTTCTTCTTACCTAAATGTCATTAACAAGTTTAAATTTTATAATAGTTTTAATCAAAGTATTGTATGAGTTGGGTCCTTTGAGACAATGTAAAGAAAACCAAATATATGTACAGAGAAGTGACACTTTATTGATTCGACTATTCCGGTAGAGGAATGCTAGTGACTGACTGTATAATCCCATTGCACCGACAACAAAGTCACATAAGAATTATACTGCTGTTCTTACATATAGGTAAGCATAACAATTGTGAATATGTATATGTATATCTATATTAATTTATCGATTGCACATAGTTGTGGCGAAATAAAGTATAATAATTCATAGATCCCAAACGTTATAATATACATAGACGTAAGAAGTCAAAATTGTCATAAGTAACCCAATCATAATTATGTGAATCAGTAAAAAAAACTGCGTTAAATTGTATATCATATCCAATTAATTATATAATATATGTAGGTATATTTTTATAATAATGTGGTACTATACTTTCAAACATATCGATACGTCACCGATAAAGCGGTTGTGTAACCGCGCCAACGTCACTGTTGAACATGAAATATGAAATAATATGTTTACACGTCACTACCGATATTTATGAAAGTTGATAGGCGTGTAAACGTCAAAAACCGCGAGTTGTATTCCCAATGACCCGAAACATAGTCAGATTGGAGCAATGATATTGTTTGTATAGCACGTGCTTACTACACGAAGGATATATTATTATTTTCATTATTATACCTATATATAAGATGCAGTTTTTCGGCTGACTATTTTATTTATTCTTTTTAAAACAAACACGAAACTATTGACCCGGGTACATAGAGATTTGCCTATAGTATATACAGTGCGCCCTCGTTAACCTTGTTCAATAAAAAATGGCGTATGTTGCATCCAAAAAGATCGATGAAAATAGATACCATTTTTGTATAATAAGTTGATTATTTTAGAAGTAGATTGTTTTAAATTTTCTTGGATTCAAAATATCTGTTTTTGGATTTTTATCAATATCTGACGGAGAAAGAGGTGGATCTCTTCTATAATGATCTTGTTTTAAAGTAAGACTCTCATTTGCCCGTTCACATTAAAAATGTGCTTAATTCATATAATTTGTCGCATAAAAATCACAAAATTTATTTTCTGTTTTTGACCTGTAACATTGAAACGAAGTCATTAACGATATGTTTTTTGCATTGATCTAAAATCTTAATTAAATAATAAACTAATTTACTAATTTCCTAAACGAATAATAACATTTTCTCTTTCGCTTGCTACCCTTATCAAAGTCCACTCTACATTTTGGTCCAGTTTGCATGTGCATTCTCTATCCATACAAAATCAGGTAAATAATTAGAAAATGACAGATAGACGACGATGCCTCGCAAGAGAGAGCGAGAGAGAAACATGAACTTCCTAAATTGTTATCGCACGATAATTATTATCGTTAATTTGTGTTATTTTGTCAGTTCAGTTCATCTTGTAATGTTTTCGGATTTAGGTAGATATACTCGTACGTTGAATACTCTCTCGCCGCGATGTCTACCACGGTGTAGCTGTATCGTGCTAATCGTGATACAAACTACAAAAAAAAGGAAAACAAAAAGCAAAGTTAGTGACTTAGTTTCAATGTACTAATAACTACGAGTAATAAAGTCAAAAACAAACAAACTTTTTTACAGTTTTGTCGGTATTTACACCTCCGCTTGATACTCTCGAGCTGCGGTACGAACATTACCATCGAAGAACCTGTAACTGAAGTGAACATTTACTAATTCAATAGCCGAAAGGGAGTCGACCGGTCGATGATCGATGAATGGCTGCATTCATCGATTATTTTGGATGGAATATAGGTCATTCTCGATTTAACAAGGTTAGCGAGGAGGACACTGTATATTTTTGTTCTTATAACATAACACCTTAGTTAAAATACTATAAAAGCAATATATTTTTTTCTAATAAGTATACAGTAGGTACACGCTTGACACACGTGCCACCGTGTTAATGTCACGCCATTTAATTTAAAATATTAAATTTAACATTTAAAACATATTTCAATAAAAAAACGAACATATTGTTGAAATTAAACACATGAATATTCATATAAATCAACATTATGCATTATAACAAAAAGCATTATCGGTTAGCAATGTATACTGCCTATTTATTGAAATTTGTAACGCGTTGTTTAGTTAGTGTATATTATCGTCCCTTTTCTACAAGCCGTCAAATAGGGAGTTGGAAAGAGACAGGATTAAAGTCTGGTGCAGTTTATAAATGCAATTGATTTTTGTGATCGGAATGAAAGCCATTGATAGGATTTTTAATGGTTTTAAAAAACAGCGACAATGGCGCGGACGGAGTCGAACCGACAGCATTATTTATTGCCAGTCGTAAATTGTAGTCGAATTTAAATCGCTCCCAAATCCTCCTTTCCCTCTTTAATGACCTTTTTAATGTTTCCAATAATTGCAATAAATCACTAATTTTAAACTAACTCTTATTGTAACCCAAGTTTATTGCTGCTCGCTCTGATGGAAATTAGGTTTTTCATTTAAAACATTGTTACAGTTCCAACAAAGATCTATTTTAGTCCTAATTTTTTTAATTTCAGTGTAGAACAGATTTCAATATTGATCGGTGCTATTAAATTTAAAGGTGAATTAGGTTCTCTGGTTTCAATAAAGATATAGGAAATGGGACTCCATCGTCTTGGAAATGATATTCTTAGTAATTTTAAATTATATATATACCTACTTTAGTTGTAAAACATCGGGTTTTTACTATCGTACTGCTCGTCATCGTCATGCGGTTCCTTCGCACTTTCTTGACCGCTATACCGCATTATACATATACTATATCCATTATACTTTATACATATATACTCGTACACATCGTACTTTATACTGCGAACCCGAAAGTTGTGGAATGAACTGCCAGCCGAGGTTTTCCCATTACGCTATGATATGGGGCTCTTCGAGAGAACTATGAACAGGATTCTGCAAGGTCGGCAGCAAGTTACTGGTGTTGCAGATGTCCATGGGCGGCGGTGACCACTTACCATCATGTGGCCCGCCTGCTCGTCTGCCATCTAGTCTATAAATACAAAGTTGTATATATAGATATATAGGTTGTTTTGTTGATTATGATTTATTGTCTAATTGGTATTTTTCCTGCTAACCAAGCCTAAATACTGCTAAATATAAGCCATTTTTAAATAGGGATTTTTAAATTTATGATTTAACTTTCCGCGTACATGTTAAAATAATATTTTATACACTTCGCAATATTTAGCACGGTTTATTTTTGAAAAGATTTTCACGAAGAGCCGTGTTCTTGTCGTTCTAATAAGAAAAAGTATTATATAATATATTATACAAAGCAGCTTTTGCCCGCGACTTCGCTCGGGTGTTGTACCCTATGTGTTACTCCAGATTTCAATATACCTATTTGGTAAGTTTTGTCGAAATCGGGTCATCCGTTTCGACGTGATAGAGTAACATACATCCAAACTTTCGCATTTATAATATGAGTCCCTAGAAAAGTGAGTTAAAGAAAAAAGCTATGGAAAATCGAATGTAGATCATGCTTCTGTTAACAAAAACCTGAAAGTGATCACTACACAGAGAAATTTGCCTCGAGCCTGTAAAAAAGAACGTCTTCTTGAATTGTTTTCCGTTTAAATTAAAAGTGTATCGATACGTAATGCAATTTTGAAAGGACAAGACAACTTTAATCAGAAGTCTGATTATTCTTAATAGAACCAAATTGGTTGCCAGATAAAAGAATTTGTGTTACAATTTCTCTCAGTGCACCCTGAAGTTTCTTAAAAAGATGTCGGAACTTCCTACTGATAAATAATTAAATTACCTATTGGTACTATGGACGTCACTCGGGTATCGCCAATTGCATTTTGATACATTTATTAAAATAGCACGAAGCCCGCACGGAATAATAAGACTTATTGTAAAATCAGCCTATTGATTCCAAACAATGAATCTCCGCAAAAACAAAGATGGCGACTGTTAAAAGAACTGAAAATACAAAAGAAGAAGTGAACTTTATGCAACCGCACTGTTCTGAGGTGTCAAAGACAATGATAATTGTTCCACGTGAAATATAGTGCTGCCACCGACAAAAGAGCCATAGAGAAAAAAATACATTTTTCATTATAATTCACACAGGCCATTCACAACAGGTATAGTGTGTGGGGTGGATACGGACAATGGATTGTTATCAATGGACGATACAGATTTTTTTAGCAAAATTCAGGTAGGTACGTAGAAAGTTTCTACCATTAATTATGTTTCTAAAGAGATTTCTAATTGAAAATTGTTCCCGTGACTTAGCTTCAATTTAAATAGTTCCTAAGAAGGAAATAAAAATGTTTACTATTTGTGATTTACTACTATTTACTTAAAAGACATACTTTGAATATGTCGGAGTCACTACCAGATTTAAATATTGGAAAATAGGTACATAATGTAGGTATATTAGTACATTGATTATACTAGTATACCTACGCAAATTATACCTATATACCTATCTACATAACAACCTATACTTACGCGAAAAGGAAGGGTTATGATTAATAATCAATTTATTGAAGGATTTATTTTTTTATTCAGGGTGCTGATGAGGCTGCCGAGCTTCTGCAGCGCTTCTCGCATGTTCGCTGAAGCTCACACTGACGGGATCGCGGGCGTCATGCGAAAGCGTTGTGCATCCACGTTTAGCCGTCTCCGCGGCAGAACCAACAGCAGCCTGAGTACGGTCGCGGCAGGGTGGGACTCGCCCATGCTGACCCCATGGATTCAGCTAACATACACCTCGCCAATACTATACTTTTTTTTTTTTTCTTCTTCACTAACATATGGAATGTAATGCTAATTATGTATTATGTATTTGTTTAGTAATTTAATTTAGTAATTTATTAATTAAGTTAAACAATTCATAACCTAAATTAAACTAAGTAATTAATTACTAATTACACAATTTACTAGGTCGTTAAGCTATTGGTATTTGCGATTAAAGAAAATTAAATACTTTCATGCTTTTTTCATGTTCTCGAGTATAATAAATAAGCTTACTGTGCAAAATATTATTTAATCCAGAAGAGTAAACAAAACAACACACACCTACATTCAACGGGGGTTTATCACCGTCTATTTGTTCAAATTGGCAGCTGTTCCTCAAGCAGCCGAGTGTAAACTCGATGACAAAAGACGTGCTTTGATGAGCGAGATAAATTAATAATATCCATGTGTGCGAATTTTTTTCTATTGTTGTAACGCGAACTGTGAAACTAAAGTGACACAAAATCTATCTGTGGGTTCGATCAGAAAATCAATGTCGCTACAAAGAAAAATATGTATCGAGCTCATACTTATAGGTTTTTGATGTCGATGTATTTGATCGCTTGTTTTCTGATAAGTAGTGTTCATATTTCTTCTTTCAGTAGTACGAGAACCACGATAATGGAACTGTCATTAATCTATGACCTAGGTATGTTAGTGAATGCTTTGAGTTAGGCGATATAAATGTGTTATTAAATGCCTAAATGACAATAACATATTTAGGTAACGTGGGTGGAGATAATTTTACGTCTGTAGGATTGTCGAAAAAAAACACTGTATAAAAATTACTTTTTAAACTGAAACAACATTAAAGCTTATCTATTTTATTGTAGATACGTCCAATTAGATTTTTTCCATATGACGTAATGTTAAAATATGATTATAGGTAGGTAGGTATTATATATATAATATATATATAGGTAGGTACTTAATAATATAAAATACGATTTTCCTGTATTGTAAGTATTTTATTTATTTACTTAAAAACTTTATTGCAGTTAATCGTACAAAAGACGAGCTTAATGCCTGGAGGCCATTCTCTACCAGCCAACCTTTGAGTTGAACCGAGAGGCACTTTTGGAGGTGCAATGAATTGTATAAATATAACTTAAACGATGGTTAGTAGGTGAATATTTTATAGAAATACTTGCAACAAATTATATCTAGGTACTTATAAATAATGCGATATTAAAACTTTGTACATATGAACATACATACATAATATGCACACATAAAATAAATGAATTACAATGAAATTAACATTGTTTTCTTGTATTTATTTAAAAGTTATGTTAATGACATGATTGTGATGATGATGACCGATTAGTCTAGTTGGTAGTGACTTCACTTCCTGTTCAAAAGTTCCCGTATTCGATTCTCGGTTGTTTAAAGACTTTGTTTGTTCTTTTGTTAATTTGTTTAAAGACAAATATTTGTTCTGGTCTGAGTGGTTTGATCGTCTTTATGTGCCTCAGGACTCACGAACTGGGAATCCTAGTGAGAGACATTGAGTGTGATGTTTAGTTAGACCATATTTAACCCTCAGGTCTGGACTCAGAATTTAAATACATATCTCTTGGGGCGGTCTAAACTTTGGGGGTTGAATATGAACAAACCCCTAGTGCGCGTGCACTTGTCTTGCAAGTGAATAATCATTGTCCCTTTTAGAAAAAATTACAGCCTCTCATAAAGTTTCTTAGAAACATACCTACCTATTCCTTTGTATACCTACACAAAAGCATAGTTTAACTAATTTACAAAAAATCAGACCAAAAATAACAAAGATTTACATCATTTGGCTTAAAATAAAAATGCAACTAAAGGATTAGATCCACAGGGCAAAATACCTCGTGTTAGACAAAGCGTGTTTTCTGGTAGCTCTATGTATGCCTATATTTGGTTCTAAGAAAACGATGTCTTTGAATATGCCGTTTTGTTTCGTGTTAATCTTAATCTCACTGTCACCTGATAATGTTATTGTGACTAAACAAAGGTTGTATTCAATTTTAGCGTTAATCCTAAAGATACGCCCAGCGTTAAAAGCTAGCGGTAGAGACAAAGACGATTCCAAAACACTTGTAGTTGTGGTTGGGAGAATTATTGTTAGTAAATATTTCTGTGCAAAAGTATTAAAATTTTCAATATGATGGTTGTATTTTTAAACGGGGAATAATTTTTATGGCCGTAGGTACATAAATGTTTGAAGCCGTATGCAACATGTTAGCACAGAATAAATAATATGATGTTAGCCTCATATAAAACAGAACAGAGAAGCAAACAGCTTTATACCAACTATCATATACGTATCATCATAATTTATATATAGGCTTTCAAAAATGTGACTTGTTGGCAAAAATAATATTCGTATATTTGTTAGTGCAGAAATATATTCACTCTGGACAAACCTCCGTGGTTTTTTGAGTGGCTATTATTATTATTACCTAATTTGATAAACAAATAAAAAATAAATTTAGCTCCTTTATTTCAATTTATGACTTTTATTTGTTTTCAGCACAAAACTATATTTCTGACAACATTTAAATATATTTCTGGAAACTAAAGTTTTCTTAAGATTGTGAAATAATACATAAAGTTTAAATGTTTATCTCTAGACATCTGATCTCGTGAAAATGACCGTATATAGGTTAGCGCACATTACGGCGGGCCGCATCGCAGTGCAATCCTTCCGAATCATTTTCATACATTTTGTATAAACCATTGCACACTAGAGGCGGGCCGCATCGTGCTACAGCGCAACGCTCTAGCGGATCGCTTGCCAGCCGTATTTATGCGCCGATGTCATGCGCTGCGACGCGCCCCGCCTCAATGTGCGATGAACGGGCGCAGTTAACGGAAGTAATTCAAGAGTTATTCGCTGTGCAACGACGTGAAGATTGGAATGTCAACAGCTGACTTAAATTATGGTGTTGAGCTGCGACTCGCTGCGTCTGTAATGTGAGTTGTCGCAGTTTTTCAGTGCGATATGCTGCGGCGCGACGTGACTGTAATGTGCGCGAGCACATTACGTGCGCGCGTGCGCTGTAGTATACGGCTGGGTACGCGACTGACGTTGCTGCGGCGGCCGCTTCCATCAATGAGCGATCAGCACGTGTTTTTGAGAAATAATTAAATGAGCAATAGAAAATTCTGAAAGTGCAGCAAATGGACAATTTCAAATTCAAAGGTGCGTTAGGTTTAGCAAGTCCCGCGGAGCGACACTTCGTTGACTTTGTGATTACATTCTTAATAATTTAAAATTATTTATTCCAGTTATTAAAAAATAGGTTGATTTTTTCATCACGATTTACCTAACATTTGAGATTTTTGCATATTCATATTCATCAAATCACGATGAATATGTGATTGTTCACGATGATGAATCACGATGAATATTCACATATTCATCGTGATTTGTTGCTCATTTAGTATTTAAATACAATACAAACTTTTATAAACTGTTTTCTATAACAATTTTTTGGCTTTATATCATTTATTTTAAGAAGTGCGGTTGATACTGAATAGGTTATAATTTGCATTTACTACTATACACTATATGCTGGACAAATTAATAAAAAGGATCTAAATATTAACATTTTAGATGCCTATTTTTAGTATATATGATCCTCTTAACCTGATGTTACAATATAAATTCCTACATGGCTATTTTTTAACTGTGGTCCTTAATTAATGACATAATGACTGTAAAATTCAACTGGAAAAATCTTTGTAAGCTGATAACAATTTGCTGCCAACTTATTACTTTTGCTATCAATATATATTTTATAGCAGACCATATTGGTATAAATTAGATCTTCGTTTAAATATTTCCTTTTTAAAAAAGAAATATTTTTTTAAATTAAATAATGAAGGCGATGTTTATTATGGTGAGGTAATGAAAGTGACTACGTCTACTTACTACAGAACTCTACGTCAGACTGATTAAAGTTACAGGTACCTCTAAAGATCAATAGTAAGAGACAAGATAAAGAAACTGGGTTCATAAAAGAATTATAATGAATTTTTAGGAAAAGTTGCAGCAGACAATGGCATCAAGCGGAAGGGTGGTGTAAAAAATAAACGAAGATATTTTAGAACAATACCGCCAAAATAACCCACGGCGAAGGTTTACATAGTTTAGTAATAATTTGGCGCCAACTGAAGCACCCACGGATCCTTAACGTAATTTCTTTTGTAAGAAATTATTTTTCGTTGAATATGTGCGTTAGAAAAAAGGAAAAGAGAATGTTAAAGTTAAAAGATACCTTGACAAATAACGTGTTGTAGGTAAAGAAAATATAAGCAAACAAAATGTTAAGTTTGACTTTCGTTTAAGACAAGCCAAACAGACCGACACGCGACGTAGCAGAACAGATAATGGGATCGAAAACCAATAATCACCTTAGGACAGCTCGAAATTCCGCGAACCTATTTGCTTTAGATAACGCTTGTTCTGATGTTAGTTTTACATATCTTCACCAATGGACGTGTAAACAATAATAAGGGATATATATAAATTATAACAGAATATCGATCCTATCTCTTCGTCAAGGGTAAAAATGGAAACAAACTATTGACGCGACTTCGGCAAACCGAGATAAAATAAATATTTTGGGGTGGGCTCGCCCTAAACAAACACATCCAGGATTTGCTGACCGTCGATATAGTTTCAATTTAATACGCCGAATTTTTATCATGTTTATCCGAATTGGAATACCCTCTTTATAGCTAGTGAACAAGATTGAATTTTGAGCAAACACTGAGGCGTCGCTATCATCGTTTTGAAGTAGCATCCTTGCGGGCTTACAATATTTGTAAATGATTTTTTTTGGCGTCTTCTAAATAATCTTGGTCGCTTGAAAAGGCAAGCTGATTTAAACATTTTAATTAGAAAGATTGAGTACTTAGTTAAAGTATATAATTAGAATCAATATAAAGTATAAAGTGTAAGTATATATTTGGTTAATTTTAGAATGGCTCAGTCCTGTGCAAGTTTTAAGAAAAGACTCGGTGAATATTTACTCAAGTAGAGAATATTGCTGAGACATAAGTCAATTAAAGGAGATATTATTAAACGTATATTGTAGTTAAGTACGTATGTATGTGTCTGTGTATGTATGCATGTATTTGTTTCTTTTTATGGTATTTAATTAATATGCGTCACTATTCACTATAATTTTCTTAATCTTAACTGTTATTGCACCTACTGCATCATCCCTGCATAGTGCAAAGGTTGACTGGGAGATAATGCTTCAAAGCGTTAAGTCCTCCTTTTGTCTTTTCGTGCAATAAAGAATAAATATTAATAAATAATTAAATTAGGTATGTCCTCTCCTATGAGATTAAGTATTTACCAAACATCTAGTAATAAAAATATTAACGCTAATTGTTGGAATTAGATTGTATAGACAGACGGTGACATTGATTGTATTGACAATATTTTTTATTCTTTCAGAAAGTAGCGGTGATACTATCTACGATGTATGTATGATTAAAAATAAGGGTCAGAACCGCCAACAAAAGACAAGGGAAATATATATCTGTATAGGGATTCAATAGTAACATTATTTTATTAACAATAACGTTATTTTTTTTTGTATGCCTATTGAGGCAGAACATAATGGGAGATGTTTATAACTTAACACCACGCCGATGAAACTGAAAGTGTTTAACACTCTGTAGTAATTGAAGAAAAGACGAAATATTTGAGATACTATGATGTAGTGTGGTGAAAACAAAAGCAGAAAACAGAACAAAATTTTAAGATTTGAAGACGCTAACAAAGCAGTGTTTAGTACCTGAAAGTTAGTCCTCTCAGGCGGGTTTAAAAATTACTATTTCGTACGAATTCCCCTCAAGTGCGAAATGTTAAAGCATCATCGGATAAGGCGATGGTGGGCTAGCGCATTACTCGGTTCTGTATAATTAATATTGGCAAGGCTTCAGCTCGGGGCGGCGGCGCACTTATCGCGCAGCTTATCACAAGCCAGCAATATTTCTTCATTAACGACGTGCTACGAGGTGCAACTCGTCGTCTTTACTGCAGCTTTGCGCTGAGAACACACTTTCAATGTGTACGTATTATGTTAGTAGCATATTTATATTGCAGATATTAACTTTGGTTAAGATTTTCGTTGATTTAAGATTATGTTCAAATAGAAACGCGCTGTAACATCTGAATTTTGAGATAAAGCAACTTCTTTTTGAAATTTCGCTAATCCCTATACACAGAAAATGTCATATACATATATATATATATATATAAGCATAATTAGCATATTATTTTATAATCGGCCGTTTTTCGGGTGGTTATAGATTTTTTAAAGAAATGTCATTATGAAATATAAAGACAGTGGTATTTTGTACAAATGGGTTAAAAATTTGATGACTGGTGACGGGCGGAGTGTTAAATATTTTCAGATATTTATTCCTACACTGGGGTGCAAAAACTAAATAATTTACTAGAAGCTAGAAACAATTTGCTGCATTTGAAAATACTTTTTAAGCAATATATAGGTATAGTGGTTTTACCTAAAAATAAATAACTAAATAATGCCACAATTAGAATTCCCCGTGTTGTGAGTCCAGAAACACATACAAACACAAACACACACCCAGACCAGAACAAACGTTTGTCGTTAAACAAATGTATCTTTAAATCGAATCTAACTAACCGGGATCTTTTGCAGAGCTTTATACTTTACTAAAACATACTTGCCTTCGTCCAAGCCTAATATATCTAATAATGCCTGGTGGCCGATTATATTAGTCACTAGCGATCCGCCATCCCTTCGCTTCGGTTTATAAGATTTTTCTTTTTAATAATTTCAAAATAAAATATAGCATATATTAGACACGGATAATGTAGCTTCCTATTTGTGAAAGAATTTTTGAAATCGGTTCAGTAGTTCCAGAAATAACCCCCAACATACTTACAAAGACACAATTTTACCTGTTTATTATATTAGTACCTATAGATTACAGAAACTAGCAACGAAACTACTCCCACCTGTTTGGAAAGCGTTAGAGAGGCGGGGAAGTGACGTGACGTCACGAGTAGGGTTAAGAAGAGAGGACCAATGGACGACTTCGTAAGTACAGGTAAAAAATTCGCTAAAACTGTAAACAATTCCATAATCCGGTCAGGGAAAATGTCAGGGAATTTTTGTCACTTTAAACTGTGGGCATCCTGTTTTAAGTCTCACTATACAAGGGGAGTTTCTGGAACGGTTCGGGCTAGGATATTCTATACAATTCTCGTATGTGAGCAAACTTCGTAAAGCATTGTCCAGCCGAGCTTTCGTATTATTAAAAACTTCTTTTGGGTTTCTAAACGAGTTATTACGGTGATTTTAAAGTTTATATTCGTTGCTCTACCTGAATGAACAGTTTGTTCTGCAACGTTATATTTGCGGTCGGTGCAAATAGAACTTACCTACTCGTTATACCTAACTACTTATTGAATAAGTTGGTAACGAGCTGCAAAGAAGTTTGTATTTATGCGCACGCTCGATTGACCGATACTGTACGATTCTAACCTGCAACTTTTCACAAGATGATAAACAGTGATCCTGAACACATGATAATAGCAGTTACCTATACTAAGCAAGCATGTTCTTTACTTACCCATTTCCTCTCCTGCACGAGTTTGTGAAACTCTCCTTGTGTAAATAAGTCTTTATTAACATTTGTACCTATACACATCAATAAATCTAACATACCTATACTTGATTATTTCCGAGTGTGAAATATTTATTTATATATTTTATTGTGCACACAAAACAATATTGCTATAAATGATTAAATGAGAGAAGATTGTACATCTTATTAAGATTGTACAGAAGGTTGTAAAGAAGATTGTAAAGATAAGTTTATAAACATCTAGGAATATATTTATTATAGAAATGAAGCCGATTGAATTGGTTACATTTTTATGAAATACCTTTAAGAAACCAAACTCTAATGTCAATGTTTAAAGTTATAAAATCGAAACAACTAAGAAAGTCACCAATTTTTTATAATTAAACAGAATGTCCAACAAAACCAACGGCGATTTATCAAATAATATGACAGCGTTCAACGAACATAATTTTACGAAAATTGTAAAGAGTATTGTGTTTCATAATTAATGAAGCAAAAGGCTTTCTCGGTAACAGAATATTCCCGATCGTAGATTCGGATCGTCATTACTTGTCTCTTTGTGCGACATTCTTTTGCGCCCAGGTGTTCATATAATTACATTGGATGGTGTTAGAAAAGGACAAATAGATACAGAAGATTGCGTGTCAGAAAGGGAAGCGACAACAGCCCTAGCGTTGATTGATAACTGTGACAAAAACGTAGCAGATGAAAAATAATAATTATTAGATCTTTTGTTAAAGGTGTATGAACTCGGTAGGGCTGGCTCTTTCTGTTTACACATAGATATAAGTACTTTTAATTACAAAATGTCGAAGTACTTATATAAAAAATATTGTTTTAATAATTTTTAAACATTATTTAGCAAACGGGCTTCAGGGAGATGGCTAACCGACCGAAATCTATTTCTAGAAGTTTCTATATTTGCTATTATTCCAGATCAGACATTAGTAAATCTGTTTACGTTATACTATAATATAATTACACTTATTTTTGAAAATTAAGTATTTCGATTTCAAGTTCGAATAATTTATTAAAAATAAAATATTTTTAATTATAGAGTAGAATAAATATGCATTTATTTTAGACTTATTATGTGTATTAATTGACAACCCTACTCGTATTTCAATACATGCCGGCTGCGCAGTTCGCGTTTAGTCAGGGCTAGACAATACGCTTGTGAAGCGCGCGCGCAGGTAGATGTGAGTGTAAAACAAATATATTACGTCATTACATATACACGTTCCATATTTAAACCTGAATCTTAACTTGCATAAAATAAGGTTGTTAATTAGCAGTGGTCACCAGTTTAAATGCAAAGTTATATTGGTATCGATATACTTATATTTTTTTACTTTTCATTAGCTAAGTTCGCGCTTTAAGGATCACGATCGGGGGTTCGACGGACGTGTCTTATTGTTTCGTCAAATACATGAGAAACTTTGTCAATAAAAGCTGGGTGGTTTAGTTTTTTTCGAAATTTCGGTATACTTTTGAAATTGGGTTCATTCTTTAGAATGCTGATGAGTGATGTTGTTTATATAGGCTTATTTAGGAAAGGTATTCCAAAGATAAATAATGAATTTTGCAAATACCCGCTTACTGTTTCAATGTTTGTAAGATTTTTTTTTGGAATTCTTGTAGCTTTAATGGCCTTTCAAGAGTCACCGGACATGTATGGTTTAGGGTAAGCGCAGAAGGCTCCCAGCCAGGAGCAAAAAGTGCAACAACGAACCAAAGGGCTCCTCCGCCGGTAAACCGGCGGAAGAAACGGACCTCGGCTTAGGGCGTTGCTTTGGGAGGGTACCGCGGGATCGCGAGTCGATAAGAAGCGCCCAGGCATGTGCCGATACCTGGTAAAAGTGTTGGCTGAAGGCCGGTGTGTGTTCACGGTGTAGCGAGGGTGACGTCCTCCTCTCCGCCGGCGGAGACGGTGTATATGTTGTAAACCGTGAGTGTAGTGTAAGAGCCCCATTGGCAGCAGTAATTGGGTCGTCGGGGTCGTCTAGAACGTGCTGAGGACGACGACGGTAACTGGTAGACGCATTCCTATCGGGGACATAGGTTAGGCTGGCATCTACTAGGGGGTTTGTAAGATTTTATTTTTGGAAGAAATCCGTATCGCAGAATGAAAATGTTATGTCTATTTTGGGTCTAAATGGCCATATTCGATTAAAGATAATCCCGATATCAGATGGTTGTATTTTACGGATCATGCTCTGGGTAATTATTAAGTATACAACACTGTTATTGTATTAAGCAACAACTCTTCGTGAATACAAATACGAATACGAATAATTTGCCCCATTATTCGCGAATACGAATAGTACCTAACCTACTACTCACGTACTTGTAAAATTAGTAAGTAGATAATTTATAGTTCAAAGTTAGTGCTATACATATAAAGTATCGATACTTATTTACAACCCAAGGTAAATGATACTTTCCTAAACTTCTTGACCAAAATCTTCGGCATCAATTTAATTTCAAGTTTCGATACGATACCTGCCACATAGTACCTACTCATATGAGTACAAGTATCGAGTATCGGTATCCAATAAAAAAGTTTTCGATATCGAAAAATATCGATACTTTTTCGTGTCCCCTACATATAATAGACCTGTAAAGAGACTGTAATTGCTTCTAATTGGCTTTAGTTAGTAAGATAGTCCTACCCAGAAACTGTAGATATAAAAGTAACCATAGATTGAGTACATACTTAATTTGTTGACTGCCTGCCACAACCCGCTCCGGACATCTAATCAAAATGCCCTAAGAAATATTTCAAAAAGGTATGTGTGTTAATTAGCAAAAACCGAATACCGTTCCCTCTCCCACGACCATTACAGTTTTGATTAACTAATGTTGTAATTTTAGATTTGAGGCTAATCCGTACCCGTACAACGTAATATCGATTTAACATTTGATATAACGTTTTTCACACATATTTATCTATTTAAACGGGTTTAACGCGAATGTTTAACTTATTTATTTTACTCGACGTTTCGGTTGGGTTGCACCAACGTTGAGTAAAATAACTAATATAAACACTCGCGTTAAGACCCGTTTAAATAGATAAAAATGTAATGTCGATATTTAATTTATAGACAAATGAGATAAGTGAGTCCTCGCCTGCGCGGTTCCAGAGTTGCGGGGGTCGGGGTAACAAGGGAGTGGAGAACGAGCGACTTTACGTTTAGGTTTAATCCACCGCGACTGAACTTTAAACTACAAAATAATAAATAAACAAATGTAAGGGAGACAAAGGAAAGGAAATAAGAAGCAAAGTAGCCACTTTGGCAAATGTATGTATGTATGTATGTTTATATACCTAATATGATGTATTTATGTATGTATGTTCATATGGATGAAGTTGTAATATCGTATTATTTATAAGTAGGTAATATTTACTAATCATTGTTTGAGATATATTTTTTACGTTTCATTGCACCTCCCAACGTGACTCTCTGTTCAACCGAAAGGTCGGCTGGGAGAGAATGCCTCTAGGCATTAAGCTCGCCTTTTGTATGAATATAAAGTTTTAAAATAAACAAAAAGGAATCATTCTTTTTTTGGTAAATATTGTCAGTGACGCCTGTTAGACGGTTACTATTAGTATGACATTATTATTTAGTACTAGCGACCCTATAGCGAAACCTATAATTTCTATTTATAATTTTTATTCTTAGATATAATTTTAATTCTTAACTAGCGACCCGCCCTCACTTCGCTTCCGTTTATTAAATTTAAAACAATCGGAATAAGATATTTTCCTGCGGTAAAATGGAGCCTATATTTTAAGTTAGACCTCTAGCAATACATCGGTGAAAACTGCATTCAATTCCATGGAGTATTTTTTGCGTGATGCGTGTACAAACATACAGACAGACAGACAAAATTTCTAAAAACTGTTGTTTTGGCTTCTGTTGCTCTAATAAAGACCCCCCCCCCCCCATATTAGTTTTTTTTCAATATCTATAATGTACAGATATCGGCCTGTTACAATTTTATTATATGTATAGATGTATAGATTAGACTGGAATAATATAATAAGACTGGTTATATATTATTAACGCTGCCAGTTGTAAGTCATCATGCTATTAACACATAGTTCTCATAAGCAGAAACCTCATTGCTATTGAAATAATACGATTTGCTAACCATATTAGGAGTTGAGCGACTGAGTGCCCTTTGAGTTAAGCAAGAGAACTATTACATAAAGAGAAAAAAAATAGAGAAAAATAATTTCCAAGTTATATATATTTTTTTTATAGATAAATGTTGCAGACAGTCTGCTTGACCATATGCTGATGGTGTAGCGTAACATTTGCATTGGTTAGATAGACGACGAGTAGGTATGGGACATTTTTTGTTTTGCGAACGGGACGTTTTTTTAAGCATGACATTTTTCGAATGGGACGTTCTGCGACAAAAGGCTGTGATTTAGAATAGATTCAAATTAAAAAAAATACCATCATAGGACGATTGACTTTGATTGTTCCGATTAGCTTGGCTAAGTATCAACGCTTAAACGAATGGGCAGACAAAGGCAACAGCGACTTTATCGAATAAGCTGAAATTACGAGTACCTATTGTGTCAAAGTATTGTTCTGATTGTGAGTAAATAAATGTGGATTGTGATTAAGGTGGACTATATGATCGTCGTCCGCCTTTTCGCTATAAAAAAAAATTAACATGAGAACATTGTCCAGTAGTGGACAATAAAAGGCCTGGTTACGGTTACTAAGGTACCTTTTCGCATAAAAGTAAACTTCCTTAAATATATTAAAAAAAATGTTATTTTTCTAGATGCGTTGCTGTAAAATGATTGATCCTCTTAATCTTGTATTATTTATTATTCTTCCATGTATTGATAATTCTGTGTATTGGACCTTGCACTTTGTCGGCTCACACAAATCTCCAACGTCGGCTACGGTTTGTTTAACGAATTATTGTTAATTATTGTTCAGGTAACGAACGCTCTATTGCGTTTTGCCGATATCATTTTAACAAAGGTTTTAGTTAAAATAACTCAAACACAAGAAATGGAAGAGAAATACATTGAAGAAGAAGTTAATCCGTAGATAAAGTGTGTATTGCCTTTCAGTTTTCTTTTAGTGGTGCTTAGATAGTGAGGCGGCATGGCTACACTCACATTTATCTGCTTAGGAAGCATGGCAGAACTTAGGCAATACTTGTAAGAACAGTAATTAAATATAAGTCTAGTAAAAAAACTAGTCAAGAATGCGTAGGTACCTAGCATGCATAAGTTTATTTATTGAATGGATATATAAACTGAAATTTTAGAAATTGCTATCAAGATAAGTGAAGTGATACAATAACGATTTATTTATGGAAACACACCGTAAAATAAACACGAACAATTAACAAAATTTTCAGGAGATTCAGCATCTGAATACACCCAAGGACGAATTCAAGATATCAGACACTAGCGACCCGGCCTCGCTTCGCGTCGGTTTGGAAGTTTTTTTTTATTCTATTTTTTTTTTCAAAATTTCGAAATAAAATATGGCCTATATTAGACACTGATAATGTAGCTTCCTATTTGTGAGAGATTTTTCAAAATCGGTTCGTAGTTCCACAGATTACCCCCAACATACAAACACACAATTTTACCTCTTTATTATATTAGTATAGATAATACCTTTTCTTGACAGTTTGTTGCAAGTGTGACGCATTCTAATAACAGGATTCTTACAAGAAACATTGCTATTACATAAAGGAATGAAGAATGGTTTAAAATATAGAATTGATCTTGAAGGAACGAAACTATGTTATTGAAAATTTATATAACCATTTGCAGTCATGTTGGGCAGGTACGTCTTATTTGCAGCGAGTTTAGTCTAAATTTCGTCAGACCTTTTCGTACAAGTTAAGGGCCCGACGCGGACGGTGATCAAATCGGTCAACAAGAAAACGTAAAAGCTTTATGTGAGGAGTGAGGTTTGGTGATTGATATCATGTTACCCAGCATTTAGTTGATTAATATACCTATGCAAGTAGATTTTAATTAAAATTCTGATAGAAAGTCAATCATCGAATAGCTATTTATAATTAAAATATTAAGATTTTTTTTTTTAATTTAAGATTATTTTATTTAAATTTCTTAATATAAAAAACTTTTTTTTTAAATATACCTACTTACAAAGGCGCCTCAATCAGAATACCTAATAGTAGGTATTTCTTTTATGAGTTATAATATAGATAGATCTATTTTTGTACTGCATTCGTTTTTTATATTCACTGCAAAAGGTCGAGTGGAATGTGCATAGGTAAACTTGGTTTACGTATTTATGTACGTATGTAGGTAGGTATATGCATTCTGACTCGTTAAATCTTAGTCTTTATTATGCAAAATTTTAAATTATAACGACTGACAATCAGATGAGAAGTTCTAGGATTATTATATGACTTGCTGCAGTATTGCAAATATTTTTTTTTATATTAAGGTGGCAACAGACAGAGACGGCCCACTTGATGGTAGGTAAATGATTACAGTTACCCAAGGACACTTCTAATACCACAGAGATTACGGACGTACAGTCAGCAACACGCAAATGTATCAAAAGCTGTTCTATTTTAGTACTTATTTCTAGCGTATTAAGGTTCCGGTGGGTATACATTGGCCTGTTGCTGACTATACCTACCTAGCAGATACCTATTCATCTTCAAATCGATCTCGTAACCCATGTCGGAAACACCTGAGGAGGTATGTCATTTCATAAATAAATCAATTTCACGTTTCTAATTGTAAGAACCGTTTAGTCACTTTAATTAAAGTGATTAGAAACGAGATTCGAAGATAAGGGATGACTTCGTGAAACACAGCCGCTATCTAAAGAATTTGCTTACATCTAGTTATAAATCACGCAACAATGAGATATCGTAACGAACGTTCGTTACGCTCATTATTTGCCGAGCTTAATTACCTTCTCTATTGGATGATATCGACACAGCCGATCGAAACGAAATAAATCAATTTAATCTAATTAAAAGCATTACATGTTTTTTGTTCGACATCGAAACAAGACGAGGTATTAGGAGATGAAATCGTGGAGATTGGGAGGTGAGGTACCAGCGGGTCACCGATCATATCTTTAGATAGGATGTCAAACCGTCCATCGGACGTCGGGCCTGTATAAATTATTTATCCAATCTAATTTAATTTACATCTCCCCTGACCTTTCGATGCTGCACTTGAAAAAAACCGTCTCGATTCGGTCCACGTGAGTCATGTAAGTTTCATGGCTCTTTATTGTATTACGGTAGGGACCGCATTAAGCCGCATTCGCCAGGTCGCTTGGGTGCGTGAGGTGTCCTGGTATTTTGTTGTTTTACGGCCGCTCTCAAGGTCTTTAGTTTACGTTTTTGTATAATCGGATAGCATGTTCTACGTATTAAGAAATATTTACTCATTTACTTCCAAAAATATTTGACTTATAATCATCACCAGTGAACGTATTGACATAAAATGGACTTGTCCATCTGTGTAAAAGCATTTATTGCGGAAGTCACTGAGCGATCAATCATAAAGTGTTTCTGGAATGTGAGTTACATGTAATAAAACTAACATCCCTGAAAACATGCACCGGCAACACATTTTTAATGGCAGCCATCGGATTACAATTTATAATAAATACGATATGGTAATGTACCGAAAAAACATTCTCGCTTTTATTACTAAACGATTAAGGGTCCTATGAGTTCCTATGAGTTTAAGTAGATCTGTTGTAGACCGTTGTTACACAACACATTTGTATTGTATTGTTCAACTATAATTTGTTTAATCTATGCTACTGTTATAGAGAGAGACCGTGAATTTTTTTTTTGTTTTTTTTTTATATAAGAGTTAATCTCAAAAGCTATTTTGAGGGGGAGAGTGCACGCTGCAATTCAACAGCCGCTGGGCGCGCTCGACTGGCCACGTTACTCCTCTCTCACAGAAGACTACCTTGAAATTTACTGCATTTCCCACTTTATCCTATTTCCCCAATGTACGTACGTGTTTCAGTAGTGAGTGAGATGTACCAGAGCCCATTCCCATCCCATCCTATCCCTCCCCATTTTCCTAACCCTTTCTCCAAATCCATTCCTATATCTCCAACGGTAGGCGACGCATCCGGGGCCGTGCCAACGTTTGTCATTTTGGACTAATGTTGCCATGTAGGTATCGCGGATGTCTATGGGCGACAGTATCCACTTACCATCAGGTGGACTGTATGCTCGTCTGCCGCCTTCGTACATAAAAAAAAAAGCTAATGGACGGATTTTGAAAATTCTTCCACGTTTAGATAGCTAATGCAGATGGACATAGGTTAGGACATAGGTTGTATGGATTATCTAGGTATATTATCTATTTCTATATTTATAAATCAATAATCGAGCCTTGGGAGACATTCACATGCAACAATGAAAAGGTATAGGCTGTATAGAGATATCTGTCATCTGAACGAAGCCATTATAGGTTGTTAGTGTTACATAAAGTCTGTTAATACGCTGCTAGATTATTAAGGGATAGAGTGTTCGTAAGGCGTATTGTCGATGTCGGGAGGATGTGACGCGGCCGGCCTCGCGGCGCGTCTCGCCACGCAGTCTACGGCGGCACTTTACGATCGCACACCAGCCACTTTTATTGGCTACCTCACTCTGAAACCTCCTCGCAGCCTCCCATTCACTCACCAAGAAATATATTTTTTTATTGCTCTGTCACTTGGATAATTTATTGACAATGAACGCACGTGCATTTCTATTAATATTTTATGTGGTACGTGTTTTTACCGACATCTCCGTCCGGCCCATTGTTGGGCCAAAATGGACAGTTTGTTTTATGTTCACTCCAGAGGTCCACTTAATTGTTGTTATTCGTATTAATCATGCGCAGACGACTATGTCTGATCACTAGTGATATTTATTTCTGGGAGGTCAACATGTAGTCATAAATATGGGCAAATGAATTTATGTACAATATTTATACAAGTAGAATAACGTAGATAGTGAACATAAATTGATCACTTTAACATAAGTAGTATTATTAAAGACACACAAGCAAGGCAATAAATTCGTTTTTTGCTTGGCCAAATGATGGATTAGAAGCAAGCGTTGTAGTTCAAGAATGAATTTATAGCATTTAGTGACATGTTCAAAGCAATGCGTAAGCCTAATGACAGCTAGTAATTGAAGAATGAGAGAGTCTGTAGTGTGGCGATATCAGTTTTAAACAACACGACGAAGCAACTCCTTTTACGTTTATAGTGTTGCGGTACTAATCGGGACGATAGAATTGAGGGAGTAACTCTTTTAAGTCACTATTTATACCTCATTTTGGCTGTAGACACTTTATTATAAATATTTTTACTTATACAGATGCCGTGTGTACATTCAGCATGTATTGTCGGCCGGCTTTGGAATTGCACACCTCATCTGTTCCCGTGGGTGTGGTAAACGGCGACTAAGGGATAACAATGCCGTTACAACAAGCCCTGAGGAACTAAAACGACAACCCGCTTGGCCAGGGTGGCGTTTTAAGACTACAAGCGAGGCATGAGGCCCTGTGTCCAGCAATGAACGATAAAAGGGTTGGTTAGAGTTTACGGTTACAATTACAGACAGAACAGCTAGATTTCAAGCGGTCTCGTTAGATATGACTTTTTTCTATAATTTAGGTTTTAAAAAAAATTAATTCCAAAATAAAAAATAAAAATAAATTTTCCAAAATATATTTGTCAATAATGATGACGAAGCAAGATGAATGAGTACTACATCATCACGAGTCCAATGTTCACTCACTCCTAACTCTAACCCCTTTCTGACTAATTATAGTTTTGTTTGAATGTTAATCGTCGGACAGCTCGCCTGATCGTAAACCGTACTCACGGTTGCCGTAAAAGTCCCGTGTGGTTTTTCAACGACGCTCGGCCTCTCGAAATTATATCCCAAATAATGACAATTCTTTCGTTGTGTTGTGCGCGCTTCTCCATTTACAATCGTTGTCGATATATGGATGAACATATGTATTGTATTTTAGTAGAAAAAAAATATATAAGAAAAGATGCTAATAATATATTTATTTATAATCTGCGCTCCTCTGGTGGATGTGAATGAATTAAAATTTATGATCTTTCTACGTATTTTAGAGACGATATGTCACTAACCTACTAATAATGCCTGCTAACGCATTGAGACCGCCAAATATGAAAGTGATTCATACATTTAAAAAAAAGGCATTTGTATCGATTCGCGTTAAGAATGTAGCGTATCCTCAACCCATCTCATCACTCAAGAAAGTAGACGTTACCTTTTTTGACCAATAGTGTTATTTAGAATTCTTATGTCTGTTTCACTATTGGTCAAAAAAGAGTGACGCTTACTGTCTTGAGCGATGACTCCATGAATTCTTAACGCGAACCGAGTTTAGTGTTGATGCGAACTCATTAGAGTTTTCCGTCCTTTGACGAGTTCAACGCAAGTGGACAATCACGTCATAAACAACAGCAGACAAAGTACGTATTTCACCGCAGAGACTGCGCTACCTATATAATTAAGAGTTATACCCATAATGGGCACTAACTCATTGGCACTACTTCCAGAACAATGCTTCCATGTTCGGCACCTAATGGACGCACTGATTGAGCCTGCAATAATGTTGCACGCTGCCAATACATGTGCATGTCATCGCTCTTCGAATACGCGAAGTTGGTTTTAGTGTTTTAAAGATCATTTTCAAGGCGAGGTCTTTGCATCGTAATGTTATTTTAACGCGAGCGAATAGCATATGTTTCCCAATGACTCGTCTGGACATTAAAATTGGTAGTTAAATATGATTTCAAATATTGGAGATAGAAATTATTAATATACTAAATTAGATGTCACATAAAAGCAGATACAAATATACTGATACGATATGGTAGTAATAATGATACGATATGATAGTAATAATGATACGATATGGTAGTAATGTTGGTCACGTGGATGTATATGTACCTAATACTTACAAATAATTTAAACAGGGGAAGACGGATACATACCTGAAACAGAACAACATTTATAATTAGCAAGATAGCATTACTAAAAATATACACAACAACATATTAGAGGTCAACAATGTCCTTTTTTTATATTTTTATAATAATTAAGTAGCAAGAGAAAAAAATCCTCTCATAAGATCCCATACATCCATCAACGGATCCGAATTAAATTACAGTTTTTGTAAAAATCTCTCCTATTATACTTATCGTAACAAAAAAATAGCATAGCGTGCGAGTGGTACGCTTTAGTAACAACTTAACATACTTTTTATTGATAGGTATAACATAGTGCCGTCATCGCATTGACATTAACTTTTTTGCAGATTTTTCATGTTAGTGTATCCTACAACAGTTTGGAAGATATTTGCCTACAAATACAGGACAAATCCATTTTCTAATGAGAAATAGTTAAACAAGTAACAGAATACAATGAATGTGCAGCAAATCGATGGCAGAAAATCTAAAGATGGGTTAGGTTTAGGTCCTCTGATGAGAATAAAGAAATACTTGGGAGTAAATTCTTAGTGATTTGAAATTATTTATTTCAGTTTTGTTTTGTTGATCTCGTTATTATGCTACCTTTTCTAATATAAGGAAGCGTCATGGACCCTCTTTCCCTTAGAAGAAAGCAGGCGACCGATGAGGTGCGGGAGGTGCTCAAGAGTCATTGCGTTCCGATCGACACGTCCCGGGCGTCGCTTGCGCATACCATTGGTTTTTTAACAGATTCCCGCACGCCGCATCGTCCGTCTAATTGCACTTAATTCCCCCTTCGTGCCTGTTTAAATACGGCCCAACATCGTTTAAAATTGCGACTGTGGGACGAGACGAAAGCTCTTCTTTTCGCATTAAATTGACAAGAGGCAATCAAAGGTCGCTGGTTTAATCTGCTAAAGGCATGTTTGATTACCGCGCTGTAGTCGCCATGTTTTTATATTGGAATTTATGGGCGCCAAACTTCTGGCATCAATTGCTCAGTGTAAAAATTATGCTATGATATATATCCTCAATGATATTATTACCATTATTTACCAGATAAAATTTGATTAGTGGACAATATCAAAGGGCAAACGGACAACATGACAGGCCTAGTTCTATGGGAGCTATAGCCTATAGTTCTATTCTATAGCCTTATGGGAGTATAGTTCAACGCTACCAAAGGTATTTGAAGTTTTAGATCTCAGTTCCGAAACTCCTTGGGATATTACACGAGAACAGTTTTTTTTGTTTAAGAATAAATAAAAGTTGTCTGCTAACAGTGTTACCTTCTAGTAGGTAAAATTGATGAAGCTTCATTGAAGACGATAACAGTTGTGATAGGAGGTTAATGCGAAGAACAAGATTCCGTGTTATGGTATACTATAAATGCATAATATGTACGTAAATTTTAGTATGAATGACCATCTATTGAATTAAATAAGGGAACAGATCGTGTTCAACTCCTCACCCGGAGAGCTCATCAACATAGTAGCAATGAAACATTAAATCTCATCCAATTTAGGCGCAACAGAAAAACCCGTGATTCAGTACGTACAGAAAGCATGGGAACGTTGTAACGAGCCAAACCTATTAAAGAGGCGAAGCGTAGAGAAATATCTCACGATCCTTGCTTATTACAAATTATGGCCGCATTCCTATTTCAGCCTGTATTAAAGAGCAACAACTAGGAAATGAGTTTAAGGTACGAAGACGCAATTAATATACGATAATATAGGCAAAAAGCGTCGCGGAATGAATGACAAATTGCACACGATAAAAAGTAAGTTTAATAAGTGTGGAAACGGGATTCCAAGGATGATAGTCGCAGCGATCGCGGCTACAAATAAACAGGCCATTGTATCCTGTTTCGTATCCTCATACGCAGCTTCCAATTTGTATTTAAATGACGGAACATTCCCTTCACAATGTAGGCGCTCCGGTTTAACTGTATCACAGTTTAAACATAACGCATCACAACCATACTACGTTTCAAATACATAACTGTATCACACGGTACCGATTTATAGGAGAGATAAAAAAGAAACAATCATGTCACGAGAGTTCGTTCTATTTCCGTTAGCGCGCCGCTGACACGACGTGGCACCTCACAACAACCTTTGTACTCTTGTTACCTCCGAAACGACCACCCGATAAGAATAGAGACAGGAATTCCAAAAGCGCGCGCCGATTAAACTTCTAGGTGAAAATAAAAGAGATTGTTTATAAAGCCGGAGAAGACGACATGACAATGGATGACTGTGATGGCCCGAGACTTTGCCAGCATTCAACCGCAAATGATCCACGCATCGGATCGCGCTCGATCTAAACTAGAATTTATGCCGCAGATTTAGAGCTCATTAATTTGAACACTCCACTAAAAACATGTGACTTTAAGAAGATGATTAGGAAAAGTGGGGGCGTGATGCGAGAAAGAGAGCGGCGATTAGCAACGAAAGGGATAGATGGATCCCAAGGGTCACAGGCGTGATGTCAGGTCAGCCACTTTTGCACCTCGCCATAACAACGCGTCTCAAATTATTATGGACGGCTGATAAGTGTTGGGAGATTGTACCGTCTTGGTACTTTACGATGTTAATTAAGTGTTTACGTTACGTGGTGTATAGGAGATTGTTGACACTTGTCGACGGGCGCCGGCGACGACTGTTTTTTTTTGTTTGAGGAAACGTCACTCACACTCGAAGCTACTGTGCTTTCACCAGGCAAACGTTTACAAAGAGAGCGTTGACATCTACATTTATTGGAGCAAAAAGACATAAGTGAACATTAGATATCGGTCGATCTTCGACGTCTGATAAACGGCGTTTTATTGATGATGAATTATCTAACCGAACGGAATCTCTCCGAACAACATTGATAAGATGCCTGTAGGTACCGGGCGGTAAGTTTACGATGTTTTTGTGTGAGGTGGGCTCTAAAACGGCCATAATAAAATAATATTTATAGCAATAAAATCAGTTATGACGTTGGCTAATAAACTTGAATCTCTTTGCATTTTAAAATAGCTCTAGATTAAGGATAAAAGACTTGAGCTGCCTGAATCTACAACGTTGGTCTCTTAATGCGTCTTAATGTGAATTTTATGATTGTTACACAAGACGTAAGCAATTTTACATCAGTACAAGCGATCTCTATCTGGTTATTAAATTCTCTGATGTTCAGGAACATCAAATTATGAATGAGAAATAAATCAACGGAGGCGGTCATAAAACGCTTTATGACGGTCGGCTCGATCATTCTTAAATTGCTCCAGATCTGGTGGCGTGCAAAATACTCATTTATAATAATACTTTTTTTATATAATAGGAGGCGAAGGAACACACGATATAAGGTACAGGGACAACTGGCTGCTACATAAGACAGCTACATCATCAGTAATATATCACTACATGAAATAATGCTACATCAGTATGTATAACTGCTGATGCGCTGCTATTTGATTATGTACCGTACTTAAATGTTGTTAATACACATCACATTAATCCTACTTTGTATAGAAGAGGTGGCAAATTTGCCGGCCCAGCTGGTTGTGAGTAGTCACTGCATTATCATAGTTCTTTTAAACAGCTACGTGTCGATGGAAAAATCTGAACTTGCCGTTCGTTTAATTGTAACGTAGATAATGTACGTTAATAAAAATATGAATCATCCGAAAATTGTTTGTCACGTCACATTACTTCGGAAATTTTGTTAAGATATAAATAACGTGTCAATATTTTGCCTTTGATCGCGTATCATGGACGCATTACCACTTAATGAAACATTATGAAAGGCACATATTAATGTTAGGGGTGCAGCCGCATCAATATGATAAATGCTTGGTGGATGACTCGCGCGAAGTTCCGACTTCGATTCCCGATTGGCATGACATTAAAGAAGGCATTTGAGGCGGTCCTTCCGCATAGTCTATTCATTCACCCCCAGACTGAGACACCGATATAATTTTTACCCTAAGCTGCAAGAAATGTATTGTTACTAGACGATATTTCTATAATATATTCGTTACTTCATTCTGCAAAAGTTGTTCTTTTACCATTTTAGTGTCCACTGATGTACAGGGGCTCTATATGAACAGTATCTTGCGGGTTGGCAAGTCCACTCTTTTAGAGGGGGCGTAGTTCCTCAGAGCTTGTGGGTGGTTGCTAACATGTTTCCTTACATGTTTTTTTTTTAAATATATATGCTAGTGGGCGGACAAGCAAGCGGTCCCACGTAATGGTAAGTGTTACCGCCGTCCATGGACACCTGCAACACCAGGGGTTTGCGGGCGCGCCGTCGACCTTGCAAAGTCCTATTCACAGCTCTCTTGAAGAACCCCATATCGTAGCTTAATGGAAAGACCTCTTGAGGCAGTTCGTTCCACAGCCTACGGGTTCGCGGTATAAAGTAATTTTTCGACTGAACAGTGCGCGACACCTCCGTATCGAGGCAATGCAGACGGACCGCACTTTTGTGACGGGAGGTGCGGTTGTAGAAACCCGAGGTGGGAATTATATTAAACAATTCTTCAGAGCATTCCCCATTGTAGAGGCGGTAGAACACACAGAGAGATGCAACGTCTCTCCGACTGCTGAGGGATTCTAAACCGCCCGTGAGAGTGGGATCATCTACAATACGAACAGCACGTTGTTGGATGGAGTCTAATGGGTCCAATTGGTATTTCGGTGCGCCGGACCAGAGATGAGAGCAATACCCCATATGGGGCCTCACTGGAGCTTTGTAAAGCATAAGGAGTTGCCCAGGGGTGAAGTACCGCTTCGCTCTGTTCAGCACACCGAGCTTTTTGGAGGCCATTTCGGCCTTATTTTCCAAATGACCACTAAATTCGACTTTGCTGGAGATGTCGACACCCAAAGGATTCCGATACTCTCCGAGATCTTAAGAGGTATGCTTTGAAAGCGAGGTGCTACGACAAAAGGGGTTTTTAATTTGCAAATATTTTATTAATATTTTTGTCCATAGCGAGCACTCGTCAAATGTAAGTAAGTAATGCTTTAATCTTATTATAAGGCAGAAGGTTATAGAAGGACAACTTTGAATTGCAAATGAATTTCTAAAATTTTATTCTGTTTGTATTTTGACAGACCATTTATATAAAATTGAATCTTAATTCAATTGTATTTTGCTAGATATCACTTATTGTAAAATTACTGAACGACGCGGGGTTATATAATTGGTGGGTGCGTGAATGGAGAGAAACACTTGTTACTTAGTATAGATTGCACTTAATTTGCATGCGTATAATTCTTGATTAATTTCAAAGGATCCATACGTCGTTATAATATTATTGCCATTACCGGAAGCCGAGAGAGCGGAAACTGTGTTGCCAACACAATGATATTTTTGTTGTTCCAAACAATTACCAGCCAATTTAAATATCTCTTTTCTTGTCTCTGTAGCAAATAGACCACAACTCGTTGTTATGCTTAAGGAACATCAATTCTTATAGTTATATTTGTATATGGTTATAAATGTAAAACAATTTTAATATACAGTAAACGTCCCATTTGAAATTCATCAGATTGATTAAGCGTCTCGCATTTCCATACGGCCGAGGAAAAAAATAACGCCGAGTCTGTTCCTTAAAACATACAAACAATTGGACGCTCGGGAAAAAACGTGATCAAAACCTGAACGAATACAATGACAACTGCATGCTGAATCAATCACAAAAAACGGAATCCGAACAAAAACAACAATTAAAGATTGAGCCCCGGCTGCCCAAAGAAATATTTAGAATACGTCGACGAAGCTACAATTTCGTTTTTTACTATATTAAAGGGCCCTACACGTGTCCCGGGATGTCGTCTTTATTGGTTTAGTCCAATTAATGGCGTCTAATGTTGTTCTTGGAACGGTCTCTATAATATATGACTAATTTACATTTAGTGGACCACGGAAATCTTCTACTCGTATAAAATTTAGAATAAAAACATAATAATATTCAAATTCTCATCAGTTTTGTATACATATTTGCTTTCTTTCTTTCTAAGACTTATTACTTTTAGTGTTTACATAATGTATGTTTCCTTGGATTTCCTGAAATCACAAATTCTTATCTTAAATAACTTTCAATTTGTGTTTAATCCCAAAGGTAGTTTGTTACACATTACTCATTAAAATTTTCTCATGAAAGTTCTGGTATAAAATTGTATTAATATATATGTAGCAGTAGGTGAGGATATGCTGAAATGTGATGTAGAGTATGTTTTTTTTGACATACTGATTAGTATAACTTTTTAAACTTTCGCGTTTCTCACACATTTTATATAATAAATCGGGTCTAAGCGTGTAAAATTAAATAAAACTGCTCACAGCTCACCCTGGACTATCCGCCTCTTCAGTAAACTCGTGACCACGGCTGGTGTAGCCCGCGCCGAAACGCGGAGAAGAAATAAAAGGTAAATAAAAGCCTTTAACTTTACGCGTTTATACTTGATTTATGATATAAAATACTGATTAGTAGGTAATATTGATTCGCTACGTAGGCATATCGTGTCTACAAGTCGAGATTGTTTCACTCGGCACCTTCATAAAAGTACAGGGTTATTGAAAAAAATACCCCTTATTGTTGAATTAGGTACTGTTAAAGTATTCATACATATTTAGTAAAAAAGAGCACAAATGTTCAGTTTTTTTTACAAGAAAATACGTATCATTTTATGTCAATTGACTCAGAATCCAAGGTTTCATTCTTCGGGAATACATCTAATTCTCCGAGACAAATCCGCGAATCAAATCCGTCAGACAAACGGATTTGATTAACATTTCGCAATGAACCTTATTGCTATAGTTACATAGAAACGAATTGGTAACACTTTTATTAGAAATCTCGCGTTCTTTATCAATGCCATTAACCTTGTTTTCAATCAGCTCATCACAATGTTATCGTAAGCCCTTTAATTTGCAAATGCTCAGTCGCCATAGCGGGCAGAGTGATTGAGACCGAGCGCTGGGCTGTATTGACAGTATACTGCATTCTATGTAAAATATGAAAGAGTTGGCTCGCTCCTGGACACCGAGACGGACAAATTGCTAAGACGTAGATGGATGTGGCAATTGCAGCTTTTATGTCGTGAAATTTTGATGGTATCACGAGTTAAGTCGAGTTCACATTATGTAACATTCAATGTTACAGAAGACTACGGTTATGTTCTCTGTTCCCAAATCCAGATTGTAAAATATTTCTTGTGATACAACACTACGGAATAGATGTTACAGAAGTCATGATACAGAAGACTGCCATGAAATGTATGCAGCAAGTGCGTGTGGGTGGAACGCCAGAGCCCATTATACCCATTACCATAATACTGTTTCTTTCTATCCAATCCCGTCTAATCTCATTTCATGCCATTCAGTTGAGAATATGAGAATATCATCGGATAAAGGAGAAGGATATAATGAAGAATATAGTTAGATAGTTTACTTCTTCCGGTAAGTTGTTTTACTATCTATTGGTTGCCTGGAAGAGATTTATTTATTGAATACTTTATTACACAAAGTACAACGGGGAGGCTTAATGCTACATGGCATTGTCTTCCAGCCAACTTCTAGCCTCCAACCATCAGGAGAGGAAAGATAATAGTGACGGCGGTGCAATCAAGGAAGGAGAAATGTAAAAGGATAACAAAAATAAATAAAAATAATAATGGAAGTACTATTAAAACACATATATAGGTATATACATAGACATACACCACACACATACAATCGCTTTAAACGATAAGGCCGCGTATTGATTTTGCAATTCATATTTTAAATGATAGGTAAATTAAAACAGGAGATCAATGAAGAATTTTCATTTAAGGGAAACCCTTTATCCAGTCATACTCTCTGATGTTACACATTTCGCGTTTTATACAGGCACCTTGGAGTGGCGAGTTACATTATACAATCTTCTCATTCAGCTTCAACATTTTAATTGGAGTTTTTTTATATAATTAGAAGTGGCAGACACAAGATGATAAGAGGGCGCATGCAATACCTACCAGGGGCATGCCGCTATGCTGCCGACCTTGCAGAATCCTATTTACAGCTTTCACATCCTATTCACAGTTATTGAAATCATATTTTTTTGAAATTGTTTTATCCGCGATACGCGGAGTCAAAAGTTGAAAATGAAATTAAAAGTTCTGACCTTGTAACCTCCTGTTCACCTACTCTCGATATTCCTGGGGGCCCCCGGAAGTGCTGAACAGGGATGCGCTTAATAGCGCTCTTGCAAGGTCGTCGTTACACTGCACTGGTTACTGTCTGTTATATACTATGTACACTCGCGAACGCCAAGGTCTCCCAAAAATGTGCAGCCTACTTGCACAACAATAGATTGCGATCGTACCGCATAAGGATCAATGGCCGACTCGTACGGCGAAGGGTCAAAGGCTAACTAACTAACGGGCGACCCGCGCCCGCGCAGCACGTGAATTCACCCCTCACCTCGCAGCCCCCGAACAATACCGAACAAACCCCCGTCCCATGCAGAAGAAGTCTGCATGCTACTCCACTGGCAGGCGAGAGAGAGAAGTGACCGCTCTTTTCAGGATTGAGCCACCCACTAGGACCTCCGCAACCCGGGGTATTCCATCCACTCCGCGAAACAAATTAACAATGCGGCCCCGGCGCCAAAACAACGGCGGCAAATTAGCATCCTTGATTAAAACGAGGTCACCGATGCCTGGTGGGTGGGTCTTATCAGTCCACTTAACGCGCTGTTGCAAAATGTGTAAATACTCCAGAGACCATCGTTTCCAGAAACTCTGGGACAATTGTTGCAACAATTCAAAGTGCGACAAACGATTAGAAGCTACCCCTGTAAATGGGTACTCCGGCAGGGCGTTAAGTGGCTGTCCTATCAAGAAATGACCTGGAGTTAGAGCCTCCAAGTCGTTAGGATCTGACGAGAGCGGACACAAAGGGCGCGAGTTGAGGACGGCCTCAATTTTACAAAATACCGTTACTAGTTCCTCAAACGTTAATACCGTTTCTCCGATAACGCGCCTTAGGTGAGTTTTGGCTGATTTCACGGCTGCTTCAAAAATACCTCCCCAATGGGGGCAGCTAGGAGGACTAAACTGCCAGGTGATGCCCCGGCAAGATAGGGACATTCCAAGATCTACCTGGTTAGCATCTAAAAACTTATATAAATCCTTAAGGTAGTGGTCAGTACCCCGATAGTTGGTTCCGCAATCAGATCGAATTAACGCTGGAAGTCCGCGCCGGCTAACAAATCTACTAAATGTGGCAACAAATGCCTCTGTACTAAGAGCGGAAACTACTTCCAGGTGAACAGCCTTGGTTGACAGACACACAAAGACGCACAAATACGCTTTCTCTATCTTCGCTTTTCGAAGTCGCGACGTCTTGACCATGAATGGCCCGGCAAAATCGGTGCCAACTCCGGCAAAGGGTCTGGTTCCCGTGACTCGATCTGCAGGCAAATTTCCCATCATGGGCTGCATCGTCGCTGCCTTCAATCGATAGCAAGGCAAACAACGGAAAATTATGCCACGGATGGTACGTCTGGCTGACAAAATCCAAAATTCACGCTGCAAGATGGCTAACAATGCATTGCAGCCAGCGTGAGAATTTGCAATATGTCGGTGAGTCACCAACAAATGCACTAAGGGCCCACCTTTGGGCAACAACAATGGGTGACGAACCCCAAAAGGCAAATTGGCGTGACACAATCTACCACCAACACGGAGAAATCCCTCACCGTCAATAAAGGGGTTGAGCCTAGCAACGGCTCCCTTGAGTTTAGGTCTGCCATTCCGGAGTGTCTCAAGTTCTAAGGCGAAATGTTTAGTCTGCACAACGCGAATCCAATGCAGAAGGGCCATTTGGCGTTCTTCTGGCGTGAGAACAGGAGACAGCCGCTTTTCCTCCGGATGCCGAGCGTTATGAACGAAACGCTTTATCCAGGCAGTCACGCCAAGTAATTTGGACAAGGAACTGTAGCGCTCGAGCAGAAAATCAATGCCCTTGAGGGGCTCAGTCAGGACACTCGATGTGAGCCAACCAATGGGGGGAGGAGTTACCAAGCACTGGTAACGTGGCCAATCAACTTCAGAATGTAACAACCACTGGGGCCCCCACCACAAATGGTGGTGAACCAGATCCGGCGCGTCTAAGCCGCGAGAAGCACAATCAGCCGGATTCAATTCCCCTGGGACATGTCTCCAAATTAAAACCGTCTCTGAATCTTGGATCTGTGATACTCGATTAGCTACAAAGGTTTCTAACGTGTGCACCGAAGTTTTCAGCCAACACAGAACGATCTGACTGTCAGTCCAGGCGAAAACTGTTCCAATGTCTACACTACGCCCGAGCGTAGAGCACACGTGATTTAATAAGCGGGCAAGAAGCGCCGCACCACATAATTCTAACTTCGGAATTGTATGTCGAGTCCGTATAGGAGCAACCTTGCTCTTCGACATAACTAAGTGAATTTTTGTCTCCCCAGTGGTACTTACAGTACGTAAGTACAGCACGGCCGCATATCCACGCTCGGATGCATCACAAAATCCGTGGAGGGACACTGAGCATTTCCCAACAGGAAGGAAGCATCTAGGTATTGCAACCTGATTGATAGCCGGGACGGATGAGAAATACGATTCCCAATCGTGTAACAACTCTCCCGAGAGAGGCTCGTCCCATGAGAGTCCCGCAGTCCAAAGCTTTTGCAGAAAACACTTGGCCTTAAATATAACCGGACTGATCCAACCGTTCGGATCAAAAGTCCTGGCTACCGTAGACAGAACTGATCTCTTAGTCCATACCTTAGAGGAGGTTAATTCGACTCTGTAGGTAAACTCATCGTGGACTGGCATGTACTGCACTCCAAGGAGGGCTATCAAATTCAAGCTATCCGCATTCTCAAAGAGATGAGGGTCTTGTTGGTGGTCCTCCGGCAAACCGGAAAGGAGATCCGGTGAGTTGGATAACCATTTTCGCAACTCATAGCCACTAGTTCCCAGAAGCCCTATCAATTCATCTCTCAAGGCCCGAGCCTCTTCGAGACTAGATGCTCCGGTACAAATGTCATCAACATAAGCATCCGTCTCCAAAACAGAGGCTGCGCGGGGAAAATACAAACGCTCGCGCTCCGCAAGCTCCAACAATGAGCGAATCGCAACAAACGGGCTAGATTTTATGCCGTACGTATTGGTGTTGAGCTCGTAAATCACCATCGGATCCTCTGGATGCTCACGCCATAAAATCAGCTGATATCTCCTATCTTCTGGATGGATCAGCGTCTGACGGAACATCATTCGAATATCCGCTACAAAGACTACTTGATGCCTCCGGAAGTTGGTCAGAATGTCTGAAATGTCCTTTTGTAATTTAGGACCCGCATGCAGACATTGGTTCAGCGAGACCCCGGTGGTCGTAGACACTGAACCATCAAAAACCACCCGAATCTTTCCGGTAGGGGTCTTTAAAACCGCATGGTGGCTCAGAAAATAGTGCTCACTATGTTGCCAATCAACGGTCGACACCGACATATGCCCCAAATCCACGTATTCTCGCATGAAGTCGACGTACTTCTGACGAAGGACTTTATCCTTGAGCATGCGACGCTCCATGGAAATCAAACGTCGTTCAGCAACGTCCCGAGAGCGTCCAAGGGCAGGTCGAACCGCTAAAAAAGGCAAACGGGTGATCAAACGGCCCGAGCGAAGGCGACCAGTATTATTCTGGTAGAACAGCTCGCATTCCATTTGCTCTGGGTTCACCCGGGAAGCTGTAGGGGGCTCTTCCACCTCCCAAAATCTCTGAACCGCATCAGAGAGAACTGAACCTACAGCTACATCATCAAACTCTTGGGAATTGGCAGTTGTTGACACTGGGCCCATTATTACAAACCCGAATGAAGTCGGCACAGCGACTAATCCGTCACGCTGTAAAAGCCGCTTAGGTCCACACAACAATCTTCCAAGGACATCCGCTCCAATCAGGAGATCAATCGGGCCTGGGGTGTGGAAGTCAGGGTCTGCTAAGTCCAAGCCTGACACTACACTCAACACAGCAGACGGTAATTCTTGCTGTGGCAAATCACCAATCATCTCTTCCAACACAATTGCCGACGCCTCAATCTCCGGGTGAGACGAGGTGACAGGTGTACAATTAAATTTTGTGTGACCGATCACACGCACCTGCACCTTACCGATACCTCGCACATTGTAGGTACCGGTGTGGACGCGTAAGCCTAACTTTCTCGCCAAACAAGATGACACAATGCAGCCTTGGGCCCCCGAATCTAATAGAGCACGAATCCTCATGTGTCCCTTGGGTCCGATAGGGTACTATAGCCGAAATAGTTGGCATGAGTACGTAAATCGACTGAATGGCTGCAGTTGGCGAGTGGGCAGGTAATTCCTATAACTGGGGCCAATTGACCCCGGAGCGCTCCACGTGCGCTAACGGGTCCCAGTTATGGTATGCTGGACGGCGATCCACCTGAGTCCGCTCAGGGGTAGTGTTGCCCTGCGAGCGTTGGGAATGCGGCTGACGTCGCTCCAAGCGCGGTCGTTCCGCTAAAGGGGTATAATTGGTAGGAGCACTGCTCCTTTGAGGCGGCAAAGATCTCCCGGCAATCACAGCATAATCGCGACGGCCGCCATCATCAACTCTTCGAGGGGGAGTTACCCGGCCCCCGCCCCTAGGGGAAGTGGAGCCCCCGCCCGTGCGGGGGGAATGACGGCCTTCAAACCTAGGAGGGGCCCGTGACCCTATTCTGGGTGCAACCACCCGACCGCGATTAGCCTCCCAGCCATGACCGTCACGACCATCCCTATGGTCGACGCCATTCCGATTGGCACATAGCAGGGGGTGATGTCGGCCCAAACAATGCTGACATGAATGCGATCTAGCAGGGCACTGCTGAATTAAATGCTCTCCCAAACAACCATAGCACCAGCGGCGCTGAAATGCTATGTTCCGCCTACCTCGGACCGCCAGACCCTCAAACCTTCTACACGAGACCACCTTGTGGCCCTCCGCCTTGCAATATAGGCATCTTGGTGAGGTGCTGCCAGTGGCGACAGCATACCGTTGTCTGGGGATCCGAACATTCCGCTTAGACAATTCCCGTCTAGGGGGCGCTTGGGAAGTGGACGGGATGGGCGCATCCGAATTATCCGCCAACCTACATTCGTCCTCTAAGAATTTTAGCAAATCTACGAATTTGGGCAAATATGTTGCGCTATCACCACCGTATTTATATTCAAATCGGGCCCTTAGCTCCTGAGATAGCTTACCCAACACAATGTGGACTAAAAGAAATGACCAACTATCCACTGGCAACTCAAGTTTACCTAAGGTATTCACCGCCCCCAATAACGGGTTTAACAATTCTAATCTTAATGAAGAAACCCGGGTGACCTTAGGTAGTGCCAGGATTAGTGCCACATGTGTGTCCGCCAAACGTCTCACGTTCTGATAACGTCGGAACAACAGCGTACGTGCCGTGATATAATTTTCATTGTTAACATCCAAATGTTGGATAAGACTGCTGGGTTCTCCCCGAAGAATCGAACGTAGATACGCCATCTTTTGGCTATGAGTTAGATCCTCCCTGGAGTCTACCAAACTATCGAACAGATTTACAAATCCGATCCACTGTTCGAGCCTTCCATCAAAATGTGGGAGATCCAAATTGGGAAGCCTGCTCAACAACGCCGGAGGGGTTGCCTTCCCCTGCCCAGAATCCGACGGCAGACCTCCAGTCTCCTCCGAAAGGGAGACTGCCCTTTCAGTGATGGAATCAGCTAACTCATAGCACTGATTCACATCGGCCTCGATCCTATCCACAACCTCAGAGCCAAGATCCGGCGAAAGCTCGGTAAATTTCGCGTAATGTTGGCCCAACTTATCCAACCGTGCCGGTAAATCCTGATACCTTTTTATTAAGGCACCATGACGATCGGGTCTGTCAATCAGACTAGCGGCCGAAGCCAACCATCGGAGTATCGCCTTTATGTTTCCACTAATGGACAATGCTGACATGGTTGTCACTAAATGTAACAACAAGTGTACAAACAAACAAATAAAATTAATATACAGTATTCAGTTTAAGGATAGTGGCCTAACAAACAAACAGGCCACACCTACAAAGCAACAATAAATGATACAAAACAATAATCCAATATGTAATAGATCCCTGTTACCATATACGTAACTTACAACTTGTTATAAAAAGTAACCACTGCGAGAAATGTTAATATAAACAAACAAAATTCCATTCCAAGTTAGTAAGTGCTCAATACCTATCCGTCGCAGGTAACCGAAACAAAACCGAGTCACTAAAAAAAGGAATGTTAAGATTAAAAACACTTGACAACGGGTAGACCTTGGGATACGTTGCTATTAACAAAGAACTTTTTTAACTAATGTTTACGTTTCACAATATAAGGTCCATATGCACAACCACGCTCTGCTACCAATGTTTTATCCGCGATACGCGGAGTCAAAAGTTGAAAATGAAATTAAAAGTTCTGACCTTGTAACCTCCTGTTCACCTACTCTCGATATTCCTGGGGGCCCCCGGAAGTGCTGAACAGGGATGCGCTTAATAGCGCTCTTGCAAGGTCGTCGTTACACTGCACTGGTTACTGTCTGTTATATACTATGTACACTCGCGAACGCCAAGGTCTCCCAAAAATGTGCAGCCTACTTGCACAACAATAGATTGCGATCGTACCGCATAAGGATCAATGGCCGACTCGTACGGCGAAGGGTCAAAGGCTAACTAACTAACGGGCGACCCGCGCCCGCGCAGCACGTGAATTCACCCCTCACCTCGCAGCCCCCGAACAATACCGAACAGAAATCATTAGTAATCATTGAAAATTTAGTAGGAGGAGAGTGCATACTGCATTCTCACAGCCGCTGGGCATACTCGACTGGCTAAATTACTTCTCTCTCACAGAAGACTACCTAGAAATGTACTGCATTTCCTACTTTATCGTATTTCTAATGTACGTACGTGTTTCGGTAGTGAGTGAGATATGCCGGAGCCTATTCTCATCCCGTCCTATCCCTCCCCATTTTCCCAATCCATTCCTTAATCTGCAAAGGTAGGCAGCGCGTCCGGGGGCGTGCCAACGTTTGACATTCTGGACTGATGTTGGCATGTATCGCGGGTGTCTATGGACGACAGTATTCACTTACCATCAGGTGGACAGTATGCTCGTCTGCTGCCTTTTTTCTATAAAAAAAATCATATTTGGTATAAACTAACTGAGAAACGTAGCGTGGGACACCCTCCGGCTAAATAAACCGATGACTTACAGAATGTGGTAGAGGTTTATATCCTACAGTGGAGAGAGTATGTGCTGATAGCAGTAGCAGTAGTTAGTAAAAACGAATTGAATAAATTTCAATTCGGTATTTAAATAAAATACCGCATCTACGGCATACTTAACTCCTTTCCACTGGTCATCCATACCGATATAAAGCAGCTCTCGGAGCCTATATTCTGATTGAATTATGGTCGCACTATACCTGATTAATGCGACGTATCCACTGACGTACTATTGTCTGCGCGAATCTGCATCGTCCAATAAGAAAGAAACGAGACCCCGCTTCGGAATGTGTGTAAGCACCAGAGTTTGTCTGTGTAGACGTGTTGGAAATTTATTTCTACGAGCCTTAGTCCATTGTTAATTATTCCCCATTCTTCTCACGTGGGTTGAAACAAGAATGATTAAGTTAATTAATTGTTAAACATTTATTCTTTAATATCATCATCAACATATGGGGAATTCAACATTGTAAGGAGTCAACGTTACGGTTCTAAGCAAAGTACTGGTCTTCTATTGCAATTTTGATCTACCATGTGGATCTAGTGCGGATTGGTGGATATTATACATGCAACTGTTATTTTTATTTCTTGGGCACGCAAGTTCCCTCACGATGTTTTCCTTTACCGCCGAGTTAGCTATAATAGAAAGACCCGTATTTAGAGCTAGTTCAAATTACGCGGTTGGATTCTCGCGGGAGTGACCGCGCGGTATCAACCACACCTTATAAACTGGTTGTTAAGTATAAACTCAGTGGGTATAGAAGAGTATAATGAATTATATCACTAAAAGTTATAAAAAAGAACGCTTACTGTATTTCTATTGTCTGATTGTAATGAAAATGCTCTATCGATAGTAATACGGATGTTCTGCGAAGCGAATACTATTCAGATGAGAATTTGACAAAAATGTTTCAAATTAGCAAAAAATTTCTTAAACGGAGTGAAAGAAACCGCCGTGAACTGGTAATTTACATTAAATTTGATAACAAACGTAATTCACTAAACGTATTAACGAAGTAAGGTTCTCAAATAAGTATAATTGTATGAATAAAGAAAGACTTCTCGGAAACTCGTCGGACCATTCCCTTAATCAAACAAAAACAAATGAAAATTCAAAGGCCGAAATATAAAACGATAAGAAGATTAGGTGGAACGGAGATGACATTGGAAATTAAGGCTGTTTTCTTTTGTAATTTTCCCCCCTTTCACCCCCGGGGAGACTGGGGAGTACGTTAAAAATGTATGTTTTCGATGCCCCCGGCACAATACCTACATAGGCGTAGAACAGTACTCTATCTCTAAATAAACGCTTGACTAAAACGCTCTTCACGCACACATATGCGATGTTACGTGCTGCGTTTTGAAATGATATGTGTGGAAGTATAGTAGATACAATACTCAAGTTAATTGTACTTGAATTTGATGTTTTGTGGCTTAATCTGAAATTGTTTTTTCAAATTCTCGTATAAACTTGAAAATATTTATTTGAGGTGGGGTAGGGGAGATATTGAAAGTCACGTGTTTTAATTCCGTAATTTTAACGTTCTCAAAAACTTGGATTTATTATATCTACATTGATCAATATTAAAATCAGATTAGGTATCTCCATCTCTTCCTGTGGGTGTCGTAAGGACGACTAAGGGGTAACTAAGCGGCTATCACAAGCCTTGAGGAACTACACCAACTCTAAAACAGTGGACTCGCCAATCCGCTTGGATAGCTTGGCGTTTTAAGGTCTTATATCCCTTATGCACGAGTCAATATGCATGAGATGGCCCATGACCAACCAATAGGGGATACTGAAAGGGCTGGTTGCATTACAATTAAAAGATCAGATTAGGTAATTAATAGTCACGTGTACTTTATAAATATTCAAAATGACTGCCCACCGCTATGCACAACTCACCTCGCGTCCAGTTGTACTTTTGTCTCTCATGTGTGGATGAAATGACACTATATAATGGTATTTTTGTAGCTAACTTTGAAGATCATTTTCTAGTTACTTTTATTGGCATTTATTTTAATTTTAATTTCATGAAATGAATCTAGTATGTATCTTAAATTATTAAATTTTTATGTACCTATATTTCTTAACAATGAAGTATCCTATTTCGAAAAGAATAAAACTAGTTTTGTTACTGTTTTTAGCTATAATGTGCTCCTCCTGGTCAGTGGGAGTCTGCGCACGGATAATTTTAGGATATGTCGCCTCCTACACTCACTTTTCATGATTCGCGACATTGAACACGTTGCGTTCTTTAATGTAAACCTTCATTTGGCTCAGTTTACAGCGTAGCGACTGCCAAATTGCTTGATTAAGGTTATTCAAATGAAACGGATATTGCGTTGAACAAACAGTTTTGTAATTGGATCCCAATTCCCAAGTCTACTCCAAAGAAAAGTAAATAGTATTTACCAGCTGAAAATAATTTTGCAATAAAACAGTTATATGCAATAAGTCAGTTTGGTAATCAATTAACATTATTAAACTTTTGTTGTATATATTGGGCTACAATTTTGAGTTTTTTTTTTAGTGGCAGAAAAGCGGATAATGATACTATGAAATTTAATAAATACTTAATAAATATAAATAATCTAATAAAATAACACAAGTCTGTATTTCTTAGCATGCTGTAGTCTGCTTTTCAGTGACTTAACTTCTCTCAATTATTTGAAGGTTGACTGAAAGAGATTCCTTCTAGGAATAAGTCCGCCTTTGTACATATGGCAATATTATTAATATTGTAATATGCCTATTATTGTAGCAATTCATTATAAATACAATAAAAAGCAACGGCAACAACAAGTAAAAAAGGTATGTATTTTCTCCTTACAGGGATTACAATTTACCTTACCTAAGTTAAGGTACGTTTTTTGTTCAATAATTTATTTATTTTATTAAATAAATGGTTTTGTTAATATACCTACTAACAACCTAACAAAACAATAACGATAATAAATCGTCGAAATAATTTCTGCATAAAAGATTCCACGGCTTTCCCGATGTTGGATAACGTGCCGAAATCTCTCCTATACGGCGTAATTAAAGCGATACGCGGGCAAAAAGGCGCGGCGGAACGCGCGCGATTCTCTCGCGAATTGTTTTTACCGCGTCAAAAACACGCCGCGCGAACGCCGCGACCTGCAATAAATTAGGTTGAGACGCGAAAGGCGACACCGCTCAATACTCGAAGGCGTTAAATAAAAACATTAAGGTCTGGTTGAAATAATCAAGAAGAAAAAGCCATAGTGGATCGATTTGGTGGCGACAGCGGCTAAAGGACGTGAGTGGACGCGATACAAGACCCTTTATTTATTTTAAGCTGGCATTGAATTCTCTCACTTGGTGATTGATACAGTATACTTAAATTGAATTTATTATTACAGGTTATGTATTTACATTAAATTGTTAGTGTGTACCTAAAGAAAAACAGTAATTAAAGTTAAATATATGTGACGTTATCTGAGCAAAGGGAAGTTAAATATATCGGTATAGACTTATTGATTAGGTTTAAGATTTTCTACATTAAAATTGCATTGTTTTAAGATTATGTTTAGGAACATTCTGATATAGAATAGTAGCTATATTGTTCGTGTATTTTTAAAGTAGGTTTCTAATGAGAAAACTCCTCATCCCAATGTAGGTTATTCAGTATTTGCCATCCTTCCCAATCCTTTTCCCAAATTCGCTCTTTAATTCAACATTTGTCAATTTTGACTGATGTTAGCATGTACAATATAATGGGTGGCATGAACATCGAGGGATGGTAATATTAAGGTATCAAGGTATTAATTAAGGCATGGCATAGCCCATGGGCGTCAGTATATATCACCAGGTGGAATGTATGCTCGTCTATCACATTTTCATAATAAACAAACAATTTATATTCTACACCAGCCGTGGTCACGAGTCAACTCGTGACCACGGCTGGTGTGTCCCGTGCCGAAACGTCAAGTAGGTATAAAAGGTAAACAAATATGTACCTTTATTATACGCGTTCAGACCCGATTTAGAATATAAAATGTGTACAAAACGCGAAAGTTAAAAAGTTATAATAAACAAGCAACATCGGTGTGCTTAAAGTTGAGAACTGTTGTTATTAAAGACATCTGTGTCCTTAGACTCGACACCTCGAAACCAACTAAACAAATATAGGATTTTTATTTCTTCTACACACAAGTTCAATGTTGTGTGAACAAAAAACTTCATAAGTTTTATGAAGAAACTAAACGCGAAATAACTATAACATTTACATCGAGTGTGGAAAGCCTTTGATGCACGTTCCATTTATTTTCCTCTCAAGATAACGACGTAACGCGGTGATGTCATGAGGACGTAACGCAACGTAGGGTACGTCGAGAGAACCTCAAAAATAAGTTACCTGTTTGAAATGTTTATTTAGAGACTGATTTCGTTTACAGTAATAATATTATGAAACCGTGACTCCTGAACTATAGTCGTTCAACTTCATTGGCGATAGTCATCGGATTGCGCGGCACGGGGGAGCCAAGGAACCATAAAGTTTTGCTTGAAACTATAAAAGTTAATGTTTTTTTCTTAAACGTGTCATTCTTGGCGAACTGATGAGTTTCGCCAACGATGTTGACTTGATGTACTATGGAAATCATGTATTTCAAGAGCCGGTACTTTCCTAATACAATACACGGTACATTGTTTTTGGAAGGAACTGGTTACAATACAATCAAACTGATAATACAATTTATAATTAGTCTGTGATGACTAAATTGCTTTAGTTTTGACCGTTTACAATCCCTTCTTGATAATCCTTTTCCGTTACGTTATCTTACGTAATTGGCTATTTTTTCAATATTACTGGCTATATAGGTATTTTCACTGTTTTGTTTGTTTAATCTAGGCGATTTTGACAAGAAATTTTTATTAATTTTATTCCTTATTTCTTTGGGACAGGAACAATACACAAACTATACCTAACTAATATTTCAATAATAACAGTATAACATAATGTTTAATGTGTGTAGATCCATGACAACTGCACAACACTCGTTAAAAGAGAAAAGTAAAAGACAAAAGAATTAGGATCCATTGAGTGTCACAAATAACGGAAGTCACATAAGATTCATTATATATAGTTATGAAAACTTTCCAACTTTTAAATTTAAAATTATCTGCTTCGCTTCTCTAAGCAAAAAAACACGTAATTTCATTATATTTTTAGCACATACAAGCAAGAGACTCATTGTAAGAAACATTATTCCAAAACTTTTATTTCGAAATACTTAACTTTCCAAAATTAATAATAATAGATACTCTATAGAAAATAGAAAATGTTAGTCGTGTCCGAGTTGCCTCTCAGTATCCTACATGTATCCGTCGGGTGGTAGGTACCGAATGGGGAAACACAACGCTGAGTATCGGGAAGTTGTAAAGATACTGTCGGGCCATAATCTACCACGCGGGCCCAGTTTTTTACACATACTCCAGATTTTTTTTTATTTCTAGAGCTTGTTTTTTCTCTCACCGCCGACCTAGTAACATTTTTTTTAAAATCCGTATTTTAAACATCCCAGTAATTTACTAGGAGAGGCTCGTGCACTACAGGAGTGGGACGTTATGGCCTGATATCAATAAAAAAAAAATATCTATAAATGTAATGAAAGAATGTTCCGGCTTGTATTAACGGTAAAGTTAAACATATTTTTGAGGCTTGTAAAACTTTCAATCACAACAAAATCCGATGACACATTCGTAATTGCCAATAAACATGTTGGAGGGTCAGTAAAAAATGGAATTAGTATTCCAAGAAGCAATTTCAGTGCAGTATCTTCAGAAGTTCGTATGCGGTGGTGGGTGTCTGAAAGGGGTGGCTGGGTACATATTCATCTTGTTAGGTATGCGCCCGGATGCGCTAGCTTCGGCAAACACAATAAGAGCCTTGCCTCCTTTTCCCACCCCTTCTCCACATCCCCCGTTCTCTTATGGAAAACTTATTAGAGCGCGGCCCGCCAAGGAATCCTTTTTCCTTCGGTAAATATTTGAGGGAGAAATTAAAATTTGACAGCGGCCGTTCTTGAAGCTACGAAGGACGGTTTCTATATGCTCGTACGTGATAGCTGGCGCGTAAAATGAAATTTAGATCGAGTTTGGACAGTCTAGTTGAACGCTTTGTTAGGGCCAAATAAAAGCTTGAGTGAAAAACCTATGAACTCTATGAAATGTCTGAATTCTATGAAAATGTTTTGAATTATTACCTCGTTAATAATAACAGTAGGTAAAATGTCAGTTATACAGTAATAAAAGTTTACTGTTTTGACGTTAGGGATTCAGTGTAGAGGTTGTCGATATTTTCCAATAATACTGTATATTCGAGATATATAGGTATATAATGGAATTACGCAATTGTCTGCGGTTTCGCCCACTTGGAAACAGATTGTAAAAACAATTTGTCAGTGTGACTGGATTGATATTTCAATATAAGAATTCATTATTCATTTTTACGACACTACCATAATTTAAATATACCCGTTATTTACAAAATTACTGCACTGATTTCGTTAAAAAGTAGGTACCTTATTAAATATCGTGTGAACAAATTGAACCATTAGCGCGTCTAAATTGAACTATTAGGATACCGAGCTTGGAGTGAACAAACAGATATTCAGACAAACACACACAAACAGATAGAACGACGAACATGTTGTCATTTACGTGACGGGGCTTTAGGATAACATCACCGTATCTCTTCCAGTGATTGTCGTAAAAGGCGACTGAGGGGCGACAAAGCTGCTACCTACCACAAGCCTTTAGGAACTACAGTACCTATAAAAGAATGGACTCGCCATCTAGCATGCGGACGAAAAAAAAAATGAGCTGGTTACGGTTATGTATATACAGATGTATAGGAAAACGTAAGTAATTAGACGTAAGTATGAGTAAGGAACAAATATTACAAATGGAACGTTTCTGTGAGGCGCGAAGCAATAACTTCCACGTATACAACTCATGCCGGATTCTCAATTTCCATTGCAAACCAACTTTTAATGTGTGCCTATACAAAGCGGACTTTCCCAATTTCAGTATGTAAAGGTGCTTTAAAACTTTCTGAAACGAAGGCACGAGTGGCTGCAGTGCATTCACAATGAGCTAGTTATTACTCATATACCTATATGAAAATGTGAGTTTATATACGAGCATGTATCTACGCAAAAGTATTGCATGTGTATTTGCAATTCTAAGAACAAAATATAACGATGTCACAATTTTCAGTATTCTTATGTGAGTGCAGTTCTGAATGCAGAGAATCACGTAAGAGCAGCCAGAATTCGTTGCATGTTAAAAATAGTTTTTTTTTTCTTTTTTGAAGAGCGCCTTCACAGTCGGTCATCGCTACGTACAGTGTGGTCATCAAGACATTTTATGCCGCGAATCTAAAAGTTGTGGAATGAACTGAAAGCAGAGGTGTTCCGTTATGCTACAACATGGGTCGCTTCAGAGCTGTGAACAGGATTCTGCAAGGTCGGCGCGCATCCGTAAGCCCCGCTGTGTTGCAGGTGTCAATGGGCGGCGGTGACCACTTACCATCACGTCTGTCATCTTTTAAAAAAAAAACAGTACAGTGTGACCTCGTTGAAGCTTTCAACGCAACGTCCGTCGTCGTCGTCACTAACTCAGTGTCCGATCATCTCTAATTCACTGATCTTGATCTTGTACTGTACAGTAGGTACCTACCTAACATAGGTATGGTTGCTACACGAAATCACATTTAAATAATTGGGATTTTAATGAAATAAGGAGTTTCTTACTTCAATGTACGTATTAGCAGTCACCCTTTTTCACCTCTTTTCACCAGGTGGACTTGCTCGTTTTAATTCTATAAAATCATTCTGAAATTCTTTTAAAAGTTGAATTCATCGTTTATATTATAATACGTAAGTAAGTATTATATCATATAAAAGGTTTATAAGCAGTAGGTCTTTCACATAATCCCTGACATTGACATAAATCGAAGTCATCGATGTAATCGATTTACATCACGAGAAATATATTTAAGATATAAGAACTCGCTTGTTCTTAAGTACAATAATTACTTATCAACGTTTTGGTTTCTGAGAAATATTAATTAACCTATAATACTAATTATAATAAATGAGACAATGGAATTTAGGTTAAAGTTGAAAATGAAGTTGAAACTGTAAACGTACGAAATTAAAACGTAATACAACTCGAAAACATTTTACAGCGTAAACAAACAACACGATAGCGTCGACCAACAGACAATAATTCACACGTAAAACCAATGTAGTGAAAAATGAGGAAGCTACCGAACGTGCGCGGCATTCGAGCCACTCGAGCACCCCCTCGTAACAAACGAGCACATTTGCCTTCACACACACACCTAGACAGTTTTCATGTATTTACTGTAATAAATGTGTCTTTTGAAAGTAATTAAATTATCTACCAGGCAAAAACTTAAGAGTATCTTCTAGAAAAAGTGAGCATAAACGTAACCAGTCCTTTTCTCGTCCACTGTTGAACGTGGGCCTTCCCATGCACAGTGTCTCGTGCGTGAGTGATGTACTCGTATGGCCTTAAAACGCGACGCAGGCCAAGTGGGTTGGCACGTTCCCTCTTAGGTAGTGTGGTTCCTCAGGGCTTGTGGTAGCAGCTTTGTTTGTTTAGTCATGGAGTTAGATAGATGCCTACCTATAGACATTATAGAGAAGAAATATCTGTGTGTATTTTCTTCTTCTTGCAGTGCTATCTTACAACGAATGTTGCAAATTATCATCGCTATTTGTACTTTAGATACTGCAACACGGAATAATAACCGAGTGCTCTTGCTGTACCATTGGCGTAAATTCTTTAGTCAGGATGTTCTTAGCCTTCCGAGCCTCCTGCCCTGGATCTTGCCCAGTAATGTGTTGGAGGTGATCTTATTTTCGTTTCTCATTATATAACATTATGTGTGTTGTTGCGCAATCTAATTATATTGCATCTTTTTTATTATAGAATCTAGAAACGGACGTATCATGCTTTGACTGCGCAGATCGCAAATTTTGAACGTTTTAGAAAACAGCATAATGATTGTCCATATATATAGTTCTAAGTGCAACTAGAAAGAATATTAAAGGGAAAATTGTTAGAGATTCATATTGCATAAGTTAGTACTTCTTTGCTATTTGTAATCAGTGTTTGATATAACAATGTGTTGATAAAGTCTTATGTCCGCTTTTAATATACTTAGTTGATATTCGTAAACTTATTTGCTAACATATTTCCACGTACAAAGATTTTGGATACATATATGCTAAATACTACACATAAAAGAAAAATATATTTTTTAAAATAAATACGAAACATTAATATGTTATACGTAATCGTTAATTAACTAAAAATCATTAGCAATATCTATGCTCTCAGACCACCTATACCACCGTTTAGTTACTCGTATAATTTAATTCGGTTTTCCCGTTTATAACACAGCAGCTAATACATAAGCCTTATATATTGTATAAGGCGAAGGCATTAAGGGGTAATGTTTTGTCAGTAATTAAACATCGGGGTGGTGGAAACGGGTGCGGAGGCTGCGCGGCTGGGCGTGGCTAGCGCATGCGTGCTGCCGGTTAATTACGGAACAAGGGCTCATCGACGCCTTGAGCGCGTTCATTAGAGAATGTGGGCCTCTGATAGGTAAAGAGGGTAGGTGAGAAGGGATGGGCTTGGGGTTGTAGGTATTTAGAAAAAAATATATGTACATAGATGGGTACCGAGAGATTGCAGTCAAATTAGTAATTATGAACCTTCTTAATTAATTAAAGGTTTGCATAAAGTTTGAGTTAATGAGTTATGTACAAAATAAGCAATTAAACAGAAAACAACGAAGTACAGAAGTAAGTAATTCTATAGCCAAGTGAACGGATTATTTAATTAGATTAGCGGCAAATGTAAAAAATTGTGTGTGATGTCGGTGTGTTGGGAAAGTTATAGCCCACAAAGTAGAGACACAAGCTGATGATATGCTTTGGTATCTTAATAATAGATTACTTGTTCATGTCAGTGTCGTAAGTATTCGAGGAAGGTTGAAATGTTTCTTGAAATAGTTTTGTAATTGTGTTATTATTGAGAACTGAAAAGATATTATGAGTTTCTTTGAAAATTGATGATTATTTATTGTAAAATAAAAGTAACAACATACTGATAGATACGTAAAAAACAATTTATCTTACTCGAAAATACAAGCGATGAGGGTAAAAACTAACGTAACTGGCGAACATTCAAATGAAATGGGCTCGAAATCGCAGATAAGGAGGCTTTATGAACGAAATAAGGCGCGTTGAAGGGGGAGAACGAGGGTACCGGAGGGGGAGGCATTAGTATTGGCTTCCTAATATAAATAGGGCTACATGACAGGCCAAATTGAAAGACGTACGTTTGATGGTTTTTGAAGACGCAGTTTATGAGGAAATTTGGGTAAAATATAGGAAATTGATATTCGGCTAATTGCTTTGATGACGTTGACACGTAGATATCAGTAACTAGCTGTTGCTTTCGACTTCGCCCGCGTGGAATTAGGATTAAAAACATTATTTAATGTGTTAATCCGTCTTATGACCTACACGAAGTTAAGCTAAACTCAGTAGCGATTTGTTTATTTTTGTAGTTAAAAATAGAACAAACATACTTTTATATTATAGTATTACTATATATTTCGTATTTATAGTACTTGAAAATATTTGGTTAGGACAGGTATGGAGATTATAAAATCAAAGCGGGGAGTATGAATCACTTTTTTATTGCAGGAAAGTAGAAAAAAGAATAATGAGTAGGTACCTAGTACCTTTTATTAATTTGCAAGGGAGACGAGTTTATTGTGAACATGAAGTTTTACAATCTATACTAATATTTTTAATTTGCAAGGGAGACGAGTTTAATGTGAACATGAATGAGGGTTTTATATTGTACTAATATTTTGTTCTCAAAGAAGCTGGTCAAAACTTACATTTAAAGATTAATAATGATATTACTATTGTAGGTAGTTTTAACTACACAAAGAAGGATGAATTATGACCGATAAAAAAGTCATAATGTTATACAGCGCTGTAACGGGAGGCTGGCTAAGAGGTATTGAATATGTATGTATCATTCCTATTCACGGCTCGCGCCAAAACTTTTAGGATAGACTTTATTTTAATGCACCGTTGCCAGAGCAATGGGGAACTGTGTTGTGGCATATCTAAATAGACAGATTTGCATAAAAAATCGCGGCACGCGAGGAGGTGACGGTGTACATGTAAATCATATCTTCAGAACCACGTCACGTACGATGGAAGGGTGCATATATTTTTGATTTGTTCTTGGCTACGCAGTTTTTTGTCTATCTTGTAATGATGAGGTGCGCTGCGAAGTGTTGATCCGATTTTATGGGTTCTACTGGTATGTTTCTGATGATTATGACGTGGAGCTTTCCCAAGTAGTTATTTCCGAGGCCACTCTGGAGTCTGGACTCCAGTTTTCATGTTGAGAATATTTAACGAGGAAGATCGAAATTTTATAAAAATGAGCGGTTAAAGAATTAAGCTAGGAAAGAAATTTACTTTCAGAAAATATATATTTTTTAATAAACATTAAGTTTATATTTTAATGGATGTATGCAACGTCTAACAAAGAAGAAGTGTATTGTCTGATCACGTTAAGAATACATTGACTTAACGTTTAAGGCAATAGGTGTTATCTTTCTTTCCATTTTTTGGTCTGTTTCACACTAACATGCTCTCTAACACTATCTCTCCTAGTCTCACTCGATACTTTAAAGTAAATTAAATTTAAATGTTTCTTTTAAAACTTTAAAGTTTTACAATGAACACTTCCATTTCAGCTACTCTTAAAATACCTAACATCAATAATTCACATTAGAGAAAGGAAATCTATTCGTTATAAATAAATACAAATGACAGTTTTCAGATTCAGATATAGTGTATAGAAATATTAGTGTATAAATAAATCTATATGAACTATATTATTATATATTAATGTGTACAACTGTATAACTTATAAAATATAAACACTTTTTTAATAATTATAATTACAATTATTGCCGTCTACTTTTATGTGTTGTTTCCATGGCAATAAATATAGATGAATCTTTTATTCACAAATAGTGGAAATCAATGTGAACATGTCCTTACTAGTTAGCATTCTTAACGCGAACAGAGTACAATCAAGCAGTGGATTAATAATTACTTTGATATTGAAAATATCAAATAAGAAATTCCTACAATCGGTTACTATTGCTGCTATAGTGAATAAAGTTTATCTAAAATATTTGAAATCAAACATTCAAGGAAATTGTTATAAAATTCTGGCGGCGTGTTTTCCACACTTTCAATCAAGGGGCGGTGGTGGCGTGAGGTCCGACGTACGACCACCCGCCTTCATTTGTCTCTGTGTCGCACCCGACCCAAAATTATGCCCGAAAAGATGTTTCGATCTCCGTCCTAGATATGTATCTGGATTGTAATTTTTCTTGCCCATCTTAGTATTCACAATGTGTGCTCGCACGACACGCCTAATGCGATTTATATGTCTCTACATACGAATGTGTGTAAGGAAAATTCGTAGGGAAATGAAAAAAATGTCAATGATTGAACGTCATACCTATTGGGAATAAATTTCGTGGGGAGGGACGTTACACGTGTCTCGTGCTACAACTGATGTACTATAGTACTACACTATTATATCTCGCATCATTGTTCTGCAGATAAAAACCATTTAGTCTTACGCGTTCTTGATAACTCACGAGTACCTTGATAACATTAAGAAAATCGATTTTGTAGATTAAGTAAGATCGTAAAAGCAATTCCAAGGGACAGCTCAGTTTCAGTGTTGTCCCGGATCTGAAATAATTACGCTTTACAAACTGTCCCCTTTATCTCTTTCCGTCGTTTCCTATCTACCGTTTGTTCCATTTATTCTGGGGTAACATTCTGGTCCGCTGTAACTATTCAACGTATGTATAGAACTGTAACTGAAGAATGTACCTACACATTCAAATAATGTTTTGCTGAAAAAAATATAATCGTACATGAAGGCTATTTAGTTATTCACAGTTTTCTCAAACGTGTTAATTGATCTTAAAAATCCTTTAACATACCTTTGGTAAATTTAACGAATTTTCTTTTAATAATATCTGAGAGAACTCTATTATCTAATCTAGATACACGTCGCCGGAAGGTCATAAAACCATTATTCTTATTTGCATGTTCACTCTGTAATAAATAATTGGATGTTACGTCAGCCATTTATAATTTCACCCAAGTATTTTACATATAACTTGTTTACGTATAGCGAAATTAATTTTGTGTTTCCATTGGAATTATTTATGGGTTCGTATAAGCAATAAATGTATAACCGATAACATGTATTGCTGGCGGTCGTTAAGCAGGATTTCTATAAAGAGAACAAAAATGTCTTAGCTTACCCTGCGTCGTAAAAGGCCCAAACAGTACGGACAGACCAACAACAAAAATACTTTATTTATATGCTAATGTAATTTATATGACGCTTAATGTCTCGTGGCTGGTAACGCACGATTCTGTTCCATTCTAGACAACAAGAATATACTGAAAAGGACCTTAAGGTATTAAAATAAGGTGCAATTTAAGGCGTATTGTGTCGTGTGTGCCGATACGATTATGAATGCGCGGTAGGAGGCTACCAACCCAGCTTCCTTGGAGTGGGAGGGGGGGGGGGGGGGTCGCTTGGCAGAATCAATAAAAATACGCGAGAAAAGCGTTGATTATACAACGAGAATTTGGTAGGAAAGAGCTCTCTCAATAATTCTGTGATGTTTGTTGAAGTGATGACAAGTTATTGTAAGGTGTTTATTGAAAAGTCAATTGTATAAGTACTATGAGAAAGCTATGAAAGCTCCTTGATCTTTTTTATTATTGAGTTTAAGGGATTATTTAGGATTTTCATAATCAACAAGAAGTAGGTATATCAATAAATGAAAAATCGACCGATTTTGCGTTTTTAATATCGAGTTTTTATTGGTGGAATCCATAGATATACCTAGGTAGACATGCAAGTTCGTGAAAATGTACGCAAACCAAGAGGTTATTTTAGTGAGTAAATTTTGATGATGGCCAGCCGCTTACCGAAACATCTTCCTTGACTCGGTTCACCACTTTTGTCGAATTTTAACAATTGTATATCGCGCAGTTAGGGATTTTTGTGTTTTGTAACAACGACTTGCTAGCGACATAGGTCGGAACAGACTGAACGACCAGCGCGACAAGTAGGAGTTTACCACTAACTTCGGGCACGCAGCGACGTACAGCTTGCGTTATCTATCCCTCTATATGTATTATAGAACCACATGTTAATGATACTGACTAAAGTCACCACTAAAATGAAATTCTCACATCAACTTGAGCGATAGTATCTGTAATGTACCACAATGTGGGAAATAATGATTATGATGTGATGAATCATCGGTAAGTGAATTTCGCCGCCAATTTCAAATGTCGAATTTAAATAGATTTGCGTCTAACTAGGAAAAGTACTTACTAGCAGACAATTAATAATATTTAGGTACCTACTTGGTACAGAATCCTTTCTGAAATGATCTCAAAGATATTCCGTCTAGGTCTAAAGTTTTCAAATTAATGCTCAACCGTACTCAGTAAGGGAAACGATAAGGCATTGCGTACATTAGATATTCAAATCAGACGAAAACAAACGAGTGATGGACATGCTATCTGAATTGTATGGCATTAACATAAAAATAGTTGCGACTGCGGTGGACGTCTCGCTTTAAATGCAGATTGGTGGATTGTGGGGACCAACGCGGTATAATACGGGTTTAAGAAGAAAACAAGGAGTTTGACTCAAATATGTATTTGTCGTAGGAAGTAAAACATTAAGATATGCAGAGATGAGAGAAGCAAATAATGGATCTGGCGATATGTATGTCGTGGTTCCACCGGTGGGACAAAGTTGACTACTGCACTAGAGCATGGCCCGATCGGTGTCAATTGGCGAGACTTTCTCGAACGATTCGAGCAAGAATATTATATGTGATTTTCGTATACGACCAAACTTCATTTTTCGCATGGGTGTCGTAAAAGGTGATTAAAGAATAGTACAGCCCACAAGCCAGTGGACGACATCGCCTATAACAGAAGGGACTCGCCAATCCGCTTGCGCTTTAAGGCCATACTATGCATGAGGAGTGCATGAAAAAAGAGCTAATTACGATTACGGACACCTGTTATGTATTGTACTAAATTATGCTTGAGGAAAAGGATGCTTCAAAGAGCCGACCTAAAATAGTATCTTGCATAAGAGAAGTACTTGTATTTATCAAAGCTATTAGAAAAAGACAAAGTGCCATTCGTAATGTCGTCGTAAAATTCACCTGCACTAATTTATCGAGTCGATAATTCGAGGAATTACTTACTCATTCGTTTTAATGCGCCGCATAACAACAAAACGTCAAGGTACTTACCTGCAAAAAGAGAAATCGAATTTATTGCTACTGTACGAGTACTGTTTGAAAAATGATCACATACATTGTTATGCGGTACATCTATCTTACAGCAATTTACTTTTCAGCAGCTGATGAAGCTGTGTATGTAGGTAAAAGCATATGAGATTTTAGTTTAACATGAAAGACAACACTTTACTTATTTCAATGCAATTTTCAAATATCTATGCATGTCAATGATTAATTAAAAAAAGACATAGTATTTATTTATGTAATATCTAACAATATTACACAACAATTTTATAACCATATTATACCATCAGCCTATGTATCCCACTGGAGGATATAAGTCTCTCCGAAGGCCTCACACATGAACTTCGGCTCTCCTCATCCAGCCATCATCAGTGAACGTGTTCAAGCGGTGGTCCACCTGGCCGGAGGGCGTTCCACACTGCGCCTCCATTCGAGAACTCGTCTACCCTATCGGTTATCGGTCCAGCAAATATAACCTGCCGACCACCATTTCAGCATGCTGATTATATGAGCTACATAGGTGACTTCAGTTCTTTGGCTGACCATATTTGTTTGATTTCATAGTTATTTTTATAAAGACCATGAAACACAAAGAAGAATTAAGAAAATCGAGACAAATTGCATTCCGCCAGCATCCTCGGCGTTATGCGAAATCTAGTGGCCTGAAATCGAGCAGCTGAGATTCCTGCATACTACTCAGCCGCTATATGCTGCCTACACACTCATGTTCGCACCAAATTGTCTCGTCCAAAGTCCATTCCTCATTTCTCTTTAAAAAACGCTTAACATTTTCAGCACGGCGAATTTAAGGAGCCATAAATTTTTGTCATTAGTATAATAATAAGAGTCGGAGTGTTGTCGCGGGAACAGGATGTTATAATGTCTTTTGTTCCACTCGTCGTAACTCGCATACAAATGATCTCCGCTTAATCTACGTATACTAAAATAATAAAAATGTAGTGATTGCTGTACAATGAACCGCGCGCTAACCAAAACGCTACTTAACGAGTCAGTCACAAAGCCCAGAATGGAGTAGTATTGTGCTAAAGTTTAAAACTTGATTTATAATTATATTATGAAAATGGCAGACATTATACCTACGAGTAGATAATTTCAAGACAAAACTTATACTGAAGATCTGAAATATGTATATGAATTTATTATTATTTGTCCTATTTTTGAGTCATGTTCAGAGTCAAGATGAACATAGCTAATGTTCACTCCAATGTTATTTAATTACAAGAGTTTAATAACATTGAATCCTATGTGATACGCGGACTACGTTCATGTGAACATATCCTAATTAATTATTGTAATTTTATCGTTAAAAACGCGTCGTTTTTGTATTGTAAAGGTAAAATATCAAGTCCATATCTTGTAATTACAATGTAACAGAGCGTAAAAATACTGTTTATAATGTCATCGACTTATTTAAAAGCCATCCTCGCGTGAAGCCTACTTATATGGTACATACAAGGTCTCTTTTTACGTACCTATTTCTTAAAAAGGGATGTTAAAGTTGAAATTACATTTGGCGGTATATAGGATATAGTTCGATGATTGATCATAGTAGTTTATTAATTGATTAACGTCAATCGATATTTGGAGATGCAAATATGGATGTCAATTACTAATTGTTACTACTAACTAATTTTTATTTAGGTACTAATTGTTACGTACAATAATTTAACTGAATATCTTCTTAATTACTTAGTAGGTGACCATTTTACACTGCTGCAGTGAAATCCTATGTACCACGCAATCGTTGGATAACATAAAAGGGACACTTATATCAGTCGTTGTGGTAACTCCCTAAGTTACAGCCCATCATTAAATATTAGCATAACATCACACAGCAAAAAGCTGGCAAAATGTCAGACACTGCGCGCCGTAAGACACCGCGGTGAATCGTAACGACACTCAAGGGAAAGTCCCACAGCTACTGATTTATAGCCGCGTTTGATCAAATGATCACTTATTTGATCACTTTATGATAGCGAAAACTGCCAGGAAAGCGCATAAGGTACGCTGATGCAAATTGTTCGGATTAATGCGGATATAACGGATAGAGAGATGTGCGTGACAGACCGATGGGCTCCCGGCTGTCATAACGGAATAGAAATCACATAACAACCACGGGGGGACGACAAAAAGTAAAAGGAAGACGAGCTGTAAATAAGTCCAAAGGCAAATTACGTCGGATTTCTAACGATAGAGAAAATGCAGTGGAACATAAAACACAGCCCATTTTGCGGTTATGTCAAACTGTTAAGTAATAAATGGCGACGTAAAGACTATTCAAAGATCCCACATGAGTCATTTACGCGTAAAAATAACATTAAAATTTTAACAGCAGTTGGACTTTTGTGACACGCTTATAATAAGAATAAGTTGATTTAAATAAAATGTATAAATTAGAATGCAACTGCGCGCTCAAATCTTTCCATTGTTTTCGCTAAATGACATCAAAGTTGTGGCGGCGAGGTGTATTTAGCATGTGAAATAAAAGTTGTACTTCTTAGAAATACGCAGGCTTAGCAGGTGGAAGGGGGTCGATTACCTGCTTGGTGGACAGTTTACCCTTTAAAGGAGGATCGTTTTCATAATAGACAAGTACGTAATGTATGTTAGTGGACCATTTATTTCAATATTAAGACGTTTATCTAACGGTAAATAATGTAAACTCACTCTCATGCCGTACTGCGATGTAAATTAAGAATTATTCTAGTTCATTCTACACATTGCCTTATTTAGCGAGTGACAGACAACCTCGGCGTAATAATTCCACCATATTTAGTGTGCAGCAAACGAACCCACATTGTTGAATTTATTGCGTTTCAAATATTATAATAACTTAATTAATATCATTGTCAGTAAGATAAATATTGATACATACTCATACTATTTATTGGCATCAAGGACAGTACATGAAACAAAAGAGAAAATTAATACACCACTTGTATAAATAATAGATTTAGTTACAGAAATAAATAAGTAATTGAACGCGCATATACTAGCGCTTACATAAAAAGCGTTACTTTCAGGAAATAAGTAGAATTACATATTGTACATTTACATAATATTTTATTATAAGTGCTTACTTTATAAAATATATAAATATACGAGTATACAAAAACACGTCATAAATAAAACCTCATACTGAATATACATAACATACGAATATGTATGTATAATACACTTAATACAATCAGAAAAGGAGTTGTTATAAAATTCCAAACGTATATCTGAATAACAGCAAAACTCAATTTCATAGGATATATAAACTTTTCCTATTTGGATGATTGTCAGACTATCTGGGACGTTATTTATATAGTATAATAGTTTTGCTGCGACAGAGATCACAAGGACTAACAACAATCAATATCTGAACGTTCCCGCGCGCTGACGCACATTGGTATAACGTGAAAAATCCATCAATAGGTGTCACGTCGTCAACAAAAAGGGCCTAAAAACGCGAGATTGATGTAAATAGAGTAAAAAAACTGGGTGATATTAAAATAAACGAGACATGCGAGGCACCGGCTGCTCTGTTTGGGTTACAGTCACGTTCAACAGTAATGACAAATTCGCGACCATTGTTACCGGTGGCTGAGGATTTTTTCAACCTCCAAGGTTTTCGAGTAACAATGTGAACGTGCCAATACATTTCATAGGAATTAATTATGCAAAAAATACAGTAACTTCTGAGGTCGATCCATAGACAAAGAATTCAATTAAATTACTTGGGTCAGAAGAGAAATCTGTTGTAACGTTGTTGTGCAGTTGCCCTCAAACCATGGATGCGTGTAATTGCGCTAAAGACACCACAATTAAACGTTTGCTTGACGCAACTGTTATTAGCCGAGAGGCGTATGGAACAGGTGTAATTAGAGTCCGCCATTGCTGTCCCACAAAACGTACTGTGTAATGTGTATCTAAGCTGAGTATTAATTACAGAGTCACGCAGGCCCCATTAGAGACCTCATTAAGTGAATAATGTCTGTGTAAACAATGAAGTGATGGGGGAATCACGCGACGCTGACTTGCACGGCCGACCGTGTTCTTTCTTAACCGCTTTTGTATCGCGTATCCGTTTACGAAAGTAAAACATGTTAAATGTGCAATTATGGAGCCCCATCGTTTGACAACTCAACGAACCTTATATCAAGCCACTGTAAACAGTTTTCAAGTGAAGCAATTCGTTGTTTACAAGCGTCCCGATAAGACTACGTAAGTGCTAGTTGCCCTATGGGCAACGAGCATTTGAACAGAGTGAGACTTGTTGAACTTCATTTGGTTTTAACGATCTGTATTTGTTTATTCATTATAGACTTTAGCAACACACATTTGTAAGGTTCAGATTTAGGTTATTCAATTGAGGGAGGAATACTGTATTCATACTCTAGAAGAATACGAATTAGACTTTGAACATCGAAATTCTACCTTATTTTAATTAAGACTTAAATTTACGTAGGCCATATTATGGAGTTCATATAGTAGTATTTACTGCACTTAATCTATAGCCTCAATATATTATAACTTTTGTAATTTATACAAACGAATCAGTAGCAGATTCTGTCGTTATGTAGTAAATAATTCTATTTCGTCCCTATCTGCAGATAGCACTACGACACATCGATGACATTTCCAACAATATGGCTAATTTAAACGTCTCTATAATTATACGCTCCGCGGTTTATATGACAGTTATTAGCTCTTTGTATTGTTTACTGCAATGTAAATCTTACGGCTAGCCGCGTCGTGCTGGAGGATAAAGCTTAATTTGTTAGGAAACAAAATGATCATAGAGTAAATAATATGCGACTTTTTAAAACTTTTTAAACATATTTATTACTCAAACGATTTTTTGAAGGATAAAACTATAGGAACTCAAGACTATTTATTAAAGGATTATTAGTTGCGTCTTCAATAAGGCATATGATGGTATGAAAAGATTATGTGGTATATATTGTTACAATTATTACAATAATAGGTATATATTGAGTCAATAAGTTTAGTGTAATTTTATTTTACTATAAAAGTACTAGAAGTACTTTAAATGCTTCAAAACTTGAGAGCTGTTTAAATTTTTTAATTAAAGGGTACAGGTTTATTTAATAACATACTTTTAGATAGGTACATTATACAAGAAACGAATTCTCTAAACTCCGATTAGGTGTACTTGATTGTGTATTTGTATAGGTAATTAAGTAATGCAGTTTAGTTTAGGCTACTCATTAGTCAGTGGCTTGAACGAAATTGTATTTCGTATTTTTGTAAATGCAAATAAACATCACATAAAAAATGTATATACTAACATAGCTTTAATATCGCTTACTGTCGCGGCTCCACATCGCCGCTTCAACATTTTTATTTTTTCTTCATTATTTTATTACTACCGCCAAGATGGGCAACCTACTTTGTGATTACCCACTTGTCACACACATTAAAATTCAGTCAGTCCAACTCATCGAGTCAAGACGCAATAACATTGTATCTAATAATAAAAACCAGTCAATACAAGCAAACCTTTCGGGTTTTATTTCGCCAAAGGAGTAAAAGTCGTAGTCTCCAAGCGCAGACACTTACTAACAAAACTATGGAATCAGATTCCAAAATAAATGTACTAAAGTAATTACTAAAGATGCCAATCTGTATGTTGAAGTTTATATTACGTAGGTAACTAGGTACTGTTGTATCTGAGTTAGATATAACAATACAAGGAAGGGAACAATTATAACATCATGTTATTTTTTGCACCGTTTAGCAGCGTTTACAATGATCAATGCCAGACTTTTTTCTTAATTCGTGTTAGCATTTTCTCGCCAGGTAAGTGTGAGGCGCGGCTATAACTCAACGGCGTGTTCGCGCAAATCGTGAGCTTCGGGGAACATTGGATAATTAACTGCTCTGTAGGTGCTTATTGCAAGAGAGTTAGGGAAACCAGTTGACTGGTTGTTATTAGAAATCTCCGTTTATTTTTTATTCGAGTCTTTTCATTGAATTTAAAGTAAATAAATTATATTTTATTAAAGAGTTTAATGATACAATTAAATAAATATTAATAAGGTACTTGGCTTTTAAACAATGATATAAATAACATTAGATACTAAACATCAATCCGTAAAATCTAAAGCAAAATATCTTTAAAATTTGAGTTACCGGGACTTAGAAGTCACAAGTTAAATAGAGCGGTACTGTGTTAACACAAAAAAAAATTACATTTATTTATGTGTATTCTTACTATTATAATGTGCGCTGTAATTGCTTAAATAGACTTTGCAATTAGATATGTATTATAAATTACCTTTAGAAGTAAGAAATAATGTAGTAATGCCTTCTCGCTTCCTAGAAATGTGCCATTTCTGGGAAAAGGAATATTTTTGTCTGTTCTAGTTTCCCAGATATTGGTATTTCGGTAGGATCTTTAAAAATTAAGATAACCTTTTCATTCGTTTATTTTAAAAGTTAGATTTTAGATGTTAGTTTTATTTAAAAAAATCCCGCAACAACGCAATTACAATCTGCGCCTAACTTATAAAAAATAAGTAAAAAAAACTACAATAATTGTTTACTTTTTACGCAATAATGGTCTGTGATTGTAACCACATTTCATACAAAAACTTTGTTTTTAATTACACCGTTCTTAATGAACATGAATTTCTAAATGTCACAATGAAAACGTAATGAAGTGAAAAAGGTTAAACGAAGTACTCGTATGTTCAATGAAATCAAAAGGACATTTAACGGTCAACAGCTGCTTCAAAAAATATTAATAATACTTAAAGACAATCTTATTCAATTAAAACTAAAGTTAAGTCGTCATTCAACGCTGACTACTTCTGGAGAGGTCATGAATAAAGAACTTGTACTGAGGGGGCATTCTGATTTGATACACTTATTGAACGTCCCGTTGCTTTTGCTAAATAAAGGGCATAAATAAAAGAACTGGTTCTTAGGACAAAGCGCCCTTATAATGAGGCCAGCATATTGTGTGAAGGGCCCTTGAAATCAACTCCGAGATTGCGCCTAACAATATGTTATTTTTTTATAACGAGAGCTATTTTACCAGAGCCCGTTGGATTTCGCTATTTGAAACTTCGTTGCTTAATTACCGCCATATTGTCTGTGATTAAATCGCGTAAGTTACAAGATATAACTAGTTAAAAACATTGTTTAGAATAATGATCTTTGGCCATTATTTTAGTTTTATCCATTACCAGAATCTAAGTCTACTAAGTTTGTTTTACTAGTTCTCTTTTTGAGATACTTTTCGATTTTTCCTTAAAATTTATTTGTATTATAAATATTTATTATTTAGCTAACTTTTGCTCGTGTTCGCGTAGTCTACAGGGACAGTATCATGGACTTTATATCAGCTTATGCGTTTACACGGATTATAGTCTATATATGTGCTAAGTTTCAACAACATCGGTTCAGGGGCCATTCAAGTAAGTACCAAATTTCTTTACTTTGCTTATTTTTGATGACATGGGGTACGGGGGGGTCCGAATGGCGATTACGTCAGCAATATTTATTTATTTACTTTGCGTATTTTTTGTGGAAAATTTAGTAGATTCTGATTAAATAAATAACAATAAAGAAACTTGAACAGATTTTGTAAAATTTATACCAATGCTTACGTAAGCATGAGGGGGGGGGGGGTAGGAGCTTTGCTTACTTTCGCTGACAAGGGAGAGGGGGGAGGGGGTAAAAATGACTAAAATTCTGCTTACGTAATACTTGAACGGCCCCTGACAGCCATTTTGATATGATTGAGTAACAAACATCGAAATTTTCGCGTTTCTAAAATTAATTGACATACGTATGGAGTGTTTTTAATATGTTCTTATGTAAATCTATACTAAATATACTAATATAATATAATAAAGAGGTAAAGTTGTGTGTTTGTATGTTGGGGGTATTCTCTGGAACTACGGAACTCATTTCAAAAATTCTTTCACAAATAGGAAGCTACATTATCCGTGTCTAATATAGGCTTATATTTTATTTTGAAATTTTGAAAAGAAAAAAATCATAAACCGAAGCGGTGCGAGGGCGGGTAGCTAGTATTATATTTAATAATTGGCCTTAGGAAAGTACAAAATTTTTCATATCTACTAACTACATAGTTTTACTTAATTGCAAATTTCAATTGCAGCTATAATTTAATGTGACCATAAATCACACATAAGTACAAATTACAATTACCATAAACAATGTAGTTATCTCGTCATACATAGTCAAAATCACGATACAGTAGTAATTCCCAATATCCGTGCAGAGGGCCCAACGCCTAGACGTGGACTTCCTTATTGTATTAACTGGGAGCAATCTGAAACCATTCAATCAGATAACAATCCCGGTTCCAATCTGACTATTTAGCGCGGCGCAATGGGCTCAATTAGGATATGGGATATGCGGGCCCCCTCCTAGTGGGTGACGCTTAATACGTCTTAACAAACGAACGCGTTGAATATAAGAAGACCTGCTGGCGTCATGAATGCGAAGTAATAAGAAACGTTTTAATGTTAACTCATAGACTAAATGTTAAAGATTAAGCTATGACATGGGTGTTTTCTTTCTGTAAAAAAATTAGATGAATTTTTGGAATAACTGCTCAACTAAAGCTTTTCTTTTCTGATTAGCAAGTGAATTAGTGAAACATATATTTATAATGCCTCCGTATTTTAAAACAAATGTTTATAGAATTTCAAAACCTTTTGAATCATCGTCTTATAACTTTGGATTTAATATGAACAATGCAATTATTTAGTTACAAATTTTATCGACAGCTGTCGCTGAAGGAATATGCTTGACGATGCAAATCTAAGAGATTCCAGTATTACGAGACTGGCTAAGCTCTTTGTGGCTATACGTACCTACCTACAGGTACAACTTACAGTAATTCCTTTGCAATACCAAGTCCATAACATTAATTATTACCCAACGAGCTGAGACCTTTCGCTCATCTTTACGTTTATTTATTTCACTGTTGCTCCGTGTTTTCCGTAACACATTACTCTCCAATTTCTTACATTGGTGCCCACATTTTCGAACAGCATGACTCCACTTTATATCAGTAGTTGTTGGGAGTATCGGAGTATACTTGTGCTAAACCACGGCCACAACTTATTTCCACACGCAGTTATGAAATGTGTACTGTGCTGAATCCAGTTTTCGTGACCTGTTACACTTTTATTGGAACCGTAACGTATACGGTGATTTAGTTTTGAGGCATCGGCCACCTGAGACATTTTTTCATTGATGTGTCTATCTGAATTCGCATTTGTATCTTTCAAGAATAAGAATAAAAATAATTAAAACATAACAAGTAGACTCAAAGAAATTCTATTAAATGTTTATGGGGTTTTTAGGACAATGTATATTAGGTAAGTAGTATTAGGTGCTTACCTATGAAATAATCGATTTTATTACTGACTGCTTTGAGTTTCGATATCTTCTGTCCTAATTAGAATTTGAAAATAAAACATTATGTATCTAATATCTACGATGTTCTTATTTCAAAATCAGTATTTCATTTGTTTTTCTGTACCTATATTTTGATCATGTCTTGTTTTGAAAATAAAATTTGTCTTGAAAATAAAATGAATAAACTGAAAATTCGTGCTATTTTTGAATATGACTTTCGTCGCGGCACCAACGCGAGTCAGACAGCTTACAACATCAATAATGTGTACGGGCCAAACATAACAAACGATCACACCGTATGTTAATGGTTTGAACGCTTCCGTTCTGGAAATTTCGATCTTAAGGATGAACCCCATGGACGACCTACGGCCAAGGTTAACAACGATGAATTAAAGGCTATAGTGGAAATTAAAGACTATAGTGCTCACCACCCACCCACCATACTCACTGCCCCGACAGATTTCCATTTCTTTCGAAATTTGAACAACTTTTGCAACGAAAAAAATTTGAATCCGAAGTAGCTGTGATTAGGGTTTTTGAAGAATTCATTGATACCCGTCCACGAGACTTTTACAGGAGTGGCATCAATCAACTGCCCGTGAGGTGGCGAAAGTGTGTAGATAATATGGGTTAATATTTCGACTAACATAATAAATATTTTTATAACAAAAAAAAATCAGTTTCTCATACAGAGCGGTCATTTCACAGATAAGCGCCTAACATAAATATCCTTCAAAGTACAATTATAATTTTACACTATTAAATCTTTGCGTTGAACGAGAACAAATCTATCTCCCCGTCCATCCATTCATAAATACATCTCACAGTCAAATCTTAAGGTAATTTGTGACGATTTTGTATCTCATTTAATATGCAAGGAATATAAAGTACTGGTGGAATCGATTATCCATATAATCGTGGCAGCTGCAAATCAAGACAATCTGACTATCAAAGTGTCGGCCATGTTGCGTCTTGTCCGCGGCCAAAGTTCGTCACTTGCTATTCATTATTATATATGAAATATGTAGGGAGATTACTGTTCGTCATCGCCATCTTATTATGTACGTAACTTTGCCTTATCTATAAAATTACCATTAGCAAGTGCTGTGGAAATCATGGAACATTCTAAATTGGGGCAATGAGCGCGCGCCAAATGTTTATTGCTTCCCTAATAAGTCCCCATTACTTCTATTTAGTACCGATTTGTGATGTAAATATACTCATATATTTATATCTGTGGCCATTGAAATCACAGGTGTTAATTAGAACATTTCCTGTACGTGTTACATAAGGAATTACCTTTGCATTCGTTCTAGAAGAAATGTGATAAACATCAACTAATATATTGATGAAGTCCATAATATGGAGTGGACTTAATATGAACTGGCATTTTAAAATTTGTGTAAATTAATACGGTTTAATTCTACACTGTCAGGTTTGTTCTAGAAGTAATATGATGCAAAAACATGTATAAAAGATCTACAGTGGTGTGTAAATTGTCACCTATTGTGTAATTATATGTTATGCTCTGGTTTAACAGTCATTAGAATCAAGTTGGTTAAAGAGTTTTGGAAGTAGCACGAGTAGCATTCGATTTCATACATTTCATTATATGCCTTAGTATATACCTGCTTGTCATTAAGTATAAAAAACAAATAAATATTTATTTTTGCTGTTTTTTATTAACATAATAAGGAAAATATTCAGTTATGGATACTATATGTAGATCTTAAATTAAAGAATTTATTTTAAAACAATTTTTTTATTTTTGATAGAATTTTTGTTACATTTAAGCAGAGGACTTACTGACATAGGTTTTATTTTTCAAATAGAAACACTGTGACATCTCATTTTAGAAATGTAATTTTTTTTATAACGTAATAAAAAAAGAAATAAGGTCCGTTTTCTCAAATATGGGGTTCTTCAAGAGAGCTGTGAATAGGATTTTGCAAGGTCGGCGGCGTGCCCGCATACCCCCTGGTGTTGCAGGTGTCCATGGGCGGCGGTAACACTTACCATCACGTGGGACCGCTTGCTCGTCCGCCCACTAGTCTATAAAAAATAAATAAAAAAAAAATCACTTATTTAGGTGATTATTTATTTTATACCAGTTTTATTTAGGTGAAGTATTTTAATATAAATAGCCTGTAAATTAATTTGTTGAATTTACTTTATGGATTATGTTAAACATGGACAAATACGTAGAAAGGTTAAAGTGAATGTAAGGTCGCTGGTGTGGAAACAGATAGTGTTTCAAATATATAATATTGTTCATTTATTTATTTAGTGAAATAACAAAAATGGAGCCAATAAAAGATTTCCTTCAAATTCTAAACAATGAGAATGAATTTATAACAATGTTATGAAAAAAAACGACAAGCGCGCATAGGACGCGTGCGTGTGTGTGCGTGTGTGTGTGTGTGTGTATAAGTGAGTGTATTTATGTTAAATTACCCATTTTGAATTCATTGTATAAGTAGGTCAGTAATCTCTGAAGTTTATTGAAACAATAACATTGAACAGTTATATTAAACAGTTAAACAAGCAGGCGTGTTCTATCGAATGTAATTAAGTGGTAACCTCGGCGAGTCGGAGGGAAGATTGCTTTATTCCCGCGTATTTATCGCGGTAATGAAAATATCGAGATGGCACGAGTGGTGGTCGGAAACCACCAACATCCGATTAAAGATGGATTCTACAGTTTTTATTCTTTGTAATATCTAAAAGGAAGTTTTATTTACTATTAAAAATAAAAATAGCCTTTATTTTACCTACACACCTACTATTAGATCTACAATTAACAAAAAACATTATTAACTGTTTATTTTTCGGTAGCCCAGTATTGAGCCTTTCCCAACTTTCCCATTCCTTTTTACTTTCTCTTTTTCTTATTTTAGTTTAGGATTTTATTTATTATTTATTTATAGGCGTGTGGTGTCGGCCGATTTTAGAATAACAGCTTACCATCTCTCTCAGTGCGTGACGTAAAAGGCGACTAAGTGATAACAAAGCTGAGGAACTACACTACCTCAAAAAAGAGTGGACTTGTCAACCCGCTTGGCCAGCCTGGCAGTTTAAGTGCGCAATAAAAGGGCTGGTTATTTATTATTGAAAGAATTTCAGAATTTGGCCGAATAATCTCAATGATAACAAAACTTTACGAAGAATTTTAACAGAAGATATAATATATAATTATAACTCCCCTTTTTCCCGGAAATGGTAGGTAATATTAAGTTGTAACTATGAGTGAATTTGTAACTAAATGCTTTATGTTAAATATAATTTAATAGTAACCTTGGGAAACTTTGCTACATTTCCGCGTATTTATCACGGTAATGAAAATATATAATATATTCATAGGGGTGGCACTAGGTGCTGGCGGTTGACAAGTGGTAACCGACAACATACAATTTAAGGACTATTTTAAGAACAACGGGTAAATTACATCGAAAGAATTTATAACCAAAATAATAAAAAAATGTTATGTAAAAAGGCGGCAGACTAGTAGGTATACCTACACAGTCCATCTGATGGTAAGTGGATACTGTCGTACAGAATGTAGGTATATCTATCTATCTATATAGTTATTATATTTAATAGACCAAGACAATTTGTAATTTTAACTAAAAGTCTTATTGTCCTTAATATAATAATCAAAATTCTGTTGCCAGATACAAGTAGTTGTAGGAGGAGAGTGCTCGCTGCATTCCCACAGCTACTAGGCGCACTCGACTGGCCAAGTTACTCACAGAAGACTACCTTGAAATGTACTGCATTTCCCACTTTATCTTATTTCCCTAATGTACGTACGTGTTTCGGTAGTGAGTGATATGTGCCAGAGCCCATTCCCACCCAATCCCTCCTCATTTTCTCAACCCTTTCTCCCAATACATTCCTTAATCTGCAAAAGTAGGCAGCGCAATCGGTGATGTGCCAACGTTTGTCAATCTGGACTGATGTATCGCGGATGTCTATGGACGACAGTATCCATTTACCATCAGGTGGACTGTATGGTCATCTGCTGCCTTCGTAGATAAAAAAAATGTACATAAAACATGAGTAAAGACTATTGCAGAATAACCACGTCACGACGCAAGATAATTACCGCTAATCTAGCAGTTGTTTCTCTTTGTTAGCCAAACGATTAAAATAATAATCACGACCTTAATACTCGGTAATGAGACATTCCTTCCGTGATATTTTGTGGTTACATCTTTTTTAGGTGTAATATACCTAGTAGAGATGTGTCTGTGTGTCATGATTGTTAAGAAAAAGATGTTTGGAAACATTTTTGTCGTTATCTGAGCAAAAGGACCTTATTGTCCATGGACTTATTGATTATGTTAAATAAATTAGTCCATACCATAGTGTGATCAAAAATCAGATGTACAGTAGGGGCTCTATAACCGTGGACTCGATATCCACGGTACGGTAAAAGCGCGCGAAACTATTTTACATACCTAAATATCTATTAATGAATCTATTTTCATTTCAAAAATATTTTCTTGTTGTGTTGTTATTACATAATTAATACATAATTATTACATAAGGTAAATTTTATTTGTGTAACATCATAGGTAAGATTGAATAATTGTTTTATGGTAATTTTGAATAAATAGGTCGCACTTTTGTTTTATTTTTTCCCGTTTTAATTTTTCTTGATATAACTGAAAATATGGGGTTCGCGGTTTCAAGTATCCGCGGAAGACGACGGAACCAAATTTTCGCGGGTACGAGAGCTCTAGTGTATTTGTATTTAAAAGCCATTTCACAAAAATGACTAAAGCAAGTTTAGGTAATTACAACGCAACGCGACTGGCAATAGTTCATGCCCCCGTCTCTATAGCGAAACAAGTTTTGATACTTTGAATAAGCCGAACTTTTCTCCGTGTGCTTCTATATACAATACTAATGGCCGACGCGAAAATCCCCGAATAGAGCAATTAGAGCAGTTTTGTGATATTAAAAAATATATATAATAAATCATAATTTATAAAAATACTTGTTTTCGTTTTAATTAGGTACAAAATTGATATTATTCTAAGTAATAATTAAAAAAATTCTTTAATAAATGATAAAAAATTGCAGTTAAATGCCAGGTATTTTACGTCGAAATTGACGCACATTATTTTATTTTTTCTCGTGATTTGTGTTAATTTACGGAAATATTAGTGTACTATGTGTCAATAGAATTATACACTACGTATAATTGTACCTTATCTTGTTGAATTAATGAATTTTAGTGGACGAACCACGGCTCTGAAGTTCTCACTAGGCGCGTTTTTACTAAAACATGGTTGAGTACTACAGGATAAAGAAAGAAATATTTCGAAATGTATTCTATTAAATGTCAATACAAAGAAATGAGCGATTTAAAATATTTACTCAGAAATGTAAAGCAACTTTCATTTCACCTATAGGAGAGCTCAAAAACTTGTATTTTACGCTTAAATTGTGAAATGGCTCTTAAACAGAATCATAAAATAACGTAATATCAAATTAGAAAAATATTAATCAAAATCAATAAGTCCATACACCAACAATAAGGTCTCTTTGATCAGATAACATCATATAACTATGTACCTAAGTAACATTTCATAAGTTATGTAAGCTGACGAAATTCATCTTCAGTGAGCAAGCGAAGCCGCGGGCGTAACGCTAGCCAATTAGTGGGTTTTGCTTCGTCGTGTTATTTAACAAGATTGCGGACGTAAACAAACTACGACAATTATCTTCCAACTTCGGGCCTAATCTATGATTAAACGTAATGCGAAGTATGACACTATGAGTTGTTACTTAAATGCTAGCGATGAATCTAATGGGAGAACCTATTCACATCGAAGGGCATCGTTCGGTGATTCTTGGTCGTCCGGTGACTCTTGAAAGGCCATTAGGGCCACAAGAATTTTGGCCATTCCAAAAAAATAAATCGAAGTGCGTAATTAATCACTACACATAAAAAATAAAGTGTCCGAAAAACGTTTTTGTATTTTCGCGATAAACTCTCAAACTACTCATCAGATTTTGATATGGTTTTCACGTGTCCCTTATTCTTGCTGGGACATAGTGATAGATTTAAATTTTAACTAAACAGATAAGTCGAAATTAGTCGCAAAAAAAAACAGAATTAGTCGGTTGGCCGTTTAACAGTTCCTTATAACTGTTAAACGGCCAACGTGTCGTGTAATAATGTAATTCTGAAAAGAAAAAGCCCACCCTTGAAACTCGAAAAGTACTTTTAATCGAAAATTTTAATTTTCAACCACTTACAGTTCTCAAAACACGCAATTGAGCAAAAATTCACTGCAATTTATTATTTCTCGATTGGCATGATGTAGTCTAAATTTCCTGTTTTGGCTCTCAGTTCATACGACGTGAGAGAGTACAGTCGCGTACAAATTAGGATGTATCAGAATTGAATGAGGAAAAAATGAACGATGGATAAATGAGAACTATTGAGTTGAGTTAAGGTTGATTAAGAAAATTCCCAAAAAATGTGAATTTGCAAATAAGTAATTATTTCTCAGTCTAAAAGTGAGTCCTTTGACAAGTCGGGCAGTCTTTTAACATAAAGTTTCTTTTTTTATAATCAATGGCTAGGACCATGTTGATTAGTACGTTTACTATAATATTATCCACCTTTGTTTATTTGTCCTATTCCTCCCCATTTTGCCAACCCTTTCTCCAAATACATTCCTATATCTCCAAAAGCAGGCAGCGCATCCGGGGGCGTGCCAACGTTTGTCATTTTGGACTAATGTTGGCATGTATCGCAGATGTCTATGGGCGATAGTATCCATTTACCATCAGGTGGACTGTAAGCTCGTCCAAAGCTTTCGTCCATAATTTTTTTTTTTTCACTGATTGGTTTAATATACCACCATGTTTATTGTTATTGATTTTCATTCCTGTCAAACATGACATGACGTATTTGTTGTTTGTAAATCGATGTTAGGACCGCGTTCCGAAGCGTGTGCGAATCGTTCATTGTTGGTTCCGATCGTGAAAGTACGAATGACTGAATCATGTTACGTCACTTTCGGTGTTTAAATATATTAAAGGAGGCACCATACTTGAATTGGTTTTCGCGAATTTGTGGTCCCAGCCTGTTTTTCTTATGCTTTATATTCACTTGTATTTAGACAACAACTTTGGTTGGAGAATTAAGATAGACGAGATTATAAAGCGTTACTGGTTTTTATACAGATTCAAGAACTTTCTTCCTTCTAGTACAAACATTATTTTTGTGTGTACGCTTGTGCTACCAAGTATTAATTATGCTGATGTATGCTATCCGGACCTCATCGAACGTCTTAATAATCTTGAGCGTATTTTATATAAATGTATTAGATTTGTCTTCAGCTTACGAAAATACGAGCACGTTCTACATCATCGTTCCAAGCTTAAATGGCTCTCTATGGTTGTAAACTTAAATTCGTGGTTGTAGGCTCTTCCGGTTGCTTAATTTCCTTCTCCCAATCCTAATAGAACCTAATACTCTTGAACATTTAAAAGGTTTTTTAGCGACCCATCAAATAAATCTCCGTTTAAGCGATTATCTGCTATTGCAGATCTCCAGGTACCTACATCTATTTCAAACCTTAATCTTGTCACATATACACGACCTACCGCTCTCCTTACCCAGTTATCGGTATCGATTATTTTCTGTAATTTTCATGGTGGATATCTTCTATCTGGAAATAAGTGCCTTGTCTCCTGTCAGAATAGACACCAATTACTCTATGTAAGGCTCATGGAAAATAAATGAGTGTTGACGTCTGTGAATCTATCTATAATCTTAACATAACTTCCATGTGTAACAGTCCGCATATTACTATTAGTATCTCATATTACTATAATCAATTATATTAGTATCTCGCTTCTCGATTAGAAACCTCGATCTCTGTAGTAGCTCGGATCACAAATCAATTTCACAAATTGAAACATGACTGCGGCCACGATGCTTGTTTTTTCCTATCTCGCCCCTCGTTGGCGGTGACTGAACTTCTAATTGGGAAGTGTTGTCATCGGTTACGGTACAGTCACGACATTCGCTAGACGTAGGTACTTGGCCGCGGCCACATAAGCGGTTGCGTAGCATGTACGTAGGTACAGTGATTGTAGTTGAGCAGATGTAAAGTATCGGCCAATTGAGCGTTGAGCACAAATACAAACTCCTTTATTCATTGCCCAATGATATGTACACCAGCGGACTTAATGCCATAAGACATTCAACCAGCCAACCAATCCTTTTCAGGTCATTATCAAGTTATTCAATAAGCGGTTAGGTAGCGTCGACCGCAAATATAACGTTGTGGAAGAAACATATTTATTCAGTTAGTGCAAAGAAAATGAACTTTAAAATTAAACTAATAACTCCATTACGAACGCAAAAAAATATTGTAGTCGTGCGAACGGTGGGTTGGCCATAAGTATAGCGGATGAGACGGTGTAGCCGACAGCGTGCTTGTGTAGCAACTAGCAGGCAACAAACTCGAAAGATCGAACTATACTAAAGCCATTGCTGTTTTACCTCACCGACAATATAATATATTTATTTATTTACTACAACGCAGCGTACTACAATTACATACGGATTGATTGATCTGACAAGTAATACACATTTATGTTATGAAGGCCTGACTCTTGAACTAAGGTAGACTTGTATATCAGTGCCTTCCAAATTATTAGCGTATTATTAATTAGTAAATTAATCAATAAACACAGTAAGATGGGCAACTATTTCCTATTTAACATCATGAAACAACTCAACAATAAATTGAATGAATCCTACTCATCGCTACGCACAATCGAGTGTACCCACTGAGCGAGCACTTGTTGCATGGTCATAAGCGCGAGTATGGAATTATTTTTTTACAATTAATATTATCTCAACTTTGTAAATAATGGGTATCTAATGCATCTGCGTAGGTTGTATGCTTACGCTAAACTTATGTTAGTGTAAACGTAACCTAATATGTGACAATGTCTTAAAACTTTTTTACGAATAGGTAAAGTTCGACAAAAGGCTGGTGGGTAAGTTTACAATTCGTTGGAATACTTATATTCGTAAAATCATTCGTCGGTGAGCAATCATATTCGTATCTTAGAATGACATTAGAAAATATTATTACTAAAGGCGTTGGAAAGTCATAAAATAAGGTATGTACACTGAAATAATTGAGTGGAAAAGTACTACTGTTTATTTTATACACGGTAATCATTAATTACGTACTGATATTTGTATTTTTACAAAGCTATTAAGACCAGTAACCATTAATTTAATAATTTGATGTAGGCACCTTGTATTCTCAATATCGCTAAATATAATTATATGTATTATGTTCATAGCTACCCACTAATTTCATTATAATTATGCAAGTCTGAGCTTTATAGCCGTGCATAAAGTCTTGTATCTACCGTCATTTAAAGACTTACTTATGGTTCATCAATGTCCTCTTTAAGTTGAAGAAGTGTCAAAAGTTAAATATTCAAATAATCTGTAAATGCAATTTGTATAATTATAAAACTTAAAACTAATTGAAATTGGTTAATTTAGTTTTGATAGAGAGGTTCTTCTAGCCAGTAACATAAGTACATACCTACCTTATATTGGGAGAAACTCGAGAGGGATCGCGTGTGGTGGGGAGCCCGGGAGAGGCCAATATTCAGCAATAAAGAGACATATTATTATGTTGATAATAAGGGAGAAACAGTTTCACTTAATGTTGTAAAAGCGACCGTTGAGCGCTAATGAATTTTTAAGTGTCTACCGTTAAAGGCTAGTGAGCGATATATTCCAAATTTTTAATGTTCTATGGTAGTACAACCCTTGTAGTTATAAGCTCTAGTCAACGGTTAAGGTTAAAGTTCAATAGCACTAACATAGCGCACCAGCGCTCCAGCGCTGAAGCGTTCAGCGCTCGTTTTAGCACTAGTGTCAGTCGTTCGTAGCGTTTATCTAACTCCCTGCCCTTTGTTCTGCGATCAAAAGTAAACAACTATTTTTTAAAAGTTGTTTCATAATTTGTCTTTTACACACTGTTTTTAGAATGTCCAAGCACTGTACGATAAATATTATAAACTTATTCGAGCTTATTTAGGTACGTTTTTCAATTCCAACAACCTATCTGGTCCATCGAGCTTTGTTCTACAAAAAACAAAATGGCGACCGTTTTAAATTACCATATTTTGAGTAAAATTGACACCTGAGTAGTCGAGCACCGCAGTCAAGTCAATGGCCTAACCATCCGCATCTAATTACGTAGTGTCATTAACATTGCGGGGACGGCACGTCCGTCTAGGAAATGGAATCGAATCATTAGTAGTTTGATTACAAAAAAGGCTTAATAGAAATATAATAACGCTGGCCGGAGAAGAAATTGTAAAAAGATTGTAGCGATCCAATAATTGGCGGTTATTTGTCGATACGGTTTGGAGCGGGTAATGGGTTGGGACGCTCCGACGTGACTTTGGAGCCTCCTCCCCTCCACTGATGATACAATTTAGCGCAATATGCAGCGAGCTGTACTGTATGGAACAATTCAGGTCGTTTTAGTAAGATAGGTCTACGATATCCATCCACAACGTTCGAAGCAAGGCATAGCCAGAATTTTCTCAATACAAAAATACTGAAGTCTATTCTATTCCATAATTTCGTAGAATTATCAATTCGGTGACACTTGGCTTAAAGCACAAGACCATAAGACCGTTAAGTGAAGGCCGTTTGTCTCATAATGCCATGTACTCGCATCTCCTTGATGTTTTGACAAAGATTAGGACATTTGAGTGTACTTGAAACTGATATATTTTGTGATTTATTCGGTAACTACATAAGGAAAGAAATTAATTTTATAAAGAATATTTCAAATTCTTTAAAATATCTATACGTATAAGCTTAAGAATATTTGAGGTGGGGATCAATTTGCTCTCTATTACTTACGCGGGGTTCTAATGGTATTAGTGACGTAGTTAACATAGTATTGCAATCCTATTTTTAACACGTGACTTCTAACGGATTTTGATTTCACTGATTGATTTCTTCAGCTTTAGCCATGTAATTAATTGATTATACAGAGTAAAATATCCTATTTAGATTTTAGGTAGGTCCATAATAATTCATATAATATAAGCTAATAATTACAGTTACAAAAAATAGTAAAAGAGCGAATAGAAAAAGGCCACACGTAGATATCAAGGAATAACTACATATTTTGTAAAAAATAATTTTAACGTAAACTTTGTAAAAAAATCTTCAAGTTCAGTGTGGCCTATATCACGTAATTTTTTAAACCGGACACGACCTTCAGTATTGAGGAGAATGACCGAGAAGATAGCACGTAATCTACAAATATTTTAGCAAAAAAACCGAATCAGGTTATCACGAAAACCTCAAAGGTCATACACCAGCTTTACACAAATTTTCACGCTCGTACGGCAGTCTATTTCAAATAAAAAAACTAAAAATGCATTGCCGCAATAAAAAATATATATAATAAATTGTGTTGAACGCCAGCGGTTTTACGCAAAATTTGTAAACAACCGTATAAGATCGCCACAAATTCGTTTCACACAGGTATGTTTTCTACAACTACCGAATATAGTACTGCATCCAATGAGTTTTCTATACCCAATCTATACTATACATTAAAAAAATATCTTGACTGACTGACTCATCAAGGTCATCTATGTCGAGCCAAAACTGCTGAAGCTAGAAACATGAAGTTTGAACAGCAGCTTCCTTTTATGACGGAACTAAGAAGGGATTTCTCGAAATTCAACCGCCAAAAGGGTGAAACGGGGTATCAAAGTTTTATATGAAAAAATCGATTTGATGAACTCCAATTGTATTTATTAGTAATTAGGTATAAATAGTATTTGATTTATTTAGAATATTTACATACACGGGGTGAAAAAAACGTGTTCAATTATTGGCATAGCAAGAGAGCGTCAGTACCTACTTTAACGCAACATGAGTGCTTGTAGTACCTAAACAACGCGTGCTATTTTTATAGACAATATCCATGATTATCCAGAATTTGACATTTTACATCGTCTAAAATAGTTACTATCTGCTTTAAGTGTCAATTTGTTAAAAATTGCAATTTGGATTGCAGTGATAGCCTAGAGGTAACTACCATGTTAATTTGATTCATGATCCGTACTATGTGGTACTGTGATAGCCTAGGAATACCTACATTCGACTCACATTCGTGTTATCGTGAGTTCAAATCCTCGGCCCGTAACACTGAGTTCCTACTTAAGTACGGATTTTAAGAAAACATGTCAAGAAATAATAAAAGTATTTGTATTCACCAATCCGCACTGGGCCCGTGGTGGAGTATGGCCCGTATGGTCCCAGTGGGACGTCATAGGCTGATACAAGTAAAAGTACTACGTGCTATTAAGTTCATACTTAATTACGAATTTCTGTCATAGTTTGGCGAAAATACCACGTGTTCGAGATTTTAAAATGAAATCGTGGTCATACGAGATAACCACCAATCCGCACTGGACTACCGTAACCATAACCAGCCCTTTTATCGTACACTGCTGGACATAGACTTTCTCATGCACAAGACAAGAACAGCGGTTTGACCAAGAACGTTGGCCAAGCGGTTTGACGAGTCCATTCTTTTAAAGGTGGTGGTTTCTCAGGGTGCGTGGTAGCCGCTTGACCATTTATTTTAAGTATGACATTTATTTTTACAAAATCGTGTTCAGGATCGAAATCCCCGAAGGAATGTGATTAATATTTTTTTCGTAACTTGAAACCAACTGGAAGCTACTAAATTTAGTAACAAGACAAAGTTACGACAAAATGTATTTTTTTTTTAAATAACCTGAATGTAGTTTTCCTTATTTCTTACAATATACTATCTTCAATAATTAAGGTTGTTCTCTCTAGAGTGGAACACATGATCCACAGGGTGGAGCAAAGGAACAGGTCAATAGTTGCACTCGGCATTGCCAGTTATTATTTGTGCCTCAAAATATTATTATTTTTCCTAAACTCTTTTAGTTCTTAACAATTCTTAGACAAAAGTCTTAACCTAACTTACCTGAATTGTTTATGGTGTTCAGGTAAAGCAGTGAAAGTTTGAAAAAACATGGTCAGTTTTAAATTAGGTAGATGGGTTATGATAACATTGATAACGTCATGGGCACGAATGTTGAATGACTTGAAAATAGTTTTTAATGGCAACAATTTTTATTGCTTTTTAATACTAAATATGTTTTGGGAGAGTTGGTTATTGACGAGCCCTTAAAGAAATATGTCCATAATTTAATACAGGTTTGATATAAAAAAACAAATATATGTGGCAACAAGTAATAATTGTAGAAATTATGAAAAATCTAAAAGAAACATATATTAGGAAAAAAGCTACAATCTGGCAAAAAGCACATTTTTTTAATAGAAAGAAGGTGGCATACGAGCATACAGTCCACCTAGTGGTAGGTGGATACTGTCGCCCATAGACATCCGCGATACATTAGTCCAAAATGAAATAAATTATAAACAACTAATTATAATTATTACCATTTATAAATCAGTATCAAATTACCGTAACCTTCTCTCGTCAATACCATGTCAGTACATCAAGGGTGCTTCACGTATTTATGTAGTAGTTTAGTTACACAAACCGCCGCTTCTTAGTTATTAACTAACTGTGCCCGCGACTACGTGCGCGCAGAAGTTAGAGTATATGTGGCTGCATTGACTTCCGTAGGAACTTTGAAAAAGATTTGGATAAAAAAATATCCTAAATGTCAATCCGTTACATAAGTTAGAATACTGGCAAGTTGTCTTAAAATCCGTCCAGTAGTTTTTACGTAAATACGCGTTCAAATATTCCAAAATGGTTGGTTTGGGCTCTATATCATTAATAGTGTACACTGCCATATATATATATAAGGACATATATTTAAAGGAATAGGATATACCATTAGTACGTACTGTTTTTCATGTGTGCCAATTTTTCGTGCATCATTTTGACGAACTGATTTATGTTGAAGAAACCCCATATATATACTTTAAATATCCATATTTGTTACATAGTTCCCGTAATAATCCTTATAATATCCACGCCAACGAATTCACGGACACCAGCCAGTATTGATACCACGTGGCGGTAAATTTGACTGTCAAGTCATATTATTTCTAAATTAGTGATGCCAGCGACTTCATTCGCGTATCTGGATAGAAAAGTACTCTACTTGTTAACCCAGCATATAAGTTATAACTATGAAAAGTTAAAATCCGTCTAGAAGTTATTGCGTGATTCGCGTTTCGACAAACAAACAGACAAAAATTCCAAAAATTGTTGTTTTCATCTCTCTATCATATGTAGGTATTTTAAATGACAATGTTTTTTTTTTTTCAAAATATATTTCATGTCCAGACACGGCTCTGTTACGATTTCATTATATATATAGTATAGATAGGATATGAAATGTGCAGCTAAAATGTCCCTTTGAAAATAAGTGGCTATTTTAAAATGGCAAATGCAACTAATTTCCAATGCCAATCCGCCCTTCAAACGATCTACCTTCATGATATCATTAAATTGAAGTAAAAAATCTCTTTGTAGTTTAACAAAAAGCGTTGTTTTCCAGTGAACACGTCCTATAATATTGTATTATACAATGAAATAATTAGTTGGCTTAGTAACGGGAGATTTTTTCCGAACATTAGCCTTATTCCTTTGTACGGTTGTAATTTAATATTTTTTGTCTCTCTTAGGTACCTAGTGAGTGGGTGATTGAAAAAATAAATATGCGTATTGTTAAATCAAGGAAAAAGTCCGAGTGCATTGGTATCGTTTACGTCTGTATGGTTTCGGTACACTTTTTATGTAATCATCGATATTTATTGCACCTGGTTGTTAACAGTGGTGTAGGTACATCCTATACCTAAAAGAATGTGAGTGTAAATTATTGGCCAACTAAGCGTTGGCACGATTAGGTACAACTAGGTACAAGGTAGGTAATTTAAAGTTCATTTTCGTTGCTCTAACTGAATGAATAGGTGTGTTCTACAACGTTATATTTGCGGGTGGCGCTACCTAGTCCCTTACTGAATAAGTTAATAATGAGCAGCAAAGGACTTTGTATTTGTGAGAACCCTCGATTGGCCAATACTCTACAGAAGTTACGAATACTGTTACGAATATCGTGAGTGGATTGTATGAGAAACGACACGGTTTTGCAGGGAATAATTAGAGGAATGGAAGTCATCAAAACAGTCAAATTAAGTAAATTGTTATATTTAATGCGCAGTGACAGATATCATCTCTTGCAACTTATATGCAGGATCAGATACATCACCTTAAACTGGAACGGAACATCTTGGCTCAGAAATCTAAGGGGGCCGTTTCTCAAACTGGTGGTTGCGGTCACATATACAGGGGCCGCTGTTGATCAGGAAAAATTAAGCACTCGTGTACCAAACACTTAATTATTTATAATCAAATGTTAAATTGTATAAAAATATTATTACGACCTTAATAATTATATTAGTAAGGGGATCGTGAAGTTATTTACTTTATTTCTGGCTTTTTCAGGGGGTTGTGACACTAAAGTTGAGAAGTGACTAAAGTGACGGTTGAGAAACGATGTGTTCGGAGTGAGAACGAGGTTTTATATTCCGAGCAAAATGTGGGGATCCACACGAGTGATTTTTGCTCCTTGCTGATTACCAACATCCCTTAGAAGATGGTATCAGAAGAAGAAGTACATTTCATATAAGTATAATATCTTATCGATAAACTTCTACTTACTATAGTGTGGACAATTCACGAGTCACCGCAAGCGGCTACAGCTGAAGATCAGTAATTCAACAAAGTGTAGTGTTCCCTAGAAACAACTTCTTTTTCTTTCTTATCTATTAACGTCAACGTGCAGATGCTACGCTAAGACTTCAGACGGTTACGAATGAGGTAAATGGAGTTACTACTATACTGGTATGAGCTCAGCATATTTAAAAAAATTAGGCTAATTTTTTTTCTTAATTCACTTCAAGAGCGCGCGTCTGCCTTGTTTGTAGTGGTGAGTGTCTGTACGTCTAAAAAGAGACCTTATATCCTTCACAATATATCTTTAAATATATTGACGCGAAAATCAGTGTTCGTTTAGGTGTTTAGGCAGTATTAACCACAGGCAGTATTAACGCGAGTTAGTGAGTTTAAGGTCTTTAACAGGGGATATAAAGTTCAAATTCGTTTTTGATTAAATGTTCTTAAACATAGATCAATCAAAATACAGTGATGTAGCATTACGGCCCTAAAAGTGAGGTATTTGTAAGGCGGTCAAATTGACCTCCGTCAATTGGCCGTCTGTCATTTGGCGCCAAAAAACTACGAAGAAGTTATTATTGACGGTTTTTAATTTTTTACAATAACTGCAACATTTTTGACGTGACGGTGTTGTCAATGTAAAAAATATAAGAAATACGGAAAAACCTCAATAACTTCATTATTAGGTACCACTCGTTTATAGTGACAGTAACATTTTTTTTTATACCACTGGCATCACTCATGTATCCAGCTGTGTATTTTAATCAATTAACCATTGATGATTTTAAATATACCTACCGCTCTTTTGTACCACATTTCGGCAGATTTTAGTGCTGTTATTGTTCTCAACATTTTTCAGTCGGTTAAGAACAATTAAACGGTCCAGGAGTCGGCGTCACTCGAGAAAATAAGGTCTATGAGTGTATAATTTTATTTTAATGGCATCTGTCTATTGTCTGTAAAAAGGTTTAAGCGGCCAGTTAGTCTTAGTCATGGGTAGTCGCCGCCGCTACTATACTATAGGTATAGAGTGAATCAAACGAATGGGCCCTTGAGGGAAAATATCTACCCTAAATATTAAAGGTAGGAAATTTTACTGAAATTTAAAAAAAAGAAAAACTCAGTTCAGGGATATTTTAATAGTTGAAAAAGTTTGTCTGAGTTGGGAATCGAACCGACACAAATGCAGCATCAATCGATAGGGATTAAAACTCTCTAATAAAGAATATGTATTAGATTAAAAGAAGACCTTGTCTTGTTTTAATTTATTGTTCAATTGTTTCTCCTACAGGCTTTCCTTGATGAAAAAAATTTCATAAATGTTTTTCATTAAGAAAAGCCTATAGGGAGTTTTTTTTTTTAAATTGTCTACTGCTTAACTAGTGTCAAAATCTATGCATTCCACTGGTGGATACGTAGGTATGTTTGCCCTTACTACCAAAATGTTAAAAAAATACTTTGTCTTGTTCTAAACCTATTTTATAGATATTTCGCGCTTACTTTCATAGGCGTCGTAGCTATCGTAGCTAGCCAGAAAGACGTAGCAAATGCTGATGGTCTAGCAAAGTCTTTATTTATGGTAAATACTTACCATGCAAATGTATACTCAAAGAAATGAGTATACATTAAATCTAGGATTCGTGGAGGTTCAATTATTTATTTATCAGATTGCTTGGAACAAAGGTTCCTTCTTCAAAAAATAATATGGCTTATGTCTACTGGCGGGGGAGCCCTTAGACTCGTTGCTGCACACACTCTTTGCTCCTGGCTGGAGCACCTTCTGCTCTCGCCCTAAACCATACATGTTCGGTGACTCTTGGAAGGCAATTAGGGCCACATTTAGCCATTCCAAAAAAAAAACATATATGTTTAAGTTTTGTCATTTGTTATTTCACAGTGGCTAAACCATACATATTTAATAGGTAATATTAGAGTACCTAAAGTCGGGTTTTTATTCGAGTCAGAGATATGACATGAACTGTCACAGAGTGAAATTTGTACGGAGATGACATTTTATTTATAGTTCTACATGTCATATCCCTGACTCGAATAATAAATCCTACTTTACGTAGTCTAGTGCCAGATAAAATTGAAAAAGCTTGAAGCGATTCAAAGCTGTTGTTTTAAGCAGATAGTGTTCTTTTGGAAGTTGGAGCATTTCCCTATTCTAAGTAGGTTGTCTTACCTACATCTAAAAGATTTTATGAAAACTGATAAAAATGATAAAATGAAAATATATTATTTAAATAATCTTAGTTTCTTAAATAATAATTTGTTGAAGCAAATGATTTACAAAACCATTATTTTGGCTTCTTTTAGCGAGTAAAGCACCTTCATGATTACAAAAGTAACCATGTGCTCTGCAATACAACATTATAGCTTAATATTGAATCGAAAATTCCTACACGTGTCTGACTGAGTATATGCGTTACTAATATCTAACAACATACTATGTACATACCACATTCCAAGCAAAATAAAAAATGACTATTAAATATCTATTATTAAAAAGTAATAACTTTATTGTCTTTGGGTAACAGACGTTTCATCCTTTTGTATGAATTTAAAATAGTAAGGGCTGAATGAAGGATCTTCGGTCATATAAAGAGAAACAACAAATATGAGATCCTTAAACTCATTATACACTGGGCTAGATCCAAGGCAAGAGGAGGCCCGGAAAGCGAAGAACATTCTGGCAAAAAGACTTGCGTCACTTGGTGATTCAATTTCTAAAATACGAAAAGCTATGATGATTGCTAACCTTCGTTAGATGGCATTACAAGAAACGAAGAATGACAAGCCTTGGAGACCGTGTGTGGTGGCAGACCTTGTTTGTAGCCTAGCCTGTAATACACTGTAATAGTAGTGGACATACTTAAATGGGCTGATGACTCGGGTTTAGCAAAACGATTTTTTTTTTAATTTCGCGACGTATCTCTTTATGTCACTCACAATGTAAGAATTCGTGTATTTTTTAAAATTAAAGTGTACTTGGGAGGTAGAACGTCCAGTAATTTTAAAGGAGGTTTCGAAATTGTTTAATGTAGACAATATCAGTCTATGGTTTATTATACGTTTTCAAAGACAGACCGTGTGTAGCGATAAAGTACATTTTGACTTATTTCTGAATATCTGTGTGGACTGATCTCCCGCATGATTAATCAAATATGCAATGGATCACTAGAATACTTATGATTAATGTATAACAATTAAATATTTTTCAAATAACATTGCATCGTGCCGTGACGATCATATTAAAATAATCTCTTAAAGTTACAGCCAAGTACTTGAACTAATTAGCATAAACTAGCAATCTGTTATTTTTAGTGCAAGTATACCTACTTCTTATTCAAGACATTCCTTCCTCGAAATAAACCATTTTGAAAGAAAGTACCTCCCCCGAAGCGGAAATATTGGTTATAAAGTGTTTTTGTGTGTTCAAAAATTCCTTAAGTGTAATGAAGAAACAAAGAAAAGATCTTTGTTTTAGTTGTGTCCAGGTATACTTTTAAATATTTTTTGAGGTGGTTCCACCTCAAAAAATATTCAAAAGTATTGCAATGTAAAACAATCTTAATTTTCAAACTGTCCTTTAGTTCGTTAGAATTCAAACTTAGCAGGGGACTTTACAAAACGGATGTCATTGTTTAAATATATACTCTTTGTTTTCTCGTACTACCATTCCTAAACAAGGATACAATATAAAAAAACTAAGGATAAAAGGAACCAAGGTAACAAAAGCGAAAAAAAAACATAAATCAATAATATAAATATTATATTTATTTCAACGAATTCTGCAAATAAAATAACTGTAAATAATAGTTATAATAATACTTCAGTTTACAAGACTTTAAATCTTTCTTTAAACGATAAAGACATCGTTCTAAAATATCAAAGATTATTTTCTCACTGGCTGGCACTGGATTTGTTTCAAATAACTTTTTAGAATATTCGTTATCTGAATAACATTAAATGCAAATCGCACATAATTATGTTAACATTAAATTATACAAATTATAATAAAAATATTGGAAGTCGTAATAGTAATCGGCAAATTCAGGGTATCTCTACATGACAAAACATAAAGTAAAAATAAAATCAAAGAATAAAAATAAATACAAACACAACAAAACATAACAGTAACAAAAAGCGATATGCAAATAAAACTTAACAAAAAAAAATGGCTTGCGTATTTGTACCAAGTACCTACGTATGTATATAAATGTTTCAACTATTGCACTGAGCAGAGTCGACTATGTTATTTGCATTTGAAAGATCAATAGAGAGGTATCAAGAAGCCAGGCCGACGTTGGAGGCAAACATTTCCACATAATAAATTGGAGCATAAAAGCACCCGCGGCGCGTGCGTACTAGCCCTGCGCTTGCGCATAGCGACGCACGAGCGAGTGGGGGATTTCTAAACGAACCATTTACATTTCGTAGAAAATATTTGCATATCGCCTAACTCCCCGAATTATCCCACTCTCATGTAAATGCGTAGCAATAACTGCACCCGGAGAGACCCCACACGACACTAAACACCTCATTATTATGTAAAAAACGCAAACTTCTCATGTTATGTCTGTATGTATTTTTATGCTTTGAGGCTCGCGCTCTTACGCGATCAGTATTATTCATACGATATGCGAAGTTTACTAAATAATTAGACAGGTATATCACAAGTTCTTAAGACGCCTCTAAGAAACAAATATAATATATTTATATCTATATCGATAAACCTATATTTTTGCAAACATATTATTGTGTTTCAGTGGTCGAAGACAATTTTACAGCTTCATATTACAACTAGTAGTATACTTTTACACGTTCAATGTATTTACACAGTGGAGCTCGGCGAATAATTTACAAAAAAACACTTTCAACCTAACAAGGCACCTTATTTAAATAGTAATAGAATTAAGGCTGCACTCTATGACTTTACATAATAAAGTATTAATTTTTCTAAAGTATATAATTTGGTTTTCATAATATTATACCTATAACAATTCGACAAGCCGCTAATACCTAATAGGATTTCTAAGTATGAACAACTAGGAAAAATAATATTATGCAACAGATTACTAGTTCTACAATGCTACACGGTGTTGGTTTCCGATGCCAAAAGTATCTGGTGAATCAATAAAATGATATAAGTTACGTCGGACGCTGACGAGCAATTTCCCAGAAAGACTTTTGATTGGTGTTGTTTTAAATAAAATTGATTATTCATGTGCGCCAGATCGGTCCCATTAGATATACGACGTCCTTCACGCGTCCTACCATTGTTGTTTCGTTTGCATTTGAATAGTGGCGGCGTAGAGCGGGCCGCCCACCGGCCCACTGGCCCGCCTTTCGCAGCTCCGCTGACAACGACCGGGCACCGCATCACACCGGCACCGCCGCCACCCGGGCCGCGACACGCGGACACAGCGCGACAACGACAACAACGTGTATACCTACGCTCGCATCAATGTATTTAACTTTCAAATTAATAAACGAGAACACAAGCACTCGACTCCAAGAAAACATAGTCTATTTCACACTAATTTTAAAATGATTAGTAGAAGATTGAGAAATATTTTTTCTATTTTTCGGCCATGTTGCCACGCTTCAAGCAATACTTGGTAATTATTTGAATTACGAAATAATTTCTGAGATTGAATTGCTCGTGTACGTGCTGCTATTACCTCTCGCATCGGTGCGACCGATTTGGCGCATATTTATCGATGTTTTTATCTACATTCAAAATCCTAACGAAATCCATTCATTCATTTTTATTATGATATGGCATATTAATTTAACTTATTGCATTTAAAAACCAACACGGCGTAGAACAGCATATAACTAACTATTCACATTACGACTAAAGTTTATTTACAAAAAATGATAAAAATGATTCACTAGTAGGAAACTAAGCAACGACCGTCACGGCACGGTTTGAGCTTCGCTCAGATCGGATGTAGTGCTGCTGAAAAACATAGGTTATAATATGACGTTATTGACACACATATCATCATCTATTTAAAAACAGATCATCGAAAGAACGAAGCTCGCCGCTGCGAGGTTTTACGTAATCGATTCCAAAGTCGTTTAGTGCTCGGAAGCACTAGACGACGCGGACCGCGGTCATGTGGTGCACTCACCGTTGCCAGCGAGCTGAGGCCGCAGGAACGCGTTGTGGAGTTCGCTGCCGATGCCTGTTTCCAAGCGAGCCGCCATCTGCATGAGGGCGAGTGTGCTGTCGTCCCCGCCGCCAGCACCGCTCTCGAGCCGCGCGCGTACTGCGGCGATATGCCCGCGTGTAAACACGTGGTCCTGCACTGAGTACTTGTGACTGTACTTGAAGTCACACACACGACACTCCTCCGGCGGTGGCGCATCTGACACTTCCGTCAGACCGGCAGCCAACCGTGCTTTCTTTTCTTTGGCACGCGCGTTCTGGAACCACACTTGCACCACGCGTTTGGGCAGTCCGATTTCCCGACCGAGAGCTTCACATTCCGCCATCGTTGGTGTTTTGTAATCATTGAAAAGTGATTTCATTATTTTAACTTGCAGTGATGACATCTGAGTGCGGAAGCGTTTGCCGATCGGTCTGGGCGTTTGTTGCGACCCGGACGTCGGTGAGGTTGGTTCGTCTTCCTCATAAAACTCCATAGTCTCAGATGCAGTGTCTGAGCGCTCGTCAGCGTCTGAACCCGGTCGAGAGAGGTCGACGGGTTTACTGAGATCTAAGGGTATTTCTGATTTTCCATGTTCGTTGCGTCTTTCAGCAGACTCATTGTTGCCGCCGTTCTGTTGGGCGGCAGCATGCGCTTGTAGTTCGCTAACATATCTTTTCATTGACTCTTCACTGTACTGCTTGATAAATTTCTCCATGTCTGAGTGAAAGGGCGGGAAAATAGGGGGCAACATGGGAGCCCCCGCTTGCGAAAAATTTTGCTGTCTGTCACTTTGTTGAGAACCAAAACTGGGTGTCGATTCTGTGCTTAATTCCTCATCTGGCAAGGCGTCCACATTTATTTCTCCTCGCGTGCACTGATCAGCGTGTTTTGTACTTAGATGGCTTTCTAGTGCACTCTTAACTTTGAACAATGCTGGACAAAAAGGACAACGTTTGTTTATCACTTGTGCATGTGCACGAAATTGTCCTTTTCTCTCACGCGCTCGTGTATTTTGAAACCAAACTTGCACCACTCTTTTTTTTAACCCAACTTCGCGTGCAATATTCTCAAGCATCTTTCTGGAAGGATTCGATTCGATTTGGTATTTTTGGTACAGGTAATCCAGTTGTTCAGGCAAGATTGTTGTCCGTAAGCGTTTGTCTTTTGGTTGCTCGCCAGTATCGATTTCTTCGAATTCATCAAATTTCCTCTTAGCAGCTTGTTGATTTAGTGCTGCCACTAAAGGATGCCGGGAATCGTCATTTCCAAGAGCGTTTAGTTGTTGAAGCTGAGCATGTTGTTGTAAAATTCCAAAAGGGGAATCTGGTGGATAGGTGGGAAATAAATTTGGATTCATTATGTGAACTAATTGATGTTCTCGCCATAAATCGAAACGAGGGAAGACTAGGTTGCATTTATCACATTGAAAATTTCCATCTTTTTCTTCACGTGGTTGATGTGTTAAAGGCGTCACTGGTGTGTGGGGAGTTTGTGGTGCTGGTGAAACTGGATAGTTGGGAGCTGCAGGCGTCGGTGTTCGTGGTGGTGCAGGCGAGACAGGTACATGAGGAGCGTGGTGTTCTACAGTGCTAGAGTTTGAATCTTCGCTGCTCAAAGTAGCGGCCACTTGTGCTGCAGCCGCTTGAGCTTGAGCTGATCGTTTCGCATCCTCTTCTTTAAAACAATGCGTCTTTTGATGTCTTATTAATTCATAGTAACGCTGGAACACTAGTTGGCACTTTTTGCATTGGTAGTTAAGTCCAGGTGTACGTTGAAATCGATTAGCCTCGTCAGTTGTGCCTACAGGTGGTTCTGCTGCGGGTTGATTTTCGTATACTTTTCTAGCTTTCTGTCGAGCATTTTGAAACCAAACGACAATTACTCTAGGACTGAGTCCCAATAGCTTTGAGAGATATTCTAAGTCATCATCCTTAGGATAAGCATTGTTCTCAAAAAACTCTTGCAGTACTTTTATTTGGTAATCAGTGAATCTAGTTCTGTTGGCGCGTTTGCCAGAAGACCCCGAGCTGTTGGATCCGTTCGAGTTGCCCCCGGAAAGTCCGAAATCGGCCGGTCCCCTGCCGGGGCTGAGGCTGCGATTTGGGGTCAAAGATAGGACATTCGGGGGCGCGGAGTTTGGGGACGTGAAGTTAGGATTAATTTTTGGCGGTAGCATCGACGGATGTGGCGGCTGAGGTATGCTTGTAGCCGGAATGGAGTCAAGTTGTGACTGAATCAAGGAATTTAGTGACACATGTGTCGGCGTCTGTGGCCGCGATATATTTTGTTGGTGATCAATGACTAAATTTGGGGCGGGGCTTTGAGGAGGGGCTTGAGGAAATATAAAGCTCTTATCTTCTTGATGCCGATCGTCATATGAATTGTATTTTTCCTCCATCGTTGGCTCGTCAATTGGTTCAGATTTGACTTCGTGTTGGGGTGAAATAATATCTTCAGTTTTTGCTTTCTTTTCAGGTGGCTTGCCGTCATCGGAACTTGCAGATGAATCTAATGGTGTCACTTTAGCTTCACCAGTTTTCTCGTATTCTTCCAGATTGAGGGTGGTAGATGGAGGATTGTTGAAGTTGTATGGCGAGTCTTTGTTGCGTTGGCGTTCCTTGAAAAGGGTGTTACGGAACCAATGTTTGATTACCTTTGTCGCAAGCCCGGATTGTTTGGCCATTTTTGCAATTGCTTCATCACTCGGAGAATTGTTGATGTCAAAGTGAGCTCGTAAGATTTTTAATTGGTCGTCAGTGATACGAGTGCGAGCTCTTTTTTGTCCAGCTGCAGCGTTTGCCTGCAAACAAAAGAAAATAACATTAATCGATTGCGATAAATGTTGGTATATCTTAAAGTACCAACAGTGATCATTAGTTATGAAAATAGGACTCTACGGTTATTTCGCTGAATCAGTTATAAGACCTAACACGTAATATCTCGACCTGTTATCGATTGTAAAAAAATTTCACTACCTACCTGTTTATAAATCACATTGTATTAATGAACAAAAAAAGTACCTTAAACCATAACAGTACCGTAAATCATTTGTCTGAATCTGTAAGTACTGAAGTCACTTGGGATAACAGTGTTTTAACAAGCATTGTTGACTCTGGCTACACAACAATAGGCTTAAGGTCCTTGTCGCTTAAGGTAAACAGATAGTTGATGTTAGCTAAATCAGAGGGCTTTTCTCCCAATGCTTCATACTTAAAAACTTGTCCAACTACCACGCGATGTGATGCTATCAATATTTACCTTTTTTTAAATATTTGTTATGAATCGATGCTACTATAATTATTAAAGAACCTACATTGTTGTCGTTACACGTTTAAATATGTATTATAATAATATCTATAAACTAACTTACAAGCTAAATTGGGTTTGCAGTAGTGATGGATAACTCCGGAGTTAATGAATCAAAAGAGTTAAATCCGCGAGCGGAGCAGAATCCCTTAATTGTTCCATCGAATTGTTATTCTTTGCGATTCCGGCGCCAATTATGATCGTGAGTGTAATCGTGCATCGGCACAAAATCGAGATGCAACGATAGCATGACTTTTTTTTTGCTTATGCAACAACCATTAGGGAAAAGGAATGAAACACTCTCGAAAGGTGATTAAGTAGGTGAATCAAAAGAGTTAAGGAGTAACTAAGAGGAGTCGGATCCGCAAGCGGAGCAGGATTAAGTGAGTTAAAATACTCCGAGAAGTCTTGATTACCCACCACTAGTTTGCAGTAGTTGGTGTGACTGAATGTTGTCACACTGTTGTTTGCAGAGACATCACAATCTATAAAATTTTTACCTATTTATTTATGTGATTTCGTCTTGGCTTTTTTACAGTGTAAACTTTTCGGAGTGTTTGTTGTATTATCAATAAGTATAAATTATAATAAATGAAAAACATTAAAAATATTGTATTAAGAATGATCTATAAAGAAATGTGTAAATAACTATATTGAAACATACAATATACATTTATAAATGTAACATTTATATGTATACCAGTGAGAATTTGTTTATGATATAGTGATTTTTTCTCTAAACTTAATTTATTATCTTCAAACACAATTAACTAATGGTTTTTGAATAAACGAAATAAAAAAATATATTTATTTTGTAGAATAGTCAACAAGACATACATTGAAACAAGAGTAAGTAGGGACTATGCTAAATACAATGCTGTTAATTACATCTTGTTGTACTTACAGGCCGTCGTGGCAAAGTAAAAATATATATAAGATGTAGATATATTACATACATATATTATTCCTAGATACATATTTTTGTTGGTATATTTTGTTGTATGGTTGTATGTATGTAGTTTATATTCGTATTCGTATATACATATAATGCATGTACTGTAATAGTCATATATTTAGATATATTACCTATATATTATATATATATATATATATAATTATATATATATACAATATATATTGTATTTAATATTTATTTACACTAGTTTTGTTATTATCTTGTTATTATATTTATTTTCTGTATTTGTTACATTAAAATTTATATAGCTACTCCCCTACACTTCATGTCATGTATAGCCCCATAGGTTGACTGATAATTGTAATAATTTACAAAGAAAGAGTAATATAATTAACAATAAATAAATGTGTAATTAATTAAATATATAGATAATTTAAATACAAATTACTGAAAATAAATTAAATGTATCAACATAATCACGTGTCATTATCTGAGCAAAATGAAACCTATTAATTCAAATTTCGTTATTTCAAAACTTTATTCAAATAGAAAAATGCTCTAACATCTGATTTTAATATAAAGCAATAATAAATGTCATTTTTTAAAGATATCAGTGGATTAGAACCGAAAATAGAAGGCCTTTCCTCAGATGATGCAACATTCAGTCAATTATATAAATTATCTTCATTAACGACCCCTCGGGGCACGTAACGGGTACATTAGTGCATATTGTAATGAACAATTATTTTAACACATTTAACATATCTTTGTTATTAAAAAAATACTTAAATGAACACTAACCTGCTGCTGTTGCTGTAAGAGTTGTTGTTGTTTCATCTGCGCGTCGTGGGCAAAGGGCATTGTGTCGAAGGGCGGCGGCGGCAGCATCAGCGGTACCAGGGGCGGTTGAAGGTTCATCGCCGCCAGCGCACCCACGTTCAAACCCAGGGGAAGGCCCAACGATAGCATCTGTGCCACCATTGGATGTAGTTGCCCCAGCTGTTGTTGCAGTTGCAACATGTTTAGAGCAGCTTGCATCTCTTGAACCTGAGCGGCCAGCAAGGCGCCGGCCTGAGCGTCAGATGGTCCGTTTCCATTCTCATTATTGAAGTTCGTAGCGCTATCACCGTGTGGTGAGGGCGACCTATCACCCTGTGGCGCTGGAGATGCAGCACGCGGAGAATTAGGTGCACCACTCTTCCTTTCATACTCAGATTTAAATTGTTCCGCGAATTGTTCTAAGAATTCGAGAGGAACTTTGTCCTTATGCACCTCTTCACAATGAGTTTTTAACACAAATACACTAGAAAATTCCTTATTACAATGTTGGCATGTCGATTTACTTTCACTGTCCGGAGGCTTCTCTTCGGGAGGTGGTGGAGGTGGACTTGGCGCCCGCGCCATTTCACGTTCTTCTTGCAACTTTCGCCGTTGATTTTCATTATATTGCATGACGAGATCGAAGCCAAAGGTCTCTAACAGTTGTTTATACATTTGTGAGTTTCGTTTGGGCGGATTACCCTTGGCTACCATCTCGTCTATAGCAGCTGCGTCTGCGTCAGCTAGCGGCGAATGCGCCCGCGCTTCGCCATAAGGACAGGAAGTCGCACGATGTGCGTCGAGTAACTCCCCGCTTGTGAATGAAAGATGGCAACGCTCGCAAGTAGCGCTACCTGCGCGAGGAGAGCGCGGACTACCTGGACGCGCGGGGGGTGAGGAGCGCGGGCCCCCACTGCTCGTAGACGAAGGGGATGTATTTTTCGGCGACAACACGTCTTGTAATATTTTGGCGGGGTCGTTTCTATCCGGCTGCTCCACTAAAGGCCGTGTCAAATCTACGTGTCCGGCTGCGGCAAGCTCCTGCAACTTGCCGGCTCGAGTTTGATGTAGTACTGATCTCATGTGTATGTCAAGCGTACTGCCCTGTGTATATGCTACTTTGCAAATATTGCATTTATATCGTTTACGGTCGTCTTCCTCACTCGATGTACTTTTAGGTGTGAGTGTCAAATTAGAGGGAGCGGAACCAGCCCCGGGCGATACGGGAGGGTTGTTATTGTTCTGTTGTTCTTGCATGGCTCTTTTCAGTTTGTGCAAATGACTCACGCTGTTATAATGAACGAGTAAGATGTTCTTTTGCGTAAATGACTCTTTACATACGTCACATTTGAATGGTCTATTAGGATCCAGATATTTCTCCATTGGGTACGTTAGTTTCTCTCCTTTTCTGTGCAGGAGAGTTTTATTGTGTGCTGTCAAATAAGATTGACGTGTGAAAGCAACTTTGCAACGGTGACATTTGTATTTTCTGTTGGGATCATTATAAGAATCCTCTGCCATAGCTTGCGAGTTTAAGTAGTCTTCTAAGAATTGTTGGTCTTTGTAAATAATTGAATCATCTGAGTTTTCAGCATCATTGTGACCTGACTCATCAGCGGCGGTGGCGCTTGAATCGCGGTCTTCGAGTTCAGCGAGGTCATCATCGGGTGTTCGAAGAGCTTCTTTGCGTAAAAGTTCTGCAGTTGCTGCATCTAGAGCCGGGCCCTGGTTCGCCTGTAATAATGGATTCGAAGCAAGACTTCGCTTGAATGCAGCTAACTCATCTTCAGATAGTTCTGAGTGAGATGTCTCGACGTGCTTCTGTAAGGCCAACACAGATCTAAAGCTACGGCCGCATAAAACGCATTTCGTAGCGTCACGAATAACATGATATTGCGAATGAAGCTGTAATTTCTCAATTGTCTTGAAAGCTAGGCTGCACTGGTTGCAACGGTACTTGTACACATGTTTCTCTGACACTGACATGTTAGCGATTGAATTCCGCGCATGTGCTTCCCTAAAGTGATTTTGTAAGGCATGAGCTGCATCAAAGTATCGGTTGCATCCTTTCTTCCAGCATACATATCCTGGACCTTGTGGTGTTTGTTTTAATTCCAAATGTCCGGATTCGTTCTGATGTTGACAGAGTTCATCCACATTACGGAAAGTGCGATTGCAAGTAGAGCATCTTTCCATTTCTCCATCAGCGCTTCCTTCAGAACGAGGCGATGAGATCTCGCGCTCGTCATCCCCTTGTCTTGTATCGTCTCTTTGTTGGGTGCCGCCATTCAGCCAATGACATTGATCAACAAGAAGCAGTAGTCTCTGCAGGCCTTCGGAGTTAACCGAGTGTATTTGCATGACATGTCGCTCGAGGGCTGGTCTGTCTTTGAAAGAGTCTTGGCATAGTGGACAGATGAAATGTCTCGCTGTATCTCCATGGGCTGAGTTGATATGGGCATGTAGACGAACCTCACTCCCGCAACTAAAGTTGCAGTAAATGCACGTATGAGGTCCAGGGGTTTCACGCTCCTCTTCTCTTTCACTGGCCCCCTGTTGGGTTTGTTGTTGTGCTTGCTGTTGTTGTTGTTGTTGAAGTTGCTGCTGTTGTTGCTGGTGTTGTTCAATAAATCGCAACATCTTCTGCTCTTGCGTCAATTCTGGTTTCTGATCAATGGGTTCTTTATTATCTGTTAACAAAACAAAAAGAAAAATTTATAAGTCTTACAAGAAAAATAATCCTAACATAAGAAAATGCAATTAAAAATGTGGCCCAACGAACCTCCCGCTACAAAATCTGCAGCAAGAATGGATAGTGATCGATACACGGTAAGTCCATAATGTCTACCTACGTCTACGTGAGATTTATCTACAAAAAAGATTATTTCTATAAATGAAGCCCACTATTGTTCAGTGCAAGCGTTTGTTACTTTTCTGAATCGAAGTTAAAAATAAAATTCTTCTCCTTTATATTATTAGTAGGGATCGTTTTGTTTGCGACGTCCCGGCAAGACAAAGGTATCGCTCTATCCGTCCCAATACGCACACATTCACGTTTATATTAATGCTAACGTAACAAGTACATTGTAATTTTGCACACAAAGGAGATACAGGACGAGCAAACAATCATTGTTCATTATTACAAAAGGTTTCGAATATTTCGTTTCGCATCGGATCAAATGAATTCGGGAGAGTTGACGAATGTGACGGTGTGCGCGAGTGGGATGGATGCATGTCGGGATATGTGAGAGTGCAATTATTATTTGACCACGGATAACTTCAGAGCAGCGTGTGAAAGAAGCTGGCCCGCATTGTTTACGCTTAAATAAGAAAGGTAAAAGAAACAGTGGAGGCAGGGGTGGGGGGGGGGGGGGTGCAGTTTCGCTAATGTAACGTTACAATTATACTTTATTAGATGAGCAACTGACGGTCCAGCCGGCCATTGTACTCGTTTTATTCAGAACATACTGAGGAAAAAATGGTGCGGCTTGATCCCAACCCCAAATATGTACCTACTGCAAAAAATAAAATTTGAGATTCAATAATATTGCAGAATATTATTGAATAGGATAAGGAATACACAATATTTGCAAGTTTATACCTAGTCATAATAATAAAAAAAAACTCACGTGGAGTATGATTTCCCGCTTAATTAAAACTCAAAATTATCTCACAGTCGAAAAGATTTAAAACCAGTCTGTCCCCTGTTTGGGAACCCGTTCCATAGTTTTAATCAGTTAAAACCGTTACATCTAATGAAGGGGAGAGGGACAAGTAAATCTGAGTAATAATAGCGCAAGTGACCCCTAACGCTGGAATGACCAGTGAATACAATTTTATTTATGATGTAAAATCGCCGACCCACCGTCTGGTAGGAGCATAGAACAATAGCCAGGTAAAGGGGATCTTGTCTGCATAAATGCGATCTCCGACGCTTTTTGTCAATGGACAAAGGGTCTTTTCTAAGGAAACACCACATCGTTATAGCGTCGTAAAGTAAGTATTGTGCAACGGAGTTTTGTTTTGCGAGATTTAGGTCAGGATTTTTACAATGTGGCGTCAGGGACACAATGGGTGCTCGAATGTTTTAGCGTCTTTGTTGCTCGCCCGTCGCGATTGTGTTATAGTTTTGAAAATTTAATGTATGAGCCAGGTTTAATATACATATTAGTTTTAACATCGTATATATCGAATATATACCACATATTGTCCAGTTAAGCGCGACTTTGTCCAACAAGGCCACTAATACAAAAGATAGAAATTGAAGGCGAAAGGTCATATTATAGCTAATATAATAGGTACCTATGTAAAAAAATATTTTCAGAAGCTGGTCAAATGAGAATCTCAATGGAAATACAGATAAACTGTGCTTATTTTATTATTACTTACATGGAATCTAAATAATATAATCTTCATAAATGACGTTTATTTTGCTGACACAAAAAAATGTCAATACAGATTCCAAGGGGCGTTACTATTTAAGTGCAAAGCATTGAATCAAAGACTGGTTTTATACTGATTTTAATTGAAATTGATGAGCATACTAATGAGTAAGTACAGTATGATCGTTTGTCTCTGTCTTCCTAAATTACACGTGAATTTGCTTCTTCTAAACGTTTAATGTTCTGTAGTAATATTAATCTTATGGTACGGTCTTGTTTTCAAAAAATGATGGAAAGGCTAAAATTTATTTCAAAATCGATCTTTTAAAACGACCGCTCAATAAGGTGAAAATAAGTAATAAGCATAAACATGAGGGACACAATAGTGTAAGCCGGATTTCTTTCGCCTCCACATTTCTCTCGGAGTTTATCGTATTTCACCGTGGCCATAAACAAGCGACGGGCAATGCGGCTGGCGACATTGTACGATGATGTAGCAGCCTCATCACAAGGGGGCAATCATCCTTAATGCGAGACGGCCACATACGTAATGCGAGTCATTGTCCCGTATGCGGTACTTATGGAAAATTCGCGTTCTCAATTCAAATCTTCTCGCTGTCTCCCTCGCACGCGGGGCGGAGTCGCTGCCGGCCAATGACAGCACCCGACTGTGGCGACACAGTGTAAGGCGTACGTTATTAAAGAAACCTGTTCTAATGTTGCGCGCCTTAAATTAAATTTTGTCCGTGTGTAATTATCTCATTATTGTGATTACGAATTCCTCGCTAAATTCTCATCGCTCAAAATGGAGACTGCCTCTTAGATTGAACAACACGACGTGATGGTCACGCAGTAAGCGATAATGAAGCCTTCTGCGACAACGCGGACGCACTCTTACGAAATGCTTAAGCAAATTAACACGAAACAAAATTGTATATTTATTAACATGCCACAGAAAGAAGTTCAGTTTGTAGAAACGCAGTACAAAATTGATTAAGGAACGAATCGGTTTAAATTGGAAACCGATAGTGACGTTTCGAAATCACATTCATAAGTCTACTGAGTATTACTTTATCGATACGAACGCAAGTAATGGTTATGGTTGAATTAATTTTAATAGAATTTTTACGCGTTATAGAATAAAAACTTTACGAAATATGTTTAGTTTGAGAGGAAAAATAATAACAAATGCAATCGGTTACAGTTTGCGCTCTTATGTTTTATGACGCGTTTTGTAAGGCTAGCGACATCTATTGAGCGGTAGAGAAAACTATTGTTAGGTTAAATAGGTATGTTGCGCGTGCGCAACTAATTATTTTCATCACCAATTGTTTTACAGATTACATAGAGAAGACGCTGTGAAGCGTTTTTTGCAACGTTAGGTTCCATTATGTAAGACAACTAGTTATCATTAACTTGTTGCCTAATAGAGACAACGCCTCGAGGAAGTAATGCACAATAACAATAGGGCAGTCACGGTTGGAAAGTTATTACCAGATAAATAAACAATTTCCTCATTACCACTCTGCTGAACACGAAAAGACAAATGACAGAATATAAAAGCATAAGAAAAAAAAAATCTTTTCTGTTAGAAGTTAAAATTTTATTTGCTTAGAAGTTAAGTTAAAAGTTATTTAGGAGGTTCGTTGAATACATTAGTTGAAGTTCATTAGGCAAATTAATAATAGTAATTAAATACATATATTAATTATAAAGTATGTATCAGCATATAACATCCACTGCAGAGCACAGGTCTCCCCTAGTAAATCACTGGGAGGGGGTGGGTGGTGGGTGGTGGGGGGTTCCGGCCGTAATCCACCACGTGGGCCCAGTGCAGATTGGTGGATCACATACTTCAGATTATTTTTTATTTCTGACGATATGCGGGTTTCCTCACGACGTCTTCCTCTCACCACCGAGCTAGTGGTAATTTTTAAATATCCGTAATTAAGTAGAATATCAGTGGTACGGGCAGAGGATTTGAACTCACTTTCACACGAATGTGAGTCGAGTATAGATACCCCTAGACTATGACCGCTCTAATTATAAAGTAATTAATAGTAATTAGTAGATAATTAATTGTGAATCGGAGAGTAGGGACCTTGCCAGTTGGACATCGCCAGATATTGAAACTTAAGCGAGTCTTTAAAAAAGATGTATCTTATTGTTTGATCTTATAAGATATCGGCTGTTTCTATTTAATTAGAATCATGAAACATTTTTAGGTAGAAAATATTAACAGAGGTCAATAAATCCAGACCGACTAAAAGGTTCCTTTGGTCAGATATCGTTATGTAATACCAGGATTTATTTTTAATTAGTCTAATCAATAGCAAAGTTTAGATTTTTTACCAAGGCAATAAACAATTGGTTGTTCCACAGATTTCAAAGTGACACTAAAAACATAATATTTCAGACTACGGAGCAATTTAAATAAATCTATATACTTGTGGCTTGTTACTTCATTCCATACTTTGTGCTAACTACAAAGACTGCTTGGTTACCTTGGTAAACATTTATGAAAAGCATAGAAATAAACTTTTACTCACCAGAATCCTGTTGATCGTAGGGGCTTGGCAATTCTGGTGGCTGAGGAATTACTTGGAAGAGTTCCGCGACATCAGGTGTTGGATCTTTCCCTTCAGAGCGTCGTTGAAGTTGATGAATTTGTTCCATTTGTAAATGCTTGACTGAGCGGACATGTTGCAGGAGCGGTAGTCGGTGAGGCGCTCCGAAACCGCAGAGAGCACAACGATACACACGTGGGCGTTCACGAGGAATTCGAGACGAACATTCACGAAGATGTCTTAACAAAAGTGCTGCGGCCTCATGTCTAGCCCCAGCTGCGTGAAGCTGAAGTTTATGAGCTGAATTGGTGTAGTAGTCACAGGCGCAACATCTAACTTGCACGCCACCGACACCCGCACCACCAGTACCGACACCTCCGCAGAATTTCAATTTCCATTCATTCCTTGGACCTCCCTCTTTCACATGGTTAACATGTTGCAACCTCTGTAAATGCTTATCAGTTTTACAATGTAGTTGAAAATTGGCTTTTAAGTTGGTTTTGTATGTGCACAGTTTGCATACGTAATGACCGGCCACTAATGCTAAAATCTCTTGCTCTCTGATCTTCGTTCGATCTTGCGCCAAGTGGTGGCCGAGGGCTTCTAGCGAGTCTGTTGAGAAACAATTGCAAATGCAACAATGAAAAGTTCTTTCTGGTTCAGGGTCAGCCGGTTCTGGTGGAGGTTCCATTGCTTCAGGATTTAGACCGACGTCGAGATGGGCTCCTAGTTCGGGAGGGGAAGGTCCCGGACCACCGGTCATCAGTTGAATCATAAGAGCTTGATTGTACGCCATGTCTGCTAGAGCAGCTTCGGGATTAGGTGGGGGTGCATCGCCAGTATGGAAATGGAGTAAACTCTCTAGCTGTTGTTGGCTTTGTTGTCTATGATGAAGAGCTGACAATGTTTGCATGTGCTTAACGTTTTGCTGGAGAACAAGCATGTTGTGAGTATGCTTTTCGGAGGTCATGTGTATTCTCAAGTTTCGCGCAACATTTGTCTCATAATTGCAAACATCGCAGCGAAATGTAGGTTTTGGTTTCTGACCTAAAGGTGAATGATGTGGCAGTGGTGGCTTGTGAGCACTTGGAGGAGTATGTTGAGGTGCCGGAGGTAGAGTATTTTCTCCAGGATTACCACCGTTTTGTAATTCTTGCATGTTATTTAGATGTTTATCAGACTGCATGTGTATACTTAAGTTGCCTTTCGTCGTAGTAGAGTAATTACACACTTCGCATCGGTATGGCTTGTACCCACACGTGTACGTTTCGCCGCGTGCGAGTCGGGGGTGTGGTTGACCTGCTATACAATAAATACAGCTCGTCTCAGCTTCTGGATGTTTTTCCTTCATATGTATTTCCAATGTTTCTTGATATTTATAATGCCAATTGCATTTAGGACACTTTAACGTTTTGCAGGAATTTCGACTATGCATACCAGCAAGTGGGCCTCCTAATCTACCAGAATTTAGGATCAGTTCACATTTCGGACAGTCGGCACCAGACGGTCGCCCGCCAAGGTGATCTGGACAAACTCCTATCGTCGTCCCCGAAAGGAAGGCTGGAGGTGCTGCTTGAAACGGTGGGGAAGAATTCGGACTGGCACGTGGTTGTACAGACGCATTTATAGTGTGAGGATGCGCCACTGAGATCAAGGAATGTTGTGGTACCATTGACTCGGCTAATGATCGAGGCGGCCTCCATGATGGTGGACTCGGCCTCCTTTCTTCACATGTACCGTTTAGTAACATGGAATCGTTTTCTCTATCAATTGGAGTTGTCATATCTGGTCGTTTTTCTACGGATGGACTTGATAATTCCGATACATTAGCAGGGCTTTCGGAAATAGACGCACGAGGAGGTGCTCCAGCACCCACTGGTTCTAAAAATGAGACTAGGGGTTCTTTATCCTTGCCTACGCCTTGAATGATCGCAGACGCGTTTTCTCTTGATAACGCATCTCTTTCCGAGTCAAGTAACGATAAACTATGGTCCGATTGGGCGTGTGCCACAAAAGATTTTGCATAACCAAAACTCAATTTACACATAAAACACATAAGGATGGGTTTGACTGGCACACTGACAGGACACTCAGCGATTGGCGATGGAGGTCTCTGGGTGTCCTTTCCTCCACGAAAGCTAAACACTCGATAACTGTGCATCACAGGCGCATCAGGTCTCGCTCGTGCTCGCTCAGCCGCCAATCTTCCATAGAGCGCGCCGTATAACGATGGATTTCTTGATACATAAAACGCGCTTGCTATCTGAGGGAATTCGAGATGTTTCTCCACGACGTTGCTGTCGCGGCTGTCGACGATGCAGCCGGGTTCTATTTTAGGCAAGTCGGGTAGGCTAGTTTCACCCTCTGACAGTTCGGGATCTTCGATGATGTAGGCGGACCCGTCAGGGTTATAGACGATCTTTCCATCGAAGCGCTCGACATCGGAGGAGAGAGGCGGTGAATCTCGTCGCGAGGTGAGATCGACGGCGTCAGGGGCAGCGGGTGGTGAAGTGGGCGCCGGCGCGGAGGAGGGCGCCGGTGTAGGCGCCGCTGGAGCCGCGGGCGCGTTTCGTGGCTCCTCCTCTGGGCTCATCTCTCCGTAGTCGTCGTCTGGCTCGAGTGCGGTGGTACTCTGCGGATCGTCGCGCTTTCGGCGCCGCTTGCGCTCCGGGGGCGGGCCGCTAGCGGGGCCGCCGGGCTGCAGCGGCGTTGGCATGGCGCCGGGCGTCACGGGCCGGCATCACATGCTCTCCTGCAACAAATGAAAACATTCGTTAACAACGTCGACCTTGACAAATAATGTATAAGATGTCTGATAAAGAAAAACACTATCTTTATTCAAGCTTTGTTTAAGTAAATCGAGATGACATAAACTAGTGATCGCTAAAACCGTTTTGAATAGTAATCAATTAATAAAATCAATCGTTTTATATGTGACTACATTATATGTCGAACAGTTCTCACGGACTAGTTTCGCCCAGTTAGCCAGAAGGTGACCGTTGAATAGATTTATATCGGGCGTCGTTGCAGCCGGAAGTGGGTGGGACGATCGCTTGTGTCACTTGTTTTTGTTTCCAACATAAGCTGTCTATTTATTTATATGCTACCTAAAATGCAACTAAGCACTTATGGGAATTTTGAAACTGATAAATGTAATAATGAGTTTCTCATTGAAGTTGACTTTCTGATAAGACGTCCGTTCCCATAGGAGAAAATGTATACCTATACCTAATGTACACTCAAATTAAAATACACGGTAATCGTTGCTTATCTAACCGACGACGTTTGCGCAAACAACTGTGATCAATTTATCGATATGACAGCCTGTCGACGCTGTCAACACTGACATTTTTACAATTAAGCAACCAACAAACCTAGAACTCCTCAAACAACGTCGTTTACCATTACTAATAAAATTATTTTCCAAATATGTCCCTTAAATGATTACATTAAGAATCATTATTGCAAAATGTGTGTAGATTAAATTCGATAATCTACGAATCTAGAATGAGAAGTTCGTTAAAGAACGAGATTAAGCCGTCATCTCCGTTATCAGAACGTTATCAAAGATGTCCTACAAATACTTAAATAGGAGTAAAATAATATATTTGTTCAATTGACAGCATGAAGATAATAAGAGAGGAAAAACACATGACATTAACAAGGTGAAAATAAGTCACGCATGTTTATAAAGATTTTAAAATTGCATGGAATTATGAATTATGACTTAAAAGGTATAATAATCATTTGAAGATTTCGACATTATTTGGGTTATAATTTCTGTTGTTAAATTTATTTTTTGACCCACGTCTGTCTACCATTTGTTGATCTAATGAAGTAAAAAGTCTTGAAGGTATTATATGAATTCTCTATATCATAGTCTTCAAAAAGAACACCTTGAATCAGATTGATGTCAATATTCTTGCGATACTATTCACTAATATTTTTCCTCATAATAACTAACTTAATGACATAATTCGAATGAATTAATGACTAATTGCGTGTAACACAATCGCTAATCACTGACTAATAATGAACGGCAGGATGTATAAAGATAATGTATAAAATTAACACTAAATTGACTATTCCAAACCTTACACCGGATGTGGACATTGGTGATAAACTGTGCATTCAAATTAGATATTTTTTCAGAAGACCTTCGGTTCTGTGGTAATTTATATGACCGCACCTATTTGTCTGTTTGCTCTTTTAGCGGCTGTGTAACCCTTGAAATTATTATTCGATAAATTATATCGGAACTTGATAATACAAATATTTGCCGAGACGGCTGTTTTTGAATGAAAGGGTTTCCTTGTTCTTCATAACGGTTCGATGACGGTAATTTTAGTTCGAAAACGACAACTGTGTACTCAATTTCCAGTGACAAAGTAAAGACTTTAATTACATATATGCTTATGGAGGTGGTATGTAATTATTGTGGTCTTTCTTCTGAGCAATTTGTAGATCATTTCGCAGTGCTAATGTGTATGTATATTATGCAAAGAGCTGGTAATTAGACTCGAGGTGAACGGTCTATAATGCTACAATTTGCTTTAAACTTTTTACACTTGAAGCTTTAACTAATCCAGTTATTGGATGAGTTTATTTTTACGGTTTTTGATGGATTCTTGTTGGAATCCATCAAGCGGTCTCGGTTTTTTCCGTGGCGTTTCTTTTTTGTTGAAATATTAAATGTACGCGACACCACCAGTAACGCAAGTGTATCATTAAAATGAAACAAATGCAAAATCATAAAGCGCCACTGGGTGCCGCTATAATTTCTGTTTTGCAAGTGGTGTTTTAAAATGGCACTCAATGTAGTAAATATTTAATGTTTGATGTGGTACACGTGCTGAGATTCCCATCGTTACAATCATCGGTGTTGTCAATTTCCACCAATGCCCTGATACTTGCGGTAAAACTAATTTCTGATAAACTTGCACACAAGCGACTATAATAAATACGTTGCTACATTACGAGTGCAAATTGCGAGTACACATGTGTGCGTAAGCGTGAGAAAACTACGGCGGAAATAATTGACGTGTGTGTGCACCAACACATATACGCACGCCATACACTCTCAATGCGCACACACATCTAAACAGCCCGCATCAGAATACTCCTCTACAATGGTAACCAAGTTCGTAATAATGAAGACGCGCACTTTTCAATTCATTAATGAGACTCCCACAATGTTATTGATAGGAATGAATGATGTTTTTGTCAATGTCCAATTTATGACTAGTAACGTGGATGATCACCGACTAATCTGGCTTGTTTATTTACGGAGAAAGTTAATAAGTTTGAAAGAGTTGAAATTTTGTTAATCTCTGTATCAAAAGAAGCTAAATTAAAGATGGTGTAACGCCAGAAATCTCAAAATTGTTGCGTACTGCAAGTGATAAATCCTATAATTAGCAATAGCATGCGGAGTCAAACTGCATACTCATTACCGTACATTCGAAATGAGAGTTCGTGAGCCATGCATCACTTTCGAATAAGAATTTACTAGTTAGAAACTGTGACATTCACGGGGCGAGCTACTTTACTGCGTCTAGGAGTCTATCGAATTGAAATAAATAAAGTCTCGGAGCGGAGAAACTAATCAATTTAATAAATAAATAATGTGTCAGACATGAAATCTGCGATGCAATAAGCGACGGTCAGAAGCGTGAAATATTCATAAATGTGGAGTGTAAAGCAAACAGCGCACCTCGCGAAGGAGATGCCTTCGGTAACGAGAGCCGCGGTAAACTACGTCGTACTTAATAATCGTCGGTTATTACTCGGGCCCTCATTAACTCGCCGGCCGCTCGGCCCACGAAACCGCAGAACACTGCTTAATAATTACCCTTAGTCTGCTTTCTTCACGAAAACATTGTAAAAGCGCATTAAATAACATCTACTAAGTCGGAGGGAATTACAATAAATAAGGTATTAAGCCGACGTTGTCAGGCGGCGAACCGAAAATGTCGAAAAGCGATTAATGGAAATAAAACTGAGCGAAGTTCAAGAGACCGATTTACTTAATACATTGATAATAAGTGGAAGGAATGTATGTAAAATGTTTTACGTAATGGATATAGTCTCGTTAGACGTGGGAACGCCAAGGGTTCTCGGCTACTACATGGTAAAGATCGCGCTCGACAATGTCCACCGTTAGGGCTTTGCCTTCATTAATGGTACTGAACTCTGAGGATGAGAATACGTGTTTTTGCCTGCGCCTGGCGGCCGAAGAAGCGTTACAGTAATAACCGTGTTTTACACGAGTCGAGCAGAGCTCACATTTAGTGAACTCATAAGATTCATATTTTTTGTTAGAATGTTGTTTAGATGTCAATCAGAATGATATAGATCATAAAATACAATAAGAATGCAAAGATTACTTAAGACATTTTAAAGATACTTTGTGTGATAATCATGCTTGATGTGATAATCATAATATGCTTAATCATGTTTTACCGTCTTCGCGTGTGTAAGTGGAAATAAGACTATAAATATTTTTCAAATATATTTCTCAGCCTAATGTCGGCTAATTTGAATATATTTTGGAATGAGTTATGGCATGTTATGAGCCATTTTAGAAGTAAGAAAGCATGTAATAACTCAATAACATTAACGTGGAAAATCAATTTAGCTGCATTATATTGTTGATGCTAATCAAATAGTGGACATTTAATGGAGAAAAAATAGGCTTATATGTAATAAGTACAAAATAAGACATATTTTACTTTAAAAAAAATATCTAGGCAATATCGGTCAGATGATCACCAAAAATTAATAATAAAAAGGATAGAATTAAAATAGCTGAAAAGTAGTTTAATTTCTTGTCTGATTCGTTCTATTTCAACAAGTCCCACCGCCATTACAGTTCAGTATCTGAGGTCTAGTTTTATTACATTCATTTCCAGACTTACCACTAGGAAGTTCCTGTAACATAGTCTAGTGCACATAATTGTATGACATTTATCTCATGGCTACAATATGGCCGAGAACTACCCCGCTACGCAACTAAGTTAAAGAATTATAAGATGTGCTCTCTTCGGAATCGTAAACTGGTACGATTTATAAAATGTTTCTCTGCAAGCTGTTGGGGGGTATTATGGATTCGCCTATGCTTTTATCAGTATTAAACCTTCGCGCACCGACTCACGACTCCTAGACCAGGCAAGTATTTGCCCTTTATGAAGAAAATAGCTGGGACGAATCTAGCGCACTTTTCATCGATAAATCGCCGGATGAGAGAAGATACACTACGAAAACATTGGCCATTGGCTAATCCGGCAACACCTGAACGCGTCATCCACGTCTATGAATTACCGTACCTCTAATTGCATACTTTATTACGAGATAAATAGAAAATTGTATGAACATGTCACGAGTCAATGCAGAGAAATATAAGTATGGAGCTGTTATTTTCCGTTGAACAACTAATGACATATCTTGACTATAAAAAGTCACTTTATTGATTGATATTCGTATTACATTTTTTCTACTTAGGTCTTATTCACATTATATGTAAAAAATTCAACACCTATATCACAGCACCTATATATCAATCATTAGTCAAACTTTACACATCATTTGGGAGATTTAGGTTGACCCTCTGGTGGTATGTATTCAATATCTTCCATGTCATAATCAAAAACATAGTAGTATTCATCGTCACTTTCCGAATCATCAGAACTCTCAGGAGTATTAATTATTATCCTATCCATAAAATCATCCATGGCATGCTCATATTTTCCATATTCATCTTCACATTAGACTGCAGTTGATTGCAACACAAAGTTTGTGATCAAACTTTTTTCCATTCGTCTGGACCAATCATATAAATTTTTTCCAATAACAATTTATTTACTGTGGTCATATTCATATCAACATTTCTTTGAGCTACATAACCCTTAAGCTGCGACCATATGTTTTCAATCGAATTAAAATCCAGATGATATGACGGAGTTGCATCACGAACTCTTTATTGTACCTTGTTAAAATAGTTTTTCTCGGTAGTATTTTTAAAATTTGTTCGTTCAATTAAAAATTAAAGATATATATTAAAACTAATTTCAACGGCTTTTTTATTTATGGGTTTAGCTCGTGTTGAATTCTTCGGCATCTTTAGGACTGTTATAGTCGAGTCGACTGTAGTGCAAAATAATGTGGCTTTTAAGGCGATAGTGAAGGATTTTAACATCAATCACATTGGCTATATTGATATATTGACACTATATTGTCAGGATACCTTTTTGAAAATTAAATATAAAAAGGTAATTAAAATGAGGTCGGTAACAGTTGACGAAAGCAAATATATTATCTATTGAAAAAAATATTTTGGGGGTATTAGTATGAATTCGATGTTTGATAGATATCCCAACATTCCCGATCGGAAATGTTTTTGTGCAAGATCTGAAACTTCGTAAGTATTATAGAGCAACTTCTCTGCTTGTTTGCTGATAGTCTAAATAAAATTAGGCGGTTTATTTTAGCAAACACTATGACTCTTTCTTTATAACTTCTTTTTATTGTATACACAATTTTAGTTTTCAATTTTGATTTTAAATTCAATTTTAATTTGTATTTTTGTATAGTCTTAAATCATGTTGTCGTCGCTTTTATGTAGAGTGACATGTGTATAATTAGCATACTTGCATGTAACCCTTTCATTTACATGATGTATGCTCTGTTGATGACCTTTAATAAATAAATAAATTAATACTGTTGTGTTCGCGAAATGAAAGACATTGTCGGAAAATCTCGGATTAATTTGAGAGACGCGTTCCTGATATAAAAAATGTCCTCGAGGACCAGTGTAAATATTTTTAGCGGTAGTGTGTCGGCTATCGATATTTTATATTTTTTACCTAATGTTAACTGTGCCACCAGTGTGATACAGAATCGTATAATATTAAAATGCGACAAGTAAATGTGATAAGATAGCACAAAACACATATACCGGGCAATAAGGATATCAAGTTTTCGTCCAAATTTTTAATAGATGACATACTATGGTAATACTATGGCATAATTTTTAATACTATGGTATCACGATCTGGTCAAGACACGATCCTAGGCGGCGACGCCATGACAGTTCATTGAAAATAATTCGCACGCGGCGGTCTGTTAAAATAAAAAAAATAGTTTTTTTGTGGTTTTGATACAATTTTTGTATGAGTTTGTACATTGTTATTTTTACTAAGTAGGTATCAAGCGTACTTAAATCCGTTATATTTAAAATAGATTATGTACGTGTTTGAAGTAGGTATAATTTTTTATTTTAATATTTTGTAAATAAGTTATGCATTTGATTTGAAAGGGAGCTTTTGGGCAAAACGGATAGGCTATTCGTCGTAAAGATTTATCTGTTCGATTGTGTATAAACAAAATAAATAAAGAATTATGTACGCACATACCGAATTCTTTATTTATTTTATTTGTTAGATATTGTTTATCTGTTCGGGGACCAATAGAAAGTTTATGATTGAAGGGATTTCTATTGCATACTAGCCGTCGCCCGCAGCTTCGCTCGCGTGAATTTAATTATAGACAAACTAGATAAGTGAGTCATCGCCTGCGAGGTTGCAGGGAGCGGGTTGATGTTGCAGAAGAGCACACCGCACCTGCCACCCGCTGTCCTCACAATTCCCACATTGCCCAGCCTCCGCACTCCTGCAACAGCGCAGGCGAGGACTCACTTATCTTATTTGTTTATAGGTTAAAAAGTCCGGCGAGTGTATAAAAGTTTGCACTGGTGCTCTTTATTTTATCTATCCGACACAATTTTTAATATTATATTAAATTATTATATAGTATTATAAACTTTAATTTATACCAAAATTAAGTTAACAAGACCATTAAATATTTTCCGTACCAACTTCACTACGTTTCACCCTTTTAGAGGTTAAAATTCAAAAAAATCTTTCTTAATAAGTCTTTATGGCATAAATGTAGGCCATTGTCTATTCATAGCAATTTCACGTTTCCAGCTTTAGTGGTTTGGGGTAGGCTTTGATGAATCATCCAGTCAGTCAAGACAGTCCTTTTGATAGGTATAGATTTCTTCAGTACTTACTGCTCTTAAATATTTTGAAATGTTCCAATTTTCAGAATGGTGCAGGTATAGATATAAAAGCAAATCCAATTGAGCAGTATTGTTCTGAAGATAACTGGTGGGTTTTAAGGAAAGTTATGGAAAAAATACATCAAAACTACTACGAAATAAAATTCCTTAAAAATTGTTGATTTAAAAAAATGTTTGTTTTCAACACTTTCTTACTAATTAAGATAACTTATATTCTAGCTAACTTATTTATATGTTCTTTTTTCAAGTTGGCCTAAACGTATTCTTCTTGTCCGGGCTTCCTGTAGGTATATAGAAATGTCAAAGCAGTGATTGGTGTTATGGTGAAGTATAATTCACCAGTAAGCGGCATTTCACACAACATGTTAACCGAAGGTTTCATAAATTACAGAAAATTTACTATAAGCAACTATGTAATTGAAAAGTAAATACTAATTAGCTTCGCTGATTACTCAAGAGAAAGTTGTAATTAAAAAGAATCTTATTTCACACGAGAAGGTGACAGTGCAAATTCGTAAACCGAGGAGTGTTGGTAATCGTAGTAATTACACAGTTACAAGTATTAACGCTTGAAATGCGAAGCGTGTGCGCTAATTATCGAACCTACGCTTTCCAACTAATTTGTCATTATAATTTACCCCGAAATCGTGGGTTAAATCAAACAAAACGTGAATAAGGCTTTCGTAAAAGGCGTAGGTACAAAGTTATCTTCAAATTAAGATCGGTCCATAAAGATGATTTTATGATTTATTTGCTTTCCAAGCTAATTGTGTTAGGCGCCCGCCGGCTGGTCGCTATTGTGGAGAGAGGTTTGATCGTGTTGCCTAGAGATTTGTAAGCATTTATTTAAGTTTGTTCGACTATCATCGTGTTCGTTCAATGACTATCGGCTTTCAACAAGTACTCGCATTGAAGTAATTTTTGTTCAATATTTTCGAGAGAAAAAGCTCATGTCCGAGAGTTGTAAAATCGAAGGTCGTAATGTAACAAGTCGCATTAGACCTTTGAATTTTATACCTAGCTTGATATTCCTGATTACGATTTTTGACGAGTATATATGTACCTTCGCTTGACCCTGGTTTAGAGGGCGATTGTTGCGTGAAGACAGGTACCCTAGCAGGCGCCACTCGGCCAATCTGCTCTTAGGAACCGTCAATTTGCCAGTAATTATTGCGGACCCTTCGTTACTTATTTCTATTTTTTCTTCACTTAATTGTTGCAACAGATGACTTTTTTGTCGATCTCAAAGAGAGCGGAAAGGCATCAAACGGAGCGTCGAATTTGGAAATAATTATACATAAATAGTCCCTTGAGCGGCCGATTAAGACAATTTCCGAGGTAAATTGCCGCAGACGAGCATAATAGCACACGCGCTCCTCTCAGTCATAAATAAATCTGGATTACTGTACGAGATTAAGATTGATTCGATCTCGATGCTTTCTGCTATTAATGCTTACGATTTTTTCCATCACGTTGAAATTTAAAATCATTACTTTTTGTGTGAGATAATTACGTTCGACAAATTGCCGCGCGTCATTAAGAAGATAACAGGTGGAGGTATTGGTCGGTTTGCAATTAAGGATCGATACATGTGAAATAATTAATTAGTGGGGTCGGATTGGGTCTTAGCCGCCTCGGGCCTCGCCACAAAAAACAATGACGTGCGGTTTCTGCGCCGGCGCCGCGCTGCGACATCCGCCGCTGCATACGTCTATAATTTGGAACGTCGAATTAGTTTTAATCTCATTTCTCAGCGATGAGCGTGACGCCGACGTGGCATCTAGAAATGTGTCATTAATGTTAATTCGAATGATTATCACATATTTTCTAACGAAATCATTCCGAATTTGAGGATGAGCGATGGTAGACAAAAAAGTAATAACGATGCCTCTCTATTTGGGCGTAATTATTCATTAGAATTTATAATAAATACTAGAGGACTAAGAGTTGAAAAAAATTTCCTTGAGAACTGTTCGGGGGTAACGGTATATGTTCCCCTCACATGAAAATGCATCGTAAACAAAGCATACTCGACTCACAGACAAAATAAGAGGCACGGAACCACGAACGTTCTCAGGGCGTTGTCATCCGATAATTACTGGTGACGAGGAATCGTAATGCTGGAACAATTACCTTTGAGAACATTAAGAAGTAAAGAATCGGCGTCGAGTAATGTGTTGACGCCTTAATGACGCCTCGAAATTTCTTAAAGACTTTGAAGTCAGTTTAGGTTCACTGTCGGGTGTAAAATTAGCTTAACTATTATTTAATGTCATTTAGGATGAGAATGGGGTCATTCACAATTGTGGGAATTTTGGAAAAATTACATTGTGGTTACTGTTTGTTACCTTTGACATTAAGCGCCAGTGAAAGATTCTAATTTTTAGCGTTAGGTATGTGTTATTGTTTCATATTTTTTTAATGGAAAGAGGGCGGCAGACGAGCAGACGGTCCATCTGGTGGTAAATGAATACTATCGCCCAAGGACATCCGCGATACAAGCCAATATCAGTTTAGAATGTCAAACTTTGGCACACCTACGAATACACTGCTTACCAATTGAGATTTAAAGGAATGGAATGGGGAATGGGCAAATGGGGATAGGATGGGATGGGCTATTGGTTTTCTACGATGCAAAGGTGGAATGGAAGACTGTAATTATCACCGGTTGATAGGGAAGCTTGCAGGTCCAAATGAAACGCGGATCTTGGAGAATAATTAAAATTAGCAAATATCAGGAAAAATTATGAGAGATTCCAAGATAAAACGACAAAAGGAAAATGTTGCAACATTGAAATTAAATTCTCGCTGTCGTTGCCCGCGCTTGTATCTCCTTGAATCAATAACTTGACGTTCTCACGACTTTCCCGATAGTTGAAATCTGTGTAAGAGGTCTAACGTTGTCGGGATGCGTGTGCAATTAAAATGGAACCTACAATCAGCCGCCATGTTTGTACACGGCCGATGTTAATAGCCTCCTGTAATTACATACCAGTATCATGCCATCGGTGCTTCTCGGAAGGCTGATCAAATTAATAGAACATATTTTCGGGAACATTGTACACCCGATTAGGTCATCGACAAATTCGGGAAATATGGTTACTTCATAAAAAAATGTAATTACAATTATAAAAATACTTATATAAGTATGCAATATGCAGGTAAATATTATTCGAATATGGGGGATATTGTCAGCAGGGAGAGAAATGAAATTACGTTGGTAATAGTATACGACACAGTGAGACGACTCAAGAATTTCATATCGCCACATTTACATGTATGTGTATAAACTCCATTCGCTCGCTGAACTAGCGGGCCCTGCCACCCCGCACGTTATATCCAGAGAAGGAATATCTAAATTCAATTACAAAAAGGCTTCTTTGCGAGGTGTGCTGTTGCACCCGCGCCTCCTCCAAAAAGGGTGTACATAACAACTCAATTTCTCCATATTATTAAGACGGTGGGGTGTGGGTAGGTTAGGGTGGCGTGGAGCACAAAAAGAATGCTAATTTAAAATTCCTATTGCTGTGTTTGTATGCGCGCGCGCTTTATGTATCATTCGGGTAACAAAAGACGGGAGGAGAGAGCCGCCCGAGCGCGTAATTCCAATCTAATATTCAATTTGAGAAGTATCGCGAGATCCGACCATCTTTTATTTATTTACTCGACGTAAACGTTTTTGCTGTAGTACTTCGGGACCTTTTTACGTGGAATGGTGACGCGTGACTAGAGTCAAAACTTGCCTGTGAATTAATTAGAATTAGGTAGCTACCATCAGATATTACTATTAAATGTTTCAATGTAGTTCCTTCAGTATTTTAAGTAAGTACCTAAGCATGATAGGGATGTATGGCTCTAGAACCCAACGCCGGCCGGTCAATCGGATTGGCGAGTCTACTCTTTTTTTAAATGTGTTACGGTTATTACGGTTTAGAGTAAACATGATAAACCATATTTCAGGCGAGCTCATGGGCTTTCTGCATTTCAGTTCTGATTTTTTTAAGTTGTAAATAAAGTCTGAATAAATTAAAGGTTTTTGTTTAACTTTTATTTCTACACGACGTAATCTAGAAGATGGATATAAACTGTCGTGGACGTGGAATCCAGTGATTAACAAATTAAAAATCTTGCGATTTCGGTACCACCGAATACGTCCGCTGACATTGCTAGTGTAGTGTCGCAGTCACAGCCTTTCCGAATGTGAAGATTAACCGAATGTGGGTACCTAGTCGATAAAACTACTCGCAGCTACCATTCTGGATTGCACGACTCTTCAGTTAACTAGTGACCACGCCTGGTGTGACCCGCGCCAAAATGTCGAGTAGAAATAAAAGGTAAACAAAAACCTTTAATTCTCCGCGATCAGACCCGATTTACAATATAAGATTCAGCTATGATGTTGTTGTGTTTGTTAAGCAGCTTAACACTGAATCGTTTAATATCACCTACTATCTTTAATTGGCACTTAATAGATACGATTCAATAGACCGATTCACGACAAAGACCGCCAAATTCGTTTCGATATCTCAATCTAACGGCCAAAGATAATTGCTTCATTCCCACGGCGCGAAGAAAATAAATTTCACCGGTCACAATAGGTGCTTTCCACAGACAATTCGCGGCTAAACGGGGGGCGATAGACGGCTAATGTTCGAATCGTGATATATTAGCCAAGGAGCTAATGCTGACCCATTACCATACCACACCTTGTGAGCGTAACGGTCTCTTGCAAAGTTTATGTACAACTTTCTAATAAATGTTAAACTAAATAGGTATTGTTTAAAGTGGAGCACAAGTCAAGGATGATAATAGATTCTTCAATTTCAGTTCGTCACGATTATGATTGTACTTAAGGTCATAAGGTCTAACTTTTGGGTCTGTCAAGGCGAGTCTAAATGTTGCAATTTATTAGTGTCGAAAAGGTTTGCATATCGATATAAAATGCAAGTGAAATAAAACGCTGCATGCGGGCTCTATCGATGCACCACCATGCGCTCACTCGCTAACTTCTTTGTTATCGATGGGCGGTACAAAAGCTTAGTTAACTATGACCTGGATATTTATGTATATATTTTATTCTTTACTAGCTTGTACTGGCTTCGCCACGTACTCGTAGCGTACTCGCTCCAATGTACGCGAGCGAAGCGAACACTTTTATTGTTTTATTCTAATTGTGTATAGATTGTAGAGAGCGACAAAAGGTGCCACTCAACTCTTTAAAGCATTATCTCCCAGTCAACCTTTGGACTATGCATGGTTCCTATGGTTCCATAAGGGCAATCACAGTTAAAATATAACACTGAATGACACGTATATATTAAATTTAGTACCCTAATACGAGTATAAATACATACATACTATATTTGACTTAATACTCTAATGTAACATATTAAGACTAAAATAGTCTACGATGTGTGGACACAGACTATTAGGTAAAGAGCGACATACTTACATATTTTTGATTCTGAATAGACATTTTAGTATACTAAAAAACGTGTTATGCTGTTGCTTAAGGTTAGCAAAACAAAACTGAATAAGTAGGTAGTAAACATGGGAAGCAGCAGATTTCATAATTACGAGTAGGTAACTAGATACTTGGTACCTACTTGAACCAATTAATATAATTGTACATATGTTTCATATAGTCCTTATTCAATTATAATAAAACAAATATATTACGTAATCACGGGTGCATTTAAAGTTTAAACACACTTAATAAAAGAACATAATATTCAACATGGCCGACAACGTATTAAAAAAACCTGTAACATTTCTCAATTATAGTGCAATCACGTTGTAGGTACTGCGTATCCGATCGCCTAGTTAGAATTAAGTACGATTTTGAACGTCTCCTTACCGTGTGCAGAAAGCGTGTGCGGGCGTTACCTGATAATTCGCTTGGCGACGCTTCTGCGCGAGCGCACCGACCGTAACCTCTCGTTTCGAAGAATCTGAATAAAAATGTTACACAAGTTTCTAATATATCAAAGTTTTGCGTGTGAAGTTCTAATAACAATTTTATTTTGGCAAAACGTTTTTTACACGGTTCTAGTAGGAGGTGAACAGTCAAAGTAGCAAAATTTTCAAAAGCTCTTTAGGTATATGTCGATGTCAAATTTCTTTGTATTGCATGCCGATGTATCTATGCAATCAATACGTCTACTTATAACTTATGTTACACAGATATGATACAACAAAAGGTTAATAATACAAGGAGCACACCGTGCCAGACTTGTGGGACGAAAAAATAAAAGAGAATCAAGATAAACCGACATTGTCGCATGATAAATGATCAGATTTAAATTTTAGTAACCAAAACTGAAGGCTCAGCGCACCTTATAACGAACCCGAAGAACCCCGTTTATAATTATAATTAATACTCTAACCGTATTAAAGTGGTCGACGTAAGAAAAAAACAAGATTCGACGCGAGAATTAATAACAAACAAATGGGCTACCTGCCATGTTTTTTGTGATCACCCACAGGTAAAGCAGCGATGATGAAAGGAACACATACGCGTCTGTCTTAGTTTTTAAACAATATCCTCGGATTTTGACACGGTTGCACCTTTTTACAGGGAGCGGCGCGTTCATTCATAGGAAGTAGCTACGGTAAACACAAGCAAAAAATTGATAGATCGCAACTCCTGCGCTACTTGACAACAGATGGCAAAGAGTGGGTGCACATTATTTGCTAAAAAAAAAAACAACTGGGGCGAAATTGTTTGCGAATTTCAGTAAGACGTTACTCACAAATGAATCATAAGTTAAAAAGGCTCTCCGAAGGTTTCGTGTTACTTTGCCGCTGTGACTTATTAAAAAAACAAAGCCCAAAGGTGCATTGGAAACAAGAAACCAACGATTCGAAATCAGGGACAAAAGAGAGGAACTCTCCAAAGGTGATACCATAATGACAAAACAGAAATATGATTTCGATTAAACTGTGCGACAGGGGCGGCCTTATTGGGCGTTTTGTGAGTGTGAAAAGGACAGGAAAAGTGGTTAATAATAAAAATATTTTATTTGTATAGTAGGGTAAGACACCCCCGCTGCGGGCTGTTTGGTCGGGACGGCATCCATCATCATTATATTAACCGATTTAACACTTTTGAACAGATTCCTTTGATAGTGGTACATTAATATAAGGACAAATCTGTAAGAACGATATCTACATAAAAGACAAAGTTAGACTGTTTGTTTCTTTTTCTAAATTCCGTAATTTGATTGGAATTTTCTTTCAGCTTCCACCATTTACCTTTGGACACCTATAATACCGGGAGAATTGCAGACGCGTTGCTGACCCTGTGTATTTTTTCTTAATCTTTTTGAAGTACTCCATGTCGTATCGCTTCGGATAAATCTCAGGTAACTCGTTCCATAATCCTCGGATTCGAGTTATAAACTGTCTCACCAAACTCTGCACTATACTGACAGCTCAAATAATCAGCCATAATAACAGAATTAAAGCAGTAATTTTGAAATATTAGTAAGAATTATTGAGGGAATCTGTTAAAAATTCCAAGCGAAGCTGCGACCATTTTCTATTGGTTTATAGCTACACAAAGGCTTAAGTATCCACGTATTAGAATCATTGCCGTATTAATTATAAGTATCATTTCAAATCGGTTCAATTGGTACCGCGCAAATCGTCCGGAATTGATGATATATGGATGGTTGTCAATGGTCGGTAAGTGGGTCTAGGTTTTAGATCATGTTAGGCGGTTCATTCCAAGCTCGCAGTTCCCTCTTTGTTGCCTACAATTCTAATTGCCTACGTCACTGAAGTGGTACGTCAATGTAGGTCGAAGTAAAATGATGGGGTATTCAATTAAATTCAATAGATATAGGTAGTAATTAAGCCAGTAATAAGTAATTAAGCTAATATAGTACCTACAGGGGGGTTGCATGTAAAACAACGTTTAGGAAAATTCAAAAATTTTGGCTAATATAAATAATATTATTAAAAAAATGAATAGAACGTAATCTTTGGGAAACAGTATTATTTATTATTACAGAATGTTATTTTTTTTATTTCTTCTTTATTGTATAATACGAAGTGACAAAAAGCGAATTTAATGTTTGACATATTATTTCCCAGCCAACCTTTAGAGATGACGCGGCGCGATATGTTAACAACAGTTAAGATGTTAACATCTTAACTGTCATCAACCCGCTTGGCCAGCGTGGCGTTCCCAGGTCATGCACAAGACAATATAGACGAAAGGGCCCATGTCAGAAAATGGACGAATTTTTTTTTACAGATCATTATAAATATTGGAAATGTAAACAAAATATAGATTTGCTGAGCTCTGTTTCCATTAACATTACATATTTAAAATGACATTTCAATAAGAAAATTCCAATAAATCGCTTGCACGGAACCCGTTCGAGAGAGATTCTTGACAAAAAATAGCTGCGCTACATTTGGTGCCAACTCCGATGATGTCTGAGCCTGATTCTCATATAAGGAGTCTCTGGTATTATTTTATTGCATAATCTAAAACGTTTTTACGTCAATTATTCCCGCGTATAACATTAATTGACATGTTCAGGCGATTATAAATATTGAACAGTTCTAAACAGCCATGTTGAGTCTAAATAAATGAAAATAAAAAGAACATTAAATATTTCATTAAAACAGATTATAGATATATAGACGTTTTGCGGCCGCCATGTTGAATGTACGTACGGTGCAAGTCTAACTTTGTAAGCAATACACAATGCTTACAAAACATGGGTTACCGTCAGATCAGATGTTGGTGGCAAGACTTTAAAATAAATATAAATGTAACGCCTTTCTATGAAGGGTCAGTACACGCGACACATACATACAATAAATGTACAATAATACTCATACAATAGAATGCACGTATGAGCGTAATCTTTGTTATTGTTAGCGTAGGAACACATACAAAAATGCTCATACAATAATGCTCATACAATATAATCTACGTATGAGCGTATTCTTTGTTTTTGATCGTTGTGGAAGCGATAGCAATAGTATGACATAAAACATTATGTAGTCATACTATGGTGATCGCTTCCACAACGACCAATAACAAAGATTACGCTCATACATTCTTACGCAGGCTGTTAAAGTTGTCACACCGTGTATACCTTTATATAGTCTGTGATTAGTGCAGTGCATGTTACTATTTCCACAAAATCTTGAAACAATGAAAATTTAAGTGAGGGAATTTTAACCAAAGTAAATATGCCCAGCTCATCCCTTTGCTGAAATAACATCACAGATTAAGGTCTTATAGGCACTTTTAAATAGGAAGGTATGCATGGAAAATTAGAAGACCATTCTTACACACAGTCGAGTAAATAAAAGAATTATCGGGTGATCGGTCCATTCGGGAAATGCAATCAAATGAAATGGTGCGTGTCGATATTAAAATAGGTATTGAAATGCAAAGTTGGTAATTATGTATGCAGGTCGCCGGCGGCGCCGTCCCATGCTCTATTTGCTCACCAATTTTTGGTACCAATCAATGAGGTTTGACCCTAATAACAATTATAATTCTATAATTACCATAAAATTTTTGGCGTATATCGCGGAGATGTCCATCGGCGAATATTCACAGACCACCAGGTGGACTAGGTATAATTTATTAGAATTTTAAAAAACATGTATTAGGTATATAAAATACAAATAAATGGATGATATTATTCATAAAATTTTCCCTTGTAATACTATATAATTTATATAGCATTAATGGTGTATATAACTTTATATTGTATATATGTAACTGTATATAATTTGTATAAACAATTATTCCTTATCATATTTTGACAAATGTTCCAGGCTGTTAGGTACTGTTAGTTTTTTAATTTTAAGTACTTATATTTGAATGGTGCCTCAACACTAGGTACCTACCATGTATGTTACTTGCATCGGGTACCTACGTATGTACCTGTTCTTAAAAATGGCGTAGGTAACCATTAATGGCCAACTCATTAAAACGCTCAATTACTTTAAATTATATCGGCAAAAAATCGATGTCACTGAACTAACTGCGCGGTACACGCATGCGAGTGTGGCTCTCTCGAACCCAATAATTACAGGCAGTGATTAGATCGCGATAAGACTTACTCCGCTAATTACTCCCTAAAGCTAAACGAAGGAGTGGTTTTTGCTATCGACGTAATTTAATAAGCATATTAACCAGACCGATGCCATAGATAGGTGGCCGGCCTCGAGCCATTCTTACCGAAGGTACACTTCACGTCTCTCCCTTGCTACATTTTCTGATAAAAAATATGCCTGCCATTTTCAAGAGAGTAAATGGAAAAACCACAATAATATAGACTTACATGAAATATTATTAGACCATATTTATTTTGTATAGAGTTAATCAAAACCGACAAAACAAGAGCTGGGCTTAATGCTTAGCTAAAAGTCAATTGACGCCTGTGTGTTTTTGTCTGAATGGAATAAATCACGTCCTTCGTCTGAAATGATCACAATAAACGACTCATTTTATGTAAGCCCATAATATACTGCTGATAGGTATATATACTGTACATAATACTCTTCTGCTGAGAATTACATGAGAAAACGTGAACAAATCATCACATCAACGTCTCTATTTCATCGTGAGGTCAGAGAGGAATGACCATGTAAACGTCTAATGAAAGCCAGACGACGTTCCTGACTCGAATCACAGTTGTTCAGGATTCATTCCCATTACAATCAATTTAAAACGCTCACAATACACGACGTCGCGTCTGGGGAAGTTTTCATCGCGTGTGGCGCGACTCACTCTATGTCGTTAATCTAATAAAACGAAGATTCAAGAAATTTGCTTTTTCGATGCACACAAGTGCATTGGCTCCATCTAATCAACGCGATTCAATTGCGTCAATTTAACGTCATGTATATTCAAGCAATATTAATAGTGTACTTACAACAGCACGTTCGCGATGAAAACCGTGTCATTGTGGTAGAGAAGATGTGACCTCGCAATGAATGACTCTCATTAGCATCTCATAGGTTTAATTAGGGATCCACGCATCGGCCGGTCGCCCACGTCAGTGCGCGTTCGTGTGTGGGCAATCGAATTATAGTAGCAGACAATGCGACCAACTCGACCGTACCACCCCACGACAAAACGTTTTCTCGCAATCTCCGATCGTCGGATTAAGGGCGAGTAGCACGTTTTATCTCCGATTGTCCGCACTTAACGCACACTTTACACCGAGTGCCCCTCGAGAGGAAATTGAAAGCGATCGCTTTCCTATCTTATCGGCAGTGTTACACTAATTAATCGATGTAGCGCAACGAGCTCATCGTTAGAGGTAAATAATGCTCGCATTGAAACGAAGGAGGTGATTTATCGGTGTGAATAGACAAAAGTGTCGCGGGCGGAGCGGGCGAGCACAATGCTATGGAATGTCGTCGCAGGCCGGTCGCTGCGCTCGTGCGACCCGTGAATGCGGATTATTAATAACTCGTCCGCTCTCGTTCGAGTCGCGACGCGACTCCCATCCCACTCGCCCGAAGCACCCGCTCCACCTGTGCCGTATGACCGCGCCTTAATTTATGCATGGTACGTTTTAATGACCGCATTGATGCACACGCATTCCACTCGCGTGCCGTTCCGAACCGAAATTTTCGATTCAAGATCAATCACTGGTTTTGAAATTACGTAAATTATTACATTCACAAAAACCCTCGTCGTCTCTCCCCTATCATCCGTGCTGTTACAATAGACGACAATGGACTTGGTGCGGATTATAACAAATTCCCTAAATTGTGTGGGTTCATATTTACGCTCAACAATAAGACAAAATGCTGATGATGTTCGATGTGCACACACAACTATACGGTTTGCCGCAGTTGGAACTAATTGGGATGTTTCATAATACTTCCATTATGAAGTAACATCTGCTTAGATTGGTAATACGTCACGTAAATATTTGAAACTGACAGATCAATGCCAATTCATCATTTAAAGTGATATAAATAAATGCTTTGTAGTGGTATTCTTAGAGTATGCATCATTTATCATCGATCGGTGTATAATAAAAAGACAATGAAAGTGGAAAGGGCAAAGTGCCAGTGGAGACGTGTTAAACAGAAAATTCACTATGAAATTACTTTTCACGTTTTGTTGATACCGGTGAGACTAAATGAGATCAGTTTTTGTCGGGTCTACCGAGTGAGCCCTGCGCTGTCACGTCGGACCTCGCGATACAAAAATTAAAATCGTCTCATACCATAGAAAAAAACTATTACCGATTCGTCGTTCATTACAAACGATTTCTCACATTTTAGTTAAAAAAAAACCTCGTCAGTATCAGTGTTGTTTGAAATTTGTACTTAGCCACATTATCTTTTTTCTCGTTCCATTTATTTTGGATAGTTTTGAATGTGTTCACCTCACGATTCATTTTTTGCGTAGGTATTTCTATCTTCATTTCTTACATAGTCGCCATGTCGTGAGTGGCTCGATTCGTTACCGAAACTATAATTAGTTTTACCGTTACTGGATACTTTACATTTTCAATGGGTGGGCCTATTGATGCAGCATCGGCAACAAGCAGCGTGACAAGCTGTTTGTTTATTTTGTGAATTTTAAATTGACGACACGATCCACTTTTTTAATGTTTATCGTCGTGTTTTACCTCATTCGTCTAATAGATCGACGTTCTACAAGCGAGATTGTGTTTCAAAGCTATTATCAATCAATTTGTCAGTGAAGTCGGTTACTGATGAATACAGTTTTCGTGAATGTTTGTAGAAACCAAATTTGTTCCATTAACACATTCTAATGCTAATTGTTCGCTACGACGCGACAAAAACCCGTATTGTCGTGTAACACTTATTAAGAAGACGTGCCTTTTTCTCAAAATTTAATTATCAGCATTAGAGTTGACACCGAAAACGGTACGTCTATAAATGATGTAGCTATGTAAAGGAAGGAGAGGTTGTTTGCAAAACTGTTCAAAGAGTAATATCAATTCTGTTTCAATTTGTAGAAAGTTGATAATTGTCGGGCGAGGTGACAGTTACTGATGTCGAAATAGCGAAAGAGACAGTCGGTATATTATTCAAAGTGTAATAATTGATTAGATTTTACATTAATGACTTGTTCAAATGAAAGTTGACAATAATAGTGCATGGGGTCGCTAAATGGATGGCATTATGTCCATGCGTTGCGACGTCAAATATGAAGAATGATCTCCCACATTTGTTGTGGACGTATCCAGACTAAATTGAATAGCCAGGACACGGCCATTTGTAAGTATAACCACGTATAACATTAGATTTAATGTGCGTACCTATTAATTTCTAACTTTGTCATCTTGACGTATTTAAAATAAAAAGTGTTGCTTTGACTGATTCTAAACCTTCAAAGGGTTTATTATTGAAGTACTATTGGCCAATTACGCACTGTTTTGTAAAATACAAAGGTTACTTACTATGTATTCGTGATATTTAAACACCATGATGAAACGGTTAAAAGCTAAAAAATGAATTAGCATGAGCACGCAAAGACAAATAATATAAGTTAATTTACATGTAACCACGTAAAGAGCATCAAATTATAGATACAACTATTTGAAAATGTACCTCTCGTGATTGCTGTGTTAACACTCCGTCAACCAGTGGGGTTGTCCTGAACACTTTACTTATCTCTGTAACAACGGCTTAAGACATTTCACAAAAGCCTGCTAATTCCCACTTTATTTACATTCTACGAGGTTTAATTTACCTTAACAGAGGACTTTACACGGTACCTAACTAGTTAATAAGTCAAATGGCTTTTACCAGATGTTCGCTAAATCGAAAACTCCTAATTAAAGTACTTACTTTGCTGAGAGTTTAATGGAGAAAAGTGAATAGGTATACAAATAGTCGTAAGAAATTTAATTAATGTGACTGATGACGCGAGTGACGATCGTTTTCTTTCTATTATAGTTACGCTGTCGAAAGATTACCGATTTGACAGTTCATGGACAGTTGGTTGAGATAACTGAAGTGGCGTACAAATTACGCCAAAAATATTAATACGCGTTCTCAAAACAAACACGCGAAAATGATACGAGTTAGGCAATTTTACACTAAACGTAATTGTTTGGAGCCCTAAATATTCTTTAATAACTAAGAAAACTATTATTTTTCAATCCGTGACGCGCTATTACAATGTTACGTCGTGTGTCACTTTTTGTTTTTTAAAGATAGTGATGTAGTTCAAGATACTGAATATCGATACCGGATATTTGTAACGTAGCCTGAGTAAAATATTAGAAGTGTCTAACTATCGTCACCTCAACCTGCACTAGCGCCGCCATTTTGTGTCTTGATGTCTTGATTGTTGATTCTATTCTATTCAATATACCAATCAGTCGGTTATATGTCTTTGGTGCCATGGCACGGATTGATCAAAGTTAAGCACCAGATTTTTTTTTATATATTACAGATTACGCAGTTCGCCACAATACGGCTCCGCCATTCTGCACTAATAAAATGTTGAACCTGCTAAAAGAAGCTTGTGAGAATGTCACAAAAGACAACGGGGCGAAAGTAGTATAGAAAAACAACAAGAAAAATGATTTTCAATGACTAAGACTTAGTCATCATGACGATATTAGGATTGATTCCCTAATTGACAATGAACTAATTATTCAAGTAACTGATAGCGACGACGATAGCAGTAGTTCACGTGATTCTGATTTAGAATAGTGTAAAATATTTAATAAAACTTATTTTAACCACGTATTTTTCGTATTTCCGTATTCCCTATTCTATCACATCAACGAAAGTGTTGTCATCATCTGTTAATAAAAATATTCAATGCTACTGCTATGATTGTCTATATTCACATAACTAGTAACATTAATCTGACATATGTCAAATAGGTAACCTTTCGACGGCGTACCTAACATATAGAGCCCGAAAGCGGTTTGTTCAATTGATTCGCTGTGTAGTAACAAACAGCTAGTCTCTGTTTGTGCTGTGAGTTTGAGTAGTTAACGTTTCTAAAGATCAAAGCGAGAATGATTAGCGGATCAGTTGTGGATATTGTCGTTATATAACAAGGCACTAATAGGTACGGATACTTATACGAGAAGTAATTGTGATATTCCTTTTAGCAAGTAAAGATCAACAAGTTCGACTCGAAAAACAATTGTAACGTAACATCGTAATGAAGAAGACTATTAAAATTGTCATCTAGCGAGCCTAATTTCGTAGTAAATTGTTCTAAATTGTCGTAATAAAATTTCGAAGGTAACGCCATTAAAATCAGTTCGAGACAATGTGCCCCTAATGAACGTCGGGACAAGTAAAGGAAATTATTTACGCCACACAACGACGGCACCGAATGTGGGTAGGTACACATAAAAGAAGATGTAGAAATCTGGGTAATGATGTAAAGTGAATGGACAACAGTAATTACAGTACGGCAGTTCAGACTCTTTGGTGCGTATCGTCACAACTCTAATTGTCAAACTCTACGAACGAGTTATATTGTACTTAATTTTTCCGTAACTTCTGACGTTTTAATACGCTTTTTGTGTTCTGTATGGCGTGAAGCGATCGATATTCTAACATTAAAAGCAATATGTTGTGACACAATGGTCTCAATAGATCCAGTTTGGAGATTCTATTCTAATAAAGAAGGCGACATTTCGAAGACATTAAAATTCTCTGGATCCTATAATTACAGATGACACATTTAAACATTAAGGCGCCCACGCACGCTCTATGTTGTGGCTTTAAATTTGTATAATTTGTGTTAAAGCGGTAATATATGAGACGTTAGGGTCCCTCGCACTCGGCGTTCCATGCATTCGATCGTTAATAAAATTATCAAAATCTAAACAGGTTATATGAGTATCGCTCATGCGTTAGAGTCCGTGGCTCTCTTCGACTTATGAATGGAAATAATATTTGGGAATTCCAAGTATTTTTTGAGGTCGTAAATAATATCGCGGCGTGATATTTCCGTCGGTACAATTTATTACGTTTATAATGGTGGAGCGCGCCAACTCGAGCTACTGGATATAAAATCCGCAGTAGATTGGGCTGTTATTTTAATAATTTAATTTTACTTATAATTATGCAAAGGTGCGGTTGCACGACCACTTTTTTTTATTAAAGTTATTTTAATACTTAAATAAATCGATATGGAGTGAAATAAGTTATATTTGACGAGGAGGCGTGAATCGATCGAGTTTTATGAAACGTCTAATCACGGGAGTGAGACAGTTTTTGCTGAGATAACGCGTGCTTTGCTCAGTAGCGGTTGCGTCAGAAGTGATTCAACCTCGTCAAAACCACTTAGGTACTCGCACCAGCGTCGGCACCGAGACGTAATTATTCCGAGCACACGTGGACATGCTTTATGGTCGTGCATGGCCTGCCTTATAAACATACTATGTCTTTTTATTTTAATAGGTTAACGACTTGTATTGATCGCAGCCGAAAATACCGAATCGTTCGTAATATCATCGGCAAATCTTCTCAGCTTCGAATTGAACCTTAATCCATTTGACATAAGTTTCAATATCGACATGGTGTAATAATTAATTTTGTGTTAGTATTAGTACACAAACAAAATAGACAAAAAACCTTTTAATATCAATAGATAAGAGACTAATTTCTATTGGCGAAATTTATTGTCAGAAAATTACATTAAAATCGATCCTGTGTTACCAGCATTTCGTGTTAGCCAAGACAATAAATGCAGTGCTTGTATCAGATTGCGAAATCGTAAAAAATAATTTATTACGTTCCTTTTTGTTTGGAGACAAAAAAGTGTTGTGACACCGAGGCTCCTTTAGATAATAACCGTCGAATGTAAAACCGGTAGCTTGAAAGATAGCCACCAACGTTGGGCGGTTATACCTACTTGTTCCTATGTTTATGTGTTCGGATCTTACCACAGATATAAATTAAATAGAGTGGGCATGACGTCCGATTTTGTAGCCCGTTTTGGCATAATACCAAGCGTGCAAGATTTTTTCGCTTACTCGTCGTCATAGACAGCTACACGATAAATAAAAAAATGCCAAATTAGACCATGATGAGTGCTTAACAAAAAATACATTATGCAAAATCAAAATCATTTATGCTCTCAATTTATATAATTTTTCTTCATCGTGCCTGATTTAGACATAGAAAGCAACACAAGTATATTTACCCGGTCTATATGTATGTATATCTATTTGTATTGTGTGGATCTAACCTTGATCACTTGCTACTGTATCAATGGAATATTGTGCGATGTTTTAAATGAATGGTCTTGAATAGAGCCACGTAAGATGTCTGTGAGATATTAAGTCCTTATTTTTTTACAAAGCGTTCTAAAATGTGGCTGTATGCTTATGGTATTAAAGTTCTGGAATCCGTGAGATATCAATACTCATTAAAAGTTTTATAAAAAAGGTCGAAACGAAAAATGTTCTTAAAACCAAGATACCGATATTATAGATCATATTTTAAAGGTCCATAGAATTTACAACTACAAAATAATCAGTTTCTTTGTAACGGTAGTTAGAATATAATTGTGATTACGCTCGAGTGTAATTACTTTTTAATTATATTATTTGTCAAACCGATTAAAATAATAACGTAACCGTAATTGAAAAATTATAATTTTAATTAAAACTGCTCCATTTTAAAACGCTAATAATGTCTCGTGTATTCTTTCAATTGACTCAGATTTTTCATACTTTAGTTTCGAAGTAATGGGTATGAATAGGATTTCTTAAAATATACACGGATTTATGTATTTTCTCCATTAACCAGTAGGTACGGCGGCAGTGGGATGTTTCTGCATGTCGCAAACAGTAATCAAACAATCAAAGGTCATTTCTTGACTGATTAAATAAATTACCCCATTCGGTCCTGTGGTAGATATGACCTGACCATTGACACTTCAGCGTGCTAATTTGGTAACCTAAATAAATCTACGTATCTGCTCGTAAGAAAGTATTCTTTTGAAATTAATCGTAATAAGTAATTATTGTAAGTAGCCTTTTCATCGTAGGTACACTGCTGGACATGGCCCCCCTGGTATGACATGAAGGATATAACTATGGTTTTAAAATGCCACACTGGTCAAGTGGGTTGGCAAGTTCATTTTTTTAAAAGTGGTGTCATTCCTCAGCGCCTGTGGTAGCGCCTTTGTTATCCCATCCTTAGTCGTCTTTTACGACAACCACGGAAGCCAGTCAACACCACACGGTCGGTTTTAGAATATATTTTTTTAAATTGGTCGAGTATAATGTGTATAAAGATATATTTTTAATATATATATTTATATATCCTTATCTTTTGCTACTTTTCATGTGCATGTAGAAAAATATTTTTTTATTTTGGTGACGCAATCTTTTCGAAAACTATACGATTCTTTACGAATACTATACAAGTAGGAACTTACATACTTACAATATTAAAATTTTAGGCTCAAGTGGTTCAGTTCTTTAACATTGATGGAACAGTACCTATGTTTAGGTCACGACTTACACTGTTCAGACTTCGTATTCTTAAGGACATTTTGTATGTAGTTGTATTGCATTAAATTAATTTTAATGTAGGTATATGTAATTATAATTACAACCTTAATTGTAATTGTTGCATTTAAATAGCTATTCAATTGCTACCAGCTTTATAGTTTTACCGCACGGAACAGGCTTAATACTAGAAAAGGCTTGAATGGACCTTAAAGACATAAGTCACCATGTCGTTTCAATATGGAATAGTGTATCAGACTTTTTACATTTTCGGGTCGGTGTTGTTCTACACCACCCTGATACGTATTCGTATTAAAAAAATCGTACTTAAATAGCAATTCTTGAATAGTGATACGGAATAGGATTCGAACTTATGATATCCACAAAAATATGTTGAGAATAGTCCTCCCTGGGCTATCATTACCCAAATGTTAAGCGAGTGCATTGACATTTCACCTTTATTAGATCATTTTGGATATACTACCGTTGCTGATTAAGATGCCGGTAATTGCTGATTATCGAATTGGATCAAATTTAACTATCTATATAGTTATTATTTACGAATGTACCTATCTTTATCTCGATAGTTACATAGATATATTAAGGATATTATTAATTAGTAGCACTTATTACGACCACTAATCCGCACTGACTGGACACGCGTGCTTCATTATGGCCCGAAACTCTATCGTGATTACTAGGGAAGCATGTGCCCTGTTGTGGGACGTTACAGGCTGATATCAAGTACTAACTGTTCCGTTTCATAACTGACCGAAGTGGATACTATGCAGAATTGGTTTGAGAACTAATGTTACTTCTTTAGCAAATATAGATGCTTTTTTAGAACGACAATCTTACTTTATGTGTTTCTATATCTGTGAAAACTACCAGCTTTGTAATCATCATGACCTCGAGATTTAATTTAAGAATCGTATTACTTAGCAAAAATCCATACAGTCACTAACATTTACATACTTAGTTTTATATAAGCTTTAGTTTATTATAAGATAAGGTTATTATAAGGTACCTAAGGTAAATTATAAAGGAAGACAAATAGATGCAGAATTAAGTAACAAAAATTCGCTAGCAGTAAAAATATATTTATTTAAACATAATTTATCCTTCATTATTATTTATGTGATATTATTGTTAATTAGTGAAATAACCTGCTTATTACATTACAAAATGTCTAGTGTAAACTTTACTGTCCTGTGGCATTTGCGGTTTTACAGTTCACTCATTGATTCCTTATCGAATTTTGCACCATTCATTTAGATAGTGATTTTCTAATTTTGTAGTATTAATTGAATGTCAAATGGAATTTAAATTCAGATGAGGCATTCTGTAAACGCCACTGGGCAAGTCTTGCAGAGTTACCACACTGTTATGAAAACCACCACTGCTGGCTACCTCTCCCAAGGCTCGCCAAACGTATTCAATAAGATTTACTGGACCAGACGACGTCTCAGACTGCGACTCCCCATACATGGTCTTTATTCAAGGACTAGTCTATTCCATCGTTTGTCGGCCTTGCGCCAGACAAGGGTTGCCACTTGCTACTTCAGCTTACTAATTCTGTGAGCTAATTTGATGAATTTAGTTCTTTGACGAATTTTTTCGTTTCAGATTTTATTTCCATAGCTATCTGATAAAGATACTCTAAGGAAAGTATCTTTTTCAGATACTTTCCTTTCTTATCCCATCATATCAAATAAATAGTAAAATGGGATGAAGGAAACACCTCATTCTAAGTTTAAACTTACTCTATATAAAGTATAACTAAGTAAAAAGTAAAAAATATAAATTATATTATATAAAGTATAATTAAATATATACTTATAGTATTTCTCGTTTATCTCATACTTGTTACAATACTTGAAAGCCTGATCCATAAATCGCAAAGGTATTTGCTAAAGTTAGTCACTTTTTGCTGTTTATGTTTATTTTCACAGATGTCCGGGGCGACATTCTGTGTCAACTTCTTGCTTCAAAAAACTAAGTTAACTATTGAAAGAAGCTACAATATTAAGGCGCCGTACATCGGTTGTGTAAAACCGGTAGTGAAGTTCATCTCACACCGTTACTTGCACATTCGGGTATAAACGATGTGGTAATAGTGATTTCAATCGAACGACTTGATTAATTTTCTACTAGATTACAGTAGCCGGCAACTTGTTCCGACTTTGTTAGAGCCCATTTTGTATGTCGACTTTTAAGTAGGCAGTTACCATATGTGGGCGTATTCGCACACTAATATTAATACTTAGGCCGTTAATATTAGATCTAGATCCGGTATTTATCGCTGTTAAAATACTAGTTTTTCATCTATCTGCGTTTCACATACAACTTTAAGATTTTTTGTAATTAAATTTGATTCTGTTACACTTGTAATTCACTCATTTACCACAAGAGGGAAAACAGTAAGACTACTCTTTAAATCGCTTTAATTTCTAGTCACGTTTGCCGAGTAGGTAGTAATTTTATTCAAATTAATCAGTCGGTAATTTCCATACGACTAATTAATATACATCCTATTACAATCGCCTTGAACTTTTGATTACGGAGAACTGGACAATAGAGCTCGTTATAAATATCTTTACTTACTCAAATAGTCGAGTAACAATCAGTGCGACGGACGAACGCGCGTATCTAAGTAATTAATCGTAACTTATGATTGATTAAACACATTAAGCCAAGCACGATTCCCATTTGAATATTAAATCTATTAGGCAAGTGACATAATACTTAATACAATTTTAATCTGAGTTATTGCATAAAAGATTTGACATTTTTACTTTTGGAAACAATATGGACGACTCATACATAATGCATGGCAGTTATATCTAATGGAACAGATATTGGGAATTTATGGTAAACTAATAACAATAGTTTAATTGTTCAATAAACGTTCTCTTGCACTTTAAAAGGTTGGTCTTCGGACATAAATTAAGCTAATATAATTCAATATAAAAAATGTTTTGGATATTGAGGTGGAATGTCAATTTTATGCGAAAGTTAATGAGTAATTTTAGAGATATGTTGAAAGAGAACAAGGATATGAGAGAATAGTTTAATGAACGTCCACTTGACAATATTTGTTAAGGTAACAAGGTAAACGTGGATATTTATCGACACGCGGTTGTCGAGTGGGCAACCCTTTACGCGCTTACACCGAGCTCCACGCGGTTCGGCAAACAAGCGCTAGTGATGCGTAATGCAAACTCCGATGTCGATATTTACACTGCGACTGCAAACACTGACACTCGGTGTTTGTCGAGCTCGCGAGCTAATGGTGTGAGGTGTTCGATTTATTTGGATTGTAAGATTTCCACAACCGCTACTGTAATTAAAACAAAGTCCCACAGAACGCAGAAAATAATAAGCGTAATTTACGATTCTTTAATTCAACATTTACATATATTCGGATTATTACACGTGTGAGTGCATGCGTAAGCTATAATAAATGAGTAAAACTTGACCAGGGATGTAAAATAAAATAATAAGGCTTCAAATGAGAGAAAAAAGGTTAAGTTTAAAGCCATAACTTCATTTTGAATTCCGTTCGGAATGTTCCCGTCTCACTCTGAACGCTCTCAGCAGGGGGCGCAATCGTTCTCACCTCACGACGCGAGTGGTAGCCGGTATTTAATAAGTATCGATAAAATATGTCGATAAAATATGAATATGTATAAATATTTTCGATACTTATCCCGATTGACTACATAGCACGCACTCAGCCGATACCTCTACCCGATAGTGTACCGACCTCCTAGCATTTTTCGAGTGACTTACGCAACCGAAAATTGTTTGTAATATCTCATACGCATTATCATTTTATTTATAGCGATTCAATTAATTTTTAATTCAAGAGTTTCCATTAGAAATAATTAAAATTGGTCATAATTTTGACTGTCAATATGTTCTGGTCGTGGTGCGCCAGCTTTTTTAAAAGTGTTCAATAAATCTGTAGTGAATGCAATGTCAAAAACATATTTTGGAGTCCGAAACTGGTTTTTGAATTCAATTTGTATCACGGTTTTCGTCGATCGATTAATGACCAACAAAGTGTCGCGGGGACAGCCCTAATTAATCTCTTGATGGTGGCTCACATTAATTAACCGGATAAGAATTCAATAGCCGTATCAAATTGATTCTTTAGAATAGACATATAAAGTTTACTTTCTGATGCACTTTACTATATGTTTCTGTACTAGTGGTGTGACCAAATGCCGCCGTATGATGGTGTGAGGTCTGTTCCATTATTTCGAAACAAATTTTACTTATTGTCCTTAAGCATTTAGCCGTGAGAGAACCATGAAAATTAATGCGATCTCACAATGACCATGGAAACAACCGCAATTAATATAAAGCGTAGTTTACACGATATGATCTGCAGTTGAGTCGAGCCTTCCGTGAGACACGAAATTATGTTTTTTCAACACCAATTACATAACGCCTAAATGTGACCGAAAACATAATCGTTGTACAAACGGGCATTAGTAAATACGGACCAAATTGTCAACGGTCATTATCATGATGTGGACATGACATCTGAATAATGCTTTAATACGGCATTTATAAATAGCTATACATTTTATCGTAACGTTCTTCAATAGGTACTCGTATAAAGTAGGTTGCCTGATTGAATTATATTCAATATAGGATTTCAATGATATCTGTCCTGCAATAGGAAATACTACCAAACTTTAGTAGTACCTACGAGTAAAAGCAGTATAGGGAGGAATGACAATCAATGTCACCAAACATGATGATAAATAATTAGACTTGTACATGTATTAGATTTTTGTAGATTTTAAAGAACTTTTTTGATGATGAGCTTTATTATGGTGCAATAAATGGCCTGTTACAACTTGTTTGATTATAGTACAACAACGCAAATTAGATGGATAAGAATTATCAAAAAGAAGTTTGTAAGTATGTAATAAAGATTTATTACGATTTATTTTAAATATGTCTACGTACATTTTAATGTTTTTAAACCAAAGAATCTAAGTCTCAAAAAAAAGAACACACATTTAATTATTTGTGTACTATTTACCTCTATTTGTGAAAAACAAAGATTTTTAGGTATTTGAAGCAAATTCCCTTTCATGCTAGTATTTATTGGATATTTATTCCTTATTAGCATATACTTTACAAAAGCCGTTTGTTTACACACAATTTTCCTGTGAATCATTTCACACAAAAAAAAACATGCCAAGACTCCACCAGAATCGGTAGACTATTGTTAATCATTATTTAGTGACAGCGCGGACATGTCCATGTTTTTATGGCGGTAATCAAAACGTGATTGTCGCGCATTCCCAAAAAACTTACTTAATTGTGCTGGGCGAGTGTTGATGGCATAAACTGTAATTACATAGGTACCGTCGCCTCCGAAAATGTTATTAAAATACGCTTAACAGACGCGCCCTGTTGACTCTCAGATTCATAGTACCACCAGTAACTAGGAGTAAAAATGATCAAGTATTCAACACAGTTAAACAGCCGTTTTAGAATATCTAACGATCGATTCAATACACAGATCATATTTGCCACAGGACCGATAATCGATGGGGTAGACGAGTCCTAGAGTGGTTATGAAGCTGCAGTGTGGAACGCTCTCCCATCATCAAGTAGACTTATAATTCTTCTCACTATACCTCTAACTTTGAACAACGTTTTAAATTATACAGCTATAAATTAAAGTATGTAGATTTAAACCAGTTGAACAAGTATCAATTTTACCTAACTACCCTCATGCGAATGTGCAGTGCCGTGATAAATAAATTCACAGTTTTATGGCACAGGAATTATTCTGTATGTATCCTTCATTTGTATATGTTAAATAATAATAAAATAAAAATGTTGAAGGAGTTTGCTACCCGACTACCCGGCGACTGCCCATTCGCCGGGTAGTCCTTGGGATAGGTCTATATCCAGCAGTGGAGAGCAATAGGTGTAGTTCGATTAGATAATAATGTTTATTTTGTTATAATAAGATAAAGGCTTTTTATTAATTTTTCAGACCATTCGATTTTAGTTTTTTTTAGTGTTCAGTATATTTTTTATTGAAAAGTTAGTACATTGAAAGGTAATCTTGTCACTGAAGGTACTTAACTGTATTTTAATGCATTTAAAAGAAAGTATTTCTCAACGTTCGTTCTTATTTTGGGCTATCAACATTAACAAATTTCATATTTTATGATGGAATTATAAAACTATATTTCAGTTCTTTATAATAGAAATGTTTTACTTACAGGTTAAGCTCAGAGTGTGGTCTGGTTACTATGAGCAGAGTAATTTGCCACCTCTACCAATAAAGATTTATTTAATCAATTAATTTTCCTACGGCTAATGTTGTTAGAAAACGAACCAGTATGTAAGTTAAAAATGACACTGTTTTCATGTCAAATAATAACGTCTTTACCTAATTATTGTACAATCAGCAATACGTTATTATTCTGAAAGCGATACGATTCTAGTTCTTATTTTTAGTTGGTTATGGTGCTGTGTTGCTAACCGTTCCTACATAATTTTATCCATAATAAATTTAGTTCAGTCAGGGTTGCCAAGCGTGTGATGCTGATTTTATAACAAAAATAATTATAATTAAGTATAGATTTTCTCCATTTGAGAAAAATAACTATTAGTACCTATATTGATGTAGGTAAGCTAAAATATACTGTCGTCATAGGAAAAAATGGCACAACTGGCATTTTTATCAAAATTTATTTAAATGTTTGTACATTAATTAGGAAAATAAGGGATATATGTCTATTTGTTATTATTTTTTAAATGCATTGTTTAAAAAAAGACATCAAGCAAAAAAGGCATATATCTATAGGTATAACGCACAGATTCAAATATGTATTTGAAAAAGAAAAGGCACATTTAGTTTTTGCTGACGCACAATTCCTTTTGCTGCAGTGAATGTGTCATTGTTGCAATGTAAGGCTTCTAATTATAAATGTATGATTACTGTAGCAATAAACGATTTATTTATTTGTTATTTATTTAAGATGCAATAAAATGCATTTATTTAAGCAATAAACGATGTGGCATGCAACCATGCCTTACTAATTAGAAACTCTATTTCACGTTATGTACACACGAAATGTGTTTTCTACTAGTTGTGACCTTTTTCCTTATGGCGTAGGCTAGCCACTGCGCTCTAAAACGTGCAATATTCTCTATTTTCATAACACGAAAAGGGACCTAACAAGGGATTTATTATATATCAAAGAATGATATATAATAAATACCTAACACGTTTTGGAACGGAGCCCGAGACAACACATCTCTTAATGTTTTGAGACATTTTTATCTAATACTCAAGTCTATAATGTACTCGTAAAAGTACATTATAGCACCTTTTAACAGTAACGTAAACTAAAATATTCATAAAAAAGTATTGTGCCCCGACATGCAAATTACGTGGAGAGGCGACTTTCGCCAGGCATTAAAAACCTTTTCTGTATAGCCTATTAATATATAAACCACACCTGTTCCAGACAAGGAGCGTTTAAGGCGGGATATTTTCTAAAATAATTATTATGCATATCTTTCGCGGCAGTCGCTGCCCGGGGGTACTATTGTTTTAAGATAATTTTTATTGCTTTTGGCAACCCTGAACAATGGGAGAGGGCCGGGAGGGCCATTCTGGACGTCGGATGTTGTGCTTAGCTCGTGGCGCTCTGTGGACAGGACATGTGCACGAATTATTAGTTTTTTATTCTTAATTTTTACTGCCATACACTGACTGGCATAGCATGGGGACTTTTAACGATAATGTTGGTAGATACATTAAAACGAATATAACCCATCAATTTTATCAAAGCCGAAAGCCATGGACTCGGTTCATGATTCTGAGTTAATTGAAATGACATTTATGTAATGCACTATATCACAAAAAAGAGATTTTATGTCACAAATAAGTGATGTTAATAATACTTATATAAACGTATCCGTTGTGATAACTTGTTGTTCGTTGAAAGGATACAGTTAAAACCCAATTATACGACTAAATTGTCACGTTTGGATCTATATAACATGACTATATAGCTAAATTGCAATATAACTGCACCAAATCCTATGTGTATAAACGTGTACAAAACTTTATCGGACCAATGTTTACTAAGTTTCGCTTGTTGAGTGTTTGCTAACTACAAAGTACAAAAAGAATCGTATTTTTACAATAACTACCGAACATTTCATGTTGCAGGCTTCAGGAATTGTACGGCTCCATCCAGCATAGAAATAAATAACTTAATTACTCACTTTAATAATAAAAATGTTTTTCGAAAAACATGGCGTTTGTTTATGATCAGGTACGTAGGTTCTTTTATTGCTAAAAGATATACGTATATTGCTTTACACCTTTCTGTCGATACGCAATAACGAGCTCTAATATTAACGTGTAATTAAACCATAAAATGAGATAAAATTATACTTGAACACAAAAATGCCGCCGCACCCTAATCCAATGTGATTTACAATTAGTTGTAATTATTTAGCCTTTTAATTGCCAGCAATTATAATTATCGATAAAAAATGAAAATTACAAACAAGAGTTCGATTTATGGACGCGTTCGCGTGATAAATTAACGCTGATTAGTTTGTATTCGAAAAATAAATGATTGTGAAACATAAAACCTCGTGGTTTTTACAATGTAACGCGTACATTAACGCCCATTCTAATTTACGTGAATACAGCTAACACTATTAATTAAAACGCAAATAAGTCAATAATTAGTCACCGTGACTGGCTTGTAGAGATTTTTGTGTTTCAAACGCCTCTCGGCGACTTGTTGTTAAATGTGCTGCATCATAGTTATTTCTGAACGCTACAATAAGAGAGGACCATTCATAACGAGCCTTACAGATGTCGACCACAATACGGCAAACACAAAACTTAATTAAAGTGACACTTCGCATGCATAATGAAATGATTCACGCACAATCGAGAGATAAGACTGTATTCAACACACACATGGATAAAGAAAAATTTAATGTGTACACACACAGGTTAAGGTTTAAAGTAATGGTGGTCTCACTGGCCGTACCTACGCAAAAAGAAAAAAAGGTATCGCCTTCTTGAGCCCTTTGGAAGTGTGAAACTGACATTCTTGGTTATTGAGTCTTTAGCTACACACGGACAATCAGTAGGTGAGTTGGTGGGATATCAAATGCGAAGTTCTACAACATAACGTCGGCAGTATTTAGCTGTATGGTATTTAGCTACAGTTTTATATGGATTGCAACCTTTATTAGATGGAGTGTGTGTAAATACAGTTCTATTTAATATTATTGGTAAGTATATCCGGTAACAGGTAATACCTAGTATCTATATACGTTTTGTATTTATGTAGATTCAATAAAGACCGGAGGGTTTGAATTTCTTATAGACACAAATAAATTCGGCGAGTAATGCATCAGTTGATCAATTGAAGAAATGTCAGATACAAAAATAATGATTACGATCAGTTTCTTACAAGCAGTGACAAGCGAGACTATTGCATCATTCATCATTCACGTATTTTTGCCATTTATTTTCCTGTATTGTTAATTACTTTATAATTTTACTTATGCAAATAAAGAAAACACAATAATAAATACAGGAAAATATTGTATTATTTTGCTACCTTTGTTTCGAATACTACTGAATATATGTTTTTCTATTTTTTTTCAACGAATTTATTTAAAAGTAACAGAAGATACATTACAGTTATAAAAACCAATGCGTACATTCTTTATAACGATTTCTCTAAGAATTTCACAGCATACCTACTCAGAACCTGCTCATTTGAGAATGTGTGTTACGAGTTGTTTTCCGTTATACTGTTGCCTTTTAACTTAATTTGTGCCTTTATGACTTAGGTATAGCGCAGCGGCGGGCATCTGATATAGGCAAATTAGCAGAGTTTACTATTGAACTAATTCTTATCTACGCCAAACCTACGCTAGCGTGGGCGAAGCCACGGTGCGATCGCTAGTGTTGTTAGTGCCCCTTATATTTTCTAGTCGATGAAATACAAATTTTATACAATGAAATTTGAAATACAATAGACATCGGCCAACTAAGAGTCTGCACAATTACAAACTTTTTGTGTTGGTAAACAAGTTTTTAAAGTTCATTTTCGTTGCAGTAACTGACTGAATAAGTTTGTGCTACAGTGTTCTAATTGCAGTTGGTGCTACTTATCCGTTTATTGAATAAATTAATAATAAGCTGCAAAAGAGTTGTGCGAACACTCGATTGGCCGACACTTCAGACATCTGCGTACGATCACTACCGTGTGTAAAGTTTCAAAGTTATTGCATGCCACTGGCACTGTGAATAGTTCTTGCAACTCATAAGTGCGCGTCTACCTTGTTTGTAGTGGTGAGTGTCCGTACGTTGAAACAGCTCTAACCAAAACCATACTATTGCAGACGAAATGGCACCTTAGTGTTCCTGGGTATTTATTGGTTGAACTGTGGCAGATTGTAAAACTTTTGCCTCATGGTCTGTCAAGTCTTCGACCATGTTCAGTTTTGTTCCTTTACTTTATATTATGTGGGTAAGTACTTTATTTACAGGAAATTTTCAAAACTTACACAACCTTTTTTAATAACTCTTTTAATTAATATTTTTTTATGACATAGTATGCGCTGTACAGGTTTAATCTTTATTTAGGTAATACCTATCCATAACACACAAGCAATAATAATAGATGGGTACAATTGCATATGTACCTACGAAGCTATCTTATTTGGATAAATCAACTAGGTACATACATTGGAGCCGTTAATGTGATTCGATGTTGTATTATTTTAGAATAGAATATACTGCTGTAATATGATTTACTGCTATGTCTGATGTAACTGATGTGAAATAGGTAGGTACCTACTTGAATTAATAATTGAAATTTTACATTTATTACTTACTAATTTATACTAGACATAGGATTATATGCATTTGCATATGCAAAAATGCATATTTCTCGGTTTTCACGCTCTATTGTATATTTCTATGATTTATACAATCGTTTATAGTGCATAATTCGTCATAAAAACTAATTTTTGAAAAAGAGCCGAAACAAGTTAAACGCCGTACGTACCTACTTGTTAAAAAATCCGGGTCTTGACGTAATTAAACAAAGGAATGCTACATTAATTGCACGGGTCAAAGCTTTCCTGATTTTATTTCTGCGGACTAGGGGGGACAAAATTTTAAATTTTGCCCTGTCACGTCAGTCGACGTGGAGCGGTCACAAGTTTGAAATTGATAATTTAGAGAAGTGTATTGTAGTAAAACTATAATTGATTGTGTAAATTTATGTCAGAGCTTTTATTTTGTGCAATCAATAATTGATCTCACCCCAACTTGCATTTTGCATTCACATTTTGGCACTTTGTTAATGCATATAATCATATGTCTAGTAATTATTGCACTAATGAGTATTTATAAAAGTAGTTACCCGAAAACAAGTCATCGGTTTCTACAAATTGTAAAACAAACGTGAGTAATTTTTGCTGACACTGTCTTGTAGCCAATGACCGTTTATCGATTTGAGTGCCTATCGATTATTTAATAGCAAACATTGGAGATAACGTTTTGGGATATCGATTATCGCTAATTATTGTGAGATAACATGGGTTTATTACTGATTTGAAGTGGATAGACAATATATATATACTTAGATAGAGGTACGAATACTAATCAAGAATGACATTAACGCTTTCATATCAGGTTAGATTGGTGAGCAATATATGGATTACAAGATGCATATCTTATCGTTCATGTATCTTTAATTTGTGGTTTATGGTGCGATACAACATTACTTATTAGTCACAAGAAAAATGATAAAATAATTATAAATTACAATGCAATTCTTAATTAAAATAAAGAGAACAATCTAGTCCACAGTTTATTCAACTTTTTAATTACTTACATTATACATGCTTGTACCATATATCATAGAAGTGACGAGTGCCCTATTCTTAAACAATCGTAACTCGATCGCTCGTAAAAAGTTCTGAGGATTATTGTACCTAATTACGTTCGAGGCGTCAAAATGTGCGTGCGATGTCAACGCGCTACGATGCCGCGAGGCGTTCGCTCCTCCCGCCTCCATTTCGCGCCTCAAGCGTTTTTCAATAACGACAAACAATTATTATTTTAGCATTGATATTATTCGCATTCAGTGGATTTGCGCGTGTGAAGCAAACATTTTACTGTTTATTTATGGAGGAATTACAGAGCAAGACTAAATAAATGTATTTATTTAAAAATGAACAAGTAGTCTTAGTCTATCTCCTTATACATTTCTCACTAAGAACATAAAACGTAATTTCCTTTTAAACTTAACATAATAGAGAATAGTTTCAAAATGTGAAAAACAATATAAGCAAATAATTTTTTTTTATGGACGTAGGCGGTAGACGAGCATACAGTCCACACCTGATGGTACGTGGATACTGTCGCCCATAGATATCCGCGATGCATGGCAACATTAGTCCAAATGACAAACGTTGTAAGCCCCCGGATGCGCTGTCTACCTTTGGAGATATAGGAATGGATTTGGAAAAATGGTTGGGAAAATGGGGAGGGACAGAATGGGAATGGGCTCTGGCACATCTCACTCCCTGCTGAAACACGTACGTACATTACGGAAATAAGATAAAGTGGGAAATGCAGTACATTTCAAGGTAGTCTTTTGTGAGAGAGGGGTAACGTGGCCAGTCGAGCGCGCCCAGCAGCTGTTGGAACGCAGCGTGCACTCTCCCCCTCAAAAAATGAGTATAATGAAGAATTATACAGCATATTTTGCAATTTAATTCTTATAAGATTATGTAGATAATTTTAGAAGATCCCGGACTTGGTTTTTGAATTTTAATAATGAGTTATTAAATAAATATATTGTTAGTAATTTATCATTATATGTGTGGCATAGTCTGCGTATTGGTGCGCGCAAACCAGCGTTGGTTCTACTAGCAGGTAGGCAAAGAGCAAATTATGTATGCGAGTGCGACAACAGGTATCTAGAAATAGATCTTTTCTAAAAGTTCAGAACTATTAAAACTATCGTTACAGATTAGTAAATTAGTTGCGTCAAGCAGAGTGCGCCTATCTTTTAGACTCGACAAATTATAGCATCTAAGCATTGTAGCACGGAAGCACTGCATCCAGAAAAAACGGTATTGAAGAGTGCGCAAGAACTTTTTCTGCATTCCTTCAACTCTATTTGAGTACACCTCGTAAAAAGGGTTCCAAATGGCTGAGGCATATTCAATATGACATCTTACAAGATTAAGATACAGTGTTGATAGTGTTGACGTCATTTTGAAAGGTTTTGTAGATCGAAGAATGAAGAAAGAGATTGATGGGCTTTGGCACAGATAGGATGAACATGAAGGTCAAATGTAAGTTTAGCATCAAATAATACCCCCAGATCGCGAATGCTAGAAATTCTGTGGTAATTTAATTAATTAGTTTAATTTAATTATTTTAACCGTAAATTACCTCTGATGTGGTAGTAAAAGATGATTTTATTATAGTTTCGTGTGAAGGAGATAATGCTGCGTATGTCCGTTGCCAATTGCAACTTATTACTTAAACAATATGCGTAAAGACGGTCTAAGTAGGTAGTCTTGAAGCAACAAACAGTCTAATTTTGTATCATTGTTTGACGTTATCTGAGCAAAGGGGATTTATCTATTGACTGGTTAATATTTCCTAACTTAAAATTTCATTGTTTCAAGATTATTTTTAAATAGAAATATGCTCTAACATCTGACTGAAATAAAATAATAAAAAATGATTTTTTTATTATTCCACTTAATTCTCATTCACTCGGATGGTGTCACATTTACCTACTTAGACAGTTAATGTAAAAAATAATAAATGGTGATTATTAGATTCTAGGTTAACCAGAATTTTTCATCATTCGCATGTTTTCATCCACACCTTGGGGTAGACATAGGTAAATAGATAATTCTAAACCGAAAGACTATTATTTTGTCTGAACAACAGAGAGACTGGTTAAATTAATAAATAAATAACATCACAACTCAATGGCCCACATTAGGATTCCCTGTGTCGTGGGCCAAAGACATACAAAGACGTACACAACGCTTGCAACACCTACTTAGACCCGAACCTGTCTTTAAACAAATGTTTGTCCGACCGGCAATCGAACTCGAGACCTATTGTACAGCAGGCAGGGTCACCACCAACTGGACTAATTGGTCGTCAAAACGATGATGAATGATTATTTTAGATATATTATACTTTAATTTATATTTTTCTTTTTTATTATCGAAAGTGGGTTTGTATGTAAAATACTTACCGTGGGTAGTATACGTACGTACGTACGTATACTATAAATATAAGTGTATTATTATATAACATGTGGCACGCGACACGTGAGTAACATTGTGTCGAGCGAACGACTCAGAATAGGGGCGTTGGTTCGCAGCAAGTTCGACGGCTGGCCTTGGAGAACCAGTCCGTCTCGTCCCAAACACTTCTCGGCAATTATTCAATAATACAAAAGCATCCTCTGACAGTTTACGCCACAGCGCGAGAAATGCACACCAAATTAATTTCGCATAATTATCCATTTTCACCGTACTCGTTAAAAAGAAAGTTGGCGATGAAAGTTTAAAACAGTTATTGATATTGCAATTCGAAAGATATTGCACCGTGGTAATAGCTTATTCATGTAGCTGCTGTTAGTGCGCATGAGGTACGAAGAAAACGATTAACGTAACTTATTAGATATCTTAATTTGCATACAGGTAAATTAATGAAACTAGAAATGGCCATATATTTTTCCACAGAGCATTAAGTTGACTGTGTGAACACGAATTAATATAAATTACCCCACACCCATATAGTAGGAATGTACCTAACATTACACACAACTCTGTTCGTAATGTATATCCGTTATATTGACCAAGCTAAACAGCGTGTAACACAAACCGAACGCCATGCCCATTCTCCACGCACGTGTGCCACGAAACGAGCCCTATTATCACACGACCAAAAGAACTCTCCAGCACAAGCCTCTGTCTGAAAAATGTACCACGAAATTTGATATGGCACATATCTATTATTAAATAACGTCGCCTCTCCCGCAGGCATTGTATACGTCTTAGAGGCGCGAGCCAAACGAAATATTTCAAATGCAAATCGTGCTAACGCTATGAATGTAATAGTTGTCGTGCCATGCGCACGCGCCGCATACACCGGAAACAAATTATCATAACCATATAAGCACGTACGAAATCGACGAAAAACTCATTGATGACAACCAGATAAATTGCGATAAATGAAAAAATGAAGCCCGAAAGCGGTTAGGTAGGTACCACAACGGCTTGAATAAACAACCGTCGGATCGTCACAATAATAATAATTTAAGTATTTTGTCGAAAGAACTGTAGGAATTTATGCGATACAAATTTTCTTATTCACGCCTGTTTTTTGACCGTTACGTTACAACGCTTTTCATTAGTTGCTTTAACGTTGATAATTTGTTAAAGAGTCATTTTACAATTGCAATATGACACAACAAGTTGTAATGTGTCGTAACTCGAGTTCAAACGCAAGTTAGAATTCGGAAATCAATTCATCTGACGCCGCAACGTTTTGTTGACGTCTGTCAACAAAACCGAACTCGAGAATGGAAATTTTAGAAAATTTCACGAACGAATACGAAATAACGGATATTGAAAGATTTGTAAATAGGAAAATAGTGCGTATTCATGAATGAACGACACGTGTGAAATCGTAACGGTTTTCCACTCGGACATTATTGTCATTTAATTTTCAAAACAGTATTTGAAATTGTGCCAAATTCTTAAACAACAAATCCGATACTATTTTTGTACTGACCTCTGAAGCTGCGGGTCATCTCATTAGGTATTTAAGTAGGTACTTTCTTGGTGATCAGTGTATTTATTTCAGTTGGCTATCTGAAATCAGATGAATCTTAAGAGGTATTGTGAGTGCCTGTAATGTGATGTAAGTAGGCGAAGAGCCGTCGTCCTCATACTCAGGTCGGTGACTTCCCGTCGATAAAACCCATGTATAAATATAGTTACTGACGGGTATAATCAAAGAACTGAAACTTCATGAAATCTGTTGGTATGGGATCATACCTCTGGTTACTTAATATGAAAACGACAGTCCAAAGGGGCATGCAAAGTTTGAGTCATTTAGAAAACGATGTATACGTACGAGTACCTATATTATAGGAAGGAATGGCACCTCAAGATTAAAAAAGCTTTATTCAAATTAATATTTAATTAGGTAAACCCGACAGTTTATAAAAAACTGAACTTAATTTGATAAAGCTGTAAAAATACGTAAGACTTCGAAATGTAATGAAATAATAATTTTAAAAATATAAATCAATGAATGTAACGCATTTAAAGAAAATACCAAATATCTTGCAACGATTGATGTCGTGAAAGAAAAATTGTAGATTGATCGTAAGAACACCGCATAATAATATTTACAAAATGAAAACAAAATGCTGTCAGATGTCACGTTACAATTTAATGAAATAGGAAAACTTTATGTATATTAGCACATCTAGAAAATAGTTTGATCATTTTAATAAAAGGTTGAGTCCAAACTTAACTGTTAAAAAATACCAAAAGTAATCTATACTCTAAATTGTGTGTTTGTTTTGTAGGTATGTTGGGGGTAATCTTTGGAACTACTGAACCGATTACAAAAATTCTTTCACAAATACGAAACTACATTATCCGTGTCTAATATAGGCTATATTTTATTTTGAAATTAAAAAAAAACATATAAACCGAAGCGAAGCGAGGGCGGGTCGCTAGTTGTTTATGAAAATGAATTGTTAACAAAATGGTTGTCAGATTGAAGTCACCGAATGTTTATAAACTATGATCTAATTGCTTGTTACACATTAGAGCACTCCAAATTCAAATAGAAGCAAAATGTCAAAAATAACGGCAATATTCTAACAACACAATATGTACCGCCATTATTTTAGACAGTATACAATATTTTATCTAAGTAGGTAGTAAATAAAGGTTTTATCAAAAAGTCACGACGACAGTTGTTGACCTTTGATCTTTTGTTGTTTTCTTTAGATTAATTTTTCACTGGTGGTTACAAAATGGCGGACGGATTAAATAATACATATGGCATTTATTAATATATATTACCTATGACAAAATTGGTCAATTTTGTCAAAATTATTGTGTCAGCCTTCTGACAAAAAAAAAATGAAAAATATTACCTACCATCAGCTCGGCGGTGAGGGAAAACATCGAGAGGAAACACGAATGATTGAGATTAAAAAAAACACCTGGAACATGTGATTTACCATTCCGTAGGTAGGTAGGTACCTACTGGACCCGCGTGGTGGATCATGGCCCAATACCTACTATAAGATCACCTGAGTAGGCGCATTTGGTGGGAACAATGATAAGCCTATTGAGATAAATAAATAAACTTGTGCCCTACAGTGGGATGTTATAAGTTGATATCAATAATAGAATTAAAAAAAAGGTCGAATGGTTTACAAACAATGACTTGTGTGTTTGAATAAACAGAAAAAGAGAACATTATTTTGAATTCAATTTTATTATTTAGGCGTTACAAAAATAAAACTAGATGCAAATATTATTATTATTAAATTTACTTATGAGAATATTGCACAATTTTACAAACTTTATTTTGATGAAAATATCTTCCGTTTAGAAATATTTACTTTCGCATGGCATCACTTGCCATTTTATAAAAATACTTACGTTTTTTTCTATCTGATCCACCTTAATTAAATACTGGATAAGTAGATACTCATTATCCGATAATTAATCAGCAAAGAATTACCTAAGTAAAAGTGATAGGTAGGTAGGTACTTACCTAATTAGACTAGTCGGCAATAAATACAAAAATGTTAAAATTAATTGATTAAATTCGGGAATTACGGTATTTAATTAATCGAAATAATTAATTTAATATATAATTAAATGTTATCAAAAAATTTTTTGATACGAAATATATTTTGTTTAATATTTTCGTTACCAAAAGTAAGTGATAAAATTAAAATTTAAGCAAGCACTTTAACACAACGCGTTATCTCCTGTATCTTGGCTATCTCGACAAGCCGTCACGATGACCCTTATCTTTGGAGTGTCTAACGAATTGTGTCTACAATACTTTCCCAAGCCTCCAATTCAGTATCACTACCGCCCGACAGATGGCGCTAGTAGGACCGGAAAACGAATTGTTTTTGTTACTTTTAGGTTAGTTTTTTAGGTTTTTCTTTTTTAATATTTCGGCCGAGTTTCAAAACGTGCATCAATCGCTTTTTGACAAATTTATGATGCATCTTTTTTCTATATTCATAATGGAAAACGAGTGAGATTCGCAAATTTAGGAACGCAGTCTTCAATAAGACAAAAGGCAGCAAATACATACCTCTTACATACCTACACAAGTTTGCATTATAAACTTTAGGTAGGTATGTAGCTACCTACCTAAACGTTTGTAGGTGTGTTTATATCCTAGACATAAAATTATTTACCATGTTTGAAATTATATAAATATTTACGACGTCCCACTTACTGTAAAAAAATAGGACATTAATATTTTCCTCTAGGAACATATTTTCTAGATTTAAGTGAAAGATTGCTTATATAAACAGTAACGGTAATAATACAAAAAATATTTTCGTGAACTGAATCAAATTACATAAAACTTTTAAATTGTTTTGTTAGGTGTTATACTTAGTAGGGTACCTACCTAATTAAAGGGGAATGCCCATTTGTAGGCCCCTAATTTTACGATGCAGTATACTTAGTAGGGTAACTATAGTATAAATTCGATACATATTTTAAGGGAGTGTATAAGAAAAAAATACTCAATTTGGTTGCGGCAATAATAATTCATTAATTTTGTTAGTAATTGTATTGACATGTCAGAAGACAACGGTCGAACATATCCTACTGTCTGACTACAGATTTTATAGACGTTTACGAAGGAGTATAGTAGAATACCTATAATATTAAATGGAATCATATTTTATGGGAATCTGTAGCAAAGATTTACGCCATTTGGGTATAGGGATAATATTTCATTAATTATGTTAGTAATTGTATTGACACATTATAAACAGTTTTGACTTTGATTCTAAAGTAACATTTACGAATGTCGTTTGAGATTATTTCACTCGTATTTTTATTATTTTACAATGTTGATTATAAATGTTACGCGTTTTGTAGATATTGAATTATATCTTGCTTATGTGATAATATTTAAATACGATTCTTATTACACAAAAACATAAACTAAATAGCATACTTCGTAAATGTTTTGGCGTAATCAAAACAACAAAAACTAACCTAGGCATCGTTAATTCCTATATTATTTCCTCTCATTTAATTCTTTAACTTAATTCTTAAACTTTAATTCTTAATTCTTAGGATTTATTTTTTAAACTACCATATTATGAAAATTTTAATACCTACGAAAAGGGATCCGAGCACCACACTGTTGAGGGCATTCTTTTTTCTACATTTCGCATTTTATGGAGATATTTCGAGTATCTGTCTAAAAATCCGTAGGTATTTAGAACCAGATTACAAATGAAATGTGATATCTGTAAGCTGTACAATATCTGGTGCTCCCCAAACTAAGCAGTCTATATCCTACGAACAAAATTCACGTGAAGACATATTTTATGAGTATGTAGGTACCTATTTTGCATTAAAGACATGATCTGTTGTAGGAACAGTGGGAACTGATGCGAACGCAGAAAGATACGCAACCAGCATTCTAATAATAATGCAATATAATAAAAAAATATCACGACATTGATTGGTTAATTGTATCTAGTAGTTTCAACAGTTATAAACGGGAAATAATTGTAAACAGATCCAATTGAGCGATTCTTAGGCAAATGAGGCCTAAGAAACAATAGACATAAGGCAATAAAAAGTAAAAGGTAATAATTAACGTACCTTGATTACTTTACCCTGATTGACCATAGAGTCAATCAGGTAAACAGGTAGTCAATCTCAGACCATGAAAAAAAATAGGTATTAACATTACGGATAACAATAGGTAGGTATTTAAATAATAACTTATATTTTGAAGCACATTTGAATAAGATAATATTAACTTCTTTTTAAATGAAAAAAAAAGATAGGTACCTGTCCAGTACATTTACGTGGAATTTCTGGATTCAACATTTTCATTTTACATTAGGTAGCCACAGGGCTTTTTAATCTGAATTCTTTGGTTTAGCGCTAATTTCTATTACTGAAGGCGAGTGTTACTTAGCAGCGACAACTAAAAATATAAAACACTCCAAAATCTAGAGAAACACTCTTAAATGTTTGTTTGTTTAAATAGACTATAGGTACGTGACTAAACGCTTAGTCAATAGTGATCTGCTTTCTGTTCTTGTGCAACTGTGGGAGGTCTGTACATTCGACAACTAAAACAAAATATGCAAAACTAAATCAATTTCCATACCGACGGTGGCGCCATTGTTATGTTATTCGCACCGACCTCTTGCGCCTACGCACCTAAATCAATTATCGGTTCTGGCCGGTAATAAATTAAATACTGTTTGCGATCGACGATACCAATCTAAGGTCGTTTTGATTAATGGATCGATCTGTCCCGAATATCGATCGTTGTACGATATCGTAAGGGAAAATGATCGCGAGGCAAGATGGCCGCCCCGTTGCGCGGGACGCATTCCCGCGCGTCGTTATTGTTTTACATATATGATATTTTTTAGAATTTTAATCGGAAATCATTTGGTTAATTGATATAAATATGATTAGAATTGGAATGTAGGTATATCCTTAAAGGTTAAGTTTCGTAAATTATTAGGTAGGCACTTAAGTAGGTATGTTAAAAGATAGATAGATACCTATCATTTACCATAATTCTCACCAGTTTAGTTGCTAGGTGGATAAGCAGTTAGGTAATATTTTCCACCACATTTGATATGTAAGTCATAATAAAGTATTACTACCTACCAACAGTTAATGTGGGAACATTATAAAACTTATATTTATATTAAGAATTTTCAAAATTGATTAATATTTATTGAAAATATGGTGATTACAAATGCAAATGTCACATAAAACTTTATTTAAACCTGCAATTATAATAAATCTCGAAAATTGACATTAGTCTCTACCTATTTAAATTTAATACCTATATATTATAATAAAATTTAAATTATTTTGCTAAAATATCCATAATTGAAATACCAAAATTTATAACTTAATTGTCGCATAGGTAGGTAGGTACCTACCTATAAGGATTTTTTTAATCAGTAATTTTCAGATTTTTGCTTTTCTTGCTGTACCTACCTACTTTTATATTTTTATTTTTCTGAAGTTAAACTATTTTAGACTATATTAAACATTTAAAATATTTTGTGCTAATTACATTTTCAAATATTTTTTATTTCTATATTTCCCTACCTACCGTAGTGACCACACATTTTCTTTGAGCAGGTCTTTGCACAGGTTAAATTTGAGAACTAAAACGAAACCAAAAGAAAATTTTAATTTATTTATATACGGGAATTTCAATTAAATAATTAGGTACAATTTTATTAAACAATTTTAAGAACAAATAACTTCCATAACTTTTCGATCAACTGAGAACCAATGCAAGGAAAATAAATTATTTTATTGTGTGATTCTACTAAAATACTGGAACAGATTCGCTTTAATTTGTTTTCTTATCGATAAATATAGCGATAATAGTTTTCCACTTTTACGAGAATGTATACATGATTATCGAAGTTGTAAAATTTTAAAATGCAATTAAAACTTGTTATTGTGGGTAATGTGGGTAGTTAAAATTATTTTCACATAATTATTTTTCAAAATTAAATTTGGGGACGACGATAGATATAGGACCCGAAAAGTCCAAAATGCACATGGCGTTCATACAATTTACCTCAGAAGGTATACATATCTAATTAACTTTAAAGGTAGGGAAGGTAGTTGCATGTTAGCTCCCCTGAATAGTTACCTTTAAGAGAGATTATCTAATAAATTAAGAAACTACTTAAAAAAAATTATTCTCTTTTTAAAGTAGGTATTTTTATATACCTAATGTTTAATTTGACTACAATATTGATTGTTTATTTTATGAAAATGTTTACTTATTGAATAAAAATAGTGCATTTTTTCATAAAATTACTTCATCGTATAGAATTTTCCGAATCTTATTGGAGTTTATTGTGACAGATAAATACAAATGAATTTTGTCTGTTGGAATAATAATAATACTTAGATTTTGTTTGTTTACAAATTTTTGAATAAACAAATTTAATTTTTGCGCCAATTTCGTTTTACGCGAATTGTTTTCGTTTTCATATTATCTAATCGATGTTGTTAAAGATAAACATCCTTCATGGTACCTACAAGAAGGATAATTTCTTCCCAAAATATGATCTATGTGAGTGCATTTTTTGTATGTTAGAAATTACCTACAACCCAATGTGGAAAAAGTTTGTAAGTTGAGCGACCAAAAAACCGACTTGTTTTTTGTCAGTTTCAAATTTTGTCTGTAACGTGTTGGTGCAACTAGGTAGAAAGGAAGATTTTTCTTATAAGCGTATGGACAAAATTCCAGTGAGATTCCCATAAGAAAACTTAAATTAAAATAATAACCTCTTAGCATCGCCCGCAGAACGCAGCTATACTCGTTGCGGCATAGCACGCACAGTCACTTTTAAAAATCACTTGTCCAGTCCAAAACTGTATAAACTCGGACAACACTTCAAAGTAATTAGTCAACACACGAAACTTTTAACACCAAAAACACCCGCGAGAAACTTAATGAGAACTAAAGTTGTGATGTTGGTGTGAGTTTGTTAATCGGATTGTTAGAGGCGCGACGCGAGCGACACTTCTCTGTTAACGGTCGCCGGCTCACTGCGCGGCCGGTCTGCTGGGGCCCCCCGCAGTCTATGCCGCTCCCCCCTCACCCCCGCGGGAGGCGGGGCTACCGAGTCGAGGCGAGGCGAAGGCTTAATTACAGCGGGCAAAGCGGGACGGCAATATCGAGTGGGCGCGAGCTATTAGCACGCGGAGAGCGGGACGACGCGCGTCTTAAGTATTTTGTATAAGTAATAAGGAGTGCGGGGGGAGGGAGCCGCATCTCCCGCCAATCTTTAATGTTGATTACGGCCGCTGCCGCCTATGAGCGCCCCTCATTAACGCCTGGCCACGCCTCGATTTAATTACACGATCGTTTAATTATGGACTCTCTCCACTCGGCAATTGTTTTTATGCGAATTCCATGGCTCGAGTTCCATTCGACGTTTGTTTTGCTCGAGTTGATCCGATTGTCTCATCACTTCGTTTTAATTGGTCAAAAAATAATGGGACGTGACAGGTTTACCGTGAAACAATTTTAATTGTCTTATAAAAGCGAGTGACATAGTTAATTACGTTTGTACCTACACTGTAACATTACCAATCGAATTGGATACGCATTACCTAATTCATTTTTATGTTATTTTTATGTTACCTCTAATTTATCTCTTTAATCTATCAATTGTAAGACTTTATTTTTAAAGAAAATAAAAAAAATAATAATTATTATCTATCTACTTTATCATAGCATATTCTTAAAACATAGGTAGTTTAAGTCTTGTCTTATAATAAGGTAATAACTTGAAAAGGTATTCACTGTCTAGGTACTAAGCAGTAGGTAGGTATACCTACTTAAAAGCCCAAAAGTCCGATTTACTTGAAACATATCCCAAATCAATAGTACCTATACTTAGTTACCAATAATATTATATTATACTATTGGTTAGATAAACCTGGCTGTCGGGCCTGGGCTTTGGGCCACCAGGTAGGTGTACAAGTAGAACAGTACCTAAATTAATAAGTTCCGATTGAATCTATTGAAATAATACTCAGAAATAACAGGGTTAAGAAACTGTACTTTTCATGAAGCTATACATTTTAGTGAAATTTTAACAATTAAATACTAAAGACTTTTGTATTTAATTGTTTGTATTCTCTTTTGAAAAGAGAATTACCTATTCCAAGAATAGGTAATTAATTAATTATATTTGCATTGTTCTGTAGATACCTAGCAATCCCAGATGGTGATAGGAACATAGCAAATTCATGGATTTATCTGCACAAAGGTAAGTAAATGAATGTGAAGTGATCTTAAAGTGGGTTTATTAGATTCTTTTTAAAAACAAACTTTCACCAAAAAGGTTTTGCAACAAAGAGTGTAGGTATGTCTATGGAACACAGGCTAGTGTTGATGTCAATTAAAACTATGACTACTTATCTAAAACATAAAATCAAAATATTTTAAATTCAAATTTCCCTCCATATTTTTTTACGAGCTGAATCAAAATATGTCACATAAAAAAATGGTTATTCGGCGAGAAAATTTCCGCGTAATGATTTTGTATGATTTTAAATGTTCTTTAAAACTTGATGATTCTTTTAATAGATTTCAAATGGCGTTTGCAGACAAGTGCCCTAAGAAGGTGCCTTTCTAAGGCAACTGTGTATCGTTGGTACAATTAATTTAAGCGTGGTCGACTAAGTTTGGCCGACGAAGAAAGAGCGGTCGCTCATTAACGGCTGTTACGGTTTAATTGTAAAAATTTAATTTGTGAAAACGGGCGAATTATATACGAAGAGGTTCAGGAGAGATTACAGATTGGATCGGGAAGTCTGTATGAAATATTACATGGACATCTACGAGTCAGGAGGATAGTATCGCGCTGTAGCACAACCTCTCCGCGGCTCAAAAACAAGTTCGTGTCGAATGGTGCCCTGACATAATAACAAAGATTAAAGCAGGGTCCTCTCGGCGCGTCTATGACATTGTCACAGGTGACGATTTTCGGATCTACCAGTATGATCCAGAAACTAAGCCTCATTCTACTGTTTGGCTGTTTCAAAATGAGCCAACATCTACGTAAGTGAAAAGAGCAAGAAGCGCTGGAAATAAATTAATCACAAGGTTTTTCACTTTCACTGGCTGCTCGATATCTGTACTTTCACGAAACCAAAGCAGCATTAACGCAGAATGGTACGTAGCCACGTGCTTATGAAACGTTTTTACTGCAGTGTGCAACAACCGTCCAAACACAGATATAAGTACGCGGACTGGTGCTGCACCACGACAACGCGTCTGTTCGCTCAGCGCTTAAAATATGGTAGGTATTTTTTAGACAATATCCCGGTTAAAGTTTTAGGCCTTCCTCCTTACGGTCTCGACTTGGCACCCTGTGACTTTTTTTATTTCCCACAATTAAATCGCAATTAAAAGGGAAGCAGCTATCGTCGCGCGAAGAAGGGGTGGCTACGTACGAAGAGGCTGTAAAAGAAGAGTGGAAAAAATTGGTTCAAACGCATGAAACTTTGAGAGATGCCTGTGGAGAGTATTTTGAAAAAAAATATTTTGTCCCTATGCCCATGCCATGCCGCCTTTTCCTATAAAAAAAAACTTACAAATTATGTCGTTGGATAGGGTTGGTAAAACACTCCAATTTTTTCAAAAAATATTTTTCAAAAAACGAATGGAAATTAATTATATGTGACTTCTAACTGGTCTATCCGCATTTCCTCGATACGGAGGTGTCGCGCACTGTTCGGTCCAAAAATTACTTTATACCGCGAACCCGTAGGTTGTGGAACGAACTGCCTCAAGAGGTCTTTCCATTAAGCTACGATATGGGGTTCTTCAAGAGAGCTGTGAATAGGACTTTGCAAGGTCGGCGGCGCGCCCGCATACCCCCTGGTGTTGCCGGTGTCCATGGGCGGCGGTAACACTTACCATCACATGGGACCGCCTGCTCGTCCGCCCACTAGACTATAAAAAAAAAAAAAAAAAAAAGGTAATTGGTTATGACATTAACTAGTTATATTAACTGTATCGTTTCTTTTCCTATACTAACGACATTTTGCCATATTCCGTAATTAGTCAATGTTACAACTCGTCTTCTGCGCCAATTCCTCTCATTCTTCGCTACAACACCCAGGACAAAACCCTAGGTAGGTTTCAAAACCCTGCCATTGTGTTGACTTTTTTTTTAAATATTCTCAAGATGAACGCACTGACGAAACTACAACCGTTTCAAACTGTTCAAACCAGCAACAGGTAGCATGCGCTAGTTTTTGCATGCGTCAGCGCCGTGGGTGGTCACAGACCGCAATTGAGGGAAGCGTTTGTTTATTGCTCTCATCACAATGTAGTACCTATACTGTATTCAGCGTGCGTATATCCTCTATTTTTATACAGCCTAGTTAAGCTTAGGTAGGTTTTATGGCCATTTCACGCGATACGTGTGTATACGTGATGCAATGCGGTATTGGAAACTATAAAGTTTCTAAATCTTTCATTCCCTTTACCTAGATATATTTTTAGTTTATTTTGTAATTTTTTGTACCAAATTTTTTTTTTAAATTTTTATTTTGTATTTTATACCTAGCTAGCGCGGATATGTAGAAAAAAAATCTAAAAAGAATAATTTTACAATCAATCTAAGGTATAAACTTGAATTGAACTTAACTACCTATAATGTGCCGTGTGGTGTCGGTCGCCTATAATAAAAGGCGACTAAGGAAAAACAAATCCGCTACCACAAGCCCTTAGGAACTACACCACCTCTAAAACAGTGGCCAATCCACTTGGCCAGCGTGATGATTTAAGGCCATAGGTACATCCCTCATGCACAAGGCAGTATGTATAAGGAAGTCCATGCCCATCAGTGGAAACTGAAAGGGCTGATTGCAATAAGTATGATATATATAGTTTGTGTTTGCTCCATTTATATTGACTTTATTATTGAAAAAATGCAGCTGATGCAGTAAATAAAATTCTTAATTCATAAAAAACAATGACATATCTATTGTTAGTATCAGTACTATTCTTACCATCTGCCTGTGTCTCTCCACTGTTGGATATAGGTCGCTCCAAAGGACCGCCATCAAGTGGCCATCAAAGACTTTCTTCAAGTCGTCGGTCCATCTGGCCAGAGGGCATCCCACGCTCCATTTCCCGGTGCGTGATTTCTATCCGAGGACTCGTCTCCCCCTATCGATTATCGGCTCTGCGACAGATATGGCCTGCCATTGCCACTTCAGCTTACTGATTCTTAAACTATGTCGACAACTTTAGTACTTCGTCAAATTTTGGTAGGGATTTTGTCCGGTAAAGAGACTCCGAACATAGCCAGTATATTACTTAACATAACTACTTAACTGTATAAATAATATAAGATAAGTACCTAAGTATTTCAAATGTTAAGTAAGTTACACATGAGTACTCGTGACTGATAACTGATAATTGAATTGAGGATAACTTTGAAGATTTTTGGATACCTAGTAGTTTGTTATTTGCTCGTATTTGATAATTATTTGATATTTTGATAAGTACCTTACCTATTTATTTCCTAACTATATTAGTTTTATATACACCGAGAAAGCGTCGTCGTGTATTATTTTCTTATCCTCTTTTTTATACATTCCTTTTTTTTACTGTTTTTCATTTTTTTCTGTTTTTGTTTTTAGTTTTTTTCCCGTAAAACTTATTTTTCTTACAGTTGACTTTAGTAGGTACATAGTTGAGCCACTTTACTTATTATTTATATAAATAATAAGCATAATATTTAATCCTTCGACGCATTCTAACAAAGAATCCAAGTTCAAATTAAATTAAGTGATTATTTTACTTATACCTAAATCATTCTAGCATTTTGAGAGTAACTTCTTGAAAAAAAATAAAAAATGAGTGATAAAGCTTTATATTTCATTTATTATAATTAAATTTATAATAATTATGTACAAAATTTAAAAAGATTATATCCTTTTAGAATTTTTACTAAGTATTATCTATAAGTTCTTGTAACTCACGAGCAAGCGTTCGCTTCGCTTGTAGCGGTGAGTGTTAGTACACGTAAAAAGAGACCTAATACCCTTTACAAGATACCTTTAAATACATTGACGTGAAAGTTACTTTTCGCTTATACGTACATTTATCGCAATGTTGACGCGCTCTCGTGAATTGCAAGAACTATAAAGACATTGACCCGCGTGAGTAATCTATGACCTTGACGTGACGTACCTAAAGTATAGGCCAATCGAGCGTTCGCGCAAATACAAACTCCTTTGCAGCTCGTTATCAACTTATTCAGTTAGGTAGCGCCGACCGTAAATATAACGTTGTAGAACTAACTTACTTGCTCAGTAGGAACAAAGAAAATGAACTTGAAAATCACCACAGAAACTAGCAGGAGTTTACGAATGCAAAAAAACGCAACGATTGGCCAATGTTTTAATAAGTAACGCATTTAATGTATAAAATCTGTTAGTGATAAAATAAACAATTGATAATATTATAAATTCCTTGTTATTTTTTAAATATTTGTTTTAATATACTTAGGTAATATTTTTTGTTTTTTTCTTACTCTAATTTTAGTGACAAATATTTACTTTAATAATATATCTTTAAGAACTTTAACACTAACTTTAAGAAACGTTACTTTTTAAAATAACCACCTATTTAGGTATTATAATACCCATTAATAGGTATTAATACCTATTATAATTACTTATTACTTATTATAAATTCTTGCTTGGCCGTAATAATAATATATTATTGTCACTATTATTATTATTGCCCGTAATATAATTTTAGAAGAAAACTTGCAAATGATTATTAATCCTATAGATTTCAATAATTCACACGTTTAAATCGTAAGTTTTGCAAGGAAATATTTGAGAACCGCACTATTGATTTCAGAAGTGCGGTGCATCCGCATTTCCTAGATATGGAGGTTTCGCGCACTGTACGGTCTAAAAATGTTTTTTTGCCGCGAACCCGTAGGTTGTGATACAAACTGCTTAGATATCTTCCCCTTATGCTACGACAGGGGGTTCTTCAGGAAAGTTATGACTAGGGAGGGTTCTGCGAGGTCGGCAGCGCTTTTCACACCCCCTGGTGTTGACGACACCTGCAACCACCATGCAGATACCATGTTGACACCATGTGCGGCGGTAACCATTTACCTACCATCGTGTGGGTCGCTTACCCGTCTACTTACAGTATATACCTATATAAAAACACCCATTAAATAATTCAAAAAAAAAAAGAAAAATTAACCTAGAATATTGATCCAACGCAAGTCTAGATGCTTTTCAGTTCATTGGAATTTTAAGAATATGACGACTGCAATTTCGAAAAAAAATCACATTTCAACTAAGGGTGACAAGATGAATACAAACATTCAAAGTTTATTCGAATATCCGATGTGAAATAATCTAATAATTAATTTAAATTACTTTAAACAAAACAGTTTAAAACACATCTTGTCAATTTCCAGTGCCGTCGAAGTAGGTAAGCAAAGGAATCATTAGATCTCTGTGTAGGTAAGTCAGGAGTCAGGAGTCGCTCAGTAAAGTGATAGTAGGTTTACTGAGGACAAAAGAGGACAGATTGGAAGCACACGAAAAACGCAGGAGTATGCTTTTATATAATTGTCACATTACATTACGTACAAAAAACAGTGAAGTTTGATAAACTATCAGTATTAAACCACAAAACGCATACTGCACAATTTATATAATAATTAAACAAAAGGAGACTTTGGCCGGAACCTGAGAAGTAAAGTTGAGTTTATGTTTGATTATTGTAAAAATTGTGTATTGTGGGATTTGTGGTTTAACAGTGATTGTTTATTAAACATCGAAGTGCCTAGTGTTAGTGCATAATGTTTGTGATAATTAAATAAAGCGTGCATTTTTCGTGTTCCTCCAAGGAGTCAAACTTTGTCCTCAGTAAACCTTCTATCATTTACTGAGCGACTCCTTTTTCGACGGGACTGGACAATGACGTGATAAAAACAATTCTGTTTCATTATTTGCCGTGTGTGTAGAGAAATATGGCTATGCCAGTGTCCCAATGAACTATATATAAAACTAGCAACCCGCCCTCGCTTCGCTTGGGTTTATAAGTTTTGTTTTTTCATAATTTTTGTTTCTAAATTTCAAAATAAACTATAGCCTATATTAGACACGGATAATGTAGCTTCCTATTTGTGAAAGAATTTTTGGAATCGGTTCATTAGTTCCAGAGATTACTCCCAGCATACCCACAAACAAACACAATTTTACCTCTTTACTATATTAATATAGATAGATAAATAATTAATAAGTCGAATAATCAGATAAGTCAAAACTGATGTAGCTACCTTATTTTCTGTAATGTTACAATTTAAAGACTTCCTAAAAAGAACATTTCAAACAATTTAAAATATTTAGCAAAGTTGAGTGGACTTGAATATAGGTAGATAGCGATACTCAATCAGCTAAAATCTATTCAACTCTGTCAAGATATCACTTCGCTTTTAGATAAATACCTACCTAAAAACGATGCCGGCCATTGACCCCAATGACCATCTCAAGATACATTACACGTATTTTCAAATTTTGAATTTAAAAAAAGAACGTTCTAAAGTTCCGATTTCGAATGTTTTCGCCGGAGTTGTTAAGCTATTGAGTATAAAAGCGGTGCGGGCGTTGACCCGCCCGTAGCCAACCCCTGACCTTGTCGTATCGTAAACCGACTGATGTAACCGTCACACTTCCTGCTGTACTGTATTTTGTGAATGTACCTGTATTTATATCGAGTGTACGTATGTAGGCTGGTGGTTATTAGAAGATATAAGTTATAATAAGCATTAATAGTTAAATACATGTGCTCCTTTGACGTTGTTTGACGGAAAAACAAATGAATAACTGATTTTGAAAAATAATGTCATAGCTTTAAATTGAAATTAATATGAATTTGGAATTCCAAGCCAAACGCAATATAACTAAGTTCAAAGTGGCCACTATGAACAAACGACAATTTCACAAGTACCTAAGTCCCTAATAGAAAGACGTTATGTGGTAATTACCTACAGATCTCAGACCGATATAATTAATTTATAAATGTGACTTCTTTCAGTTCTCTATTTCTCGTTTTTTTTATGGACTGATTTCTAAGAAAAACTCAGATCAGAAAAGTTTCGATCGCATGAATCTGGTGTGCTGGACCACGTTACTTATGAACAGTTAATTAAAATTAACAATGTCGTTGCTTGTTTTGTTCGTAATAGTTCATTTATAACTCAAACGAACGTTATAATTATAATATATATAACCAACCTCCCATTATATTCACTATGAAGTTTCGGGCTATAAGCCACTCCATGCTGATTGGTAAATAATACACATGCTTGACGATACAAAATATGCTCTTGGTTATGGGATTTCCTCACGATGTTTTCCTTCATCGCCTAATAAGTCATAATTGAAAAAAATTAGGAAGTAAATACTTACCTAAGTAGAAATTTAATACTACGGGCCGCGGGTAACACGTCACAAACGTGAATAGAAACCACTAACTTATCAAGGTAATTAAAAGTAAAATAAGTATGGCAATATTGTATGAAAACAGCGTGTCACTTTAGTGAACAAATTTTAGCGATGGGAAACCACTCATCAATCAAAGAAACTCTTCTCACCCTCTCCCTTAACTCGGTTCATCATTTAGACGACTTTTTACAATTGATTATAGCTTAATTAGGCATTTTTGTGTTTTGTAATAACGACAGGGTTCGAAACAGACTAAATGAACAGCGGGAGCAGTAGGAGCTTATCGCCAACTTCAGCCACACAGCGAAGGACAGCTGCGTCATATATTCCTCTATATGTGTAGATGACCGAGTTCAGTTTTTTATAAATCTAGCCAACAAATCAACATTGAGATAAATTGTAACGTTTTTAAGATAGTTAAAACATACTTGGTCACATTTTTACTCTGAGGTCGCAATCACACTTCACATTACCCCTTCCGTCGTTTAAGTCTCGTACCGCCCCCTATGTGATTACAAAGAAACTATTACAGGAAACACCCCACATTTCCCCACTCGAGGAAAACTTGAGAAAAATTTCCCCCTTCTACGTATGTGGAGCGCTGCTAGCGTGTGTGAGGTTTCGATACCAACCGTTTTGTACTTCGATACGAACCTTTAGAGAGTTTATTAGCATGTGCTGCCATCTATTAATGGATAGTGGAATTATTATTATTCTATGAAATTAAGTTTTTTGTGGTGTGTGGAATTAAATTAGGCTAAGTTTATGCTTGACTTCACCTACAATGACTATTGAAAATATTGATGTAATCAAAATGTTGATTCTATGATTCTATAGAACTTTTTGTATATAGGTAGATACATACAATTTTCGGACACGATAGTTTTCTAAACAGCTGAGCTAGTGATTTTTACTATCATGTATATTATTTCCTTCAGAATAACCTACACGTTTTGGTTTTACTGTAAAAAACATTAGTTTATGCACTGCGCGATCAGAGTCACGGGCAAAAGGGCAGTTATCATATTATGATAGTAGACGGGAATGCGGCCCACATGATATTAAGTGGCTACCACCGCCCATGTTTACATGCAACACCAGGGGGTGTGCAGGTACGCCGCCGACGTTCCAAAATGGTATTCGCAGTCTTCCTGAAGAATCCCACGTCTTAGCGTAGCAGGAAAACCTCAGCTTGCAGTTCATTAAGATTAAAATCAAATTAATATCAAAATCAAATCCCTTAATAACAATATAAACATAGAGATAGTGAAACAGTTATTTGACTTCACAGTAACGAATAACTTAAGCACAATTGTCTCTCGTTCTATAAAGTTATCAAAATATACTTAAGACAATATATGTAGGAGGTACCGAAATATGTTTTTTTACATACATGTTAGGCAAACATACCTATGTATTTTTGCTGTTGCTTGGAAACTTGTTTGTACTTAGGATTGAAGTAGAGCTTACCTGTAAGGAACAAAAAATAAATATTAGATATTATTTAAAGAATAGCATAAGTCGATACATTAAATTTCGTTAATTGCTATGTAGAGCTGGTTATGTCGCAATGTTAAGAGCCATGGTATAGCAAACAAGACTAGTTATCTTCATAGAAACACAAGAGTAACGACTTGTTTGTTTGCGTGACGTATTCATACGTGTTACCTACGCAGAGCAGACTAATTGTAGCGACGCAGCGCACGGTGAGACCCAGTGAGATTCGGTGTAGTTAGTTATGTGTACGAATAGTATGAATACGACACACTTGTAAACAAGCCTTGAGTTATTCGTCTATAATAAAGCAACTGGTCTTTTTTACCATGGCCATGGTTAATCAAAATATTAAAGTTTATAATTCAAATTATTACTGTAAAATTACATGACTAAACTAAGAGACTACATTAGAGCTAGTCTGGAGTGTTAATCATTCTGTATTCTCAGATTTTCCTCTCTTTGTTTCGTTTTAACCTTTACATCATTTTTCTTGCCTGCTTATTAAACGTAGTATTTTTGAGATGCAGGGGCTTGTATACGTATGTTCATCTAGGTATTATATTATACGGGTACATTTGTGTCTATTAACTGATAATGTTACATACGATATAATTCGACATCGTATATTTAATAAATTATTTGTATGTTGAATTGTATGTGGGAGACAATTTGTGACGTCTATGGTTATGTACATTAGTGGCGGGTAACATAGTTTTTTATTATTGTATGATTGATATGACATAAGAATTTGCACGTCGACGAAGCAGAGTATGTATGGATTCAGCTAATTATATAATATCTATTGTAGCAAATAAAGAATATGGATCTGACGTTAAAGCCGAGTAACACCAAGTCAGTCTGTTAAGTCTCGTGGCCGCTGTTGGCGTAACTCAGTTGAAATGTAGATTAAAATAAAATATAAGACCGATTAATACATACTCGTAGAGTTATGCAGGACATGGAAACACTTTTATGTAACCTACTATATCTGTGCTATATTTGAATGTATGTATGCAAGGAGGTTGACATATGCATTCAACTTGTCTGGGCAGCATTTGGGAAAATGCGTCGGCTCTTGTCGTCGCCTACACCACAATCTTTGAAGACGAAAGTCTTCAATCAGTGCGCCCTGCCGGTTAGGACGTATGGTGTCGAAACGTGGCCTCTAACGGTAGGCCCGGTCCATAAGTTCAAGGTTACTCAGCGAGCTATGGAGAGGGCTATGCCCGGAGTTTCTTTACGGGATTAGATCCGAAACGGAGACATTCCTCAAAGAACCAAAGTCACCGACATACTCGTAGCTCGTAGAATCGGCATGTTGAAGTGGCAACGGGCAGGTGATATTTGCCGCGGGATACAACCGATGGGATAGACGAGTCCTGGAATGGAGGCCACGTACTGGATAGCGCAATGTGGAACGCAATCTGGCCAGGTGGACCGACCACTTAAAGAAATTCGCCGGTGGTGGTTGGATGAGAGGAGCCGAGGATGGTATGTGGGGGCGAGCCTTGGTAGAGGCCTATATCCAGCAGTGGAGAGGCATAGGTTGAACGTATGGTATGGTATGTATGTGCAAAACCGTAACCCTAGTTTACATTTGAGTGATATTCGATAGCTCGGTTGGCATTTTCGCAAAATCGATGGCACCCCTTATTGGAACCGAAATGATTGAACATCCTTATCGCGACATTTTTCTAATGGCGGCTCGTGTTTGAGACCCTTTTTCTTTTTTACGGTGTATGCACACACGCGCACGAAGTAGGTACCGAGCCGTACGTATACGTTTCCCATATTCGATTATTTACTTACATGAGTAAATTAGTCAAAGGTGGTATCTATACATAGGTATTATATAATAAAATCGTAACAGTCTGTACCTGAAATATTTTTTGAACAAAGTGATTGCAATCTAAAGTACGAATGATATAGTCCAAAACAACAATTTTTGGAATTTATGTCTTTCAGTCTGTCTGTCTGAGCGCGCATCACGCAAAAATAACTGGATAGAATTTAATGAAACTTGGCATAGTTTTAGCTTATGTGCTGGGTTAACATTTTAGGGTTCCTACTTTTTATCCGGATCCTTTACACAGATCCAACGGGAATCACTCTAACGTGAACGAAGTCGCTGACACAGCTAATTTTTAATGTTTTGCTATTTATTTGTAGGTAATCGGTATTTAAATATATGGATAACTTATGAAGGTAAAATTACTTTATTTAACTTTTCTTGTAGAGGAGATGGCACACGAGTAAATCTGAACATCTGAAGGTAAAAGGTAAGTGGTCAATGCACGGTATTCAAATGAATAGGGAATATCTCGTGCAACGTATAGCTCTTGCAGTTATTACGTAACTAGGTAGTCTGTACATAGACAGGTACGTGCTACCTATTTGCATGTGTATTGTAAAAGTACCTAGTGTTTATTGTAAATTAATTATTAACTTGAAATGTTTGGGCCAGTATTATTACGTAGGTATATAAAAAATTCCTAGACCATTTTATATGGATCTATACCGATTTTATATGTCATACATATTTGTATATACATTACAGTTTGGTGATAATTATAATATATTATAGATTAAACACGATATTAGTTTATAACTTTCCACAGAGAGACATAGGCGTCCCCTTGTAATGACAGTCAGTCACGTGTTAGTTCAAACTCTGCAGAGTGGTGAATATCATACGAGTACGAGTACATGCTCCACATTTTCTTTAAATTTTGTTTTATATCTAGGCCTTGGTACTCGGGCACCCCACGAAGTTCTCCTTCATCGCCGTACTAGAGTTAGGTAATTGAAAAATCCATACTAAAGTAGAAATATAGAGATACAGGCCAGGGTCTCACGATCAACGAATGCGAGTGGAGATTAGATCTCATAATGATTTCCTTTGTGTGAATGTGGATTGAACACAAATCATTACCTTCATTTAATATTTTCTGAAAAGTCGATTTCGGTACCGGACTGGACAAATGTGTATGTAGGCTTCCTAACACCCCTTTTCTTTTACTTGTCGCGGACTAACGACAATACGAAATCAATATCGACACCATCGATGCGAAAATCGTGAATAGCAAAGTGACGCACACAGAAAGTTAAGAGTGTGTGTATATTACTGTATATGTTCAAATAATATGCAAGCTTTGATGGTGTGAAAGGAAGACGTCCGGTAGGGTGTCCATGTCACTGATTGGATAATGAGACTGTGTAATAAACTCAAAAGGCATTTCATCTAATAATAAAAAATAACTAGGATTAAACAGTTAATCCTGTGCTAAATAGAGTTAAAAGTTTGAAATAATCTAATTATAGAATCCATTCATCCACCTTTGTCATTCTGGACTGATGTTGTCCCTGGGCGCCAGCATTAATTTACTAGCATGTGGATATTAACAAAAAATCGTGACTGATTATATGACAGAAATATTTATTTATATATTACAATGGGTTATAGATTTACAATTTGAATTTTAAAACAATAATATGGCAACTTTCTTTCTCCTGGTTTCTTTATAAGTACCTATATTTTTTCTATAAATTTTGAACAAACGTTTTAATGTGATTGCCAGAGGTAATTCTGTGAGACAAACAGGCTCAAACAACATTGCGTTAACTTGACTACCATTACTTTATTATTGCCGTGATTGCTAATAATTAAGTCATCTATCAATTTCATAGTCTTTCTTATTCATTAAAGCGCAAACATCCCGAAATTTGGTAAAAAGAAAACGCATTAACACATATGAATCGTCACACATGGTAAACGGGCTAACGCACACATGCAAACGCCACCCTCCCCAACAGGGGGTTTCCTTTAAATCCCCTCTCGCCCCCCTGAGTCTTTTGATAAGGAAATGCAGACATTTCAAGAAAAGCTAAGTATCGGAGCATTGAGAAGTAAGAGTGGTATTTACGAATGGATGTTATAATTTGAGCGTGGGTAGGTGTATAGGTGTCTACATAATTTGGTCGGATCACAACCCTTTTTATGGGTGGTTGAGAACTAATATTTTGTCGTTCATTGGAAAGGAACGAGATTATGGTTATGAGGAAATGTCATGCGTTTTATTGTGTATAAGTGTTGATTTTGTATCTGTGAATGTAAACATTTGTTAGGACCATAAATGTAAATAGGTTGTTCGTGAAATTGTATGGAAACCAAACGCGTCACGTCACGAGTACGAGTAAATTTTAGTGATGCGAGCAACTCACCGATGAAACAATACATCTCCCGTGTACACCTCTTTTGACAAATTTTGACATTAGGCATTTTCGTGTTTTGTAATAAACGGCTTACTAGCGACACGAGTTGGAACAGACCGAATGAACAGCGCGAGAAGTAGGAGTTTAGCACCAAATTCGGATACGGAGCAACTGACAGCTTGCGTTATTTACCCCTCTATATCTGTAGTTGAACTATTTCTTATATAAAATATCCCACAGATTCAGATTTGTTTTAGTAACTGCATAATTAGTATTCAGATTTGTTTTGTCAATAAAGCGTTCAGGCGAAAACTCAAATAATAAAACATTAACGATAAACGACAAAGAGTTAGAATCAATTGTCAAGTGGCATATGTTGTCGTCTAGTACAAGAGGGCGGGAGTCCTGTCATTCAAAGGTACATGTATGGAGTTGACAAGTTATTCTATAAGATAACGTTTACTTAAAACCTTTAAATATTTTAGATAGACGCTATAATAAACATTACCTATATGGTAAATCGCGCACACTCGAGTAAGATATTTTGATGAATTAGACGGGCAGTTTTATCATTCCAATTTTATGGAGTGCAATGCAACCAGCCCTATTGTCATTGTCATACTATTGTCATACTAAATACTATTGTCATTGATATTAGTTAACATATCTATGCCGTAGCATTAGGATACTTGAGTGTTAAAAATATATAAAGAAATTATATAATTGCTATGTAATTAATTTAAAATACTTGAAATCAATAAATTGCTTGGACATAACTAGTTAGAAAAGTACCACAATAGAACAATGGTATAATATTTTTAAAGTGCCATTACCAACACGTATGAGTGACAGAGTTAGCAATATATATCTATCTAAACACAGCTATCTATACGTTTCTACGTTTCCGCCTCAGTCTCACATCAAACTATCTTTTAAATGAATTAGGATTATTCTTTTTTAATTGTTTTTTTTTTAATGTTCAATTAACTATAAAACATAAATTTCAAGAGCAATCAAGTACTTGAACCTATAATTGCACTAATTATGTTCCACTTCTAACAAGTAAGTACTTACCCAGCTATCGAATGTTATCTACAGGTATAATCTTGCCTTTATCAAACATTTATTGCAAAATTTTTGATCACAATTCAAACCCAAACGGCAAACTTAGAAACAATCGAAATCAAATGACGAACTCTCCCCCATTTTAGAGCGGTTTACATTCCACTGAAAAGCCCTAAAGCGTTGCGAGATTCGCTAATAATCAACCTCCCCTACTAATTAAAACCCCGGTTTTAATTGCTCGAAAGGCCACCTGTTGCTTTGTCACCCTTCTCTTTCCCACGCAGTCTTCGTTCCTTCTCTCCCAGAGGCTGTACGGAGCGGCCCGTATCCGGATACCCGGGTATAATTGTCAGAAAATTCAATTTTACAACGACCTAATTGAGACCAAATGAAATTTCCAACAGCTCCCTTTGTTCGCACGCCTCGGACCGTGCCTTAATTGCTTGACGAAATAATGAATTAATTTTATTTACTTTCCCGTTTCGTTTGCTTTACTGCGATACGGATTTCAGTATTCATTTTTTGTCAATCAAAATTAGACTCTTTTGTTTGTTAATTCATCCTCAATTTTACATGAAATCCACTGGGCTGAGAGAACCATTGAATAAGTCTCTCATTGAGCCGATCTCAAATTAATCACGTTGAGTTTATACGTATGTGCGCTTGAAAAATGTAAAAAATTATGTCATATTTTTCACACAAGAGGTTATTTATATAGCATTTAATGAAATGAAAGAGTCTCCATTAATATAATTTAAAACTAAATTATATAAATGGCTGCATGACCCTATTACTTTACTAATGAGTTCTTGTTGCACACATAAGTTTATGTATATATAAAGTAAATAAATATTCTGACATTTATAACTGTACTGTTTGTATGAAAATATGATAATGTGTTAATTTGAAAATGTTTGTAATTTTTAAAGCTTTTTAAAATTGTAATCTGTAAATAATTCAAAAGGAAGCGCTAATTAAGTTCTGCAAATCACAGCGTCTGTGATGGGCTGGACATATAGAGCGTATGTCGCAAGAAAGAGCGCTAAAAATCATGACGGGCTGGATCCTGCAACAAAAGAGGCCAAGAGGCAAACTACAAAAGAGATGGATCGAGTATGTAGAGGAGGATCTGAGGAGTATGAGGCGTATAACGTCCTAGAAAAGAGAGGCCAGCGATAGAAACAAATGGAGACGGATTGTAAAGGAGGCCAGAACCCACATCGGGTTGTAGCGCCGATGAAATTAAAGTAAAAATAAGTAATCTGTAAATAATAATAATTGATAATTTGTAAATTTGTATACCGGAGACGGTTAAATACGCGGACGATGTACCTACTCGTATGTTTCTACTGACCTACCTACTAACTGATGTACTTTCCGTACTTAGAACATATAAGTGTATTCTATTCTATTAGATTTGCAAATTGATTAATTAAAAAGCAATTACTAGATATAGCTTTTCGAATAATTTTGCATAGTTATCCGATTATGATTTGAAAATACGATACAATGATTACTACGTATAGATGCGGTTCTTTTATTGCCTCCCACTTAAAATTCCGTGGATATTAAAACTATGGCATAACAATCTATCACAGAAACCTTCGTAACATCTAAACGCAATCAAACACCACTTACGGTTATAATTCTAGAAAATTGCTCCAAATGAACGCGGAGCGAAATTATCGGGCCATTATCAAATGGAACCCCTTTCTTTAATTACCTGCTCATAATGTTTGTTTGTTTGTATGTTCCGCCCGAGCGATTACAGTCCGGCAAATTCATCTGTGCGTGTAGCTGAGGGCGCCAGTAGCGCTTTTGCCATAGTTACATAGTAAAACTGTGTTGCGGCGATTTTATTAACAAAATAATCTGTATATTTCCAAATGAAGGTGTATAATCGTCATATATACCATTGGTATATAAAGACGCAAAATTGCCGACCGGTGATTGACCTACTATCATTATCGCACTTTAAAGTTGGTAAGTAAATGACCTATGACCGTAATAGTTAATCAATCAGTTACAGTTGTGCGTCATTTATTTTATTTAGAAAACAAAAACAATTTGATTTAAATAAAGCATAACATTTAAAGTAATAAAATAAAAATTAAAAACTAGCATACATTTTAATCGATGGCAAGTTAAATGTTTAGTTCTAAATTTTATCGTCCGCAAATATAAGTTTGCCGCACTTAATAACCGCCGAGGAGGGCTCAATTTGAGATACAGCTATAAGTGATTAACGTTGATTAGACGTAATTTTGTGTACCTACTTGGTAAATTATTAGAACACTTTTGTTATTAAATTATGAAAAGTTTTTGTATCGTTTTAGTGTGTTGTCATGGTTACAAGTAGCTGTCTCTCTCTATTATTAACTCCTTTCGAAATTAGTGTGATCAATTCCTTTATGATAAAATTATAATAAACAAATGTGTGATTGTTATATATGCTTGTTACAGAAGAGTGTATGACAAAAACCATCATATTAGAAGGGCATCAGTTTGTATTGTTATTGGAGGAATATCAGTTTGTGTATATAGTCACAATACTCACTTATACAAGTAGATATAACACCTAACTTCATAAACATCAATAAACTTATCCCGGATATTATTATACACGTACGAATATGTATTTTAGTATGCAACTATATCTCATCGTGTCGCAGGTGCAAGCTGCTCTTACATTTCCCGAGCTGGTTACAGCCTAATAAATAGCCATGCTATAAATATTTATTTATAATTACACTATATTTATGTATACATTATAAACTACCGCAGATACATTTCTTGAAGACATTAAACAATATTACTTTCGCACGCTAGGTTTTTGTAACCACCTTTAGTGAGTAGGCCGATCTAGGTGGTTTAATTATAGTAACCACAAAGAAGGATAGATAACGCAAGCTGTCCGTCGCTGCGTGCCGCAAGCTAAGCTCTTATTTCTCGCGCTGCTCGTTTTTGTTCCAAAACACGAAAATGCCAAATTGCGCTATAATTTTTTGTAAAAACTGGAATATTAAAGATTTTCGCGTTTTTCACAAATCAATTCAAACAGGTCTTAACGCGTATGTATAGCTTATTTATTTTACTCGACGTTTCCGTTGGGTTGCACCAACCATGGTCACGAGCTGACTATGGAGGACTATGAAAATAAATGGAAGTAAAATAAATAAGCTAAACATACGCGTTAAGACTTGTTTAAATAATTAATACTTGTATTAATTCGTTATAAATGGTGAACAGAGGTCAGGGGAGATATTTTGTTTCATCGGTGAGTGATTTTCCATCACTAGAATGTACCTACTCGCGACTTAGTCGTAGGTGCAAAATATGCGACACGCTTGGTTTCCGTACAATTTCACGAACTTGCGTTGTCTATCGATGGCTTTGATTGTAACTGTCTGATGTCTAAACTCTCAATCTTAATAATAAAATTTTAATTAAAACGCTACGCTTAAAACAACTTGCTGAGTAGTACTAAAACCAAGAATCATTTATATTGTTGTGATTAATTAAAATATCGATTCTGTTTAAAGAATCGTGTTCAACCGGTCTCACACTGCGCGTCCGAGTTCACAGATTAACATAAAAATTTTAATTGCCTTATACAACTTATTAATACAACAGATATTGGCAGTACAATAAAACTGATTGTGTTTTGATGTTTCTACACAAATGCGGAGATAATTCAACGATTGGAATGCTAATTTGTTGGCTTTATTACTAATTAAGGCCGATTAAAGAATACCTATTCAAATTAGTCTGGCTTAGATTTTTGGTTTTGCCCTATTCTATTTATATGTACGTACATATAAATAGAATATGAGTATATATGCATAATGTAACGTAGATAAAAAGTCAACTGTGAAATTTTATATATTTATGTATTTTTAATTTATTAACTTTCCATTATAATCCATTTATGTATTTTTATTATTGTCAATGCACCCCGATTGCGTGTTTACGTTTACTCCTGGAGAATGCCATAAGGCATACAAGTCCGCCTTTTGGACAGTGTATGTGTGTAATAACGGATAAATAAATAAATAACATTAACAACATATCAATATTTAAACTATTGTATGTTATTCTCAGTCTAAAACCATGGATTCTATTCATGTCCAAAACCACAACAGCATTCTGTGTTAATGTGGTAAATTCAATATTTTAGTTCTCAAAATTTATCGACAGATGGCCCTAACCACTACCCTACATCGCGGTATGCTTTCGTTTTTAGGTTTGCTTAAAATATTTGTTAAGTTTCAATAAAAACTGATTCATAACAATAGTCTAGTGCAATGATGTCAGACGTACCAACTTCTTGGTAAACATACTAGTTTTTAGTGCCACGTACCATGTACCAAGACTACTCGGTCCTTGTACGCAAAAATACCAAGATTGGCCGTTGACCGACAAAAATACACTGACAACATAGAATAACCGACAAATTTCAGAGATGCATAAAAAAAACATTCCAATCAGATTTCCCTAATGTTATAAAACTTTATTACAACAAGCAGTCTCGATGAGCAGTTACCATTTTCCACCGTCGTATTCTCAGGATGTTAGATTCTCAGGATTTGTTTACGTCGGAGTTATTTTCCATTGTTTGCTCAAGCGAACCGTCGTTTTCGATAAAAATCTTCGTTATAAATCATTTATTTATTTTTTTCAATATATTTTACATATTATATCCGAAATGCATTTATAATATCAAAAAGAAATGTTAAAAGTGATATTTCTTCCGTGTGTTCAATAATTACTGCCCTCTATTAACGGTATACGAAATTATAATATAATTTTTTTTTACTGTGATGCGATTTCCGCCACAGTTTGTCTCTCAGTATTGGCAGCGCTAGAGCGGAGCACAGGCGTACTAGTTTCCCGTCTCCCATACCAGCTTTCAGCCAGCTCGGTACAAGGATTTCTAAGTGGCCGTCTAACATCCCTGGTCTAGTGTATTATTCCACATCCGAAAGTCAGTCAGTTCGTGATTCTGATGTGGCAAATATTTTGCAATTATTTAAAAAAAATCATACATACATATTTGTAAAGTAAGTACAAATCAGATTGAACGGTCTCAGACTTCGGAAATTGATGTATTATACCCAATATATTATTATTATTCTATGTATGTAACTCAGAAAGGTCTTTGACGCTGTACAGTCGACAACAGGTTAACTTATATCCATTTCACATCTTACAGAGCTAGTCATAAAGGTAAAGTCGAATGGTGTTTGGGCACATTGGGGTGTAGTCAATTATACCTACATAAAATAATCTAATAATCAAGAGGTCACGTACGTTACATGCTTATTGTACAATGTACTGCGCACTAGTTAAAAATAATTTAATAACAAGGAATCCACGTACTTACATAGATAGTGAATTATCCGCGATACGCGGAGTCAAAATTTAAAAATGAAATTAAAAGTTCTGACCTTGTAACCTCCTGTTCACCTACTCTCGATATTCCTGGGGGCCCCCGGAAGTGCTGAACAGGGATGCGCTTAATAGCGCTCTTGCAAGGTCGTCGTTACACTGCACTGGTTACTGTCTGTTATACCGACTATGTACACTCGCGAACGCCAAGGTCTCCCAAAAATGTGCAGCCTACTTGCACAACAATAGATTGCGATCGTACCGCATAAGGATCAATGGCCGACTCGTACGGCGAAGGGTCAAAGGCTAACTAACTAACGGGCGACCCGCGCCCGCGCAGCACGTGAATTCACCCCTCACCTCGCAGCCCCCGAACAATACCGAACAAACCCCCGTCCCATGCAGAAGAAGTCTGCATGCTACTCCACTGGCAGGCGAGAGAGAGAAGTGACCGCTCTTTTCAGGATTGAGCCACCCACTAGGACCTCCGCAACCCGGGGTATTCCATCCACTCCGCGAAACAAATTAACAATGCGGCCCCGGCGCCAAAACAACGGCGGCAAATTAGCATCCTTGATTAAAACGAGGTCACCGATGCCTGGTGGGTGGGTCTTATCAGTCCACTTAACGCGCTGTTGCAAAATGTGTAAATACTCCAGAGACCATCGTTTCCAGAAACTCTGGGACAATTGTTGCAACAATTCAAAGTGCGACAAACGATTAGAAGCTACCCCTGTAAATGGGTACTCCGGCAGGGCGTTAAGTGGCTGTCCTATCAAGAAATGACCTGGAGTTAGAGCCTCCAAGTCGTTAGGATCTGACGAGAGCGGACACAAAGGGCGCGAGTTGAGGACGGCCTCAATTTTACAAAATACCGTTACTAGTTCCTCAAACGTTAATACCGTTTCTCCGATAACGCGCCTTAGGTGAGTTTTGGCTGATTTCACGGCTGCCTCAAAAATACCTCCCCAATGGGGGCAGCTAGGAGGACTAAACTGCCAGGTGATGCCCCGGCAAGATAGGGACATTCCAAGATCTACCTGGTTAGCATCTAAAAACTTATATAAATCCTTAAGGTAGTGGTCAGTACCCCGATAGTTGGTTCCGCAATCAGATCGAATTAACGCTGGAAGTCCGCGCCGGCTAACAAATCTACTAAATGTGGCAACAAATGCCTCTGTACTAAGAGCGGAAACTACTTCCAGGTGAACAGCCTTGGTTGACAGACACACAAAGACGCACAAATACGCTTTCTCTATCTTCGCTTTTCGAAGTCGCGACGTCTTGACCATGAATGGCCCGGCAAAATCGGTGCCAACTCCGGCAAAGGGTCTGGTTCCCGTGACTCGATCTGCAGGCAAATTTCCCATCATGGGCTGCATCGTCGCTGCCTTCAATCGATAGCAAGGCAAACAACGGAAAATTATGCCACGGATGGTACGTCTGGCTGACAAAATCCAAAATTCACGCTGCAAGATGGCTAACAATGCATTGCAGCCAGCGTGAGAATTTGCAATATGTCGGTGAGTCACCAACAAATGCACTAAGGGCCCACCTTTGGGCAACAACAATGGGTGACGAACCCCAAAAGGCAAATTGGCGTGACACAATCTACCACCAACACGGAGATATCCCTCAGCGTCGATAAAGGGGTTGAGCCTTGCAACGGCTCCTTTGAGTTTAGGTCTGCCACTCTGGAGCGTCTCAAGTTCTAAGGCGAAATGTTTAGTCTGCACAACGCGAATCCAATGCAGAAGGACCATTTGGCGTTCTTCTGGCGTGAGAACAGGAGACAGCCGCTTTTCCTCCGGATGCCGAGCGTTATGAACGAAACGCTTTATCCAGGCAGTCACGCCAAGTAATTTGGACAAGGAACTGTAGCGATCGAGCAGAAAATCAATGCCCTTGAGGGGCTCAGTCAGGACACTCGATGTGAGCCAACCAATGGGGGGAGGAGTTACCAAGCACTGGTAACGTGGCCAATCAACTTCAGAATGTAACAACCACTGGGGCCCCCACCACAAATGGTGGTGAACCAGATCCGGCGCGTCTAAGCCGCGAGAAGCACAATCAGCCGGATTCAATTCCCCTGGGACATGTCTCCAAATTAAAACCGTCTCTGAATCTTGGATCTGTGATACTCGATTAGCTACAAAGGTTTCTAACGTGTGCACCGAAGTTTTCAGCCAACACAGAACGATCTGACTGTCAGTCCAGGCGAAAACTGTTCCAATGTCTACACTACGCCCGAGCGTAGAGCACACGTGATTTAATAAGCGGGCAAGAAGCGCCGCACCACATAATTCTAACTTCGGAATTGTATGTCGAGTCCGTATAGGAGCAACCTTGCTCTTCGACATAACTAAGTGAATTTTTGTCTCCCCAGTGGTACTTACAGTACGTAAGTACAGCACGGCCGCATATCCACGCTCGGATGCATCACAAAATCCGTGGAGGGACACTGAGCATTTCCCAACAGGAAGGAAGCATCTAGGTATTGCAACCTGATTGATAGCCGGGACGGATGAGAAATACGATTCCCAATCGTGTATCAACTCTCCCGAGAGAGGCTCGTCCCACGAGAGTCCCGCAGTCCAAAGCCTTTGCAGAAAACACTTGGCCTTAAATATAACCGGACTGATCCAACCGTTCGGATCAAAAGTCCTGGCTACCGTAGACAGAACTGATCTCTTAGTCCATACCTTAGAGGAGGTTAATTCGACTCTGTAGGTAAACTCATCGTGGACTGGCATGTACTGCACTCCAAGGAGGGCTATCAAATTCAAGCTATCCGCATTCTCAAAGAGATGAGGGTCTTGTTGGTGGTCCTCCGGCAAACCGGAAAGGAGATCCGGTGAGTTGGATAACCATTTTCGCAACTCATAGCCACTAGTTCCCAGAAGCCCTATCAATTCATCTCTCAAGGCCCGAGCCTCTTCGAGACTAGATGCTCCGGTACAAATGTCATCAACATAAGCATCCGTCTCCAAAACAGAGGCTGCGCGGGGAAAATACAAACGCTCGCGCTCCGCAAGCTCCAACAATGAGCGAATCGCAACAAACGGGCGATCAAACGGCCCGAGCGAAGGCGACCAGTATTATTCTGGTAGAACAGCTCGCATTCCATTTGCTCTGGGTCAACCCGAGAAGCTGTAGGGGGCTCTTCCACTTCCCAAAATCTCTGAACCGCATCAGAGAGAACTGAACCTACAGCTACATCATCAAACTCTTGGGAATTGGCAGTTGTTGACACTGGGCCCATTATTACAAACCCGAATGAAGTCGGCACAGCGCCTAATCCGTCACGCTGTAAAAGCCGCTTAGGTCCACACAACAATCTTCCAAGGACATCCGCTCCAATCAGGAGATCAATCGGGCCTGGGGTGTGGAAGTCAGGGTCTGCTAAGTCCAAGCCTGACACTACACTCAACACAGCAGACGGTAATTCTTGCTGTGGCAAATCACCAATCATCTCTTCCAACACAATTGCCGACGCCTCAATCTCCGGGTGAGACGAGGTGACAGGTGTACAATTAAATTTTGTGTGACCGATCACACGCACCTGCACCTTACCGATACCTCGCACATTGTAGGTACCGGTGTGAACGCGTAAGCCTAACTTTCTCGCCAAACAAGATGACACAATGCAGCCTTGGGCCCCCGAATCTAATAGAGCACGAATCCTCATGTGTCCCTTGGGTCCGATAGGGTACTATAGCCGAAATAGTTGGCATGAGTACGTAAATCGACTGAATGGCTGCAGTTGGCGAGTGGGCAGGTAATTCCTATAACTGGGGCCAATTGACCCCGGAGCGCTCCACGTGCGCTAACGGGTCCCAGTTATGGTATGCTGGACGGCGATCCACCTGAGTCCGCTCAGGGGTAGTGTTGCCCTGCGAGCGTTGGGAATGCGGCTGACGTCGCTCCAAGCGCGGTCGTTCCGCTAAAGGGGTATAATTGGTAGGAGCACTGCTCCTTCGAGGCGGCAAAGATCTCCCGGCGATCACAGCATAATCGTGGCGGCCGCCATCATCAACTCTTCGAGGGGGAGTTAGCCGGCCCCCGCCCCTAGGGGAAGTGGAGCCCCCGCCCGTACGGGGAGAACGACGGCCTTCAAACCGAGGAGGAGTCCGTGATCCTATTCTGAGTGCAACCACCCTGCCGCGATTAGCCTCCCCGCCATGACCGTCACGACCATCCCTATGGTCGATGCCATTCCGATTGGCACATAGCAGGGGGTGATGTCGGCCCAAACAATGCTGACATGAATGCGATCTAGCAGGGCACTGCTGAATTAAATGCTCTCCCAAACAACCATAGCACCAGCGGCGCTGAAATGCTATGTTCCGCCTACCTCGGACCGCCAGACCCTCAAACCTTCTACACGAGACCACCTTGTGGCCCTCCGCCTTGCAATATAGGCATCTTGGTGAGGTGCTGCCAGTGGCGACAGCATACCGTTGTCTGGGGATCCGAACATTCCGCTTAGACAATTCCCGTCTAGGGGGCGCTTGGGAAGTGGACGGGATGGGCGCATCCGAATTATCCGCCAACCTACATTCGTCCTCTAAGAATTTTAGCAAATCTACGAATTTGGGCAAATATGTTGCGCTATCACCACCGTATTTATATTCAAATCGGGCCCTTAGCTCCTGAGATAGCTTACCCAACACAATGTGGACTAAAAGAAATGACCAACTATCCACTGGCAACTCAAGTTTACCTAAGGTATTCACCGCCCCCAATAACGGGTTTAACAATTCTAATCTTAATGAAGAAACCCGGGTGACCTTAGGTAGTGCCAGGATTAGTGCCACATGTGTGTCCGCCAAACGTCTCACGTTCTGATAACGTCGGAACAACAGCGTACGTGCCGTGATATAATTTTCATTGTTAACATCCAAATGTTGGATAAGACTGCTGGGTTCTCCCCGAAGAATCGAACGTAGATACGCCATCTTTTGGCTATGAGTTAGATCCTCCCTGGAGTCTACCAAACTATCGAACAGATTTACAAATCCGATCCACTGTTCGAGCCTTCCATCAAAATGTGGGAGATCCAAATTGGGAAGCCTGCTCAACAACGCCGGAGGGGTTGCCTTCCCCTGCCCAGAATCCGACGGCAGACCTCCAGTCTCCTCCGAAAGGGAGACTGCCCTTTCAGTGATGGAATCAGCTAACTCATAGCACTGATTCACATCGGCCTCGATCCTATCCACAACCTCAGAGCCAAGATCCGGCGAAAGCTCGGTAAATTTCGCGTAATGTTGGCCCAACTTATCCAACCGTGCCGGTAAATCCTGATACCTTTTTATTAAGGCACCATGACGATCGGGTCTGTCAATCAGACTAGCGGCCGAAGCCAACCATCGGAGTATCGCCTTTATGTTTCCACTAATGGACAATGCTGACATGGTTGTCACTAAATGTAACAACAAGTGTACAAACAAACAAATAAAATTAATATACAGTATTCAGTTTAAGGATAGTGGCCTAACAAACAAACAGGCCACACCTACAAAGCAACAATAAATGATACAAAACAATAATCCAATATGTAATAGATCCCTGTTACCATATACGTAACTTACAACTTGTTATAAAAAGTAACCACTGCGAGAAATGTTAATATAAACAAACAAAATTCCATTCCAAGTTAGTAAGTGCTCAATACCTATCCGTCGCAGGTAACCGAAACAAAACCGAGTCACTAAAAAAAGGAATGTTAAGATTAAAAACACTTGACAACGGGTAGACCTTGGGATACGTTGCTATTAACAAAGAACTTTTTTAACTAATGTTTACGTTTCACAATATAAGGTCCATATGCACAACCACGCTCTGCTACCAATGTTTTATCCGCGATACGCGGAGTCAAAATTTAAAAATGAAATTAAAAGTTCTGACCTTGTAACCTCCTGTTCACCTACTCTCGATATTCCTGGGGGCCCCCGGAAGTGCTGAACAGGGATGCGCTTAATAGCGCTCTTGCAAGGTCGTCGTTACACTGCACTGGTTACTGTCTGTTATACCGACTATGTACACTCGCGAACGCCAAGGTCTCCCAAAAATGTGCAGCCTACTTGCACAACAATAGATTGCGATCGTACCGCATAAGGATCAATGGCCGACTCGTACGGCGAAGGGTCAAAGGCTAACTAACTAACGGGCGACCCGCGCCCGCGCAGCACGTGAATTCACCCCTCACCTCGCAGCCCCCGAACAATACCGAACAGATAGCCTACATTGTAAGGATTGGTAATATAGACTTAGTATGTCGAAAACACCATCATTGCGTTACTGCGTCTAATGACCAAGACGAGTCAATTACTGTAGGTGGCATTAAAAATCAAAGGTAACGTGTTATTTGAACGTCACAGAGTTTTGCGAAGGAGGCTCCGGACATACAATAATAGACGCGACGCTTTCGCGCAAATGAAGGAGCCACGTCATGTCTATCTAATGTGAAACACATGGTCGCAGCGATAGACGAGTGTAAGAAGCGTTTTATTCTCGACAATGTTTGTCAGCAAGCGATGTAACAATACTCTCTCGACTATTGTCCTTTACCGAACTTCTTGCTATTGAAGCCCTAAGATCTGGCCGCTAATAAAGAACCTAAATTTAAATTCGCTCCAAAATCTTTGACTCGGTTGCTCTTTGATTCATTCTTCTGTCTAATTTTCGATCCGCAACGAAGTGCCTATTACACTTCGTCTTCTTTCTGTATTAGTGCTGCTTATGTTTGAGAATATCTCATAAAACGCTCGGTTGCACATGTTACTATAACTTCATAAAAATACCTTATTAGGGTAAATAGTTTTAATAGTCCGTTTTTATATAGGTACACAGAGTTTCTTTTATAAAACTAATTTCATAAGTGCTATTCGTTTGTTTGTGTTTTCTTTGTACTACATTTAATCGTAAATAAATTGCTGAAGTGAGGTTGGTTGTATTCATTCCTTGGAACCCCTACCAACTGAGCACTGTCACAGTCAACGAAGTTAATTGTCTGTTTCTTGGCTTTAGTCTAAATATTTAAACATAGAAGAGATAATGAACCCAATTTATATGTCGTTTTATGTGATAAATGCAAATTAAACTCTTCATAATTGCTCATATTGGGATTCGCCATGTTATGGTTCACTAGAGACACATACAAACTAGAACAAACATTTTGTCTATAACTAATTGTCCAGTCGGAAATATTGCACAACAGATAGGAGCACTACCAAACCGATTAATCGGTTGTCAATTGATTGGAACTTTTGATTTCTGTTCATTGCTTGATAGATGTCTTAACCGTGTGCCCCATATTTATAACGACTCATCGCAAACACCGAAACAATTTGGTGTTAATTCTCTTATGGCTAATGTCGTTTTTCTTTTGTATCAAACTTTATGAGTAAAAGCTAAGTAATGACATGCTCGAATGATCATAGCGAGAAGTGAGGAGGCAAAATTACATGCATGGACGACATGTGCCTTGCCTTGGTTGTTTACACATCGGTTAATAGCAGCGAAATAGCTGTTATTGATAACATCGTTACATTTATAGCTTATGTTTACATATTTTTACACAATAATGACACACTAGGAATACAATGCCTAGTCTGTTAACTTATTATTAGGCATTGTACATATATGATTGTCGTGTCCATGTTCAATTAGAAAGCCGCCATGAAAAGTATACGTAATTGCATACATTCGAGTAAACTTTAAAAGCTTGTTTTTATATAAATCGTTATTTTATTCGAGTTAAAATTCGCGACAGCTGCGGACCCGTTAATCGCGAATCTAAGTCGATCTCGACGTTTATTATCGAGTCTCTTTATTCGGATACAAAATAAAATAAAGCGTTTATTAGGATTCGCGGAGTCGCGGGCTGGCCATTGTTTCTCTGCTGCCATCAATCACCCATAGTTTGGGACAGGGGACAGGGGGGAGGGTGCAGGGGACGATATAACGGTTATTGAAATGAGACGCGGCCCCCGCTTTTTACTAAATTTAAATTTTGATAAGGCAAGACCCTGTTTTGTGCTTCTAACTCTGTCTTGGTTTGGCCAGAGGGGGTTTTTTAGTTCTTCGTTTTTGTTCAGTGTCTCTTACGAGGTTACAGTTAGTTCTGTCACTGTCTTCGAAGTTGTTTAAAGAACATGCTAATGAGATGTTTTTAAGACGGTAAATTATAAATATGTAATTTCTTTTTGCACGTAAAGTATAGTTGTGAAAATTGTCTCACTAATACGAAGTTTATAAGAGTTTTCTCTGCGTCTTAGATATAAATGTAGTTATAAATTTCATTTTGTCACGAACAATAATCGCTGTTCAGAGATTACGAGTTCAGGTATCAACGACATAATAGCTCCATTCAGAAAAAGAAATTTTAATGCTATGGTAATCCCGACCGATTTAAATACCAATGCGAAATTTTCACAAAAATACGCATGACAAAACCAATAGCTATATTTGTCTCTATCGTGCCCGTGTGTTAATTCGCTTTACACCAGTAAAAGCGCCTCGACACAATTCCAAATATTCGGTTATTCGGTTTTTACCGAGCGGCCGGACACGCGGCTCGAATACGTTATCCCAACGAGAATAAAACCGTATTAACATATCCCAAATCTCGATTCAGAACTTTTTGTCATGTAAAATTTTAACTCGCCGTCCTCAAATTACTGTTTAGAGAAATGGCTCGCGCATTCACACCTACGTGAATACTTCCATTTTTTCCACCCCAGTAGGTACATTCGATGTGGTTTAACCTCATCGATATTCAAGGACCGAGAGTGCTGTAAAGGGTCATAAAACACCATTTTTATATCTTGTGTTTAGACAGAGTTGGGAGATGATAACAAAACCTGTAGTCCAGTCGATACCGAGACCGGATATCGGCGGTCATTCACAAAAAACATCATGCACACATTCACAAGCGTGCCGTGTACGTACAAGAGTAGTATTGTGCTACACACGCACCAGCGGTCACCTCGGTTCATTCATAAGGAATAGTGCCTTTTAGAGCGGTCACAAAATAGTGGCCAGCGATGCGATTGACACAATTCCTTTGTATAACTTTTGTGTTGTGGTGACTTAAATGTGAAATTCTAATATTTTTTTGACAAAAGATCGTCTAACGCTTTATTAATAGCGGTGGGCGAGGATAACAGTTGGCTTCTTTATCATTATATAAATTTCTAGCAAAACTGATTTATGAAAAGTTTAAGTAATACATACTAAAATTAAATATTTAAGACCGATATAAGTTTAATCTATCTTTAAGTGCGTACATAGGTACATATTCCCGCTGACTCCTGGAAGATCATTAAAACCACAAGAATGTGGTACATAGATACTCCCAAAAATAATTCCATACTTTTTAATATTATTAATATTATAATCAAGAATAAGTAATTCTATTCAGTAATAATTATCGATTATCACGATAAGGATATTGAGCTGTGAGAATCGCAGCAAACATAACTTGCAACTAACTCTGTAAGGCAACTTGCTATGTAATACTATGGTAACATTTTATGTTGCCACACCTAAAAGAACACCCTCCTATGTCGAGATAGAATGACTCATTCAAGTCTAATCCAGTACCATAAAAATGTCGATGTGTATTGCCTTTATAGTTCCGTTCCATTTCACTGGAACGTTGACATCGAATATCGAAAACTTGTTCCTTGAGCGTTACATGTTAATTAATTCTAGTGTAGGCGTCGTGCCACCATTATCGATAGAATTATGTGGTAGGCCCGAACTTTATTACGTCTATTCCTCGTGTCAAAAATGATAAAGATGTTGTGTGATGCTCGCGTCTGATTTTATATGACTTTTAGATGATAATTAACATAATACAGCCGTTAGGCGAAGTGATGTAGGACGTAAATAGTGAAGTGTTGATAACGTAACACAGCTACGGTAATACAATCAAGTAATAGGGGAACCTTAAAGTACAATTTATTGGCCATAGCACAAACAGACAACAATAGATGTACCAGCGGTTAGAAAGTAGTAATAAAGAAGCTGCGTCTAATCAAACGACAAACAATGTTCGAATAAGGCAACATGGCTGGTATTAACTCGCGTAGTTAACTTTTAAACGACTAGTGAATATGTCTTCGCTATACGGGCTTAAGCGTAAAACCCACCATAAAAGGTAAAGCGAAGCGTTTACACTGTGATATATGGAGACGATTTGTTCTAAGCCGGTAAGGCCACTGGCCACTGACTGTTTACACTGTGATATATGGAGACGATTTGTTCTAAGCCGGTAAGGCCACTGGCCACTGACTGTTTACACTGTGATATATGGAGACGATTTGTTCTAAGCCGGTAAGGCCACTGGCCACTGACTGTTTACACTGTGATATATGGAGACGATTTGTTCTAAGCCGGTAAGGCCACTGGCCACTGACTGTTTACACTGTGATATATGGAGACGATTTGTTCTAAGCCGGTAAGGCCACTGGCCACTGACTGTTTACACTGTGATATATGGTGACGATTTGTTCTAAGCCGGTAAGGCCACTGGCCACTGACTGTTTACACTGTGATATATGGAGACGATTTGTTCTAAGCCGGTAAGGCCACTGGCCACTGACTGTTTACACTGTGATATATGGAGACGATTTGTTCTAAGCCGGTAAGGCCACTGGCCACTGACTGTTTACACTGTGATATATGGAGACGATTTGTTCTAAGCCGGTAAGGCCACTGGCCACTGACTGTTTACACTGTGATATATGGAGACGATTTGTTCTAAGCCGGTAAGGCCACTGGCCACTGACTGTTTACACTGTGATATATGGAGACGATTTGTTCTAAGCCGGTAAGGCCACTGGCCACTGACTGTTTACTTTGTTGATTTGTAACTTCATTTGTAAAGGAGTATGGATTGAGTCGTCTCAGGCATGCGCGTGAAAAACAAATGTATACGCTTGAACCGACACAAAACAACTAATAGGAATGTCTGAAAGGGCGTGGACCGTTAATAAAAACTAGGCATTGCATTTTAAATTGAAGTTGCTCGCCTTTATTTAAATAGAAATACGATGATATGTAATGTTATATGAGCAAAGGGACCTTATAATTTTGCACAATGTAACTTTTTATATGTGAATAAGATTTTCTATCTATTATAACAGTGTAGTGCATTTTTCGGTCCCAACTTTTACCGGACTTTTGCCTATAGACATGTCAGCGTTATGAACTTGAACTGCTAAATTTTAAACATTCATAATCACATTTTGCAAACATTATCTAGCAATGGTATGATCGTCCTTATTGTAGATATGGTCTTATTAACTGGTTAAGGTTTTCGTTGTTCCAAGGTTCTGTTTAAATAGAATTATACCGACTCTGAACCGACAAAAACTTCCCTACTCTCAGAAAATGAATTGCTTTCTCTTTGAAAGTAAATACGTTTGATATGTTATCTTATTAGTCATATGATTTAGCCTTCGAAAAATTACACTGAATTTTCAAAAAGGCCTTCTCGTTCCTATAGTCTTGTGAATGAGGGATGTATGGCCTCAAAACGTCCTACTGGCAAAGTTCGTTGGCGAGTGCACTCTTTTAGAGGTGGTTTAGCTCTTCAGCGCCCGTGGTAGCAGCTTTGTTATGCTTTAGTCGCCTTTTACGACACCTCAGGGAAGAAATGGACAAGTTGACCAGCACCACACGGCTGATATGTGCACATGTGTCGAACATGGCTTACCTTCTCAGGCAACTGTCGCAATACTGCAACTAGCGAGGCGTTCGATTTATTATTAATTAATTTTGATCGCGTGTTCCAATTAAGGTGGTGCAATAATTCTGGGCATTACTCGCATAAACTCGGTTCTGATGGACTAATCCCGCGGGCAGCCGAGGGCACGTTGTAAATTACGCGATCTCGAGGTACAACGGAGACAAAGCCCGAAGGTACATTCTGCATCTACTTGCGTGGATGTTACAGCGACGATATGTCAAGAATCCGCATGCATTTGTAACGTATAAATAAATCAAAGCGGAAAATAAGTTAAAATGTGGATATTTTTACAATTTTTACAATTCCTATTACGAATGTTATGACTGAGGGTCGGTAAAAATAACATATAATGGTTACAGTAACCAATTTTACATCATGGTAGTCGTTCACCACGAAGTCATTAACCAATAACTAACGAGTAGACTTGTTGGCCGGAACTCGAGGAGTGAAGATGATCTTTTGTTTGATTATTGTAAATATTGTGTATTAGGCGTTCTCTAGTTTTATATATGTAGTTCAGTGGTTTATATTTATTATGCGTTTGGTGATATCATAGAATCGTCGGCTTCGTTATTTTAACTTTATTCGTAACTAGGCAAATATGATTTTTATTTATTAAAGTAGTTTAACCATAGAAATAAAAATCGATCCCGCGGTGTCCATCCATGAAAAAGAAAACAAGAAACTTGTGCTAAGTTCCGGTTGTAATCATAGGTTTTCAATGAGATTTGTTTTTCATATGCCTTTACAAGACAATTTATTATACACGAAACTTAATAATATTATACAATAGAAGTTATATTAACTTGACTTTGGAGATATTATTGATATTATTAAAAATGAAATCTATTTAGCTGTAATTTTCAGTACTCATAAGTACTGAAAATTAGTCCAAAAGTACACATAACATTCAACATAAAAACTGTTTAAGTGTTTCATGATTGTATAATGGAGGGCAAAAAGGTCTTTGGTCAACAACTAAAGTTAGAATCGGTACTTAAATAATAAATATTGAAGCACGAGAATACCGTAAAAATAATTAATTCTAAATATGATTGAAAAAAAATTTACATACCTACTTACATTTAATAAAAATAAAGAAAGTAGCCGGTTGTTGCCGGATGCGAGAAGATTGTGGCGGGTCTTGGGAAGGCACCTATATCCTACAGCGGAGAGGCAGAGGGTGATAGACTAGCATGATAATAATAAAAAAAATATTATAGAATTCCCCACCCGTGGTTGGACATCCTCTCGCGCACTACAAATTACAATCAACACGGCCGACATGTTCGCACGTGGGGACTGGACCTTTCCCTATCAATTTACAACGAACATATACACACTGAGTTTATTTTATACTAAGTAATTTCTCTATTAGGACACTAACAGAACCCTTGTTCAACTGCTAAGGATATTGATATCGCGATGCGCTTTGAGATTTTGTTCTTAGGTATATTATACAAGCGGTGCAAGTGACTTCGTTCGCGTGAACTTATGATTCCCGTGGGAATTTCATAATTAATCTGGATAAAAAGTACTCTAAATGTTAACCCACCATATGAGTTATAACTGTACCAAGTTTTATTAAAATCCGTCCAGCGGTTTTTGCGCGACGCGCGTTCAGACAGACAGACAAACATAAAATCTAAAAATGACTGCAATGACTGTTTTTTTTTAATTTCACGCACAGACACTGCTCTGTTATTATTTTATTACTAGCTGTGCTCGCAACTTTGTACGCGTGGAATTTTAGTTTTAAAGTTCTAAATTGGGATATCTTTTCTTCCCGGCAGTCGATTTCGATGAAACAAATCCTATTCGAAGCGCCAAGCTAAGCGTAATTAACCTGTGGAAACTTCATGAAAATCCGTTCAGTAGTTTTAGAGATTAGCGTGTTCGAACAGACAAACAGACAGACGGACAGAACTTTTCAAAATCGTCTTTTTGTATTCTGATACTCTTCCTTCATCGCCTCCAATTAGTTTTTGGTAACTATATTCAATGTACAGACACGCTGGTTCTACAGTTTTATTATACATATGTAGGTATAGATTGTTACATTTAAAAGTGGGCGCTAAGAAGTGGGAGAGGCTGATGGTATGGTACTCGTATGACCAAGTTTAATCAGAAGGGGTCCAACTCACAATCACACGTTTTTTGAGTTATTAATATTCGCGAAGTGCTCTAATAACGAAGAACGCAGCGACAACAAAACAAAATTAAAATTTCCCTATTTTTTCTAATAATTTTGACATATCTAATAAGCAGAAAAGATTCATTGTCATTAGGTTCCATTTATTGGAACTTTTTTTTTGTGTTTTAGCATAGTATCAAGTGACACTATTCTCAAAAATGTATAGTTCTCAAAAATTGCTCATACAGCAATCTATAGTTACCTATAGTTTTGTTTTTGCACGTAAGTATATGTTATTAAAAAACTGTAGCATACAGAAATTGTTATCAACTCCCCACCAGAACGTGTGAATCAGATTATCCGGACAGAGTCCGGGCATGTCGAAACATCCGTCAGGGCAGCAGTACCAATAATAGTTCTATAGCACTGATTTACAATCAGCATCGGGCTGTCGATCCTTAGCTGCGCCTACGCACACGCACTATTACTTCACAACTCATATACCACAGTAGGAAAACTAAGCACTTTTTCGAAATGCATATCTACGTCTGACAGCGTTTGATACCAACTGTAATCGTAAAACCTTAACCAGCCCCCGTTTCCTTTTTTTGGACATGGGCCGAGGGATGTGTGGCCTTAAATCCCCACGTTGGCCAAGCGGATTGGCGAGTCCACTCTTTTAAAGATGCTGTAGTTCCTCAAGGCTTGTGGTAGCTTGATACCAACATTGCTTATCAATCACTCACTCGACTGATAGACATGTAATGCGAACGATAACTTTTGCGAACTTGACGTCTTGTTGTGGTGTTAGCACTTACGGATGTAACAGCGCGTCCGTGTGCGTTGGAACATTTTAAAAGTTTGCATGGATGTTCAATACCGCTGTTCATTTATATTGTGTTATTATCTCCAGCAGACTACATGTATTATTTATGGTAAGAAGCTTTGCTAAGGATTATGTAGATTGAGTACCAACAATACTAATATTTTTTCAGTTTTGATAATCAAGCGTACGTGTGATGTATTAAGTCATTTGTATTTAAATACAAAGATATAAACCTCGTCAGAGCTTTACACTGCGCGAAAAGGATATATATGTTATATCTTCATTCTTACTGTAAAATGATTTAGTCTTTCGACAAACGAGCAATTTCATGTCATGAAAGGTTTTAATTTACACTACAAATTGAACTACAGATTTAAAACATTTTTGCTAAAAGCGTACCGACTAGCGATAATTCAAACCGTAATACCGCCGTAAGCGGGAAAGAGTCTGAACCAACTGTAAAATGGCAACAGTTATCAAAGGGCATAAGTCCTTTTATAAACATGTACCTACTCGTATTACACTAGTTTTCGTTTTCATACATTCATTGCTGGATGTCATGTAAATTATAATAAATTACGTACACTCAAGTGAGGATTTTTTTATTTGAGGGCGTTGAATTTGATGTTGGCAGATTTAACATTCAAGTTTACTGTGCTAGGATTTTAATTCAATTCTGATATTAGTAGATTCACGCTGTTCGTCTTACTTCATCTCGTCTTCGTGTCGCGTCGTTTCAGCTCGACTAAATTGCATTTCAGTGAACTGAATCAACGAATGACTGTTTTACAATTTCAATTCTCAATCACTTGGAATGCAGAAAAGCTACAATAAGTAAACAAAGTACGCAATGAAGGCGGGTCGGTACCTGATGTAGCTCAACCACTAAACATGTCTTTACTTATAACAGCGATATTCAGCAATTTCCCTCGATTGCCTGCGTATATTTGCAAACAGAGTGCTGCGGGTTTGATTACTTTAGAATTACGACTGTCGTACCGCACTTGATTATAATTGTGCGGACAGTGCGGATCTGATTCGCGTGACCAATCGACGGAGGTAATGACGCGCCACCACCGCGGCAAGCATGAGTCGTAATGCTTCGACCGATATGAAGGACGATATAAAATTAGAGGACAAGCTTGATTACAAGTATTCTTTTTTATTCAATTTTTTATTCGGTACAACAATAAATGTTTGATTGTTCGGGATAAAAACAAACCCGTGTTAAAAGGATTTTTCTAAATTAGACTTAATAATATATGAGGTGGGGAGCAATTGATACCTCTGTCACACATTATGGAACTATAGGACAGTGACGACATATTGTGCTTCATTTCATGTTTGGAACTTTACTTCAGTCCTTACATTTTCATAAATTTTCATCATCATAAATTATAATTCATCATAATCATCATAATTCATCATAAATTTTCATTTCGATTTCAAAATTTATTGACAACTTTCAAATAAATCTCGGTCTATCAATAAATAGTCGATAAAAGTGAGGAAAAGAGTATAATTGCTTGCTGAACAGCCGAATCTCATTATCAATTTTTTTATCATGCCTATGTATACCTATGTATACATGGTGAATGTAATTTAAAAGTATGTAGCTATGTCATTCAACGCTTTATGTGGTAGGTTCAATACCAAAGTGTTCAATGGAAATTTCGTTCCAAGTGAGTCTGAAGCCAGTCATGTAATAAATCCCGAATAATCAAGGAATACCACACAATTGGAGAATTATTATGGAATATCTAAATGACATATTCATTCCCATTTCACATTTTCGAATGGAGATTTCATTTAAAGTTAGACAGAACTATGTTCTTATTCGTGTAATGAATCAAATTAACTAGAAAGCGGAAATATTTCTGATGCACCTGGGTCAAGAGGTACATACTATAGGGTCAAAGAGACCCTATATTATGTACAAACCAATGTACGTAACAATTTGCTCTGGCGTAGCAATGTATTATGCCGTATAGGTACACAACAGCGTAGAATGGAGATCCCGTCCATTCATTTCACATTCGCCGAAGGCGTAATGCACGATCTGTGAGCACTCGCTCACTTTCGCACTTAATCGCGAAATATGGCGCGTGCTCTTATGCCTTTATTTATTACTCTTAGCCTTCAGGATTAAGAGCCTCAATTTATTTCGTGCTCATTAGGCCATCTAAATTGATTAGCATAAGCATAGGATAAGAAGGAAAGCTGGTTAATGAAATATAATTTATGTAGAGGTGTCGAAAAAACTCGAAAAATTGACACTATTTATTTTTTATGTACTTTCCGCTATTACTGGTTTATGTTGTTTTACTGGTATTCACCACTCCGCACTGGATCCTCGTGGTCCGACACTCCAAGTAATTACTAGGGTAGGTCTTTGGCTTGCCGTGGGATATTACAGACTGATATAGATAATCATTGATTAACGTAAATAACGTAAATGTATGCCTTTAAACGCCATATGGTAAGTATACTTATTTTTATATTCTATTTATCAACTTTTATTAGTATTACCTTGTTAGATAAAATATTTTTTGGTAACTATTATTTTTTTCATTTTTATGTACAATAAAGTGTATAAGTAAATAAAATAAAAATAAAAGGATCTGAATGTTGTGAATGACTTGAACATGTGGGCAATACACTTTTTTGAGATTTTTTAAATAGATTATTCAATAATTTTGTAAGTTATTGTATTTAATAAGACACCATTTCTAAAATGCAGTCTTTATAAATTATTAAGAAAATGTTATGCAATACAGTTTAATTCATTACTATCCAGCTGTTGTCCGCGACTTCGGCTGCATTGACCTGGATAAAACTATCCTGAGTGTCCGTCTCATGAACTATTTGTATTCAATTTGTACCATTTCCTATTAATTTCAACAGAATTCTATAAGATCGGCAGCGCGCCTCCAAGGCCACTGGTGTTGCAGGTGTCCAAGGACGGCGGTGACCACTTACCATCATGTGGCCTGCCTGCTCGTCTGCCATCTATCTATAAAAAGAACTAATTCATTTGTTGATTCATAAATAATTCATTGAAAATGGATTTTAATCCTCCACGTTTAAAAATAGTTTGCGCCAATATCGGGATCTATTACTAGGGCGACTTTTTTTGATATTTTTACTGTTGCTTGGAGCATTTCTTCAACTATATCAGTTTTTTTACTTAAAATTCGTCTAGTAGGTACTTTTATAAAATGAAATTAAAGATTGCTCTTTAAAGATTTGCGGACATTAACCTGGTTCAAAGTGGATGGAGCCCTTAACCCTTAGCTACTTCGTAATAAGTTATCTTTGTGATGGTGTGTTATTTTGTAAAAAATACAATAAATGGATATTTTGTATATTTCGGTACTTCCCCCATGACACGTAGATAGAAACGACACGAGAGTAATGTTATGTCTAAAGCAGTCCAAAACAGCGCCGGCCAGCCGGGCACGCGACGAAAACTTCGCGTGCCACCTAACGGTACCTCATTAAATTAATTACCCCATGTTAGTTTTAGATTACACCGCGACATCCTTACAACAATACAGGTATATTTACCAGATAAGAACCCCGCGATTTATTGCGTGCATTTCTTTTGTCAGCTTTGAAATTGTACTCGCATAAGTTAAACGAGATTAAAGTAATCGAACTTATAAATTTTGTCGCCTCACCTTTATAAGGCGAGCGGCGGTGTCGACGCGAACTTTGTTCAAATTAATGGGGCGCATTATCAGATCGAGTCTCGTACATGGCATTTATGCCGAGATAATTTTGTGTACGGATTTTTTTAATTCTTTCTCGCTTGTTGTGTTGTGATGTAAGCAAGCATCGCGAGCGTAGGCGTCAAGACAGCAATATAAATGGACAATACATTCACGCGTACAGTACCCAGCGTAGCTACATGAAGCATGATGTAAATTAAAGTACAGATTCGTTCTACGACTTTGTATTTTCAACAATTAGCCACAATTAGCAATTTAAAATATCGTTTAAAAGCTGGTAAAGGAGTTTGAATTTGCTCAAACTCTCGATTGGCCCATACTATAAGTTCACGGTGGGTACATTTGATTTTGATAATGTAAATATCAAATATGTATGACCTTACACAGTGCAAATAATGGTAATTTGAATTCACGATGTGTCTTAATATATCATCAAGCATCATTCATACATAAACATAAGTATTTTAATTTCACAACCACGTATTCAATGTGGCAAAACTATAATCGACTTGTATGCAAGAGGTAACCAGTGAAAAGGTCATAAAACAATGAAGTGCCATAAAGCCAGCCTTAAAACCGAATTGCTTTACGAAGGCTCTAATCTCTACGACATTCCGTGTCGAAAAAGAAACGCGTCTAGACACTAATTAAAAAACTAAACTGCCCCTAATGGCTATGAAATTCCTTATAGAAGCGGTAAACCAATTTCGAGCTACTTCGGGCTGGCTAAAGCGTACGGTTGCCTAAGTAATTTTATCGACAAATAAAGACAGTTGCCTGTTAACTTGTAGCAAGAACACTGTTGACAAGCCTCAGCTTGAAAAGGAAAAAGAGGCAATGAAGTTCTAACATGTTTCATGGTGTTACGCGGACGTAATAATTGATTTCGTTATTGATGTCTCCAGTTATGGTTAAAAAGGTCTCACAGCTGAATGAAGATATCTTACAGAATCAAAAATGGTTAACTGTTTTCGTTGCAAGAATAAATATGCTGCCTCTTAACCCAAACTGAATATTTTATGCTGCTTAGTGGATTAGATGTCTTTTCTTAAGTTTAAATTTGAATGTTTTAAACTTATATGTATTTAATTAATTCTAATATTATTTAGTGCTAATCATATAAGATTATTTCATTCTAGTGGAAACTTTGTTGGCGTGATTCAATTTATGTAATCATTACTTTGTAAATGTTATTGGTACTTTATGTTTCCCAAATAAATAAAGAATGAATGTTGATTAAAATGCAAAGAGTCGTAAATCGAGAGTGAAAAGAGCGAAATTACGAATGGAAAAGTAACAACGGTCTGCTACAACCGCATTACAACTTGTCACCCCATAAAACCTCGACGTCGAGCATAAGAAATGAATAATTAGTAGAGTTATCTACAAAACAAGGGACTTTGTCTTAATTATTGCACCATTATAAAGTGCCACTCCCCCTTCAGCGACCCTTCAACCTCAGTGATACCAGCTAATGAAAGTGAAGAGGGGCCAAAAAACTTGTAAGACAAGGCCAAGTATTAATTAATTCTAGCAACATCGGCGGTTTATTAAACGCTTAATTTCCATTTAGTGGGCGCGTTTTTTGCGCGCCAAAATCTGAAGAAAGATTTCCTTTTATTTGCGGAGACAAGATGGAAGCGGGGGGAAATGTAAATGTTTTGTCGCCGTTTCATTTGAATTAATTAAGGAATTTAATGATGGCGAACTTTTTCATCGCTCCGTCCGGTCCGCCTCAGTTTCCTATAACAATGTTTATGGTAAATAAAAGTTGTCAAGGAATCGTTTTTTTGTCTCCATCTGTTGCCTTTTTTCTTTTTAATTCGCCGGTTTGTTAGGGCCACGAGTTTTGCGGGGAATTGTTTGGATTTATTCGTGTAATTAGTGAAGTTTGTTCCGTTCGGATTATTTAATTTTGTTTTCGTGATACAAATTGGAAAAAGTGAATTAGGAGGCAAGTTTCTCGGTAAGGTGAAGCTATTTAGTCGGTTCGAATATTGAGTTTGTTTGCTTTAAATTGCGAATTCTAGGTACACGGGTATTGTAACAAATAGGTACCCTACATTGGGTACCACTATAACAACGTCACACTATAACCTATAGACCATTACAAATTATAGACCTCAATATAATTGCAAATAAACTTTGTATGATAATTTTATATCATTAGAAATACCCAATGATATAAAATAATTCTTAAAATAGTACATTAATATTCTTGGTAAATCCTATTAGTGAAAACACATCAAAATGGTATTTTCGTAGGGTCTTACCGTACTTATATTTACATAGTACCTGTTTAATATCATTCACATAAAGTAGGTATATGTACTTGTAGATAGGTATCCACTCTGATAGCTTTCCATATCCAAACACGTTGGTTAAAACTTTTTCTGTAATGTAATTCAATATTAATTACCTAACAAATTTTACGTTTCCACGTGTGTTATAGTGTATTTTCTTAGGAATACCTCATCTGGTTCTAGCTAGAGAGCTAAATAGCTTTGTGCAATGTGCACGTGCCTAATTCTGATGTATGCATCAACCCATATTTACGTGCAAGATCAACATTTGAAAAGAAGCAAACAAAACAAATATATCTATCTGTTCATTAATAGATTACCGGCGAACAGGCACAAAGGCGAGCCACGCCGGAGGGGCTAAAAGCCTTTCCACAAAAAAGTCTCAATTAAAAACCTGACGGAAGCTTTTAGAAGGTAATCCTTCAAATTGTTTCCACCGCCCCCTCATTAGCACCAAAAGTGTTAAAAAATAAACTTTTTAATCTTTATTACTCGCCCGCTAAACGGGTTAAATTACTACAGGACAAGATCTCATTTTTTATTCTTTAACCCTTCGCTGTAATTTATTGAGCAGGGTTGCTTTGAAATATTAAGTCTATGTTTAATTTAGACGTTGTCATAATTGGGGTTGGTTTTGACACGATTATCTCTTCTGTACTTCGCGCCTTTGATAAAAGAATACAGACCTTCGAATCATCTTTCTTAATTTATTTCGTACTGAATTTTTCCGGGCATTTTTTTCACGTGAATTAATGGGTATTAAATATCAATGGCAATTGATACTGCATTTTCACCTCTGTGGAAGCAGTGTTCTTTATATACATTTTGTTTTTCTATTGATTGCTTGCTAGCTTCTGTCATTGTCTTTGCTAGTTTATTATACCGATTTCTTTTCAAAAAGCTGCATTTTCTTATAAAACTATAAAAACCGGCGTTTTCCTCTTACATCCTCTTATAAATATGATAAAAACGGTGATAGCTTAAAAGTATCTATCTATTCTTGATTTATATTCGTACACTTACAAGTTCGAACCCCGATCTGTACCATTGAATTTCTTTTCCAAGTATCACTAACTCGGTGGCGAAGCAAAATATAATAAGGAACCGACAATTTAAAAAATCTGGGGAATGAGTTATGTCAACCATTCCGCACTGCGGTCGCGTGGTGGTGTTATACTCTTAATAGTGATGAAAAACTGCGCGCTGAGCCCTCGATGTTAGGTTTTTTTTATACAACAAAAGCGGTAGAACGGTCATACAGTCCACCTGATGGTAAGTGGATACTGTCATTCATAAACATCCGCGATACATGCTGACATCAGCCCAGAGTGGCAAACGTTGGCACGCCCCCGGATGCCTGCCTGTAAAAATTAAGGATCGGATTGGGAGAAAGGGTTGAGAAAATGGGGAGGGATAGGATAGGATGGGATGGGAATGGGCTCTGGCATATCTCACTCACTACCGAAACACGTTTGTACATTGGGGAAATACGATAAATGCTGTACATTTCAAGGTATTCTTCTGTGAGAGAGGGGTAACGTGGCTAGTCGAGTGAGCCCCGTGGCTGTGGGAATGCAGCGTGCAATCTACCCCTACAAGTCGGTCCTAATGAACCATAGGAACCATGACCGTCTTGGCCTCCAGCTTTTGACTAATTCAGTTGTTCGTCCAACAACAGTTTCGTCCCATGAGATGAAATACAGATTCCAAACATAAATGTTATTTTTTATTCAATAAATAATACCACTTCTTGTTTCTAAGTTGTTTTGGTACTGTCGAGAAGAAAATTAGTTTTAGTAATTTTAGTAAAAATGGTCAATTAAATAGTGAGGCAATGAAAGATAATAAGACAATAAATATCCTCGATTTGTGGGAAAAGATAGCGGTGACAATAAGGATGGACTTCAATCTTTAAGACTATCAAACGTTAAAATTTGGTCTATAACGCTAACGAGCGTTCAACGCCGACTTCAACCCCTCACTGCAGCGTCGAGCGTTCAGCCCTCATGTTTATTACAAAGCTTGTGGTCAATTATATTCTAAAACCTTGTAATTGGAATATTATCGATATATATCGATGATAAAGATTGACATTGTCGTGTTGCGACTATGGCTTATGCACGTAAACAAGGACTGCGTCCAATAATATACAGTACTTAAATACTGCAAAGACAGTACCTACTGCAATACAGTACTGCAAAGGTTCTCATTGCATAACAATAGAATTATAGTTGCAGCAACTGTAGCAGGAACAAGGAACATGAGTTTAAATTACCTACTTACTAATTTTCAGTTGCACGAACGAAGATAGGTTTCATATCCTACTTACTTTGAGTATGTTTATTATCACTGTCATAAATTCAGTTGTTTAACTAAACTTTATTGTACAAGGCGTACAAGAGCGCATCTAAATCTACTGTACGAATATTTTATCTAATATCGGAGAATATTGGGCACAGTTATTTCATATAGAACCTTCTTGAGCTCGCTTAAAAAACATAACTCTAATCTCGAGTAAGACATTACGAGAATACCAATGCATGCGCGAAAAATCGATCGCTGCCGTCTTAAATTCCTCACCCTTTCCGAGGGGGCTCCCCCAAAAAAACGAAAGAATAGAAGAGGGAAAAAATCTAAATCGTCTCATATCTCCCTCCGGCCCCCTGCCACCCCCCGGACACCTCCGACGTCAAGCGCCCTCCTTATTTCGTATGCGAGCTCCTCCGGCAATCATTATAAGGATATCGATTAGGCCCACGTCTCTAACCTGCCCATATCTTGGCGGAACACTCGTGTGTACATAGGATTGTCTTTTGGTGAAACTTGTTATTTTATGACCGATAGAAACTACAAATACCAAATCAAGTACCCATCTGACTGTATAGCCGCGCCAGTTTTGTGAGCTACTAAATGATCCTCGATGACGTGTTTGCTATTATTTCACAGTGTTCTTAGAAGAATGCTAAAAGTTTGATAGGTTTGATAAAGTAACTCCGGTCTGGACCTGAGTTAACTTAATCAAAAACGTCAAGATCCTATCTACATTACACAAATAATTATTTAAAATACCTAATCTATCAAATAATCTTTGACGATATGGATGCTTGGATGTGGACACGCCTTTAGGTTTGTATTAGGTATAGTGATGAAAGAAGATGTTGAACTGATGGCATGTATGTCTGCAAAACAAAATATTATATATGTATTAGACATGCTACTGATAAGTAAATAGTCCGGCGCCAGGCTATGCTAATAACAAAACACTTAAATAGTAATCTATTCGCTACATCATATCGTAAAATCTATTTCTGCTTTCAATTGTTAGCGTATATTGTGATGATGATTTTTAATTAATATTTATAAACAGTAAATAGATACCTACACATTGTCAAAATTTAATTATTTCTGTTATATTTATGTTCTGCAGTTACAAAAAGAGTCATATTAATCATAATAGGTGAAATGTATTATATAAAAAGCCTTGCTCCAAAATTTGCCTTTGACGAAAAAGGCTGGTTAACAAGCAAGGACGGTCTGTATAAGAAGATGCAAATTGTTCCCCGTTAAACTATTTCGGAAGGTAAACATAGAGGGGTCGTGGAGACCCACGTGTTCCCGAGATCGGGGAAACGAGATTAAAAATGCTGGATGGCGGACCGCCGTGAGTCGGGTCGAGTATGAGCCAAGAAATATTGGAGTTCACGAAGAAAGCCGCTTTGGGGATATGTAAATAGGAAACTACAAAAGTAATGTTTGACTTGGGACGCATGAGTGAGTGGTGGTCGGATTATTACTATTGCGGAAAATGAATCCGGTCTCAACCATTAAATGAAATACAATTCATTTAATTATAAATTAGAAAACCCAACAGGATAATGTATAATAAAAACTGTTATACTAAAATTACAAATGCGAAAGTTTGGATGTTTGCCACTCAATCACGTTGAAACGTCTCAACCGATTTTGGTAAATAGTTAATAAGTAATACACTTTATTGCACACCAAAGAATAGAGTTAAAGTGTCACAAACGTTAAATATAGGTATAGGTATACAAAAGGTAGACTTTATCGCTAAAGCGATCTCTTTTAGGCAACCTTTGGACGGGAGATGTATGCTGGGTAGATTCTATAAATAGATGAATTGTAATCCGGATTAACATATAGGCTACTATTAATAATGACGTAATCTACATCAATGATGTAGATCACGCGAGTGAAGTTGCGGGCAAAAGCAAGTAATGAATGTAAAAAGAAAAAAATACTTACACAAAGTTATTACTTTGGTGACATCAAAAATTTTACTTTGAATATTCAGCACCCAAACGATATAACTCAATGTTTTGTATACAAAAACATTCCCGGCAAAAATTCTTTGCCACTATAAAAGTAGCATGAAACTCCGATCATCCGACATAAGACAAACAACGCGTTTAATTTATAACACGAGAGGTGTTTTTGTGTGTTTGTGTCAGAGGTTAAATAGAGACTACTTAAGAACCAACTAAAATTATTGGTCCAGCTTATTTCCTTAAGAAATTCATAGTGACTTGTTAGAACTGTAAAAATAAAAATAAAAGTAAAAATTGCTTTTTATTATTTGTGTGGCGAAAATGAACGCATCGAATTGTTTTTAATAGTATAGAGGCAATTAAGCGCAGTCTTACTGCTAAATATGTGACTAGTGTAGATAATACTAAATTGTGATCTCGCAGTGTTGTGCAAATTTTTATTTATTTTCTAATTGTGGCAGCTTTGTGTAAGCCATTGACTTTATCGATCACTCATGTATAACATAGGTAGGTATGTATGTGTTATCACAATAGCTCATAAGCATCCTTAAAAATAAAATAAATAAACTGACTGTAGGATATAACGAAGGAAGCTAGTCTAAGAACGACTTGAGCTGTATTTGTGAGAGACGAAAAAACGAGAGTAAATTTGCTCTTGAAAAGACAGTTGCGAAAAACCGAGATCTTTGCGAGTTCGCAGACGGCCCTCGATCGTGTTTGCGCGAGTGACCTCGTCTAAGAAAAGGGCACCATTAAAATATATGGACAGAAAGAGGTTTCTAAGAAAACACTTTTTTACTTAATTACGTTTTATTCTCGTTTGCTGAAACGTTTAATCGCTTTTGCCTGAGATGGGTTTGTTTAATTGTTGCCGTAATACGATCGTATAAAAATCATAAGTTTGGTACAGGATTGTTCCAATAATTAATCAAAAGCAATATAGTGATGATAGCCTAACAGCATATATTTTCGACACTTTGGCTCCTAGCACTGCGTTTTTATTTAGGTTTACATTTTATAATTATCACTGGCTCGGCGGTGAGGGGAATTAAAGGGTGGAAACAGATTTTGAAAAATCCACCCCCATATTCCACCACTCAGGGCTCTAGTTTTAACTCTCCCCTCCTGGATATAGGTCTCTCCCAAGGCTCGCCACTACACACGATATTCCGCTGTTCTCATTCACCCACAACCGGCAAACTTCTTCAAATGATTGGTCCACCTGACGGGCGTCTTTCCGGTGTGTGGTCTCCATTCCGGGACCTGTATACTCAGTCTCTATAATGTAAAAATAATTTATGTAATACCGAATTTAGTGTAAATAAATATAATTTGAGCTTACGATATGCTATAAGTATGTAGTATAAATATTGTTTGTGTAATTTTTTGTTGATTGTCAATTGCATGCTTATTCTGCTATTACAGTACTCATAAGTATATTTTGACCAGTTCACGGGTTACGGTTCTTCGAAGATGCGCGTAATTCAATCAGCGATCCTACAAGTAATAATTCAGTTCAAACAAAATTTAATTAGCCACGGGGACTTTTTACTTGTACCCATAGATATGTATTTTGTAAGTGCCCCATTCCGTTTGGCTGAATCTAATAAATCCCAACCGCTGAGCGCAGAATATCTCAAAGCTGTTTCATTATTCGGCATTAGCCGGCGGTCGGCCACGCAAATCTTACTGCAAAGTATAGAATATAGGACGGTAGTGAACCTGATAGAGCAAGCGTTGACCGCATCTGTGGGAGTTACCTCTCAGCATCCTACATGCATCCCTTGGGTGGTGTTAAATGGGCAACAGAGCAAGGCAGAGATTGGTCAGGTGATTATTATGAACATTTGCCAATTCGTAATGAGCAACGCAGCGTTTCAAAACCCGTTTAAAACATTTTAAAGGCGTTTAATCCTTTTTTTTTTTCGAAGGCTGTAAAACTCCTTGGTGACTACAAGAGGCAGTCGGTTGATTAGCCGAAACTGACAAAATGACGATAACATCACTCACACACTCATATTGTTTTCACAACGTCACAAAGGAGAGTTGTAAAAGGATTGCAAGTATACTATATGTTATAGGTATCGTAGAATATATTATAATGTAAAAACTGTATTTAAGTGTGGAAAAATATTAAACGGGAACCTTAGTACAACAACCTATTACAAGCAACAAGCTGCATCGATAAGCACCTTATGACATAAGGAATTGAACAGAATGCATTTGTGTACATTAGGGTATATTCAACTGCACATAATGTTTAAAAACTTATTTTTTATCAATACAAAATAATGTCAGTATTGCACCAATTACATTTAGGTATCTAATTGGAGCAGTATTTCTAACAAGTGATAATAATGCGTAGGTAGCAATTTCTGGAAGAGTAGGAGGTCCCTCACTGAGTGTTGCATATCTACTGTGCGTTAGCGTCCCTCCGCCGCGCGTCGTCCCGGCCAAGAACCCCCAATTTCCTTCATTACTTACCTCCCGTCCGAGACAATGGCAAGACGACGACAAGAAAAAAATAATAATAATTTCAAGTGGAATAACGCTGAAAATCTTTTCACGGGAAGAAGAATTATTGTTGTTTTGCAAGCGAACTCTCAGAGACAAAATGCACCATCCTTATTACGCCATTGTTCGGTGTTACGAGCTTTATTCATTTTTACTTGGCTCGCCTTGAATGCTTATTAATTTAAGACCGTGATAAGCTTGAATTCTTTTGAAAGAAAGAAGGAAATGTCTCCCTATTGTTAGTTACGTAGATATTTTACATTCTATTGAGTCGAGGGAAAATACTTCTGCGAAAATACAGACATTGTAGTTACTACGGGACTATTGTCTTTAAAACGATGTATAAAAGTGTAGGTACGACGGCACACGGTAGGGCAACAAATGCATGCATTGGAACAAGTACGTATAATGAAACGTAAATATACATCACGCCAAGCGCTTTATGGTAATCGAAATATGCCGAAATATGTTGTTAAGAGGGTAGAAAACTACCGGCAAACATGCGAGGGATGAACTGAGCATTCATATTTTGCGGGTAACCTATAACCAAGCGACTCAGAAACTTTTCCAAATGCCGTGTATGTCGCTCGAATTTTTAAGACTACCATAAAGATTCCAACGAGGCCTATATGCCACTATTTGAACAGTATTGTGAAGTGACTCGAAACTCGTAATGCAGTCATTTTTATAACGCGCAAGTGAAACAAATTACTTAAAATGTCACATAAACGAATTTGCGAGACCGTTAAAATCGTTCTCTTTAAAAATCGCGAGGTTGTTCCACAAAGCGGTCGTCTCAAACCCAAGACAAACTCCTGCATTCCCCCGGGGGTCGAGTCAAGAGTGATTACGAATTTTAATTATTTTTTTAAGCCGGTGGCGGCGAGGTGATGTTTCCCCAGTGCCGAGGCTTATGCAAACAATCGACTCGCACTTTGAATTAATCCGACTCCGGTTTTTTCCTTCGCGACAAGGAATTAACAAGCAAAGAAGTCATTAAGTCGGAAGATATTCGAGGATTCCTTTTAATTGCGGCTTCCTTGACGTCCGGCTTTCTAATTGGTTCGTGTCGACGAATAACTCGAACAAATTGAATTTGTCGAGAAAAGTATTTTCCGGGGTTGTTATTTATTTCTTTTTAATTGCGCATACCTAATCTACCATCAATTTTCTACGTCTGCAAATTCGTTTACCTACTACGGCATTGCGCTACTTCAAGCGGTATTGTCGTATTACATGTTTCAGCTACATAAGTGATTACTCGTCAACATTTCAAAGTATCTGCCGTCAAACGACGCGCATGTAGATGTCATTATCGTGCATAACAAACTCCCTGTTATCCAATTATTTCTAACCTTTCAGTGTGGGCCGTTTCAGTGCAGCAGCGATACGAGTAATTACTCTTCTTGCTAACTTTAACGTGCATGACAGTTTAAGTGATTGTATGCGGTGAGCCATACAGTTGTACTAATGAATTATTTGGCTCGCGTGCGCCAATACCAACCTCCTCTAATTATCCAACCGTGTTATGACGTGGCACCGCTTTTCATTTTCAATCTGAAGGTGGAATTGTATCGATTTTTACAATAGACTTCGCAATTATATTGATGAAGTATTCATGTCTATTAAGGCTTCGATTGTGGTTGTGTTATTCTCTTTGTAGTCTTCATAGCGTGGTAATGTCATTTGTTGTTCTTGCTAACGTCATATTCGTAACTGTAATGACCCTGATAGCTCAAGTAGACTTACTTAGGACTTTTAACTTTCAAGGACATACTTAGGACTCACGTTACGCTGACCCAAGCGGGTTCGCAAATTAATTTTTTTTAGAGGTAGGTAGTGTAGTTCCTCAGGGCTTGTGGTAGTGGCTTTGTTAATTTTGTTATTTATTAGTCGCCTTTTACGACACCTACAGGAGGGGATAGGGGGTGCTATTGTGAAGCCGGCAGACCGCGACACTACACGGCCGAGTAAGTGAACGTGAATTTTATTAAAAAGAACAAAATTCAAAGGCAGCATCCATAAAAAATCTAGAGAAAACAAAATAATAAGAAAGAAAAAGCTGATTTAGCATCTCCGTTCAAATGACTCATTTATATTAACGGACAAACTCATCAATACTCATTCACTTGATTTTTCCACGAAGATCCTTCGCTAATTGAAATTGAAATCTGATTTTCCTTCCCCCATTTTTGCCATTGAACCGACTCCCGGTGATTAAAAGTGGTCGAAAAATATATAAATAATGAAATTACAATATCGCTAACGACGACCACCGTCTCCCCGGAATCCTTTTATATTTTTGGGAATAAATTAGAAGTATGGAATGGAAAAAAGAAAAGCCCAGGCCGCAAACAATCACTAACGATTTTGTATTGTAAACCCAGTCACGGGTTTAATATCTTTTGAATAAGTACCTTCATAGATATAGGGTGTCTGCGAAATTATAATCGTCTTGCAGCATCATTGCGCTTGAAAGATTACACAATGTATTTACCTGCACTCCCTTAACACTTAATTTCTATAAGTTTTATTGGACGACTTTTTTCTGAACCCCAAAAAAAAGTTATTTTTTTAATGAAGTCTCTCTATGTAACAGACAGACAGACAGACAAACAAAAAATACAAAAGTTGTCGTTCGTTTTGTATGACTGCAACGACCTTTTCCAAAAAATATTGTACGTACAGACACGGCTTTGTTACGATCCCACTGCACGGCATAGCCCTCCCCAGTAAATCACTGTGGTGTTTCGGGCCGTAATCCACCACGCGGGCCCAGTGCACATTGGTGGACCATATACTACACTTTTTTTTTAAATTTCTGAAGCATGCGGGTTTCCTCACAATGTTTTCCTTCACCGCCGAGTTAGAGACATTTAAAAAAAATCCGTACTTAAGTAGAAACTCCGTGGTACGGGCCGAGGATTTAAACTCACGATCAGACGAATGTGAGTCGAGTATCGATACCCCTAGACTGTCACCGCACTACGATTATGTATACCTACGTAGCTCATATTTGTCAGTGCCCACAGAAGTACTGACAATTTATTCAATATGAATGTCAAATACTAAAATATTCTTTGTTTGCAAACAATCTGTACAGCCACAATATATTTCATTGCCACTACGCGCATACAGGCCGCGAAGCCGAATGAAAAATTGCCCTATTTTGAGGATGGATGACGCGAATTAAGAAAGCAATTACTCATCGGAAAACGCACGGAGGCGGAATGTTAATAAGAGGAGACTATGGACGAGAGCTATTTTTCATTTGTCTTCTGGACGAATACTTAATTAAGATGTTAATGTCGGACTATCATTGGTTAATAACTTATTCGAATGGATTTTATTTATTTATTTATTCCTTATTACACAAAGTGACAAAAGGCGTACTTAATGCTTAGAAGCATTATCTCCCGGTCAACCTTTGGGCTATGCAGAGATGGCGCGGTAAGGTAAGATGCAGAGGTAAGATTAAGTACAACTATACTTAATACTGACGCATATTAATTAAATTCCATAGTATAAATAAATATGCATATATAGTATATTATATTATATGGTTGTATATTATATAATAATATACTACTATATACCATATAAACATACTTAGCTACATATAATATACGATTAATAATACCTCCCTTAATTGCCTTATGTCTGAGCAACATTCTCGACTTTGAGTAAATGTTCCCCGAGTCTGTTCTTAAAACTTGTCTTTTGTCCATTTTATTGAAGTAACATTAGACAATTAGTTTATTATAGTTTGTCTTCAGTCAGATACTTGAAGACCAGCTGTAGTTGCCTTATATTGGCCAATATTCTCCAGTGGGTGTCGTAAAAGACGATTAATTGATAACAAAGCCGCTGTCACAACAACTTGGTAATTACATACAGTAGGTACAAAGATTTCAACGAAATTTTTGAAATGCCAGTCTTCGTAATTCTATACAAAGTATATTTGGCAACTTAAATTCATAATGTTTTGACAGAACATATGTAAAGTAGTAGGTAATAGGTAAGTAATAGGTAATTGATAAAGTAAGTTAAACCGGATTAATGGTAATCTTATATATAATTAATTAAACATAACACGGGGACCGGGCATTTTGGATACCAGTAGATAGACTGCAATCAGTTTCTATTTTTGTTTCAAAAAGATTGTTCAATTGTTCTAGCAGTTATTGTAAAATTTTTACTTATTACCATTGACAATTTACGATGTCCATTTAGCCTTAAAATATTTGCAATTCAAACGATATTTGTTCCAGTGGCCTAATACAAATAGAAGAACCGGTCAATGGTCATATTGCTTAGTGGGTTAATTAGTTATAAATCAAATTATAAATAACATTTAACCTCGTAAGGCCCAATGTACATAATAATATAATATACAACTTGTATGTAGTGACTAACGTCAAAACATCAAATGCTCACGTAAACGCTCACAATGCTCACGTAAACGCCGAGGGTACAATACAATGTACAAAATATTCTTCTGAATATTTAAATCAAAATTTCGCGCTAACCTCTAATATAGAAACAATCTCATGGATGGATATTGAAGGCGGATATTTGTCACGTGACATCTGTCAAAAAACAGTGGACAGCCTGTCAAAATCATCCACACGTGCGGTTGTCAGGTAAATATAATCTAGATTTTTTGATTATATCCTAAGTGAAATTGTATGAAAGTCCAATAAAAATAAACAAGTGATTAATAAATTTTAGCAAACAATTGTTATTTTTAGCCCTTTCAGCTAGTTATTATTTTTTATTGGTTATCAAAATATTACGCACACAATGGGTAATGGGCGTTACTGCTTATTTATTAGTTTCTTTATTTTACTATCCGTAGACCTCAAAGATGCTGAAATTATGAATAATTCTTCGTACTCAATAATTATTATGAAGATGTTGGTGACCCGGAGTACCAACATCTGCGGACTTTGAGGGAATGTGATCATGAGGAATGAGGGATGGTGGCTTAAAAAGCCACACTGGCCAAATGGGTTAAAGTCCACTCTTTTAAAGATGATGTAGTTCCACAGGGCTTGTGGTGGTAAGCTTGTGGTTTTGGAAAGCGGCTATCACAAACTCGCCAAGGAAAAGTTTTGGAACAAGGTGGAAGAGGTGGACGTGGAGTAAGGGTACACGACAGGTACCGGGACGAGGGAGGGGAAGAGAAAGAGGAAGAAAACAAAGAATAGAGGCAAGAAAAGAAGAGGATGAGGGTGAAAATGGAATTAACGATGTCAACCCATATTCAAACGGATTCATTCCAACAAATAATTGGACAGTAAAGGATTTTGATCCCTATTTTTCGGAATTAATGAAACTGGGATATTTCTTTTTTTTAATTCCAGTAACGCTTAGTGTGCATTTTAATGAACAAAATAAATGGGTTTATAACTGGCGCCTTTCTGCTCCTTATAATCACAGACTACATAGAAAAAAATTATTAAAAATCCTGTTCACGTTTTTCATGCAGAATTACACTCATACTTATTGGGGCCGCAAGCATGTTAGTAGATCATGTACAATGAAATGTATTATACATTGGGCCGTAAGCTCAACCTGCGTTATTTGTCGTTGGGCCTTACGAGGCTAAATCATTTTCAGGCTCGTATTTCTTTGCATTACAGTAGCTAGCATATGACATTGAGTAGACACTGAACATACGACTGCTCATCGCAGGTTTACTCGTCGTAAAAGCTTTTATTTTAAACGTTATCGTCTTTACCACATTTGTACCAAGGTCATCGAGAACTTCCATAAAAATAGTAACAGACTAGTTATTGTCTGCGGATCCGTTCCTACAGTTTTTTAATCATTGACTAATTTTATTAATATCACTGCATTAATCTCATAACTTTCTACAGAAATTCTACAGTGACAACTGCATGAAAATCTGTCTAGCCGATGTCGATTTTTTTAAGTGTACCTGATAGTAATCAGTAATTTGCCAATAGGCGAATGGTTTGAGAAAGGTAAATTGTCGGTATGCAAATACTGGCTTTAATTATTTCCCAATATGCTCTAACAACTGATTTTTAAGATACAACAATAAACAATCTCGCTATTTTTTTAAATCTTTACATAGTTATATACAATTAAATACAGTTACATAGTTATATACAGTAGATCGTAAACAGTGTTACATTATTATAAGTTGTATAGGTTTACACAAAATGCTAAAGTGGAATAAAATAACTTATTAAAATTGTAGCTGCATCGCATATAAATAGACATTCTGTTTTGTGATGTGTTTATCGGTATATAAATCGTCAAATATTAATATTCGAAATAAAAATAGAAATAGATAATAGAAGCGACAGTAACGTCTATTTTCTCAGATTAAACTTTCCTTGTACAGAACGATTTACACCAATTCAAATGTGGAATTCGAAACCGAACCATCGTATTTCCATACTCGGAATCATACAAACAGACAACATAATATGTTACATTTTACAACTATAGAGAAGACAAGATACTAAACTATATAGGGCAACGTCTGGCCCGAACGCCGCACGTTTTGCCCGTGTTAAGCCCTCGAATTTTCTCCGAACTTTTTCCGCTTCGGGCCACTTATCACCCCCCGAACGCCCCCCACTTGGTCCATCGAGCTCGACCACTAATTGCGTCCGTTAATTAGGAAACGTCATGAGTGTTTACCGACTGAGCTAAGTGTGAAGTTCGCTCCCCAGTAACACAGTAAAGAATATACAGTAACCGACCTTAGTGATTTCCTTGAAATAATATTAACTATTATATAATCCCATTGCAAAATTTGTTGAAACTAAAATTAAATTTGCTTCTTTTCTTAGCTAAATAGTTTATAAACATTTATCTATAGTTTCCAAAATATGAATGTTCTGTCTAATTCTAAATTTAATTTAATTTAAGTCAGATTAGTGACATGTAATTACGATATTCATGCTACGGGTCAGCGATGAGATTAGATGTTCTGATCTCACAATTTTGTCAACTTAGTTGAGAATGGAGTGTAATCCATGGACGATAGTATACACTTACTATCAGATGGACTGTATGTTCGATTGTCTTTTATCCATAAAGAAAAAGAAAATGGATTTCGGGCCACTGGCATCACTACAGTAGCATTAATTAGTTTCGATTGTAACTTCTCTGTATAGCACTAGTAAATATCCCAACGTAGCGTGTAATCAGCACGCTGCATGTTACGGATTTCAAACGTTTGCTTGAAGATTGCATTCTGTTTATTTTTCTCTGTCTTGTGCCACTAATGCCTCGGCGTGAAATTACTTCCGTACAAGTTGAAACTTTTTAAGAAATAAACTTGGTAGGATTAATTAGGTGATGGGAAGAGGATTAGTCGCGTCTGCGCTCTAACAAGATTATAGGAGTTTTGTTTCATCAACTTTTCAGCTTAACTTACCTTAATTTTGTTTGTGTGTTTTAACGCTTCTTGGCTGGACTATGTACAAAGCGACTTTACTAGAAAACTCTTGGTGTAAGTCAAGTGCAAGTGTAAGCTGAGACTTTTGTTCCACTAAAAATACCTATTTATGTCTCTCCTTACAATATAATGTTATTCCAGAGGTTTAACCTCTCTAAGTAGGATATTAATATTGTTTTTAATATCAGAAAAAAGTTTTGAAAAAGATTTATATTTTTCATAAGATGTAACTTCTATTTTTGATGCATGAACAATTGAGCTGTGTGGTTTTATTAAAATTAGCCAAAAAATGAGGGTAGATTTTTTCAACGCAAGTCTCCGGTAGATAACTGAGAATTGCATTTAAACAAACCTTTAAATATAATCCGTGAGAAAATGAATAAAAATAATTTATCAATATAATATTCCTCAGTTCTCGTAATTATTTCTATTACACTTATTAAACTAATCGCTTAGTATTATATTCCAGCTACAATTTCATAAATAGAAAAGAAAAACAATAGGGCTGGCACGTCGAAGGAAATTAATCGGAGTAAGGTGAGGCGTCACCACCTACGTAATTAACACGTAGCTGGCTTAATTACAGAGCGCGTATTGTGGGTAAGTGAATATGTCATCCCTGGCCGGCCTTTATTACACATAGCCTTAAATCGACACACGTAATACTCGATTGGCGGAGGGATTTATTAATTCATTGGACTCGCTTTTACTAATGATAGCATCGAGTTATTAATCGATATCAGTGTTTAGTAAAACCGCTGGAAAAGTTGTTTGATGTACCTTAAAAAGACCGATGACTTGCGCAGGTTGAAAAAAAGATTTTCCGAACTTCCGTACATTTTTAAAAATTGGAAGTTATAGGGTATTTTTAGATTTAGATTAGATTTTTTTAGGTTTTTAGATTTTTTTGTAAAGAACATGCCATGCCTATCATCATAATTTTAGAGCAATTAAACCGATTTGGCTCGTGTTTGGCCATTTTTTGTGTCGGATTTAATTTCAATCGATTAAGAAATGCGCTCTGAAAAAATATATTAGCAGTGCCCGCAACTCTTTGAGGATGATTCCCGTGATAACTTTATGATGGATTTGGATAAGAAGCGTTCTACATATAAACCCGATACATAAGTTATAAACATATAACTGCCATGATTTATTAAAGTCCGTTGAGTGGTTATTGAGTCATGCTCGTTCAGACAGAAAGACAGACAACCATTCCAATAATTGCTGTTTTGGGCATATATTATTCGTATACATTACATTGCGGTGAGTTTTTCCAAAAAATATTTCACGTACAGACACGGCTTTGCTACGATCTTATTATAGAGATATAAAATGCTAAACTGATTGTTTTAGATTCAATTGGTATAACAGTTTAACTGGTGGTGGAAAGTTGTAATCTCCGCAATAGGTAGATTTCTTGAAAACTCCCTAAAAGCGATGTTGCAATTCGGTTTTGTATGATTGCGCCCTGTTATGACAACGCGAGTTGGCAACAGGGTTCGGCGACCCCACTCCGAGTTTTAATGATAAAAAAATGCGTACAGAGGGGTGGTGTAAGTGCCATCGAAGGAGGGAAAAAACTACGGAGGAAAATATTTGGCGCGACAGGTTGCCTCTCCCCCCCCCCGCCCTGGAGGGAGACCTTGATAAAAATTAAATCTTAACGACGGAAATTTAAAGATGACGCTCCAGCGATCAAGAAGAGTGCACATCTGAGCCCGAGGGTGATTTAATTGGGCCGAGTATACTAAGGAAGTACCCATCTATAAGTACACAGTCTACGAATTGAAAAATTTGCAAGTTCTTTATGTTAATATTAATACGGTTTAAAGTGCAGTGGTTTTGGTTATGTTTTGTGTAATTTTAAGTATGGCTGGGTATGAAGAGACGTTTGTATCAAACATTTTCATACAATTCATCGTTGATTGAATAGTAACTTGCTTAAATTTTTGTGTCGGATTTGTTCAGGTTTGTTCGTATTAATTTTAAGCTAATTTTTGACTTTAGCAGTTGGTCTGATTCATAAGTCTAAAGTCGCTTAGCCAGCTATATTCGAAGTTTTTTTACGGAATAAAATCCGAAACGAAAAGATACGAACGACGTAATACGAAAGAAATTCAAACAACTAAAGTCACCAATTTTTTATACAAGAATGAAATATTATAGATAAATAATTCATAAACATTGAACACATTAAAATTAAAAGTAGATACATTGAAAATGATTTATGGTAAATAAACAAGTAAAATAAATAAGGTAAACATACGCGACAAGACCCGTTTAAATAGATAAATGTGTGTGAAAAACGCGAAAATCTCAAATGTTATATTGCCTTTTTCACCAAATACAATTTTTATAAAATCTTGTATACTTAGCTGAAAAATGTACCAAAACGATCTTTAGATTATGAGCTAGACGCAAAGAAAATTTTGCAATCGTTAGTTTATTGCTATGCGATCGTGTGTTGTTCGACACGCGGAAAAATTACTAAAAGCAAAAAAAGTAACTCAAATTCTCTACATTGAAATTCAAATCGGGATGCAAGATTTGCATCGGACGACTTCGGCTATCGATTTTCTTATTTCTTGAGGGCCTTTCTTGTTTAAACTTTTTATTTCACTCTTCACTCGCGTTTTTTGTTTCTACTCTCCCCACAGGACGTTCCCCTAACGCACTCCCTCTTGCATAAAAAAGGTTCTAATCGATAATTTGTGTGGGGGTGCATTAAGCATATCGGTAGAAATGTGAGCGACTGTTTTTCCCAAGGCGTTGAGCCCTCAGGGTTATTTTTGTTTTGGCCATCTAAGAAATTGAGGTGGGTCAAATGCCTACCTGCACTCGAGGTAGCTAAAAGTAGAAAATTATTTCCTAGGCGATGGGTGCGAGACTTTATGTAGAAAATTTAATGTTCTAAAACGATATTTAAATTTCCTAGGTCTTTGCTTTTTTAAATCTTTTTAGGGATCAGAGTTATGAATGTTATGAACATGATGGTACAAAAGAGTTTTGCTATAAGTATAATATACAGCAGGGATATTATACATGAATACTTTTTTATTATCAAACAGTGTAATTTTTATTGAAATTGAAAATGAAATAGGAGATTGTTCTACAAGATTGTTCTCATTGCGGTTGAAAACAGGGCATGGAATATTCAAGCCTCATGTCTCCATACAGTTATAGCTGAACCCATTAATAAACTATGAAATGGCATCTAACAAGTTTACAATTGAAAACCACCATAACAGTAACGTTAGTCGATAAGCGCTCATGAGGCCATTGGATGTAATCAGCAAAGATGCCCGTCGTATGTAACTAACTGCCAATATCTGATGCATCGACATCGGCCTGAATGTCCCATTGTATTTGTTCTTTATGTTTTTTATGTGGAGGGACGCGACGATAATGTTTTTATGGCCACGGAGGGTCGCCTTAATCAGGGTTCGCGTTTTGATTAAACTCGCCAGTGTTTTCGCTCGGTTTTCACACTTGTGCGGGATTTTATAGCTTCGGTTGTCTTTTGTTTTGAGACTCCTTTCTATAGCCCAAATCCGAATTCGGGTAAATAGGATGGAGATGGCGACCCGCAGTGGTGACATTTAAAGAGTTTATTAGAAATATGGAGAACGGTCTCTCTACCGTCTTTTAGATATAATTTCTTATCTTGCCTCAGAACATTTGAGAATATTAGTACTAAACTCGAATCACATATCACATGCTATTGTTAACTTAACCCTTATACCTCGGTGAGATTTAACATAAGTGAAGACTAGCATTCCTTGTGGGTTACATAAAAAATCGATCGGAAAATATGCTCGGGACCTTATCAGGTAAGGGCTACCAATTGGACTAAACGTTTGTCAAACGACTTACCAGCTTTTTATACCAATGACTTTTTAATGTGGTACCGTGTTCAAAGAGTCTTGTAGATATGTAGGTACCAGGATTATAATAAGGTGGTTATTTTAAAAAATTTCATTATTATTTATTCATACATATACCTATGTGCAAGTACGTAATTAATGTGAGATATTATATTGTTCCTTCAAACTGTAAAAACAGTTTGTGTGTGGATGCGTGTTCTCCTTTATTGATTACTAGATGCTAAGCTAAACATTAGTGTATTTAAGCACGTTACTGTGTGATTTGTTGTTTCTTATTTATTTATTAAAATAGGCGCCCTAGTGGTATATTCACATAGGTACACACCACTAACAACAAATAGTAAGGACTTGTTCCATGTTGATAAATCTATTACAGGGTGCACACAACACTCACAGTTTTGATACAGTTTATTGTACTTTTTATTAGTCTTTGATGAGAGGACTGACTTGGTTATCGCCTTCATAAGTAACTTCCCAAGCAAACAGTGCAGAAAAGCAGCAAGGTTCTCAGGTGTAGGAATAAGACACACTAATCTCTTACTCAAGATCACAAATGAGAATATCCTTTGCTTAATGAGTTGGAAAAATTAGTTTGTGGTTATGATTAAATATACAAAAGTTTTTTTTTTAATAGTTAAAAGGCGGCAGACGAGCATACAGTCCACCTGATAGTAAGTGGATACTGTCGTCTATAGACATTCGTGATACATGCCAATATCAGTCCAGAATGAGAAACGTTGGCACGCCCCCGGATGCGCTGCCTATTTTTGCAGATTAATTAATGGATTAGGAGAAAGGGTTGGGAAAATGGGTAACGATAGGATGGGATGAGAATGGGCTCTGGCATATCTCCCTCACTACCGAAACACGTACGTACATTGGGGAAATACGATAAAGTGGAAAATGCAGTACATTTCAAGGTAGTCTTCTGTGAGAGAGGGGTAACGAGGCTAGTTGAGTGCACCCTGCGGCTGTGGGAATGCAGCGTGCACTCTCCTCCTGTTCAACAAAACATGCAAAAACTTGTAGACTTCCGTAGTCTGAGAATTGCGGGTGGCGAAAGGTATCGTATGCCACTTATTATAAGAAGAATCTTTTTGTTACCTTATCGTATCTTATAGTTGTTGTATATATATATATATATATATTGTTGTATCTTATATTATATATTGTATATTGTTGTATCTTATATAAGCATTTGTATGGTATTGTTAAACAATTATTATCAAGTTCTTCTAGCCTGAATATTTTGCTACAATTTCGGTTCAGTAAATACATATGTATGTCTGTAAATATATCTACATTTAAATATTAAGTACATGTTACATTTTTATACCCTCCCCGTTTTCCCAATCCATTCCTTAATCTGTAAAGGTAGGCAGCGCATTCGGGGGCGTGCCAACGTTTGCCATTCTGATGTTGGCATGTATCGCGGATGTCTATGGATGACAGTCTCCACTTTCCATCAGGTGGACTGTATGCTAGTCTGCCGCCTTTTTCTTTTAAAAAAAAACGTGTAAAGTATACAAAAATACAGTTGAAGAAATAAAATGCTAATTCCACTCGCATTTTCGTCGTATTCACTGTGCCGCAGGACACGAGCGCTTCCCTTCACGCATACCGTCACACAATAATGACTCCAAAACGGCAATTCGACGCAGAGTTTTTCATAAAACGAAGTATATGAGTCAAGAACATTGGAGTCATAAACATGAGAACACCCCACACGCTCACCCCTTGCTTGAAAAAGTCACCCCCGCACGTACGTAGAAACACAAAAAAGGGCACCAGAGGGACGTTACGCATCCCAAGTAAGCGGAGCTCATTGCTGGGGTGTGCAGATGTCTTTAATGGCTTTAAATTATATGTAGAGAGAGCTAACTGCCGCTTTCGTTGGCGAGTAGGTGATAGATGACTGTAAGTATTAACGTTCTTTTACATCACTCGCCCAGAATAAGCTAATTGACTGGAGCATACACAAATCTGCACTAGGACCGCGTGGTGGGTTGTGGCCCGAAACCCCTACTGATTTACTAACAGGTAGGCTAATCCCGACATATCATTTTTTAACGCTACCTTATTTGGTTAGTTCTAAAGTTCTTAATTCGCTTTCTTAATCAAAATTTTTCGCTCGTGAACTTTATGATTATTAATAAGTAATATTTATTTTTATTTTTATTTTATTTTTTATTTAATTTATTAGGTATAACAACAAATTTACAAACTTAACTAGTCACAGACACATTTTATATAACATTTGTATGTTCGTAAATTCACTTACAGTTAAACACAACTTTATGGGTAAAATGAAACTATAATATATATATATATATATATGATTTATATCATAATGCTAAATAAACACTAAAGAACTCGTGATAAATCCAATTAACAAAATCGAAGCGCAAAATAGGGTTAATTAAAATCGAAGAATTTTGACAGTAATTTTATTAAAAACAATTTTTTTTTTTTCAATAAAACTAAATTAATCACAAACAATAATAAGAAGACAATAAACATGAATAGGTTATACTTTATTTGAGTGTGATATGTTACAAATGATAAAAGATAGTTACAAGTAACAAAGAACACATTAAAATACATTCAAACTAAATGTTCTTATTTGTAGTTTATGAAACGACAAACATCAATCGAGTTCGTTGCGTCAAATTTGCAAATAAGCAATCGCTCACAGGCGACTGGGCACGACTTCGCGCGATTTCATTACACAGGAAAAAAATGAAAGAAATTGGAAAATAATGTCAATTACTGTTTACCCGTAGTCGTAGTAACTAACGATCGTCATTACGCATTGTCGTGATTGCGTAAATAGAGACGATTTTGTAGGGAAGTGAGGCGGGCCGGACCGCTACGATTTTTCGCTTCGCTTGTCGCATCGCGTCGCGCTTGTTAATGTAATCACGGCTTAAACAGTTTATATCGTATGCGTAATGATATCGTACTTAATTGCGTTTAAATATTTGATGCCTTTCTAATGAAATATTCAAGGGAATTGCAATTAAAAGGTTTTCCTTCGCCGTTTTTGATAATATATTATTATATGGAATATTTAAATGTCAATCGATTTCATTTCCTTTGACGATAAACTCGTATGCTAGTAGTTAGTAGGAGTGTTTTATAAACTACTTAAGTTTTTGTTATCTATTAGAGTAGAATATTATTGTGGTGATTTGTATTTTCCGTGTGTATTTTGTGTATGTATAAAATAATTGTTAATAAATGTATTATAAAGAAACTGTACTAAAATTCTATCACTAAATCATCTGCGGATGCAATGAACATACTCTATTACAAGACGGTATTAAGATATTTAAGTTTAAGATAGTTTAAAATGAGAGTGACAAAAGTTGTTTAAGAAATTGAGAATAGAAAATGTATCACAATATTATATAGTGAGTAGAAAGTTATTGTGCAAAGGAAGCACTTAGTTGACAATGTTATGATAATGTATTGCGAAAGCTATGTATGTAATTTAATCGTGGCATTATATCGAAGAAAAGTGTTCTCTTCTAATTTAATGATGGTCATTGTGGACTAATGAGAGAAATGAGAGAAATGCTATGAAAAATTACGTGATGCCTAGTAAGTGTATATACGCACTTTAGTAGTTACTTGTAAGTATTTGTCAAACCAGCCATATTAATAAAAATGATAATTAGGAAGACAATAAAAATGATAATTTTAAAAACAGTAGGTAAAAAGATATCCACTAATTTAAACAAATAGTTAGATATTAATAGTAATAACTGTTAAAGCCTACACATACATAAACACACATATCTAAATGGAATATATAAATCCAACTAAGGTCATTGCATTTAGTGTTATAATGCTCCACGTAAAACAATTGATACATGCAATAAGATCACATGTTAAACGGAATAAGATCGTTGCACTTATAGTATTATATTGCTCTACGTAAAATATTGATACATGCAACAAGATCAATTGTTAAACCGACTAAGGCCGTTGCACTTATAGTATTATATTGTTCTACGTAAAATATTGATACATGCAACCAGATCAATTGTTAAACCGACAAAGGCCGTTGCACTTATAGTATTATATTGTTCTACGTAAAATATTGATACATGCAATAAGATCAATTGTTAAACCGACTAAGGCCGTTGCACTTATAGTATTATATTGTTCTACGTAAAATATTGATACATGCAACAAGATCAATTGTTAAACCGACTAAGGCCGTTGCACTTATAGTATTATATTGTTCTACGTAAAATATTGATACATGCAACAAGATCAATTGTTAAACCGACTAAGGCCGTTGCACTTATATTATTATATTGCTCTACGTAAAATATTGATACATGCAACAAGATCAATTGTTAAACCGACTAAGGCCGTTGCACTTATAGTATTATATTGTTCTACGTAAAATATTGATACATGCAACAAGATCAATTGTTAAACCGACTAAGGCCGTTGCACTTATAGTATTATATTGTTCTACGTAAAATATTGATACATGCAACAAGATCAATTGTTAAACCGACTAAGGCCGTTGCACTTATAGTATTATATTGTTCTACGTAAAATATTGATACATGCAACAAGATCAATTGTTAAACCGACTAAGGCCGTTGCACTTGTAGTATTATATTGTTCTACGTAAAATATTGATACATGCAAAAAGATCAATTGTTAAACCGACTAAGGCCGTTGCACTTATAGTATTATATTGGTCTACGTAAAATATTGATACATGCAATAAGATCACATGTTAAACCGACTAAGGCCGTTGCACTTATAGTATTATATTGTTCTACGTAAAATATTGATACATGCAACAAGATCAATTGTTAAACCGACTAAGGCCGTTGCACTTATAGTATTATATTGTTCTACGTAAAATATTGATACATGCAACAAGATCAATTGTTAAACCTACTAAGGCCGTTGCACTTACAGTATTTTATTGCTATATGTAAAATGTACCAAAATCTATCAGTAAAATAAACCACGTATGTGTTTCGGGAGTGAGTAAGGTTTGCCAGAGTACATTGCCCATTCCATTAAAGTGGGAAGTAGGTACGAGTAGAGAGTTGAGAGGTATATTATTAAGTATATTTCCCACTCCGTATCCATCTTATTTTGTTATTCTGAACTGTTGTTGGCATCCGCCAACAACAACTTTGTTATTCGCTGTGCATACAGCGGATGTCCATGGGTGGACAGTATCCACTTACCACCCGGTGGAATATTTGCTCGTCTGCGGTCTTCAAAACAAACACGAGTAAGTATATGTAGAAAGTTATACAAAAATTCAATTTTATACAATTTCATTATTATGGTCAGGAAAAATGAGTGAAGTTATTGAACTCTCCGAAATTTATGGTAATACAATGCCAACATTTAGTGATGCAACATTATAGGTATTTTGTATGGCACTGACCGGTGACCGTTCGAAGATTCTTTATTTAAATTGTAATTTGTAAAGATCTTTTGTTAAAAAAATAAAAAAAACAATCAACCAATAAAAGAACCATGCCGAATCTTTGTCTTTATTAACCGAATAATTCATATACAGGATGTGTCCGAACCATTCCTGAAGTGTGAAGCCATGTGAAGCCATGTGACCAAATTTTGCTCATGATTCTCGTTAATTGACTTTATCTCAAACTAAACTTTTTACAAAAAAGATTTGTTCAATTCTCATGTCAATGCACTCGGAATCATGAGCAGGCTTCGTGATTTCAAGGTTCGGAAACACACCGAAATCATTTAGTAGGTTTGTTTCTTAATTAAATAGTTTATAGATATATAATTTATATATGTACACGTAATGGTTAATTAAGTTAAATTTTATTACTAGGTAAATCTAGAGATACGCCTTCTCCTATTTGCTTCACCCTAACAGTCAATAATAGTCACAAGTTTGTTTTGTGATTTGTAACTCTGTACACGGTTCAATAATAAATAAAAAAAAAGTTATTCTTTTTAATTTTAAATACTTAGGCACGCAAAAAGTCAATATTATTTGACTATTTTTTTTAAAACTGACCACATTTGGTGCAATGAACCTAACATAATAAGTCCATAATAGACACTATATACACATTGTTTTAGGTCGCAAACAAAGCTGCGGATGCGTTTCACGCCCGATCGCCGTTCTATACTCCACTTTATATTATATCCATCATTTGTCCAGCTGATGATGTAAAAAAACAATGCGGTTTCCTGTGTACTTATGCTCATTGCTGACTATAGCTCTAGTTATTACAGCAATATAAAAAAAAAAAACATCTACTATTATAATTTTTGTACTAAATTACAATAATCGTGTTTCAAAACAATGATCATTATACGAACAATGATGAATGATAGTGTGTAAGGTTACTCTTTGGGTGAATCATATTTCATATTTTAAAATTCTGTATTCTAGAAGGAAATCCTTTAAACAATTTTTAAACACTGGCCTTTAGAAATAAAGCACAAGATTTGATAAGGTTCGCAAAAAATGCAAATAAAACAATTTTGGTCATTTTCATTAATTTAAAATTGAAAACTTCAATAAAACAAAGAGAATAACCCATGTTTATTGTCTTGGTTTATTTTTAGTTTCCGAATCTATATAACTAATTTCCGTTAAAAATGCTACTATACATAATGCGGCATTATGTATAGTCTTGAACAAAAATGTCCATCATAATTATTCATAGTCATGTCCAGCCAATATGTGAGATAAAAATAAATGTAGTCTACTAATTTTATACGTTATCAATAAAATGTAAGATGAAATAGACAAAAAAAAACTTACAATTTAATATTCTACATCGGAGCAAATCTTCGTAAATAATACATCGTATTGTGTTACTCACCTTCTGTAACAAAAGAGAAAAAGAAATCATTAACAAAAACTTTCAAATTTCACAAAAGTTTGAAACTTCCAATATCGATTGTTATTTTAGACAAAAATAATAACGACCCCATTTCACATAAACTTCTTCACAAAGCACGATCAAGGGAGCAATGTCTAAAATATGTGTGACAATTATCAGTACACGACGATAATGCTCTTTTTTGCAAGAAGATTCCAAAGAAAAAAACATCCCTCGACATTAGAAGATTTATTCGCAAATTACTTATAAATTTTGCCTCTAAACTCTGCGCTAGTAACATCGGGCTCGCTTATAAAAATGTATTTAAAATGTCACCGTAGAAATGATATATTGGTAATGGAGTGTCGTAAATTTGTCCACTCCGAGTTAGACAATCGGGAGCTATAAATATTGGTTAAGCATTCGATGGGGTCTGCGCATTGGACGTATGATTTGGGTATCGTTTTTGGTCCATTTACATAGAGAATACGATTTATATATAGCAATGACGTTTTGGTGTATACGCCATAAAATCGCCAGGTCTCGAGCATATGTTTAATATATTAAACAAATGTTATAAAAAACAATTGTTATTTCGTTGCCACGGTAATAATTGATGTCTTTGGGACGTGTAAAGAATGTATATATAATGATTATGTTAGTTTGTTTTTAACCAACTAGTAAAAATTAGAAAAAATAACAACATTAGTAAACGTCCGCGCTACGCTCGGGTTCTATGTACCTACATGCGAGTTTTAGCGCAGAATGATAATCTGTGCTCGTTTACTTGTACGATATGTCAAACTAAAAGTTCTTAGAACTAGCATTGTAAAATACGTTAGAAAATAAACAAATTCGAGTTTTGAAAATGTCTCTTTGCTTGTCAAACGCTATTAAATTTTCAAAGTTATTAAAATTGTGGTTTACTCCTGGCGGCAATTTGAAAATTAAGCGTTTAGGGAAAAAAGATTTTTTTTTTTTTTTGTACGAAGGCGGCAGACGAGCATACAATCCACCTGATGGTAAGTGGATACTGTCGCCCAGAGACATCCGCGATACATGTCAACATTAGTCCAAAATGAGAAACGTTGGCATGCCCCCGGATGCGCTGCCTACCTTTGGAGATATAGGAATGAATTTGGAGAAAGGGTTGAGAAAATGGGGAGGGATAGGATGGGATTGGAATGGGCTCTGGCACATCTCACTCACTACCGAAACACGTACGAACGATTGGGGAATTGGGGAACATTGGGGAAATACGATAAAATGGGAAATGCAGTACATTTCAAGGTAGTATTCTGTGAGAGAGGGGTAACGTGGCCAATCGAGCGCGCCCAGCGGCTGTTGGATTGCACCGTGCACTCTCCCCCTCAATAATAGAACATTTTTTTATGACTTTCGTTGCTGTTTAAACCAGAAACAAAGTTATGAAAGACGTAAGTTAGCATTTAGTGATGAAACCTGATTCAGTGGCACTCTTTATAACTGGTGCAGTGAATTTAAACGTGATCGTACTCACTTCAGCGACGATGTTCAAGAAAGGCAACGCCACTTGCCACTTGCAGGAGTGGCAGTCCTGCAACGGCGGTGACGGACGAAAACATCAAAATTGTGCAGCTCATGATTGAAGCAGACAAACGAACGACATATCAGACGTCAAGTTCAAACTATTTTACACGATCATCTATGGGCAAGGAAGCTTTGTGCTAGATAGATTCCTCACAATTTAAGCAAAGCTCAAAAACATTGCGGGGTGGAATGATGTCTCCAAATGTTTGAAAAATTCGACAATGATCAATCAAATGCTGTTTTTTTAATACAGTAACAGGTGATGAAAGCTGGATTTACTGGATTTATGAGTCTGAAACTAAGAGGCAAGCTGCGCAGTGGTTCTTTCCTATCGAAGAGTTGCCGACGAAAGTGAAGATAGGACGGAGTGGTGAAAAACTGCTGCCCAACCGAGTAGAATGCATCTGTATAGCTTCCCGTAATTGTCGTAACGTTACTTAACCTAGTAGTAAAGAAAATATTATATGGTAACTGGAAACAAGGTAATTATATAATTAATTTATAGGTGAGACGATATATGAATTTTCATTATCCATTATAATAAATACGAATATATGACATTTATGCAAAGCAAATAATAAAGTAATGTTTAGAAATATTTTATTACTTAGATTAATGATCAAGGTCCTAAATACATTATGCCAATCATGACCTAAGTAGACTATTGCTAATAGCGTATTGACATAGGAGTTAAATTATTTTAACGTTATTTTTACATCAAATCTCCAATCACACGCAGATAATCATTTACATAAAGCAAGGGTAGATGAAAATATATAGACATGGGAATATTCATGTGCGCTCTAATACGCATGCGTTAATTTATGCAAGACGATCTTACGGTTTTTATTTAGAAAAAAAGCAACAATAACCTTCGTCAGAAATTGCGAACACTGTCACCCAACACTTCCAAGGGGCGAATAAAAAAATCCGTCAACCCCAACCTGACATGTCACTCATTGTACTCCTTAGTTTTGTCACTTAAAAGATTTTTTCTTTTAATTCAAACACGAAGGAACAAAAACCGTCTAATTGTAACAGTTTTTTACTCAGAGATTTTAAGGTCGATTATTTTTTCAATTGTCGATGAATAGGCTTTCCGAACTATGTTTTAAAGCTGAAACCGTTACAATGATTGATTTCGAAAATTGTGATATTATAAAATATATGTATTAAGAAAAGAAAAATTTTGAACTTTTTGGCGGGAACTCGAAAAGTGAAGTCTATCATCAAAGCGTCCTACCGGTTATGACGTATACCTAGTGCCGAAACGTGGCCTCTAATGGTAGGTCTGATCCATAAGTTCAAGGTCCCTTAGCGAGGCTATGGGGAGGATAGCCCTCCCTAAAATAATTAAATAAATTAATAGTCAAAACAATTACTTCGTTTCAAATTAAGAAGAAGCAAAAAGTAAAGTAATACTTTAATTTCGTCCTACGAAACATCATCAAATTACATACAATAAGGTACAGAGCTCACCTGTGTGACAGGACGTGAAAACATCGAAGCATGTTATTAAACCAATACGATCGATCGGAAAGGGTTGGCTCTAAGGAACTTATAATAATTGCACACAATAGAGATCCGGTCCGATCCGGAATTCTATTATTATTCTATTATTTAAAGTTTCCGATAGTCTGAATACGCCTTAATTATCGGCTGCCAGTATGTCGCACCCTTCAATGTTTTCTTTAAAAACTTTCACGAGACTTTCACGCTATTTAATTTAACTAATTTTAATGTCGTTATTTTTTACCAAGTCGGTAATAACGACGGTACTTTTATAAATTGATTTGCCATAGTTTTTTTAACATTCTTTTATAGAAAAGCAGTTGTGTATTTACCATTAGACACAAAATGAATATCTCTAAAAGTGAACACCTCTAGATAGTATTAATAATTTTAACAATACATACATTATACAATTTATATTATTATTTTCGCCGCACGTAAACGTCTTAAATAATTTTCTACCAGTAAAAGTTTATTTAGATTAGTTTTGTACCTACCTGGTCTGCAACATTATTTAATGTTTAAATTTTTGTTTCCGCAAAAGTACGTTCTCAAATATTGATTGAGGTACACCATAAGGGTTGGTTACCCCTGCATTTGTAACGGATAAGTCATCCGCGTGACGTTTACCTGACGATGGTTTTAATAAGCCAGAAATTGTTTTGAATGGTGATCGGTAAGCGTGAAGACTTTGCAAGGATTAAATCGGGAGATCGACAACGAATATCTTTGAATGTGGTTCTCAAAATGTGGAGATTAATTTAATTGTGAGTAGGTAGTTTAGGACAAAGTTCATCTTCAACAGCTTGTTTCCACCTACTGCTGTATATAAACCTGTTTTCATTTGTGCTCTAAACTTTTCTGAACCACCGGGAGGGTGGTTCAGAAAAGTCCACACTCTTTTTTTTATAGAATATATAGCACACGAGCGGGCGGGGCACATGATGGTACGGGGTCACTGATCCACCTTGCGGCCAGATGACCAACAACGCTTCTTTTACCTTCCCTAGGCCAAAATCCATATTGATATTAAGGTTCTTCAGAAACGTCATATTTGATTTTCTTTTCAGTATTTACATACGGACATCAATTGAAATTTTATACAGATAAATACCATAAAATTCCTCAATTAAAATTAAGGATTTATTAGTGATGAGTAGTTTGGAGTAGGAGTAGGTATATAAGTCAAGTAATTTTTGACATAATCTAAAGTAAATAATATTAAACTATATATGTACTAAGATTGTCATCACCAAGTCGACGACATCTTAATAGTCGATGACATTCTTTTTCTGTTTCTTTATTGTCAGCAAAGAACCTAAACGTAACAACCCACCTCAAATTCGCTGCCATCCAAGAATTTTTGCGGATAATTTAATTATTTCTCAAATTTATTTATTGGTACGTTACATCCAAATGTTTAAGTTTGAGAAACACTGAACACTACAATACAATTGATTGGTACCACAAAGAGCTACAAACTTTGCTTTAACATTGTAAAGTGATATATTTATATTATTTCCGTTGCCCCTTCTAGAAATGAAGAACAATAAAATATATAATCCTTATATATATATATTAACTTTAAGGGTTGCTATAGTTACACAAGATTGAGACTAAGTTTGTTTGAAAAATTACAATTTGGTTGACTTGTTAAAATATAATTCGCTGTGGAGAGTATATTTCTATAGAAATATTAATGGTGTTTGTTTTGTGGTTCAATATTGAGAAATGGATCTACAATTTAATCGATGAGTCGTTAAATCTGCACTTTATACGTATAATACCTAATAAGTGTAACACTGTCGTGAATTCAGACTTTTATATACGAAACTTTACAAAGAAACACAAACAATTTTGATTTTTCGATTTTAAGTATTTTCTGAAAAATTATTGATTGTGAATCAAAACATGAAATGGAAGTATAATATTTAAAGTTTGTTTTACGCAGTACAGCAAATTAACCAGTGAGTACAAGAAGTACGTCGACTGGATGAGAAGAGCGGAAGATCGTTGGTGACCATCCAGCTATATCCAGCAGTGGAGAGACATACGGCTGAAGTATGGTATGTTATTGAAAGATGTGCCATATTTGTTTATTTATTTAAAAAACTTTATTGCACATTATGGTCCAAAAGGCGAGCTCAATGCTTTAAAGCATTCTCTACCAGCTAACCTGTGGGTTGATCCGAGAGATACATTGGGAGGTGCTATGAGAGGTATAAATATATAACTTAAACGACATACAGAATAAATAATTTACTTATAAATAAATATACAAGATAAATAAATACAATATCATATCATTATTTGATAGGGAAAAACTTTATCAAACATTATAGTGTTGGTAAGACAGGAATCGAAGATTTTCTTAGTGTTCAGGTGGATCAGATTCTGCGATAATTCTTCTAAAGTAAACCTTCATATTTGTACTTTGGCACCAGTACGTCAATAATATTTTTATTTTAACTACTCCTATTTTTAACGACCGATTAGCCCAATTAGTAACACCGTTCCCCGCCTGCTGCGCTAAGGTACCGGGTTCGTATCCCAGTCGGACATTCATTTGTTTAAATACAAATGTTTGTTTGGGTCTGGGTGGAGTATTCATATGTGGATCTACGGCACGAAATCCTAGTACGGGGCCATCCATTAATTAATTTAAAGTTCGTTGGACAAGTAATTCTATAATAATATACACAAATCAAATAATATTGTATTACGCATATTTACACATATATACACATTCTTTCTTCCACAACATAACACAACACACACTCACAAAACAAAGACATAAACCATTTTATGGCTTACTATGATAACTCAGTATTACACATCTTATCATTTTACACACTCTCACATGACGTATCGGGAATTCACAATGTTATGACAGAGGAATCTGTACGCACCCTTACCAGCGCGGGCACCATAAAATAACCATTTCTGACATGTTATACGGCCCCGTAAAAAAGGTACATCCGACATAGTTGATGTACGAGTTAAATGGCTATCTAAACGTGTATTAAAAGCGCACCGATACAAACTACTCGAGTGGAAACCGTAAAAAATCACCTGGAGCCATAGAGTTAGGAATTTCGTGAATGGAATACGAATGATGTCTTAATTTAGATCAAGCAAATGGTTGTTCATATGACGTTGTAAATTTAAATTGCAGTTTCAATAAGAAAGGCAGTCCAAAGTCAATTAACAGTCAATTTAGAGTTGCTTACATTACCTATTTATAAATGAAGAACTAGCTTTAAATAAATTTTCACATTTCTTTCTTAAAAAATAATTTGACTGTCTTATACTCAAACCCTGGATAAAACAGTTAATTTGAGGTAAAATAATAAGGACTGATATTATTTTACTAACACAGATTTAAGTTTTTCTAATAACAATTAATAGATATGGATGAAAGATCTGAAAATATACGGATTATCATTATTGACGCCAAGAGAAAAGACAAAGATTGTAAAGATAATGTAATTTTTTTATTATTCTTATTAATCAACTTTTTCAAGGTCGGAAGCGCACCTGCATACCCCCTGGTGCTGCAGGTGTCCGGGGCGGCGGTAGCCACTTACCATCACGTGAGCCGCATGCCCACACACACACACACAAAAATCAATTAACGTTCCGTTTATTAAACTATTGTTCAAAAAAATAAATCTTAGAATAGCAGTGTGTTTAGGGAATATTAAAATAATATATATATCTTAAATACGTTTGGCACTTCTGTTTCGTCGTAAATCTACTTGCCCTATAAACAACCGCGAATCCCTTGTTCGGCAGGTAACGTACGGAATAAGCATGTGAAAACTGTATGTTGCACATCTAAAAACCATAAATAAGACATTAGCAGATCGTATACAGTACTTTATTTAATTGCTTGAATTCTATTGTCATGCTTAGTTTATTGTATGGAAGTTTTGAGGAGTTTTTCGTCTTTTAGTTATTGTATGCAATTTTTGTATAATTTTAATAATTTTGTATAATTTTGTATAATTTTGTATAATTATTGTAACGTTTAATAACGGTTATTACTAGAAACTATTTACAAATTACTAGACATTACTAGGAATTATCTAGGTGAGTAAGGAGGTTTTTGGTTAATTAATATTTTGGTTAGTCATATTTAATTAATACTTATAATAATTATTATTAATATTTGGTTTGATATGTAAGTATTTACCTACCTAATATGTTGCAATTTCTGTCATTGCATAAATTGACAATTATCGGCGTTTGAAACTGTAACATAAGAGAATACAGTTGTGGTATTAATTAGATCAGTGTAGTTCTAACCAGTGTGCCAGGGTTGCCAATCCTATCGAAAAAATGACATTAAAACGTTTAGTAGAGTAAAAAAAATCCAGAAACAATAGAAATAATGTGTCAATCAATCAATTTAAAAAGGGCCGTCATTAAAACAGACACTTCCGAAGTTACATTGATAAAATACTCATTACACGTAAAAACACGTGTATAAAATGTTATCCGTAAATATCACTATTCTGGAGGGCCGAAACACCGGTCAAGTGTCAAAAAGGCGCGTGAAGTGGTCACTAGATGGAGTGAGATAAGACACCCCACCTGCGACTCGCGGCGACCCTCATTTGGGGTGTGGTGGCAGTGAACGTGGGTGAACGAGAGTTAGTAAGTACCCAAATACACTTTTTTGCACACAATAGAATACAGAGAAAGTTGCACAAAAGTTTAAATAAATAAGTATAAAAATGGTAGGCCTTATTACTATATTTCATTAAACTATAAGTGTGCGCCATTTAACGTAATTTTACTGTTGTTTTGAAAAAATATTAGCTCTAAACAAATTCGTTGAAATTCGTTTTTATTAACAAATTAGCGGCATGCTCTTACTTTGCTCAGGTAGTATAGTGATTGTCTGGGAACCCAAACATAGGCTATAGGCTAAACATAGGCTATTAGTATAGCTTCCTAAAAGTGAAAGAATTTCCAAAGATCAGTTCAGAAGTTTTAGCCCTTACCTTTTTCTTAAAAAAGAAACAAATAAACAAAGAATCTTTTAAGTTTTTATAATATTGTCATAATTTTGAGATTGGCATTTTCGAAATAAATTTTTGATTTGGTAATAAACACAAATAACCTAATGCAGAACCACAAACGACATGTACTCTTGATACTACGAGTATTAGTGATTCAACAGGTCCTCTAGGTCACTTTACATCCTGATTCTAATAAAACTGACTTCAAACTGAAAAATGTTCATACATTATGATTATTTATTATTATCATCTTGTAAAACTTCTGTAACTACATATACACAGATATACGCCTAGCGTAGTAGCTATTATCATGAGCGCCGAGGGCAAGATTTGAATTTTGTAGGCTCTTAAAAAAAATACAAAGGTATTTTATTGGAAAGAAAACAACTGAAATTAGTGATTTATATTAAAAGTTGATTTTTCTAGTCATTTTGTAAATGACACTGTTAACCGTACGAATTGCTGTATATTTGTATATAGGTGCGTATACGTATGTATATTTTTCGTAGTTTAAAAATTAATTAGGCGGCCAGTAAAATATTTTAAACACAGAATCACTTATAGTTTTATTATAGTATAGAATAAGAATACTTGACTAGGTATTTGTGACAGGTTTGCTAGGAATAACGGTTAAAATTTGCCCCCCTGAGGTCTGCGCCCCTGCAGCCAGCCTCTAGCCACGACGCATACACCTGTGTAGTATTCTAATTCTTGAACACATTTCAGTATCCGCTACCCGCGCCCACTATAGGCGTAACATTTCAGAATAGTCATGTGGGCGCGTGTACTTACTAGTGACTTGACGGTGTATGTGTATCGCACACATGTTGAGCAATCATATGGTTCTCTTTTTGAATTGTTTACTTGTTCTGTGAAAGTTTTAATTGAAGTACGTAGGTAGTACGTGCATGGCTTGTAGATAGGTGATTGGTCTATGATAAATAAAATAAATTTCGGTGTTTTACCAAAATTATGTTGTTAATTCCTTTTCGTATAATATTTCACACGCATGCCGTGTGTTGTTGTTTAAAATCATACATCCCTCACGTACAAGGCAATGTGCACAAGGAGGCCCGTGTCCAGTAGTGGATACTGAAAGGGCCCGTTGCATTGCATAATATTTTTTATGAGCTGCAGAAAAATGTATCCGTATCCCAAAAAAGCTGAAGATGACATACTTATATTTTATTATAGCATTAGAAACATAACAAAAATGACGTACTCTGTATACTTTATGTACGTATAGAATCGTATATAACGAACATGAATAGTCAAATATTTTGCACAATCAATACATGGAGCGCACACACTCGATAGATATACGTCCGGCGTCTACCGTCCGGCGCCGAGCGCTTCCTTCTGTAACAAGTGACCCGTGTCAATCGTAGCATTTGGTACTTATTGCTTGTTGTAAACCTAATGATTTTTGAGACGAGACTGTGTGGGTTGAATGAGAGTACTTAAATGTAAATATAGTGATCATGTAAAATGTGGAGTAAAAGTATTAACTTTATTAACAATGGAATTCAACATATTTACATATCTGGTTTTTTGTATATTTGACGAGGCAGTTACGGTAATCAATTTATTATTATTAAGTAGATACTACTAATAATAATATTAAGTCTTAATACTACTATATTAAGTAGGTCAGTTTTACCTTATTACTATTACATTTTGAAAGTTATATTATTAATAATTATATTTAATACTTACCAGTAAACTACTTATGTCTTATGTAGATACCATATTATTTATGCAACTGGATTATAATATCGGTAATAAATCGAAATCGACGGAAAGCCTTGTATAATTTACCTTGCTTCTCCTGTGTAATACTTTTTGTCTTTATTATGTTGGCTCGCAGGTTTGCACGTTGTACTAAAGAATTTAAAATAACGTTAATTAAGGCGTTCTGCCAATCGTTTTACACGTGCAACCTGTGGATTAGATATATGCAGAATACGTTCAATGCCCTACGTGTCCAGTATAATTATGGTTTCAGGATGCTGTTGAGCTTACCGCGTTTCTGTAGTGCATATGTTTGTTGAGGCTCGTACGTACTGCTTCTACGCAATTGTGTGCGCAAAAGAATCGCCTCCTTGATGCGCCGCGTACGGGCCAGCACCAACGACATTTGAGCACCTTAGTGGGTAAGTTGGACTGTCCCATATTAAGGCATTGGGTTATGGTACATGTACGCTAACTCAATGTCCCACTATTGGACTATAATATTATTTTAAAATTATTCTATGGACATTGATCTGAATTAAATTATATTACTATTCAAAAAATGGTCTTAAACCTTCTCGTCTCTCCCTCGATAAGCCAAAATGAGGGAGAGACGGTGTAACCGCCGGCGGAAGCATAGTCGGCCGGGGTTCAGGATCCTAGGAAGAGAAATCGGCAGACAATTTCCGCTGTATTGAGCAGCACCGCCTTCTGCATCTTTATCGGATGCGAGTCGCCACGGAAACCCAACCACCTCAGGTTAGTCTCGAAGCTAGTCTGGATTAACCCGTTCATGGATAAAACGACACCACGCCCCACATGTCTTTGACCTCGTGCGCCAGGTCGAGATATTTCCTTCTCTTCTCGGTTTCGACTTTCACGAGGCCTCCGTCATGCGGATGGAGATGTCTACCAGAAACACCCAAAACTGCGCCCGGTCCATACACGATGTCAGGCATAATCGATAGAATAGTCCTGTTTCTGATGATGAGCCGGTCCCAGTAGAGTTTTGCGCGGTCGTTTTCGAGCACCGGCTCCGGTGTGTACCTATAGTAAGGCAACCCCTGTTTTAAGAGACTGATTTTCAGAACGAGCTCTTGGTGGAGAATTCTTGCCACTTGGTTGAGTCAGTGTTGGAAAGAGCCGAACAACCGGAAGTGACATGTCTGAGTGACTCTCAGTATAGCCGCACGCCCGACATACGTCTTCGGTGCCATCCTTCAGTATGTACTTTCGGTAGTTCCGCGTCTTGATCCTGTATTGCAAAGACAAACCTCTCGGTCTTTCCAAAGAGATCACCGAAGCGCAGTCAGTGCACATAGGCTTCTGTGTCCACGTGGGGCTCATGTAGAGCCTTGAAAAACCTTCCGTGCAGTTCTTTCTCTTTCCATACGGCCTCTCGATCAGAGGTGCTAGGTACCACCGGGTCTTGCCATTGCTCGGCGGCTAAGGACAAGGAGGTAAGTCACTCGCCACGACTTCACCACGAATCCTAACTTCCGAAGTGGATACGAAGTAGTTTCTGAGATGTTATTATTATTATAAACCCATAATATAAATCAAATATAACTATACATAAATAACTAATTAACAATTAAACCGGACACCTACACCTATCGATTGTCGTAATGAATGGCATCGGGTCCGGCGTCCGTCGCATCCGGCCGGACGACCCACGTCCAGCTTTCACGGTATTTCTATAATAATAAAATTGCTTACGTTTTGACTCGCCCGTCACTGAGTGGGCGAGAGCACAATCCTATTTATAGAATGATTAATTTAATGACTTTTCTTGGTTTTATCGATTTTTGTTTATAATGCGTGTTTTACGTGGAATGATTTCATATGATTTTAAATTGTTGCAATACCCGACTTAAATTCGTGAAGTCGTGACTTTGAAGCTCGGCCCCACCCACTGAAGTATTATAAGTGCTAAAAATACTAAATAAGTACTAAAGTAAGGATTTTTCAGATATCGCTAGCTTGGTGGTGAACCAGGAAACATAATTAATCAAAAAGCAATCTAGTCAAAGAGTTTAAAGTGAATTAAATTTAATTAGGTTTTTTCATTAGCGGCCAGTGGTTAGGATTTGGCAGAAAGAAGGTCGGTAAAGGATAATACTTGAAAGAGTATTGTTATAATATGCATGTAACATTCATTGATTTGCACTGGGACCGCGTGCTGAATTGTGTCTCGAAACCCCTAGTGACTATGAAATGGAAGCATGTGCCCTGCAGAGGGACGTTGTACGCTGATAACGATATATGTATATTTAGTATTTTCTTATGAACGGGAATGAAAACGTAATTTAAATATTAGGGTAGGTACTTATTAATTGATTGCCATAGAATTATGCGAGGTTATATTGTAAATGTGCTTCGATTTTTTAAATAAAGCTTATATTTCATATTACGTCTAAATAGCCAGTTACAAAGTATTTTATATAAGGACGTTTTAATGCTTAAAATGTTAAATACTAGATGTGACAAATAAAGGTTATTGTTTTAATGATAAGTGACTAGCGCAATATTGAAGGAAATCGAAGGATTCTTAGATGCTACTTTCTATTTATGACAGAGCTTTCTTTTTAATTTTCGCCGTAAACAGTTAAATGATACCTAATGCAAGTATGTAGCGGAAAGAGAAAAAGTTATTAAGAATAAGAAAAATGTAAATAAATTCAAAATGCTGCTGGTTAATAGTGCCCATATATTTATGATTTAGACTCGTAAAACTAATGTATAAGTTGCAGCGCGTGCCAAGAGTGGTATTAAATAATTACGGTGTATTTAATTACTGCACTAGTTAATTTCCGAAGCCGTACAGTGCAGTGCAACAGCGGTAGGGTTTCCGCTGACCTCGCTCATTTACACTCCACTCTGCTGCACTTGTGCAATATTACAATAATATTGTATCATCAATTTGATCTTGGATCCAATAATCTGATTACGATTATGATCTAAAAAGGACTTAAGTAAATATTTGTAAGTTCGCGTTTGTTTTTTGTTATTGTAATAGGTACTTCTAAAATTATATTTTGTCCCAATCTAAATTAAAAATAGTGTTAACATACTGGATCAATCCCATTCAACATTCTAGTAACACTGTATCAAGTTTTACAAGTGTCCATGTGCGGCAATGACCACTTACCACCATTCACGGGCTCGTCTGTCATCGCTTCTATAAAAAAAAAACTAAAGACAGCGAATACACACAAAGAGTGCGTCATCGCTCACGACATCCTCTGATTTTAGTGAAAATGGCTCGGCCTGCTGGACCTTTGTAAGAATATTTTCGTACCTAAAGTTCAGCATGAAGAAGACTTACTTACCTACGGTTCCCTGCACTATGGGTTCCAAATAAAAAATAAAAAATAAATAAGTGGAAAATCGAGAAATAACTCAAAAATAGAGTGAAATGAGAAAATCGTAGCACTACTTATATGAGTCCTTAACAATATCATTACATATGTTGTGAATATTTTCGCATCTGAAGTGTGGCATGAATAGAATTTTATTTTCCAACTAGTATTCCGTACACATGAAATTAAAAAAATAATACTTATGTATTTTTTTAGTTTTAGTTTTAAATGTATGAAATATCTCCTTATCAAGGAAATCTTAAATAGGTTGAAAAGGTCGAAAAGAAAAGCGAAAACCATATGTTTCCTTGGCGATACCATTCATTATTCATTACGTAGTCCAACACTCTAGAAGACTGATAATAACGACAAGCAAACACTTGGACTGTCGTATGTACATTTCATCGTGCAAATAAATAACTAGGTACATCTAATGAGTATGACAAACGATATATTGAAAGAATATAACAATATGTATACTACTATATATGTTTTTGTGTTATAATATAGGTACTATATTCATACCATGTATAATACAAAATTGTATATGTATAGATACAGGCTGTAAACGATAAATTTTAAAAGCCGGACAAAATGAATTCTGTTTGTCATGTAAATGTATGATACGTTTCTTTCTAATATATATATTTTTTTATTTTTGTATTTATTTGCTAAATATTATTTATTTGCTAAATATAAAACACAAAAAAACATTTTAACAAATAAAATTATTCATATTTGGTCTAGTTACTAGACCAAATATGAATAATTTTATTTGTTACTCTAGTATTTCGTCAATTACGTTAATATATTTTTTTTGACACTGGCTTAGCCCTTGATCTACCTACACACATAGCAAATGATGAACCAAAATTGTTTTTATCACGGTCCCACAGACAGTAGACAGTATAGAGTTGGACTCCTTGGAAGAAGATGAAAAATGCAGTCTCACGCTTTTATTTATTTATCACAAACATTATGCACTAACACTAAACACTTCGATGTTTAATATACTATCACTATTAAACCACAAATCCCACAATACACAATTTTTACAATAAAATCAAACAAAAACTCAAGATTACTTCTCGGGTTCCCCTTAAAAAGCCCCTAAGTTAATAAACTAAAAAATGTAATAACCGTAACCAGCCCATTTATCGTCCACTGCTAGACATGAGCGTCTCCATACACATGGTCTTGTGCATAAAGGATGTATGGCCTTAAAACGCCACGCCACGCGGGTTGGCAAGGTCACCGTTTTAGAGGTGGCACGGCTTGTGGTAGCCGCGTTGATCTCCCTGAGTCGCCTTTTTCGACACTCACGGGAAGAGAGTCACGGCACTCGCGGTAGTGTTGGTGTAAAGCCGGCCATCATAGGTGAGAATGTGTATATAAATATAAGAATGTATGTTGAAACAATTCCTTTATGTTAAAAAGTTTTTTTTTAAATACAAATAGGTGTCAGACGAGTACACAGTCCACGTGATGGTAAGTAGATACTGTCGTCCATGGACATCCGCGATACATGCCAACTTCAGTCCAGAATGACAAACGTTGGTACGCTCCCGGATGCGCTGCCTACTTTTGCGGATTAAGGAATGGATTGGGAGAAAGGGTTGGGAAAATGGGGAGGGATAGGATGGGATTGGAATGGGCTGTGGCATATCTCACTCACTATCGAAACACGTACGTATATTGGGGAAATGCGATAAAGCGAGAGAGGGGTAACGTGGCTAGTCGAGCGTGCCCAGGGGCTGCTGGATTGCACCGTGCACTCTCTCCCTACAATTTAGGTTCAGAGTTCAATGTGAACAAATGTTTAAATTTTGATAACCCTGTACAACAGTTTCGTGCCTCGCTTTTTCCACGAAATTTTATGCCAGTATTTAATTAACTTCAATGAATAGCTACCGCATAGAAAGGCAAACTTTTTAGTCATAAACATTGCCCAAATTTTGGGGAATTATAGCATGGTTTTTGGCTGCAGTCTATAAAGTTTTAGTTATTATTGACTTTGTATTCAGAAACTATTCGATCGATTTTTATGAAGTGAAATTTATGAGTTATATTATACTGATATATGTAATATATTATTATGAATTATACCGAGTAAAATATGGTGAGTAAAAAGGACGTTCAATCTACTAAATAAATATATGATTTTTATAATAAGTAGAATATGAATAATAAGTACAGGTATGTAATATTTTAATTATTATTAGGACCTTACCTATAAAATTGCCGTTTGTTCGTAGTGGCCACTTTGAACTTAGCTAATTTGCGTTTGGCTTGGAATTTCAAATTCAAATTAATTTCAATTTAAAGCTATGGGCATTTTTTTTCAAAATCAGTTGTTCATTTGTTTTTCCGTCAAACGACTTTTTGTTTAGATATCGTTTTGTTTGCGACAATGGAAAAGTTAAAAAACGCGTTATTTTCGAATATGAGTTCCGTCGTGGAAATAGAAAAACATTTTCTCATTGCTAAAACCTATTAACACATTTTATCAATCCGTCTTCGTCTATTTATGCAAAACTGTTATGCAAATCGTCTACAACACTTGAGGCAGTGACTAAAGGTATGCACACAACATAGACGAGTGCTTTGCATACACGACCTTAGCACGAGCCACTGTTACGTCACATCTGTCGTATGACGTACGCCCTGCATTCATGTCTTTAATACCATCATGGGAATATAGGTAGGTATGCAAATAACTATCTGCAGTAGGGTCAAATATTGAAATTACAATATTCAAAATACCTTGTAAGTTGTGCCCCTTAAATTTTTCTCGGCCTGTGCTAAGCACGAGCTCCATATTTTATAAAGAGATACGCAAAATATACGATCCTATTATTGCAACGTTATGAGACATAACTACAATGTATGGCTACATGGCTTCCGGACTATTCGGTATGCTAATAGGCATAGTGTTGGTCGCACGCGTCTTTTTACACTATTTAAATGTATGCAAAGTTAAGGATGTAGGTACATGGAAAAAAGATAATGGTGCAAAAGAAATATTAAATTGTCTTATTCGTATGCAAATGCATGTGAGAAATAATATTGATACACACTGTTGGTTTTAGCACACGCCACGGCGAACGCCACGCGCCTTCCATTGAGGAAACCTACATTTCATTGTAACATACTTTTTGTATTACATCATTAAAATCATTAACATGGTTGTTTAATAGCGCATCATGAAAGTATTCTTACATACTCATATACATAAGTTAGCTTTTTTGGATCACTTCTTTCGATATGTAGGCATGAAAGTAAGCTTTACAAAAATTCTAAATTCTGTCTTGGGTATTTTAAACAACTTTCAGTAGAAATTCAAGTTAGCAAGTTCAGAATTTTGTAGCACTTGAATCTAGTTTGAATTCACTCATCTAGTGTATGTCATACTTGTGTTATCTATTCATCATTGTACAAGTAAGAACAAAAGCCATTCAGAAATATGCGGCGTGAGTGGCGACAGGAAACCGTGACGTGTGGCGGAGCAATGTTTTCACGGTGGACATGTGGCTACAATTAGGTTTTCAGTCCACTGTGAAGAGGGTATAGTTTTGTGTCGGACTCCTGCACTACAACGACCACACATTGTCTAGTGAGCGAATGCAGCGAAAACTTTACGTATCGTTGGAATAATAATAATTATTATGATCGTTAGCTACGTTCATGCAAATGTTCAACAAATCATTATTTAAAATACGAATCCATTGTTGCATCAAATTACGAGAACCGTAACGGATCGATCGATTCTAAACACTCGCACATTTAAATAATTTTTCAATCAATAACTGATATATGCAAATGTTCTGCGAAACATGTATGGCGTGCGACAATGCCGCGACCGTTATCGGAACAATTTAGAATTTCATCAAAGGTGCACCCAGAAATAATAAATTGAACACCATTGTTGATGATACCCCTTGAAGTATCGAGAGGTTGGCAGAATCCGAAAATTAACCAATGATGGCCTTAAATTTAATTTCACGTTCCGATACCTGCCCTTGTCAGGACAAAAGTTCCGTAATCAAATTATGCAGCCGATGTTACCATTGTTGCATATATGCATAAATTCAAGGCATTTTATTGTAGATACATCGAAGGGTTAAGAGGACGCTCGATATAATAGAAGAGACGTAAGATGGGTATTGAACGATCCCAGTTCGTGTGGGAAGAAGGGTTAACATATAGATGATACTTATCAGATAATTGTTACGAATTATTGCATCTGGAGATTAGTTTTTTACGATTCATGCCCCACTCGTGTTCCGTCCATATGACACAGAGAAGTCTGCGTTAATATTCGTAACGGTAAACGTGGATATCTGCCTTAGGCCCATACGATATTTTGCACAAACAAAATTTTACGTGTCAATGGCTTGGATTAAGCGATACACGTGCCTAGTGAAATAATTCCGAATAAACCAGTCACTTTGTAGGTGAAGTGAAATTTATCACCTTGCTCTTTTTTCTCACCTGGCCTCGTTAGGTGAAACTATATTCAAAGCGATATCGCCAATCAAACGTCTGTAACAAATCTCACCCTTAGTGGAAACAACGCGAATATCGCGTTACAAAAAGTTCGTTATGAAAAGAAACCGTTACTATTACCAAAGGGTATGACAGCGCGCTGGAGGGCGATCCAGAGCGATCCAATTTTAGTAGAAATTCTTATACTCGCTGTAATGATATGGGGCACGGGCGCTGCATACTTACGGGAGAAAAGAAATTTGGGAGACGTCGCGAACATTGATATGTAGATGAGATGGCACAGGTAGCGAAGGGATTATTGAAATTAGAGATACATATTGTATGACATTCGAGAATACCTAACGTAAAACCGATCGTAGTCGACAGGTGAGCCGTTAACGTACGTTTATTATTTTGCATGTGATTGTACTTTTAATGCTGATGCAGATGTAACGGTTTTGGCAATATCTTTAATACTTACGTCAGTTATATAATACGATTATATTCAGATACATTGACTTTAGGATTTGACTAAGTTTAAAGAAAGCGAAATAGATTTAGAAACAGTATTTAATGTGTAGATTAACATATAACTGCTTAATAATGAATTTAATCTCAACTGGCTACTATTTTATCCTAATCCGTACGATATAATTAAGTCTTTTATACACGAAATCACCTAAATGCGGCAAGTCATAATCAAAATACGTAAATCTATCTCGCAAGAGCCAACCCACTCATCAGCATAAGAAAGCTCACAAAGACGTCGCGAGCCATTGCACACTTTGCATATGAAGAGTCCACGAGCGAATTTGCATACGCGTCTCTCAGTCCAAAATCTATACTTATCTATTCAGTCTTTTTAATATTAACATACATTAGATATCCCTTGGATGGCACGAGGCATTTATACTTTATTTAAAGGTGTTAAGTAAGGTAAAGTGAATTTACATAGAGTCCGTGCCAGCTAATATTTTTGCATAAGAAGATAACACTTCTCAGAAAGTGAGGTTTGCATTAACTGATCGGACAGGCGATGTTGGGGTGAATAAAATGTTTGTCAGGGCCTTATTGATTTCATTTCAAGCTGTTTGGTTTACGATAATGGTTTATGATTACACAAGTGAGTTTAAGGTTAACTGAAGAATACAGCGCCGGAAATATCGTAAATTAAATAGGTATTACTTAAACTTAAACAATCTGATTGTTGGAAAACATGTAACTATGTGATAATATTTTTGAAGGGTTGAAGTTATTTATGAATATTTATTATATTTTGGTGCACTAAATCCTGAACGGTTCTGTATTTACGAAAAGAGGGCTAATTTATTTTGTTAAAAACCATAACAATTTATCAATGTAGTAGCGTATCGGGCCGAGCTCAATCAATAGTAAAAAATTTCCAACTTTTTCTCGTTTTCGGGCAATATTGAGCACGCGACGCTTCGTGGACTTAAGAAGCCTGAGACGGTATACATTGTATTATTTATTATGACAGAGTGAAACAACGTTGCAAAATAATTATTAATTTCTATTATTAAGTGTAATTTTTCTAATTATCAAGTCGTACAGTCAATAATAATAGTGAGAGCCCTCTTCTGTTGCATATAAATCGGCAATTACGTTTTCCTCTTGTTTAACTTTGCTTAATATTATTTTACATAAAACGTATGTATCTATATAAAAAAAAATAACTATCCCTTAATTTAACAGTTTTTTTGTTGGCAATATTTCATATTTTCTTTGATAAATGATAAGTTAATAACACATTCCTCGAAACAGAATAGAGTTTTTTGTATTTTGTACTACAGCAGTATATCAGAATTGGCAGTGCGCGCGCCATTTGGAACGATTTGCCAAGTACTCGCAAACGACTTCCGATGGACGAATGCCTGTAATACTTTTCTTATTTGGAGAAATTGCTCTTTTGATTACTTCATTTTGAATTTTTCACTTATTCTGTCAGATTATGATTGAGTTTGTTTCTGTTTTTCAATCTTCAGTAAATAAATATGGAGCATTTGTTTTTATCTATATCAATTGCTTGATTTTCTCTTAAATTTAGAATTTTCTTTGTCGGTCTACTTGCAGAGTTCAAGTTTAAGGAAATTAAGCACGTTTGACATTACTTTTTATAAGAATGTTAACAAAAGCACCAAGAATTTATTTCATAATATCACAATGGGAATCAATTTGATTTCTTGTTGACGTCTTTTTTATCGAAGCCAGATCTTCAAGATATGTATTTTATAGTTAAAAATGGTTAAAATATCTTGAGAGTTCAACATACGTTTTATAATGATGATAACGCAGTCGTAATGGTGATAATAAGGCATTGTCGATTTGATATCGATAAAACAGAATAGAGGCGGAATGAGAAATGGCCAATTAGCACAGAGCTGTTACTTGTAAGAATAGCCAAGGCGGAATATTCCAATGTTTATGGCATATTCTAACAAGGCCGTCGGCTACTCCAGCTAGAATTAATCAAATCAACTAACCCCAACCCACTACTTTCCGATATAATTAACGCATACTTGTATGCGTGTCTGGACAATACGTGAATGACCTTTGCTTGTGTGCGATAATGAACGATTATAGGAGACCTAATTTTGGTTAACAAGGGTTCTATCTTGTATACAGCATTCTTCTGATTGGAACCTTTTACCATTATGTTAAGGTTGATAATTTGAATGTGCGAGTGGGTTATAATGCGTTATGCGTTTGCGGTGTCAGTGTGAGTTGTTGTTTCTTGGTGTGGGTTGATGAGTCACATTTTTTTTTGTTTCGTGGGTAAGGCGCGAGGGTGCGCGTGGGGTGGCGTGGTACCCCTTGCTTCGCAACCCCATCTTATTAATCAGTGAAGTACCGGCCGTCTCTTCACATGTCTGTTTGATACGGCGAAGCGTTACTTCTCTAGGAAATTAGACATGTTGTAATTATGCATTTTATATTCACGTTGAAACTACGAGTATAACTGTCTCTACTCGGTAACACTTTTGCGATGCCCTGACTATTGTTACTTTGAATTAGACATTACTTTATGACATTACTATTTATTATACTATATTTATTATCTATGTTGTCTGTAGGTATATATTGAACATGATCCATTCTGTGGATTTTGGTCATTTTACACTACCCATGTCCCTTTCATTTTTCTCTATCCTAAGGTTGCCTGGATGAGATCGCCTTAGCGATAATAACCATTTGTATGCAATAAAGAGTAGGTATTTATTATTTTATAGTAATTTTAACATTATAAGTGTTGTTTCTGAGCAGTGGATAGCCTAATATCTACACTTACCTCTCATTCGTGAGGTGGTCATTTCAAAACCTCTGCCCGTACCACTAAGTTTCTATTTAGGTATGGATTTTTTAAAAATGTCATAAGCTCAGCGGAGAGGGAAAACAGCGTGAGGAAACCAGCATGCTCGAGAATTTAAAAAATATCTGGAGCGTGTGTATCCACCAATCCGCATTGGGCCCGCGTGGTGGATTACGGCCCGGAACCCTCTAGTAATCTACTAGGGGGGGGGGGGGGGGCTGTATCATGCAGTGGGATGTTACAGACTGATTTCTTTATAAGTCTACGTACTTCTGTACTGAGGAGTACAATGTTATATGGATTGTACTCCTCAATGTTAGTTGAAATGTTACAAGATGTGTAAATAGAAAATTTCTTTAAATATTTATTTATGATGGGTTTTGAGAATAGATCATTCACGATTTAATTTTCTGTAATGAAATAATGAATAATTGGGGATAAAAGAATCTAGTAAGAAAATAACAAATGCAAATAACAAAATAACAATGCCAGTGTGATCCAATTTAACAGAAGTCTATAATATCTAATGCGTCTGATATTATTAGTTGATTAGATTTATTTAAAGAAATAGCGATTTGTATGTAGTCTTATCTAAATACACATGTCGCTATAATTGAAATCTATTTGGAATTCTTGTGATACAATAAAGGTATCGTGAGGTCCGCAGTTCGAACTCGGGCCCCATCTTACTGAGTTTCTACTTCCACGGATTTTTCGCGTAATTTTTGCGGTGGAGGAAAAATACAAATAAACTCGCGAAAATGTAGAGGAATGTAAAAATCGGATCAACACTGTGTTCGACTAGTGACTATGATCGGTTACCACCCTAGTGATTGCAAGGGGAAATCTCAATGGAGGGAAGTGATGTTGGTTCATTTACATATATATTTTTCTAATAATAATTCATAGAAATTGATTAGTTAGTTATTGTAATGCCCTAATCGTGGTAGTTAACAATTACCTTTATCGGAAACATAAAATAGATTTTTCAATTACGACAATACACCATGAAAAATAATGAAAAAATAATAATGAAAGAGAACAACAATAATAGATCACGATAAACACAAATTAACAAACATAACAATGAAACTGTCGCTTGGTAATTACAAAATAACGAATTTAATTTTCTATCTAACACAACTTGTAAATGTCGAAACTTTACCGTGTTCAACTGAGTAATTACGGAAAATTATAACCGTCCCTTTACAGTCACCATTAGTGTGTCAAGCGAGGTGTTCGCGGCAGTTAGCCCCTATAATTAAAGGCCCACGGCGAAAGTATCGACTAAACAATCAATAGCCGCCTGATCTATAGAAAAGAACACAAAAGCTTGAGTAGATAACAATCCACACCCCCGTCCTACCCCTTGACACCCGCGTCCCCCCTCTCATTAATAATATCGACCCCCTTTTCACTAATTATGTGTGTTGCGAATGCATGCGCTAACACCAACATTAGCCCACGCGCACATCTACATATGCATCCACACATGCACACTTCTTAATGGGCACTGATAGCCCGCATTAAAAGTATTAAAGAAAAAAGTAAAATCAATAAGCGTATTGAACTTAGGGAATGGGATATAGTTATTGTATGTATTTGTTTCGTGAGTGAACCGATCGCGTTCCCTTCGGCTGTTGTGATTAGATACTGAAATGTTAATCTGTATTTTGAGTCTAGGAAATTGTGTTAAAGGAGATTCTAACTTCTATGAATTGAAATTAAACGTTTGAACTTGTACACAGATTTTATTTAAGACTGTTAATTATCATAGTTGTATTATATTATGTCTTGTATAAAACGAGCAGCAAAACAAATACCTACTAAATGTAAATAATTCTTACTAGCAGCCTATCCAATAGGAAACAGACACGATAGTCTATTAACTCAGACTGTAATAATTTTGTTTTATGATGTTACATATCTAACTTTGATTACAATACCTAATATATTGATTTAGTGTGTATTACTTATAATAAAAATTAAAAAACTTTTTCTTTCAAAAAAGGTTTGAAAATTAGATTAAAACTATCTAGAGAAAAGGCAAAGGCGATAGATAATATGTTGTATTATAATAATTTAAAAATAAATCTTTGTAAATTTAAAATCGAATAACTATCAAAGTTTGAAGCATGTATCACGTCTATTGAAGTAAAGTACCTACGCATGTAGTTACAAAGTGTCGTTACCACAAGTTACAAGTAAGGAAGTTACAAGCGTTTCGCGTAGTGTAACTACGCCTGTGCCAGTCGCGTGCGTGCCGCGCGTGTGTGAGTGCTCACTTGAGCAAGGTCAGGGTTGCGCTCTATCTGATCAATGGTCAGTCCGATTCGCGAAACATGTAAAGTTCCAATTTTGAATTAAGCTTAAAATTAAAATGTTGTAAGCAATTAGAAACGTCAATATTAATAAATATGATTATTTTTTATTTATTTTTATTTCAGAGGCTACTGTTAATTTATACGCTAGTGTTACTGGTATCTACAATGTAATTTTATTTTTATAAAGTCAAATCAATTAAAGATCATCATAATTTTCGTCACAAATACAAATACAGAATACAGCATAGAAAATAACAATACACGATACAACATCAAACTCCATAGCCCACACTAGGATTTCCTATGTCGTGACTATAGACACATATTTGTATAGTGAACGCACCACACAGACTTGAACAAAAAAATGTCTTGTGTGAAACAAACAAATGAATAAAAGGCTAATTGGTCATCAAAAATATTACTTGACCAGTCATAAGAATATACGAGTAGCTTTTTTAAGTATTATACCATCAGTCTTTGTCTGTAGTGCTGGACGAAGGCCTCTCCCAGGGTTCGTCATCACACATATTAATTTTCTATCCTTCCATCCAATCACTACCAACAAGCTTTTTAAAATCAGTTTACCTTGCCAGGGGCGTCTCACAATAAGCTTTTCGGTACGTGGTCTACACTCCATTATCTCTCTCTTCTTTTTTTTAATATAATTATTATGATAATTTTTTAAACTATTTTAATTTATTGTAGTTTCTCGAATGTTTACTAAAAGCAAAAGGGTAAATAAACCAACAAAACAGCCAATTCAATAGGGCTCAAACAAAAAAACGGCAGCCTGCCGTGTCCTAATAGAAACTGTGTAATTAATCACTTGATTAATCAGTGTGACGAATAAAAACAGTGTAATGACCCGTTTCCGTGAATCGATCGACGTGACGTCATCAACATTCAAATGCAAAGTCACTGCGCCCGGCAAGGGTTCGAATTTTATCGACAAATTAACACTGTTTTATTAAAAATATTTTAATATTATTAAAAATATACAGAAACATTTTTCATAGTAACTAAATAACATATGTACTTGTTAAAAAATATATTTTCAATAACATTGAACAACTTTTTTTATAATTGTTCTATAAATACAAGTAGCAGAATGTGCAATTTATATTAAATTCTACAATAACAATTTATGTAATAAAAAAATATAATCGATAAACATTATGATGCAGTCCACTCACTAGCGAAGGAAGGATAGAGGGTGGTGTCAGCTTCTCGTGGGGCAGGAAAAAAGTGAAAAGCAATCAGTGTGGCATAATTAGTGCGTTGTGAGTATGGGGCGCGTCGCCATGGCAACCGCGTCGGTGGCGATACCCACTGCTTACCCACCGCGTTAATTTCCAACAAAATTAATCGAATCAAGCAATCGCTCGATATCGATCCGCGCGATTGAAATAAAACTACGCAGTTTTACGGGGTTTAATATTTGCAAAGCTTCTGTTAGATTTTAAAGGCAGTTCATTAATTTGATATTTAAAACAAAGTTGGAATAACGTCAGCTCATATTTTTTAACTTATTCAGTGAAATTAGTATGGCACCTGTGTACGTACAAATATATGATATTAAATAATTATTATTATTTTAAGAAGGCAGGTAGGTCTATCGTTTGTAATAATATATAGATTTTGATGCAAAAACTACATAAACCTAGGTGCGTTTTTACAGTGTACCTACCTATCATAGAATTCAACCTTCAAAATAGGTCATGAGTTACTTTTAAGCTGACATAAGGTACACGTCATTACTTATTCTGTCATTGGAACTAAGCCGAAAAAAAACTGATATTAGTGAAAGCGTAATTAAATAAAAACAAATTATCCATCAAAATTATCTAAAACCGCTTGTATCCGTTGGAGTGCTTTAGTCTAACCAAAATTAAGGAGGCCATATTTAACCACCTTTTGTATTCAAAATTCGATAATTTATTGCCGAAATAATATAATTACGGTCGACTGGATTGGCTGCCACCGGAAGTACCAAATTAAAGGAGAAATTAAAGCGGAAACAGCCCACCGCGCCGCTAGCAAGATGGCGTACGAATTGTGTACAGACAATTTATGAATAATTACGGCCTGTAATTATTTGTTTAAGTCTACGTCGACTGTACGTTAATTGTAATTTGTTATAATTTCACGCCTTTGTAACACGCGTTGGATTTAAATAATTTGTTGGTAGATGACTACCAAGGCATTTGCCAAAGAACTAAAGTCACCGACATTACTGGCAGAATCGACTTGTTAAAGTGGCGATAGACAGGGGATAACCGAAGGGGTAGACGAGACTTCGAATGGAGGCCACGGAAGCGCAGTGCAGTTCAGCCTCTGGCCAGGCGGACCGGCGACTTGAAGAAATTCGCCGGTGGTGGTTGGATGAGAACAGCCGAAAATAGTGTATGGTGGCCAGCCTTACGAGATTCATATATCCAGTAATGGAGAGGGATATGCTGATGGTGTAGTATAGTAGATGAGTAAGTCTTTCTGCAAATTGGCGACTTCAGCAGCGCGATTTAGTCGCGATATTTAGTCCAATAATGGAGACACATAGACTGTTTGTGGTAATGATTCTGCGAAATAATAAATTATTTCGCATGCAACTTGGTAGTGAGATAGAAGGGGATTAATGTAAACAATGATTTGTTTGTAATAATCTAGTATTATATATACACATTAACGATGTAGCCGCGCGACTGATTTCGTTGCTAAATCGCCAACTTGGAAGCTAGACTTACACATAACGTTTTCCCTAAACTTTCGATTGATTCTCATAACACAGAATAACATTTCTTGTAATAAACACCAACATTAATTCCACTAAAATCACAATATAACTTTGTTGCCATGTCTGTTAATCAGCTGGGACATTTCTAAGGAGGAATTGAGTTAGACATCGCGTGTACTAAGACCAATAGTCTGAGAGCCGAAACGTAGTTTATAATTATTTTGTACTAAGTCTGCAAGATAAATAGTTAATTCAACTTCTTATAACTCAAACTTCGGCGGTGATAATTTGTTGACTGTCGCTTTAACTACAATGATTACTTTAATTAGGTCATGTAACTTCAAATGAACCTTAAAAATTGCGCCATATTTGTTCAGTTATTTTTAAAATAATACGCCCGCAGAACGTTTTATCCAATTTACTACTATCCAACTACAATTATGTTGAGCATTAAAATAAGGTGATACATTTTTGCTAACTATTCATTCTAATTAAGTGTTTATTAGGCTCTATATGATATCTTATAGGATTAGGCAACTAATTAATTTATCCTAGCATTAGCCCTAATACCAATAAGCATTTTTTCAAATTAATGTTACTCAATATTATTACTTACCTCGAAAAAAGCAGCGTTGGCACATGTTACTTTAGCCATGCGTTTATATTTCTCTCTTCACAGTCATATATATTTTACAATTCACTTTTACACACTCTTTTCTGTAGAAATCAAAACAGTCATTCGAAATGAATATTATAAGTAGGATAGCTAAGGAAAATAAATTAAAATTTGTCACAGAATAAAAGGCACTCTGCCTTTTAAAGGCTTCAAGAATTGAGAAATTTTCATCAAAAAAGAAAGAAATGTTAGCGATTCGTTTTACAAAAGAACCCTCCCATATGAAGCACGGCAACGCATGCGGTGGCAGTCAATATAAATCATATGAAATGAAAATAAAATTAATAAATCACACATGAGGTTAAAATGTGAAATACTTTCTCTAAACAAAAGAGCATTGTGCATGCAAATGTGCATACCGCGGCGAATACTTTTCGTCGCCTGCCGTCCATCCTGTGTGTTATTTTTTATTGTTTTATTTATCGACAGAGGCCAGCACTGGCTTTTGCGATTTATCGACAACTTCTACATTCGAATACGTCGTGTTGGATGATCACGATCGTCGTTTTACATGTATAACGAGGAGTTATTTAGATAATAGTAGCTTTTCAGTCGCCATTTAAAAATAAATAAGTTATCAATAGAAGTTATTATATTGCGGTCAAAAATCAATCTTTGTCGGGTTGTTTCGGGGTATCAGAAGATCAAAATTTATTCGCGTTGCGTTGATGGCTTGTAAATCATCTGGGAGCTAATTAAAAGTGCCTTTTTGAAAACACAAAATGCGAATCCTCGGAGTTGCTAACCCGTGAACATAATTTATGATATCTCTTCGGTCATTCGCACAAAAACTTTCTAATTTGCGACTGCAAAAGTACATTTGGTCAACAATAAAAACAACGCGGGTAACTATAAAAATATATTGCCGACTGTCCGCGTTAATTTTTGCGCTGACCACACCCGAAATTCGGCTGATAACCGGCTGTTAATGTCTGTCAAAGGAGCAATTAAAGGTGTTTTGTGTTGCCATAAACCAAGGGATTAATTCCTTCGGCTTTTTACGAGTAAAAAAGGATTTTACGTCCCGACATGTATAGTCGCGTGTAGGCTTCCAATACGCGAATTTGTTCGAAATTAACGCTACCTTGTTTTCTTTTGCACACACGAGTACCTACTTGTTATAAGAAACTCCAAACAAACGCAAATTGCTTGAGCACATGGTTTCGTAATTATTATGTCAATTTTTATAGCGTTAATTGTTTCACAATTATAAAAATATTATAATTTTTGGTGTCGCTGTTTTTGATTTTAATTGTTTTAAAATTGTCGTCGAGTTAGAAAAATCGCAATAAAATATTGCAAAGATTTGAATTCATAAAAACGGTACACGTTTTTATTTGAATGAATTCAAAACTGACACCAGATTTGTGTACACGATTACATAATTTATTTCATAATCGGCCGACTGTTAAAGTAAATAATGTGTGTATTTACATTCGGTAAACACCAATCAGGATTAAAATATTCAACGGTGGAGTCTCACAAACTGCGGTTATCCCGGTACGAGGCGAGCAATTTATTTTTAAAGCTCATAAAATCTCACTCTTTGAGCAATAAAAGTAACATTTTAGCGGAGTTAGTAACGCGGCCCGCGATTATGGTTTACAAAGAACCTCCTGCAACCACCCTTTAAGTTCACGTGACACTATGATTTAACGTCAGATTTAAACAAACGTTGATAATATTTGAACCGAATTTGCATAAATTAGAAACCAAAACACGCCAAAGCACACACAATTAGGAAAAATATGCATACCACACGCGAAAATATTTCACATAATAACAGGGCTGTGCAAACGAAAAGGGTACAAACGAAACGAGATGAGAAAAGTTACGTTAAGAATATACGGAAGTTAATTAGAAGCGGAACGAAAAACAACCGTAACTGGTGGCGAAGTTGGCCGTTCTAGCGCGGCCAATGGTACGGAGCACACACACAGTGGCAGCCCTCACCACCGCGCTAGGCATTTGCATACCGCCCGCCCAAGCGCGCGCCGCCGCCCAGCCTGAGCGAGAAGGACAGAACACGAACTGATTCCATTTGACAATGTATTCTTTAAAAAATAAAATTAGAGTATAATTTTTCAATTTTAAATTTTAAAATAAAAAATCCCATTCTTTTGTTTTCAACTAGGATGTTCAAGTGTATTGTATTTTTTTGTATATTGTGTATTGGATACGCAAATGAGAATGCGCCGCGCAAGGAAAGGGATGAAAGTAAATTTATCGCTGTCGCCGCGGAAGCGACGTTTGATAAGCAAATTTGGAGAGAATTTTTGAGATCATGAATGAGCTTAGATGCGGCCGTGATCCTTTAATGATGAGAAGCGTTGTGATTGATTGTGACGTTATTTTAACACAATGTTACCTGTTGGTACAATACTTTAGTTAACTACAAAGTGTTTCATTTGTGCTTCACATTTACATTCAAAATCTGATTTACATTAAACTTTACTTTTATTAACTTTTTTAAAGTTCTTCTTAACTAATTGTTATTTTTCGGATATTATGTTTTATTATAGATACTATTCGTACTATACTGTTCCTTGCAACTCCAAGTCTACGAAGCTAGATCAGAAATTATAAATAAATAATAATAAATTTTATTTCAGAACAAATAATTATGGTCACAGAAGTTTTATATAATTACTAGAATAGTAATCTTGTGGTAACATACTAAGTTAGCGTAACTGTACCCTATCCCAGTGTCTCAATATAGGACAGTTCAACTTATCAGCCAGGGTGTTAAGAATGCCGTTGGGGACAGCACCATGAATGAATGATATTAATAAACGTCGTTTTGATTTAAAGGTTTGATTTAAAGGATTCCCTTTAAATCAATTTAATACAATATCTCTGAATGTCGTCTTTGAATATTTGCCCTATTGCGAATTGAAGTTAACGCCCTCGTCACCGAAGGAAGTGTAAGTGAACCAATGGATGATCTTAAAATGCATCTGTTTGTTTTTCCTGAAACTATTAATAGGGGTGTTTCAATGAAATGTTTTGGATAACATATGTGTCTTGTCCCTAATGAAAACACACAACAGACAAGAACATTGTAATTACGAAGAGTACAAGATTTATTACAGGAGGATAGGAAACTAACCACACGTGACCGAAGGTCGCCAGACATACTATAAAATAAAAATAGGCGCGAGGAAAAATATGCCTTATTAAGGTGATAATTAACTCGAGTTTTCTTTAGAAGGAAAACCCACTTCAGCTCTTAAGCGGTCTGTAGGAGTATGTGCATATTATGCATCCTTAGAGAAGATACACACGGAGCGGTTAGCTGACGTGACCACTGCGGTGACTAAGATTATAAAGAAGATATTAGGGAAACACATGGAGCAAATCTGCCGTCTGTGTATATTCGACGCAGTCTGGTGTTGAGGTCCGTGTGGTGTTGGCCGGCTTTAGGTGTTGGCCGGCCCATACGACACACACGGGAAGAGATGCCATCTCTTCCCGTGTGTGGCCGTGTGTGTAAAAGGCGACAAAGGGATTAAAACGCCCTAAGGAACTACATGACCTCTAAAAGAGTGGACTCGCTAACTCGCCTGGCCAGCGTGGCATTTTAAGGCCATACATGCACAAGACAATGTGCATGAGTAGGCCAATGACCAGCAGGGGATGTTAAAATGGCCGGTTATGGTGTTATTTCGTATTTTATTAATCTTATGAAGATGAAGGAACGCATCCGAAAGTTTATAAAATTTTGATACCTATAAATAATAATATCGTCTCTATCGAAAGGCTGTCGACTGCGATCGTTTCATTGTTCTTATTGGAACAATTGCATACTGATGGAGGAAATTGTTTGCTATGCAACTTCGCTACAAGCTGTAAGTTTTTTTAATCGCGGCGGGCGCGGGACTGAAACGTATCGTGTGTCTATTTTCTTAATTCCACTATGTGTGAGTACCACGAAAGCGGAACATGTAGTAGTTAATTTTTGCGCAAAGCTGGTGTGAGCGAGAGGTGCACTCATTTACAAATAGTTTTGTGAAGTGTGAGCGAGATCGCGATATCGGGGGTTAATTAATGAACGTGGAAGTCTGCGCTCTTTATTACTTTCGTGGCTGGACGCTAAGACGTCGACGGTTAAGGAGTTTTCCTTCGAGAAAATAGTGCTATGAAAGTGTTTGTTTTTCTCCCGATGTTATCATATGACATTGTGATCGTTCTGGCGATTTGCGAGGTCGTCGACTTTGACATTTCAGCATCTCGCAACGTACACTCGTTTTTAGGTCTTAATAGAAAAAATTCAAGGCCAAAAATAGGAATTGTATTGTATTATTATTATTACATCACACTGCGGGGCAGAGACCTCCATTTGCAGTTTCAAGGGATTTTTCAAACACAGGGGATTTTGTGTAAAATATTGACCCAATAAATGTACAACTCATTCCCGCATTGTTTCTTTCATGTATTATTTATTTAATTACTAATGTAAGAGGTACGAATAACGTTACATTGCCAAAGACCTCTGTTTAATTACATATCCGAGAATCCAACCTTAATTCGTAGTACATTTCATTACAACAGCCTTCAGTCTTTCGAACCGTCTAAACACCCAAACAAAATACCCCGTCAAAGTAAAAGTACCTAGTGCTTTCACCTTCCACCTAACTGTGAAGGAGACGTTTTATACTTAGTCGGATTATCTCTAGTACAAATATAACCATATATATAGCACGCTTAATGTGTTGAATGTTTTCTTAATTTCATCCCGCTGCGTGCGAGTGTAGTATGCAGTACACAAAAGAGTCAGTATCGAATTTTAATACAAATGTGTTAAATGCGGCGTACGCAACAGCGGCAACGCTGACACAGATGTTGTGGGCGATTTCCTCACCGTACATTTACTGATGCAGTCCGTTCTCTGCCATTTCCTGGTCCACTGTTACGTTCCGAGGTACAAATTTGAACGTTTACTTGAAGATTTGTTACTGGTTTGTTAGTATAGTACGTGTGGTGGTTAAGAAATTAAGAAAAGCGCCGCAACGTCTGCGCGCCACTTAAGGACGACCACGGTAAGTGAGTGTATTGTCTTGGTAGATGGTTTTTGTTCTAATAAAACCCTTAAGGTTTGTTAATGAGTGCAATAACAGAGTCCATTTTATCCGTTTGTTCTGTGTTATAAAAATAAATGTGGTTTCATACTGTCTAATTTTATTATAATTAATAATTGTGTTATTTAATTAATTGTTTTACAATACTTGAGTCTACTTTTGTTTTATTTTTGTACAATTACTTTATTCTTGAGTAGTATAATATAAACACATATGAGTAACAGAGATGTCAATAGCTTTCCATCACGATTCCATCTCAAATATTCTCATTCTTATACATGTATTCTACACCGCGCTTTCAGTACGTTAGACGCCCTCGAGCAGATGGAACGTTAACTTAAAGATGTTCGTCGGTGGTGGCTGAATGAGAAGAGGCGAAGAACGTTTGTGATGGCGATCCTTGGGAGAGGCCTATATCCAGCGGTGGAGAGACATAGGCCAATGGTATGGTATAATATATCGAAAACTAATGTTTAGTCGCGGGTTACTCCAGCCGTGGTCAGTCTGTAGTCAACCTGAGACCACGGCTGGTGTAACCTGTGCTGAAACGTCGAATAGAAATAAAAGGTAAACTAAAACCTTTAATTTTAAGCGTTTAGACTCGATTTCTAATATAAAATGTATTATATACAAAACGCGAATGTTTAAAAGTTATGTTTAAAATTCGTATTTTTTTGGATTGTAATCCCTAAAATTTTAGTGAATAAATCAAAGTTACGAACGTGAAAAGTCTTGTTGTTCTATCTAAATCGGTCGTAGCGCTCATTACTAAGTAACTACAGAGTACTGACCGGGCGCTGGCGACACGCGTGGAATAAAAGATATACTAGAAATGAACAATAAGTTATGAAAAGAAAACCTATACTGGTATACCTATACCTCTCAATACTGGAAAACCTATCTTCAGATTTTGCGTTATTTCAGTAACAAGTTGTGTATGTTGCGTCTGTACGAGCAAATGGTTGCATTTCACAACACTCAGTAAGTACCTACCTCCGTGTTAAAACATAATCAGAAGTCAAGCGATGGAACGAGGGTACGTGGGTGTAAGGGCACCAATGAACAAGTTCCTCGCTTGTAAGTGGGTGGTCTTGGATGCGCTCATCATAATTTCAATAAGTGTTTATGATATGTTACAACTGCATACCATCAGCCTATGTCTCCCCACCGCCACATGGGAGACGCCTATGATCATTTTACAATTGTTTTGTGATGCAGTTATTGAATCTGATTATATGTCTGAATTATAATTACAGGTCTGAACTCCACGAACCTCTCACGAAGCTTAGAACCGTTGGGCTCATTGTTGAAATAGTTTTATTTGTGTTTTGTATTTAGCAAATTTGAAAAATTGAATTATTTGAAAAAAATTGATTTTTTACAAAAAAAGTTTTGAACAATTTTCATGTCAATAATTAAATGTATTTCAATTTATGACGGTATCATAGGGCACAACCACTGAGATGGGCTGGATATATAGAGACGATGTCTGTGTCCCGACGAGCAAAACAAATTTCGAAATGGGTCCCGTAGCATGGAAGACTAAGGGTCGGACCAAAGATAAAATGGACAGGCAGTGTTTGGAAGACCTTGCCTAGTTAGGAAAGAAAACCACCTACCTGGAAGAAAGAGGCGAAGGATCGTTCAAAGTGGAGGAGGCCAAAACTCACAAAGGGTTGAGACGCCGAAGGAAATAAGAAGTAAATATCATACATAGATTTTAAGGGTATTATTAGGATTTCGAACTAGAATTTAGTTATACAAAAATAAATAGTATTATTATATAATTATTAGATTTCGAACCACCCATACTCAGAGATAGAGGTTGTCGAAGCTATAGTCATGCTAACTAAATGTGGCAGCTCGGTATATATAGTTGTGTCGGTTCTTGACATGGGAACATTTTTAAACAGTACCTAAATTGAATTTATAGCGTACCATAAACGTCTTGATAATTTGAATTTACTTCGATCTAAAGAAATTTATTTCTCAACTAGCTATCGCTAGTCTTTACGTTACGTGTTGTTACTGTACAACAATTTCCGCTGGAGCTTAGGACATAAGTTATCAATGTTATCATTGTACAACATTTTATAAAAATACGTCCAGTGGTTTTTATTAAGCTCTGATATTGTCTACAATGAATCTGGATAAAATGTACCCTAAATATTAATCCGGCATATAAACTATAACTATGCAAAGTTTTATTAAAATACGTCCTCTTGTTTTTGCTGACAAACAGACGGACAGAAAATCCAAAAGAATGGGCCGTTTTGAGTTCTGTATCATTCGTACTCTGCTATGGTTTTTTTCTAGAAATATTTCATAATATCTATACATATAATAAAATTGTAACAGGCCGATGTCTGTACATTATAGATATTGAAAAAAAAGTAATATGGGGGGGGGGGGGTCTTTGTTAGAGCAACAGAAGCCAAAATAACAGTTTTTAGAAATTTTGTCTGTCTGTCTGTATGTATGTTTGTACACGCATCACGCAAAAACTACTGCATGGAATTGAATGCAGTTTTCACCGATGTATTGCTAGAGGTCTAACTTAAAATATAGGCTCCATTTTACCGCAGGAAAATATCCTATTCCGATTGTTTTAAATTTAATAAACCGAAGCGAAGTGAGGGCGGGTCGCTAGTATTCTATAAAATTCATGCACAGACATGAAATATTTTTCATGTAAGTACCTAAATAAAATATTCAATTTACGTAAGTATGGAACTGTTAGCAATTTTATGAGAAAAGTTAATTGATCGATTTCTCATTTATAATGTGTCATATAATACGAGTATATTGTCAAGCATTATACCTGTTTCGTAGTGAAGTCATTGTTGTATTAAGAAGTGCATTATCAGACAAATTCAATAGTAATATTTTAGTGGAATGCAATAATATAATAACTGATCGAGGGTGTCGCTCTGTAAGACGTCTAATAGGGGTGGACACACATGCACGTCGCGCACACATTCAAATGTGTCCGTGAACGGTGTCTGCATGACGTATAGGGTTGTCATTGACAAAAAAAGTAAAAAGAAAATTTATAAAAAGAAAACAAATTGACTTCAAATAGGTGCTAAAAAGTTACATTCACTACCATACCATCTTCAAATACAATAGAGACGGTTATTATCTTTCAATACATCATTGGGTATGTCATTTAGATTATATAGGTCTGTATACTCGATTAAACTATGTACTGCTATGTTTATATCTTGTTTTGTGATGAATAAATAAGTAAATATCCTGAATCTCTTCACACTCTTTACCTCTCACAAGGTTGACTATCTTCCGATCTCGCATTTTAAATTAATATGCACTTTTATTTCTTTAATGTAATTAATATCTACGTTAAGACTTCCTGAAGTCTCAACTATTACACATATAATATTACATAAATATTACACAAAATAAATAAAATAACGTAAAATGATTTGTGTTGATATTACACAAAATAGAATATTAAAAAGCACGGTCATTTTAATACAAACAGTTTAGTGCTATTTGTTATTTTTAAAACATTTCGTTTATTTTTTTCTTTGAAGTTGTTGATTTATTCTGACCCCGTTGAATTACTTTGTGGCAATATACTGGTTTTTTAAAATTATCACTAGCTCATATGTTCCAGAATTAATGAAAAATCTGGAGCATGTGTATCTAACTATCCGCACTGGGTCCGTGTGGTGGATTGTAGTCCAAAACGCCCTAGTGATTTACTAGGGGAGGCTTGCAGCGGGACGTTAAAAAGGCTAAGAAATGGTTTTTAGGAATTGGTTCTTGATTTCCAAGCTAACCGCGGCCAAGCAGAGCGTTTTCAACGGCGCGGCGTCAAGGTAATGCGAATCAGTACGAGTATTCCAGACTGGAATGCTCTGAGCTGAGAAATGCAGCTGAGAATGCTCCTGGTATTCCGATTTTTTTTTTAAAGAAAGGAGGTGGCAGACGTACAGACAGCCCATTTAGTGGTAAGTGTTGACATTAGTTGACTAATTTCCCGCGATATCCGACGGGATCATTAGTTTCATATGTACATTTCGAGATCCCTAAGAAGATGCGAAATTTTAATTCGATTCGTCCCTTCGTTGATGAATGAAAGTCAACATTTGAAATGTCAAACAAACAAACATTATATTTTAATTTTATATTTAATTACCCGATTAACGTCTTAAAGTCTGTGTGTACTATTTGTTATACAGACACAAAAATCGTACAATTGCATTTAGGTGTCACAATTCTATGGGAAGTGGCAACCCTTAACGGTACATGTTACAGGACATCACCCCCAAGGATTAGCGCGTGGCTATGGGATTACCACATCGGCCGCAAATGAAGAATTACAGATTGCAATAAATATATCAACTTACTCTGAAATGAAGTATGTTACTTGTATCTAAATATAAGGTTAACTTACTTGCTGTATTAAGTACAAGGTCCGGAACGTACCTACAACGTATGGAAATGTAAACTTTTTAACCTATACCTATGTATTTGCTAGAATCTGGGTTATTAGGATGATGTTGTTCAAAATGGTATGCTAGTATTTATTCTTATCGTTGTCGATTCAGTATTTGAGTTCAATATTTGTAGGATTGAATGTGAAATCAACAACATTATTTTTGTTTAAGATTGTTCATTTAGTGTAATGTTATTGAAGAAGATTAAATATTTCGTATCTAAAATACAATAAAAAAAGTTTTAAATAAATCTTAAATACAATCTTACTTAGTATCTTAAATTTAGGATCCTAAATACAATCTTAAATTTAGGATCTTAAATAAATAAATAATTAGGAACTTACATAAATTAGGGTAGGTAATTATAGATATATGGATGACTAGGGATTTAATTGCTTATGATTCAAATAGACATTATTGTTTTAAATTCACTGGGATCATACAAAACATAAAGATAATAAAAACAATTTCGACATTAACATCTTCACACAAAAGCAAGACAAAACTAAGTCACGTGGCATCACAGAATAAATATGTATATCTGTTTGTGACACTGAGTTGTCACAGTAGCTCAAACATAAAGCATATCAATTAATTACATATTTCATGCTAGTTTACGGGTTATTTTCGTATTCATTGACTACATTATAAACTCGAGATAAATCTGTAAGACATACCTTCTGTTTATGGAAATTGTCAACGCAATATCGTAAACTTTTTACAGCGCCGCCGAGAACTCGTAAAGAGCACTAACTAAATGTTTTACACATCCAGAACGCTTTGTTTACACACAAATTTGTCCTAAGGCACAGTAGAGTTCTAAAACAAGCAACATTTCATACTCATACAAAAGTAAAAACAAACCGTTTCCTTTCGCGACACTTTACTGAGCAATTAATTTTACATATTTAAGTTCATAACTCACGTAACTCCCTCATTGCACGCTGTAAATAACCGCTAAATAAAATTTGAACAACTTTTGTTTACATTTCAGACGCGAAACGTCACATGTATCCGAGTTTTGACAGATGATCATAAAGTACGTACACAAGCGCGCACATTTACATACGCGCTCCGTCCGCGACGACTGTCATAACGGAACGTCTCGCATATGGAACGCGTGTATTCGAAAATTATTTCTCTTTTGATTTTGTTAGTTTTGCGTTCCGTTTTCAGCTCGTTTTTCGTGTGTCCGTCACACAGTTTGCGTTAGTACTGACCACAGCTTAGGGCGCCGGCCACGCGGTGATGTGTGCGTGTGTGGAGCTTTCTGCACGCGATCTCTTCGAGCTTAAACGAGTGGGGCGCGTGTTTGTGTGCGTGCGCGTTTACTTGTGGACGTACCAGGCTAGACTCATTGACTGCGGCCCTTATTGTATAAATGTGGAAAAATTATAGTGTCGACCGATGTTTTGCCTGAAACAACGTGCAATGTTTATGATTCCCGTGGGGCACTAAATATCCCAATTTGCTCTGTCTTAACATTTATGTCCTATTATTGCGTAACGAGACATTTCTCTCTGGTAGTTCGAATTACTCATTAAAACCTACAACATTGTTATTAAGAAAACGGATTAAAAATAGTGTCCATTTTGTCTAGACGTTTTCATTGAACAGTTAGCACAACATATAGATCATGCCGGTCAAAACTTGCCTGCATTCTCAAAGTTAAGATTGCACATTTATCACACACGGCCATGCGCAGGATGGTCCATTAAGAGATTTTTCTGAATCATAAATCTCACTTCGCTTCATCTCGGTTCGATACTACAGATATGAAGTACGCACTCGCCTCTAAGATATGTCATAAAGGCAACTTTTGCTACGAGAAATAGAAAATAAAATGCTCTATATTGCCCTTAATGGTGCTCGCTGAATAAGTGTTTCCTTCTACCTCATTGTTTGTATGTTGCTACAGTTTGATCAGGAGTCGAGAGATTTTGTCTAGAATTTGGCGAAATAGATTATGTTTAGAAAATGAATAAAATAGTGCAGTTATGAGTTACGATATTGTTCTTCACGAGAGCTGTGTATTAATATTTGCAGGGTAGGCTGTAATGCTCCTGGTATTGAAGGCGTCCATTGGCGATGGTAACCACATAACACCAGTTGGTCAGTCTGCCTATCTGCCATCTTTAGTATATATAAAAAAAGCTATAGCATTTGTAATTATTTTCTAGATCATTAAACATTATAGCTTTTGCTTGTCCGCTTAAAACCTATTTCGAATGAAAATAGTTAAATTTGATTAATACAACACTATGTTGTCGTTTTAACCCATTTTAACAAAAACAATAGAGACTGATTATTTAGACTTTAATTTTTAGAAAAATAAATATACTAATTCATTATTATAATTATTATATTATTCATTATATATTCGCCGTGTGATGTCGGCCAGCTATACAATACCACCTACCCATCACTTCCCGTGGGTGTCGTTCCACAAGCCCTGAGCAATGACACCACCTCTAAAAATGTGAATTCGTCAACCCACTTGACCAGCGTGGTATTTTAAGGCCTTACATACCTCATCCACGAGACAATGTGCACGAGGAGGCCCATGTCCAGCGGTGGATAATGAAAGAGCTGGTTGCATTGCATTGCAATACATCATTACTGACAATCGAATCAAAGTTTTTGTAGGTTTTTATTCGTCAACTCATCAATAATACAGATAGACGTGTTTTTGGGACTTTGAACTACGTGATTAACTTGGACTATGGTCCAAAGGACTATGGACTTTGTTCTGGAGCAAGCCCGAAGTTCAAAATTGCTCAATGAAAGATGTAAATAGCTATTGTTCACAGTTTATTTGATGAATAAAACACTGAAATTCTTAAAAGAACTGAAAACACAATCATAACTCAAAGATCAGTAATGTTATGGTATATGGTGCAAACACTAAGATGCTTTTCTTTTACTTTGCCTGTAGTTGTGTCCGACTGTTGGGCAAAGGCCTCCCCTCTTTTATGCCAGACCGCCCTATTAAATGCTGTGCTTTGCCGCTTTCCTTTGTGCTCTTCATGTTACCAAACAGTAATTTTCTGTGTTAAAAATTACCAAGACTTCTGCAACCAAAAGAAATAATTCCAAAAATAATATCCACGTCTTTTGTATTTTGAACAAGTTTTTATTTAATGCGATGTCTTGTTCATACTAATTATAAGTTTGCACAATTAATTATTTGTTCGGTTTTGTACTGATGTCATTTCCCCCCGCCCAACATTCAGCTTATGTTCCGTCTTCGGGTTTTTGAATAAAAAGCTCTTTGTTTATGTTCCTACGAGAATATGACTGAGTGCGTATTGATTGAGCCTTTGAGCAGAGGAAGTGGCTAATTAGCTGTTGAAAAGTTTTTATTGAAATCTAATAATGTTTTTAGTTTATTAGCGTTTTGATAAAGGCCTTATGTAAGCTTTATTGGGAGTTATTGCGACTATAATATATACACATAAACTGCATCAAAGTATTGGATGAGTTTCGAACTAACATTTCTAGTTAATGTTTAGCTTTTTGTGACTGATTTAAACGAAATTTATACTAATATAATATAAGTATGTTGGGGGTAATCTCTGAAACTACTGAACCTATTTAAAAAATTCTCTCACTAATAGGAAGCTACATTATCTGTGTCTAATATAGGCTATATATTATTTGAAAATTAAAAAAAATAATTGAAAAATAAAACTTATAAACGGAAGCGAAGCGAGGGCGGGTCGCTATATTTAATAAAGAAAAACATAATTTAAAAAAAATAGAACAAAAAAGAAAATAAACAACTGTTAACTCCAGGTTACTAGTTTAATTTAAATAAATAAAAATTTTACCCATTTTTTTGCATTCTTTGGTCCAAGCGGGTTAGCGAGACCACTCTTTTAGGGTTTGTGATAGCGATTTTGTTATCCCTTAGTCGCCTTGTACGTCATCCACGGAAAGAAATGGGTCGCTGCCATTCTAAAGTCGGCGGACACCACACGGCCAAGTAAGTGTTATGTGGGTAACGGGGTCTACACACCTTCAACACTGGATGAGTGCGGGTCGCTACCGACAACACCACCAAACATTATTAGTTACGATAATTATTTTATTGTCTAATTATTTTAGGTCATCATTTTTATCTCGACCAAAAGTGGATACTTGAGGTAGTATCCCCGTCGACGTCGATATCAACTAAGCGGGCGAAAAAGTACGTGCCGTGCACGTCGAACGGATGTCATTATAGTAACTTTAACCAGTAGGTCATAGTGTAGGTCACATCACATTCTCGACGTCACTTTCAACGTGACCACGACGTGTTTTCTAGTTGCAATCACTAGTTTAGTAATCTTAACCACTATTCATCGTAGATTCGACTTAATTATTTCTTATTCCGACTTATAGAGGTATATTTTTTTTCGCATAGGTACTATGGTGTTTTTGATTTGAGAAGTGCTGATGGGCTCTAAATAAATTTTTGTTTTTAAATGTTTGGAAGAAGGAATGCCTACATTTTTAAAATTAAAAGTGCCTAAATTGGAGAAAATATTGTAATGTGCAATTTGAATATAACTGGAAACACTATTTTAAGACTTGGCCATAGCATATTATTATCAACTGATCGTTAATTTCTTAAAAAATAACAATATTACTAATGCTAAACTCTACTACTAACTTTATTTATCTATTATTCATCTATTTATCTATTATATGGCGTCGTTCTTCAGTGTCATAAAATAAAATGGCGACTCGACTACAATGTTAGAATCACCTATTAATAGACTTATAGGTTATATATATTAAGTTTAACTTCAGTTTCCTGACTTATAACGACAAAATACCTATTAAAGTTGGAATTACTTCAAAGTTATCGACGATGAAGTAGCTCGTGCGACTAAGTGGTAATAATAATAACATATCGAATGATTGCGCGAAAACAAATGGCGCCGGACGTAAGTAATCCTCCTCAGTTAGTTCCTCACTCTGCGTGGGATCACTTTCTGGAAAAATCTCAAAAATATGACCAGTTTCATCAATGTTGAATTTGACTTGACATCGTTTTTCATTTGATATTTCCTTCACAGTTTATTCATAAAAGACGGCCTTAATGCTAAAAAGCATTTTCTCACAATTCACCCTTTTCTTCATCGATCTTGTCTTTCACTTTCTGTGAAAGGTACTGGAGCAATGCCTGAACAGTTTTTTGTCTTTGCCCCCAATGTACGTACGTGTTTCGCTAGTGAGTGAGATATGCTAGAGCCCATTCCCATACAATATCCTTTCCCTCCCCATTTCCCAACCCATTCTCCCAATCCATTTCTAAATCTGCAAAAGTCTAAATCTGCAAAATCTGCTTCTAATCGGAGTCCGCCGCCATAATGGTGCCGTATTAGCCGCGAGGGCCGCATCGTGTTCCGGCGGTGCGCGGAAGAAGCCGTCCCGAGAGGGAGATTGTTGCGTGTGGAAAGGAGGACCAGCGGTTGCGGGGGATTACAAGCGCATAGGCGTGACGTGGTGGCGCGGGGATCAGGGAGACCCGGTGAAACGGTTGTCCGCTGACCGCCCGCCGGTTGTTGGGGGCCCGGACCCGGGGATCTTTCTTTAATCTCCACCCCGGGAGGCTGCCCCGCCGCACGCGAAAAGTCCCTTGGGGTAGCAGTTGTGCCGGAGGAGACCGGAGTGGAACCGGGGGCCCTTCCGTACCCCGCGCCAGCAAGTCACACAACCTCTGTGACCTAGTTTTTCTCTGCTCCGTGCTTTGTCCTTTGATCCACATGCAACCATCTCTCTCTCCGTCCCCCCTTCTCTTCTTTCCTTATTCACACACTACAATGGCCAAGAAAAAGATAAAGCATAACGTTCACTCAGCGGCCCACCCTTTAAGTTCCACATTTCAAGTGGACTTTTGCAACATCAGAGGGATGCATAGTAACATCGACGCCGTCCACCACCACCTTGAGACGGCAAAGCCGGCCTTACTTTTCTTGACGGAGACACAGATATCCTGCCCGGCCGATACATCGTATCTTCATTACCCCGGCTACAAACTGGAGCACTGTTTTGTGCGACGTGCTGGGGTATATATGTACGTCCGGGAGGATATTTGTTGCCGCCGCCTCAGCCATTTTGAAGACGGGGACCTGTCGATTCTCTGGGCGCGTATTGACTACGGAGGTTCCACTAAAGTCTACGCTTGCCTCTACAGGTCCCACAGCGGTGATACGGAGACGACTCACTTTTTTGAGCGCCTACAAGAGACGACTGATAGCGTGCTCGAGCAGTTCCCTTGCGCGGAAGTGGTGGTCCTCGGTGATTTTAACGCTCATCACGAAGAGTGGTTGGGATCCCGAACTACCGACCGCGCAGGGAGAGCAGCCTACAACTTTGCCCTGGTTTATGGTTTCTCACAGTTGGTGTCCTCACCCACGAGGATACCCGATTACTGGACCTCCTGCTGACTACGCGGCCGGACGACTACAATGTTGTTGTTGATGCTCCGTTAGGATCATCCGACCATTGTATCGTTCGAACTGCTGTGCCAGCCAAGCAATCCGTGCCGATCCATTCACAGGGAACGCGCAACGTCTGGCACTACAAGTCTGCAGATTGGGATGGGTTGCGCGAATTCTATGCTTCTTATCCCTGGAGGCAGCTCTGTTTCTCGTCGGGAGATCCGGATACCTGTGCAGACTCCGTTGCCGACGTGGTGTTGCAGGGCATGGAATGTTATATTCCTTGTTCCGTGATACCCGTAGGTGGACGGAGCCAACCTTGGTTTAATCAGTCCTGCAGAGAGGCCCGCCGTAATAAACGGGCTGCATACAGGGCCTGGGCCAAAGCGCAGGTGTCCGAAGATCCGAATACCACCGACTTGAGGAAGAAATTTAACGCTGCCTCGAGGTGCAGTAAGAAGATCATTGTCAGAGCAAATAATGAGCACATCCGCAGAATTGGCGATCGACTAGTTAGCTGTCCTTCTGGAAGCCGAGTTTTCTGGTCGCTCGCCAAGGCTGCTGAAGGTAACTTCTGTCAGTCGTCACTCCCACCACTGCGAAAACTCGATGGGTCACTGGCCCACGGGGCGAAGGAGAAAGCCGATCTCCTGGGCTATCTTTTTGCCTCGAACTCGACTCTGGACGATAGAGGTGCATTACCACCGTCTATCTCGAGATGCACAAGCTCCATGGCGGAAATCTGTTTCACGCAGCGTGAAGTCCGGCGAGCTCTAGCAACTCTTGATATCCGAAAGTCGAGTGGGCCAGATGGTATTCCTGCAGTGGTGCTCAAATTATGCGCTCCCGAGTTGTCCCCGGTGCTTACGCGACTCTTTAGACTCTCATACTCCACAAAAAACTTCCCGGCAGCATGGAAGGTAGCTCATGTTCACCCTTTACCTAAAAAGGGTGACCGCACAGACCCGGCCAACTACAGGCCAATAGCGATCACCTCCCTCCTCTCCAAGGTGATGGAGCGTGTCATAAACACACAGCTCCTCGGGCACCTAGAGGATCACCAACTGATCAGCGACCGTCAATATGGATTTCGCCATAATCGCTCGGCTGGTGATCTTTTAGCGTATTTAACACACCGCTGGGCTCACGCCATTGAGAGTAGAGGCGAGGCTCTGGCGGTAGGCCTAGACATTGCGAAAGCTTTTGACCGGGTATGGCACAAATCTCTGCTTTCCAAGTTACCATTTTTCGGGATACCCGAGGGATTATGCGAATGGATTGCCAGTTTCCTGACTGGACGGAGCATCAGAGTCGTTATCGATGGTAGCTGCTCCGACACCATGTCTATTAACGCTGGCGTCCCGCAAGGCTCCGTGCTGTCCCCAACTCTGTTCCTTCTGCATATCAACGACCTGTTGCAAATTGGTGACATACGTTGCTATGCAGATGACAGTACTGGTGACGCCTTGTACAGGGGCCGCGCCAACATCCCTCGGGTTGAAGTGGAAGAGAGTCGCGCCAGGCTTGTGTCTGAAATCGAGGACTCTTTAGATCTAGTCTCGATTTGGGGTTCTCTGAACCTAGTGGATTTCAACCCCAGTAAGACGCAAGTCTGTGCATTCACCGCTAAAAAAGCCTCCTTTGTCGTAGCACCTCGCTTTCAGAGCATACCTCTTAAGATCTCGGAGAGTATCGGGATCCTTGGTGTCGACATCTCCAGCAAAGTCGAATTTAGGGGTCATCTGGAAAATTAGGCCAAAATGGCCTCCAAAAAGCTCGGTGTGCTGAACAGAGCGAAGCGGTACTTCACCTCCGGGCAACTCCTAATGCTTTACAAAGCTCAAGTGAGGCCCCATATGGAGTATTGCTCTCATCTCTGGGCCGGTGCACCGAAATACCAACTGGACCCATTTGACTCCATCCAACGACGTGCTGTTCGTATTGTCGATGATCCCACTCTCACGGGCGGTTTAGAACCCCTCAGCATTCGGAGAGACGTTGCGTCTCTCTGCGTGTTCTACCGCCTGTACAATGGGGAATGCTCTGAAGAATTGTTCAATATAATTCCCACCTCGGGATTCTACAACCGCACCTCCCGTCACAGAAGTGCGGTCCATTCGCATTTCCTGGATACGGAGGTGTCGCGCACTGTTCGCTCCAAAAATTATTTTATACCGCGAACCCGTAGGCTGTGGAACGAACTGCCTCAAGAGGTCTTTCCATTAAGCTACGATATGGGGTTCTTCAAGAGACTGTGAATAGGATTTTGCAAGGTCGGCGGCGCACCCGCATACCCCCTGGTGTTGCAGGTGTCCATGGGCGGCGGTAACACTTACCGCCTGCTCGTCCGCCCACTAGTATATATAAAAAAAAAAAAAAAAAATCTGCTAAAGTGGCAGTGCATCTGGGGGTGTGTCAACGTTTGTCATTCTGGACTGATGTTGGCATGTATCGCGGATGTCCATGGACGATAATATCCACTTACTATCAGTTGGACTGTATGCTCGTCTGCCTCCATATTCTATAAAAAAAAAAAATAATAGCACAATACCACGTTAACTCAAATCGACAAAAATAATAGATAAATAAATTGTTACTAAAATACTACTAAATTAGGAATGAAATGAGCTCCGCTCAATGTTGCTGCAACTAGTTTATCATATTCCCGAGTAAATCTGACTACAAAGTTACAAAACTGGGACATACTGGTAGCGAAAGGGCCAAAAAGTACTTTTTGCGGTGAATTCGCATGCTGGTATCTGATGAAGGTAAAACAAACTTCGCAAGTAGTCATAAAATCGACCGCAAAGTCGAGGACCTAAAGGTTCATGATTAAGGAATTATTATGTGGCAGGTACTTAGTATTCACTTAATAGTATTTGCGACGTACTGGCACAATGAATATTTACTAACGTGGTATTTGTGAACAAAATTACCTTTATCCAAATTCCAACCTAATCCATCAATTCATTTTCGACCATTTATTCGTTCGACTTAATAATTGTCTGGTTAAGTAAAATTTACGTAATTATTAACTAAGCTTTATCCCTGACGTGGTCTCTAACGGTAGAACTGATCCATAAGTTCAAGGTTACTCAGCGAGCTATGGAGAGGGCTATGCCCGGAGTTTCTTTACGGGATTAGATCCGAAACGGAGACATTGGCCAAGGAACCAAAGTCACCGACATACTCGTAGTTCGTAGAATCGGCATGTTGAAGTGGCAACGGGCAGGTGACATTTGCCGCGGGACCTATAACCGATGGGATAGACGAGTCCTGGAATGGAGGCCACGCACCGGATAGCGCAATGTGGGACGCAATCTGGCCAGGTGGACCGACGACTTAAAGAAATTCGCCGGTGGTGGTTGGATGGTGGTGAAGAGCCGAGGATCGTGTGTGGGGGCGAGCCTTGGGAAAGGCCTATATCCAGCAGTGGAGAGACATAGGCTGATGGTATGGTATGGATGGTTTACCCCTAATAGTCAAAGTTTGCTGAAAGTGGTAAAAATAGGTGCATATGAACTATTTTTGATTTAAATAGGTATGACGTAATTGTCAGACGCTTAGAATCACTGATGTGGGCAGGCACATGATAGGTCAGTAGGTATCTACCTACTTACCTCTCTATACCTATAGAGGTATTACTGGCCGTTCGTTGTATAACGAATCAATCAAATAACTGACGTAATTGTCAGACGCTTAGAATCACTGATGTGGGCAGGCACATGATAGGTGAGTAGGTATCTACCTACTTACCTCTCTATACCTATAGAGGTATTACTGGCCGTTCGTTGTATAACGAATCAATTTATATAATACTAGCGACCCGCCCTCGCTTTGCTACGGTTTATAAGAATGTTTATTTTCAAGTTTTTTTCAAAATTTCAAAATAATAAATAATATCAAATAATAAATATTAGACACGGATAATGTAGCTTCCTAATTATGAAAGAATTTTTGAAATCGGTTCAGTAGTTCCAGAGATTACCCCCAACATACCTACAAACACACAATTTTACCTCTTTATTATATTAGTATAGATGAGTCAAAATGTTTGCTCTTTTCTTATATTTCATGTTGCATTTTATAATTTACCAGGTAGGTACCTACTAAGTGAATTTTATCATAGGATATAAATATTAAGATTATAAACTTTTTTAACTGTGTATTTTCTGTTAAACCGTTTGTAAAGTGTAAACTGATTTAAGACTACAGATGGCATATTAGTTGAACAGCCAATGGATTTTTTTTTTCGTTTAAACAGGTTACACTCAAAAATCCATTTCATTACACGCCCTATACTTATCGCTCATTACCAGTTATGCCAGTACGAAAATTAAATAGAATCTTCGCCATATGGCGTCCGAACGGAAGTTCGTATCGTCTGGCAGACCTTTAATATTATAATGAAACGTTCTCATTTCAACTGACCACTTACAAAGAAGACAATGAGAAGTCGCCTGACGTGCGCTCATCCGGAGGGTCGATTTACAATTTGGTTTTGAGGTCCGTGTATGCCGGTTTATTTATGAGTATTTTAATTCATTGTATTTTGTTGCCAGTACCACAAAATATTTCATTACTATCAAAAATTTCGACGTTTTCAAATTACAACATAGGAAAGCACAGGAACATGAAAAACTTTTTTAATTATCAATTATAAATAATTAATAGTTAATATATCAGAAAATACTGATTAAAATTAACCATAGCTCAATGACTGGCCGGGTGAATCGACGATTTGAAGAAGTTTGCCGAAAGAGAGTGGCTGAAAAGAGTGAAAGATCATCTGTGTTGGCGAATGTTAAGAGATACGCTTTATCCAGCAGTGGAGATATACGAGTATAGACCAATGGTGTGGTATGCTATGGTAAGCATTAACCGTTACACGTAGGCAAATAAAATTAAAAATATCGCAAGACTGTGTAATAAAATGGTTATTTACAAACTAAACGCAGTTACTGAGAAAATACTCGTAACCTTCCATTACTTCCTGACGTAAAGCAATGAATATTTCTTCTACGAGTATGTCTTTTTTGTATTAAATGTGAGCCTTGAAAAAACTATAATGCTTATATTGGTCTTTGAAAATTACTTATTGAAATTCATAAAACTAGCTGGCGCGTATTACAACACACGAAAGGGGCATAGTATTACATAGTATTACATAGTATTACATAGTATTACATAGTATTACATAGTATTACATAGTATTACATAGTATTACATAGTATTACATAGTATTACATAGTATTACATAGTATTACATAGTATTACATAGTATTACATAGTATTACATAGTATTACATAGTATTACATAGTATTACATAGTATTACATAGTATTACATAGTATTACATAGTATTACATAGTATTACATAGTATTACATAGTATTACATAGATCCAATTAGGTACATTTTAATATCATATTAAAACGGATATTTTTTGTTGAATAAATAATATTAAAAGGACATTGTCTCGACATTAGATATTCAGTGTTGAGTTTAGCGGTATTTTATCCATAATATTTTATATTAATTTATGACGGTATTTACAAAAAGAAAAAAAAATCTTGTAATTATCCAATGGAGACTGCTGAGCTGTTAAAATTAGGAATTTCTGAATAGCATCCCATTAATGTACCTATAGATTTTTATGTTAATAACGTAGCGCCTTTCAGTGCTATATAATATACTTAGGTACCCTTATTATGCAAAGCACCTAAAACCTATAAAGTCTTACCATCAAACTAAATTTACATCCATTGACTTACTGAAAATGTATTTAGCCTATGTATTACTCGTCTCGAGAATGGAACGTTTTACTGCGTAACTCGGACAATCGCGACGCGTTTTACAACGGGGGCGGTTAAAAAGTTTCGTGTTAAGCTGGCCGTCTGTCACAACGTCAGGTAACATAAAATGGACAAATTCTATTCAGCATTTTTAGTGGTTTTTAAAATAAAATGAGTACCTTCTTACATACTCGTATATAGTTTATGTCTGGACAATAAAATAAAGAATATCTACTTCTAATTTTTTTTTAAATCTCATTATTTCAATATTATTGCAATTTGGCTTGGTTACTGCTCATTATCTCACGAGGCTCAAGTTGTCTTCTCCTGCAACTGCCATGGCCTGCTGAATAATGAACGGGATTCTAGCGGTGAACAAATAGCGGCATAATCATTCTATACTAGGTCTCAAATATCCGAGGTTACAGGCGAGAAGTTTAGCACTGCGATCACCACGATGATAAGACATAAACTCCTCTTATGAAAGTGGCCTCTATCCTGCAGTAGAGAGACATAGACTAATGGTTATAGTATGGTAATGTCGTCAGCCTATGTCTCCTCTGCTGGATATAGGTCTCTCCTAAGGCTCGTCACCACACATGATCTTCCCAACCACCATTGGCGATCTTCTTCAAGTTCTTAGTCCACCAGAAGTGGCAATGGGCAGGACATGTTTGCCGCACTACCGGTAACCGATGGGGTAGACGATTCCTCGAAAGGAGGCCACGTAGCGCAGTGCCGGATGCTCCCCGACCAGGTGGACCGACGATGGCAATATATGGTGTAATTACAGATTCCAATGAGGCCTAATTAATCCTGAGGAAGGTCAGTACACTGATTTTACAATTACCACGGTTTCATTTAGAGACAGGCGATATGTGTATTTTTTTTTAAATTTGTCTATACATTTTAAACTTCGTTGTCATCTTGCCAAGTTTTCAGTATATTCAAGTAAACACCAAATACCCCGATTCAAAATAAATTAAATTTTGCATAGCACCAATTCACGGATGCTCATTCATACATTTCATATCTGGAATGTATTTTACGAACAATAAAAATGTTTTTATTACATGTAGGTGTAACGAGACTCCTCCTTTAAAATTGAAAGTGACGTAAGTGCTCTTTTAGTGCGCAATCGGCGGTCGAAAGTCGTAAATCACAGTTTTAGTGTGGAAGTGTTGGGATGCGCTGGCCACTGGGGTGGCCGATGTTGAAAAAAGTACGTTTTTGAACGCATTTTTATGAAAGAAACAATATGACGTTGGCCAGCAGTTGGGAATGTCTATTGTTCTGACCATTGACCACTTTGACTACCTATACGTGACGTGCCAAGGAGAAATCCTAACCAAAGTTCTTGTATCTGGCAATCAGACATAACAATTGGTTATATTACTACGGACAATGACAATTTTGGATAAAATTTTGCTCTTTCAAAACTGCATTATTAATAATTCCATTAAGCATTAAAATTTCGTGGTTTCGAGATTCTGTTTTAAACAGAAATATGTTATAACATTGATTTATAAGATTAACCAAAAAGAAAAAGATATTTTTTAAAGATTTCACAATATCAGGGACATTAAGATCCATTGCTCAGAAAACCTCAAAAAATTAAGTAAATACTTAATATACCTATTTGAGGTAGGTATGTATTAATTATTATAGTAGATATACTTTAATTTTCCTGATACAAATGTACCTATATCTCCCATGTGCATTTCATATAAGCAAATAAGCAATATAAGCATCTTGTAGGTAAGTAATTGGCTACATCGTCCTAATGAACCTGATATTTACATATTGAAAGGTTATATATTTATTTATGCCAAAAATGTATGATAATAATGTACTTACTTGTTGCTATAATTTTAATATTAAAAGCACAGGCATTAAATAATATTATGGCAAGATTATCAGATAAAAACAATCACTGCATTAAAATATTTATTCAAATTTAAATTTCAAATATTTGTCAACTACTTTTACCTACTTAACGTACGTGTAATTAGATTTCTGTTGTACAACTGCGCTATACTAAAACTATTGGATCTTAATTTCTGAATTATATTGTTATTATTAACACTCATTAATAGATAAACTATCATCATAAATAAGACGAAATAAAAAATAAAATTATCAATTTACAAAAACGAAATAGTCGTTGCACAATCGATTCTGGAGTTAAAAGTTAGATAATGTTTTTGTCACGTCACAAACGTACAGATTTAGAAGTTTTATATCAAAAATAATTATTTATTAGGAAATATATGTATATAAGACTATTGCCACACAAGATGGCGCAGTTCGGTTCAGTTATCATCAGCTCATAACAAAGTAGTCGTTGCCAGAAGTGATTAAATTCCATGTGGCCGTAAAACAATGACCGCACGCCGCCGGCTTGCGATTCTTGGAGAACGATCAAAATTAACCTAAGTCAGTATTACAATGTATAACGGGGATCTTGTAGTAAATTTATACAAATGAAACATGAATTTATAGTAATAATTGTTATGCTTTAGTCATAGGTACATACTTTATTAATATTAAAAGCGTAATAACCATTAAAAAACCTACGTAAGTAGATAAGAACTATAAAAAAAATATTATAATAAAATTAATTTCTGTAAGAGTATTAACAAATGGAAACAAGCTAGTGACTTTATTTATTATTTGTTGCAGTGACTAAAAGAACAGGTTTGTTCTACAAAGTTATATTTGCGGTTGGCGCGACTTAGCTGCCTATTGAATTTATTAATAATGAGTTGCAAAGTATTTATTTAAATTTCGATAAGCTAATTATTTATGTTACTAACATTTAACATCGTACGATAGACTTATAATCATATATTTGTACACTTGAATTCAGTGGCCTCTTGGTCTAGGGGTATGATTCCTGCTTTGGGTGCAGGAGGTCCCGGGTTCAAATCCCGGAGGGGCCCTTCTTTTGTTTTTCTTCATTTCTATTATTTATCTACATGCGTTACTTGTCTTTATTAATAAATGAAAGATAAATAATTCTTTTAATTCATTATAGATTTTTTCATACATTTTACCTACGTGAAGTTTTATCATTAGAAAACTTTAAAAAAAAAAACAATTTTTACGCTGATATGTGTTAAAGATATAATTTTATTAAAAATTTGTTAACCGATTTTATTTTTAGATTTAGGAAAAAAAAAAAATTTACCTACTAAATTTTAAATATATTTTCCTGCATTTATAATATGCCAATATTTTCTTAAAATATCTTAGGATAAATGTACTAATTAAAAACAAACTAAATATTATAAATTAAAGTGTAGTTTAATGGTTTTATCTCAGATAAACGAAGTAACAAAGTAGGTGTAGTAACCTAAAGCTGAGGGGCTTGAGCTGAAGTGATGGTCAACCCAGGTGGCCACGCTAAAATTGTCGTGACTTCAATGTTTCACCTAAAGCTTTATTCATATTTGTGTTTCATTAGCAACAACAGTGAACAAATTTTGATTGTCCTAATTGTGAGAATTTGAAATTAGAAATTAAAATACTTGATTAAAAAATATAAACTAACAGTAATTTTCTCGTAATTTTGAATTAGAAATTAGGTTATTACGAGTATAAACAACACTCTGCACCGGTGGATTATGTCCTCGTGGTGGATTATGACCCAAAATCTCCTCATGATAGTATTGGGAGGGCTGTGTTCTGCACTAGAAGATTTTATACATTGACTAGCTGTTGACCGAGGTCCCGCTCGCGTGGCTTTAATTTAATTACAACTTCGAAAAGCGATAAAAAAGAATATTTATTTATTTGTGTAGTAGGTACCTACAAGCATAATTACTGAATTTGAAAAAAAAAATTGCGCAGCCTCATACTATTTAACTTATAAGTGATTGTTTGGCATATTACCGATTAATTAAATAATTGTATTTATTATAATTTTCCACACAATCTTAGAAGAGCTGCGCCATTGTAAAATGGCCTTATCATTTTAGTGTTAAGTTGAAGTGTCCATTGATTGTTATATTTACAGCTTTCCTCGGAGTTAGTAACTAAATATGAGGAATTGTGTTACTTAGGACAAACATTATTTTATTACTCAAATTCTAAGAACTCGCTCGAGTTTGCTAAGAGTGTAAAGTGATCAAAGAAGGTATTAAACTGTCACTTGTATTCTGCTCGTATTAACTTGATACGTCATTAGATTTGGTACAGGACGATGATTGTGGTTTGAAAAGGGTTTGTATTTAAATTAGCCGCAAAAAATATTAAACGTGGAGAATATCATTTTCAAGAAAATAAACTATTTTCTGGTTATTTAACTGAAATAAATAATTTTAAATTACTCCGTCTATTTTTTTAGTGTCACCAAAGGACCTGAACCTAAGCCACTTGTAAATATGCTGCCAACGATTTACTACGCAGTATTTTATGTTGCTCATACTTCTCTATGAAATGTTTTTTTAAAGAATTTTTACGTGATATTAAAAAGGAATGACCTCTTCGCGTGAATCGAATTCTCACAGGAAATTCGATTTTAAAATTAGTAACAATACAAACGTTGAAATGAGTCTCGTCACTCCCGACACATGCATTAATGAGTGCGCAACACAAAAGGTAATATTCGCGCGATTCATTTAGCCTGCGGTTAACTAACGCGTGTCGGCGTGTCCGCGCGCTGATACCACAATGAAAGATACGAAAAGTAAGGCAACACAAACACACATGTTAAACTCGAAGTTACATACGACGCCCAATCTTTATTATTTACTGTATTTTCTTTATTTATTTACTCTATAATATGCACTATATTGTACCGAGGCGGACTTAATTACTTAAGTCTCTATCAGTCGACCGTTGGTTAAATGTAAAAAAATTAAACGGATGCAGAAGAACTCAAATAGTAAGTAAAGCTTAATTAATCTCTATAGATAACAATAATAATATACTTATACGATAAAATATATAATACATACATACAAATAATGTAAATATAGAGAAAAAAGCAGAAAAATACCATTAGCTCTGTGAATTACGGAGGTAGTGTTCCCAAAGCATCCTCTTGAGGCTGTTTTTATTAGTAGCTTTCCTTATGTCATTACAGAGAGAGTTCCAGAGTCTTATTGCCTATGCGGCGAAGAAATTAGTCATGAAACCAGTCCGATGAGAAGAGACATAGAGTGTAAAGTTTTCAGCGGAACGAAGATAACGGCCACGAGAGGCCCCCTGAAACTGAAACTTACATTTCAGGTATTCAGGGGAACGTGGATCATATAAGATAGAAAATAGTGTGCAAAGCATTCATAGACATCTGCGTTCGAAAATGAAACGAATACAGTTGTTGATAAGGCGTTCCAATTTATTAAGAAGATCTTGGTTGACATCAGAGTAACAAACATCAACTTATTCAATTATCGGTAGCAAAGGTGACTGCACTAGTAATCTTAGTGCCAGCCTGAAGATTTTTTAAAATTGATCTAAGGATCGTAGTGAGAAGGTAACCAACGTTACGACACACTTCATTGATATATGGGGTCAGCGAACTGTTAATGATTAATCCTAATTTTTTAATACATTTTGCCTAAATTTTGTATACCGGTTGTTATCTGCAAGCTACTAATTGGTCTTTCGTTTGTTTAGTAATTTCGATAATTAAATACCATTAGCTTATGTCTTTCCACTGTTGCATATAGGCCTCTCTTAAGGCTCGCCATCACAGACGATCATCCACTCTGCACATCCACCCACTAACGGCGAACTTCTCAAGTCGTCGGCCCACCTGGCCGGAGAGAGTCGCACACTGCATTTCCCAGTATATAGTCTCCGGTCAAGGACTCATCTATTCTATTGGTGTCGGGCTTGCGGCAGATATGGCATGCCTATTATCATAAGCATAAGTATATGCTTATTCATAGCATGCTAATTCAATATTTATATAATATCACTATTTTCTTCAGTGGAGTATAATGCAACCAGCTCCTTCAGTATCCACTGCAGGACATGGGCCTCCTCGTGCACATTGACTTGTGCGTCAGGGCACGGCTTTAAAACGGCACGCTGGCTAAGCCGGTTTGATATGCCCTAGTCGCCTTTTACGACACCCACAGGAAGACATGGGATGGTGCTATTCTAAATCCGGCCGACTAAATCAATTATGTAACCCGTAAGTAACCCATAACGCGTTTACATAACATGAATTAGCTAAGTACCTGATTGATGAGATGTGATTTCGCTGCGGTGTGACATTACCAAAGTATACTCCCAGACATCGCCCCCAAGCGTATTAATTTCTGCATCTGTGTGCGTGATCAGCATCTTGACGTTTATATGAAGTTAGGTTACCGTTGTATTGTGGTAATATGTAACGCGTTTCCATAATTAATATCGGTTTAACACCTCGTAGCGGTTTGTGGTGAGGAATTGAGGCTTTGCAATTACAAAGGTAATTGCAGTCCCTTGACTTATTATAATGTCAAAACTTGAGTGACTGCAGTTGCTGTGAAGTGGAGAAAGTTGATAAATGTTACAATCAGCGTTTGATGTTTGCTATGCTCTTTTTGATGAAATATTCATGCTATGCTATAATTATGTTTATTCTATGTGAATTTATACTTTTATATAATTTGTTTACACATTGAGAAGGATTGTTGGAGCGTTTTCAATAAAGCCGATTTTTTAACTGTAAGAGACTGTATTAAAAAATGTGGCAATTATTCGGGATTCTTTACGTGATAAAATTTTTCAATGAGATGACTTTTTTACGGGAACTCATACCTAGTTGTAAAGTTGAGTTTTTGTTTGATAATTGTAAAAATTGTTTATTAGGCGGTTTGTGGTTTAATAGTGATAGTTATTAAACCTCAAAGTGTTTTTAATCACAAACACCATGCTGTTTGTGATAATCAATTAAAAGCGTGGGAATGCGTTTTTCGTGTGCTTCCAAGGAGTCCTCTTCTGTCCTCAGTAAACCTACTATCACTTTACTGAGCGACTCCTGATATACTTCATACTGGACATTGACAGAATATGTTTTAGACTTTAAAATTGTTTATTACGAAGAAAACTTGACACTGACAGAATGTGCTAATTGCATCATTGCCATATATGAAGAGAAAAACAAACATTTTTCAATTGTCAATTGAATTTGTAGTGTACCAACTAAAAAACAAGATATCAAGTAGGTATCAAAATACTTTGGCTTTTCTTGTTTTTTTTTTTGTATTTAGTGATTGTGTAGCTTCATAACTCACGGATCACATAAAAAAAAATGTTGAGAAAGACTTAAATATAAACTAGAATAGTATAACAGAAATTGAAAAGATAACTAAAGATTTATTTAATTAAAAGGCTGGAAATTATATGATGTTCATCTTGTCATGATTATAATGAGGATTAAAACCTCTATATTTCTTAGTTATGTGCCACTTTTAAATGGCCAGACTATGATCTTGTACTTAGAAAACGGACTTACTAAGCAAGTCACATCCAGTCAACATTATAATCATTATCAAACCATCTATAAGAAATTATTAATATCAATATGCCATGTATTACCCGTGTCAGCCGTCATCTCGATTATTGCTATCGATCCCCGTCAGAAGTAACGACATGTCCCATACTGGGTGAATCTTAAATCTGTAATCTCCACTTTTTGCATTCCCTCCCGCCTCGGCCGCTGTAACGACACAATAAACGTATTTTATACGCGCTCACACTTAACGTTTATACCGCCATATAAGTAGATCGAGAAATAATAAAACTAAAGGAGAGCGAACTTCAAGAAAGCAATAACATCATTATCATAGCCAGTCCGCCATCTCTTTCCAATAGGTCTCACCCCTCCCTTGACTCCGCCCATCGCGTATCGCCTCTGTCACCTGGTATATCTCGAAACATTACACATATGCAAAAGTTTAGCGGCTCGCATCTCAGCACACACACAGCCTGCGCGCACACTAGCCCCCGCGTCCGTACTCTACAGCCTCAGATGCATTACATTCTTGTGTGTACAGGTACGTATAAATCTGGAAGATAAAAATTGTGCTATATTGCCTCGCGAGCACTGTCTGGTTGTTTTTTGTCGAGAGACCGTAGGCGTGCCTAGTGAGTTGTTTGCACCTCGCACAGTGGTCGATATTTCACAACTACGTGTCATTGACATCACGTATTAATGTATAGATGGTAAAATTGTTATCCGAAATCTGAACTGGATAAAAATAACCGACCTTATTCGAACTGAGAGCGTATCTTCAAATTAAGTGTAAGTTTCTGTTTACCTCGTGATTTTATTAGATCTTAAGGGCTGGGGCTAAGCTGTCAATGATTGTTGGTTGTTGCGCTATTGGTCAGTCAAGTGCGGCCCGGCCCAATAGGCCACTAATGCTAAAAAGGACAATTTTATTGAAGTTCAAATCATATTGCTTGATCGGTTATTTAACCCTAGTTATAATGGTACGGGAATGAGTTAAAAACATACACTCAGTCCATACATAACAATGAAGACTTGTCTCGTAACAAACATTAAATTGGTTTCTAAACTTATGTGTTTTTAGTCAATCGATACCTACTACAGGAATGGGACTGTTGTTATAGAGAGATTGTCCATACGAGCCGAATAATTACAACTATTAACCGTACCTAGGCATATATATACCCAATAGTTATGATACAGCCGACAATTTTTCGTACATCCGCTTTCTGAATGGTATTAAGCACTGAACGATTTTAGTCACGGGGCCAATTGCAATAATTATAGCCATATTGTATATGAAACAGTTAGAGCAATTACAGTGCCCTGATTTGATGCATTGTTCAAACATACGAGCTATGATGTATGGATTATTATTTTTGATGTCATGAACTTTGTCAGGCATGAGAATTCATGTCATTTGTCATGGATTCAGTTAGGTGAAAATTATTCACTGTTCCCTGCCCATCTCTTTCTAAAACATAAGGCTATATGATTTACAAATTATTTAAGGTAATATAAAGAACAAAACAGAGATTCGAAGACGACCACATTTGGATAGTTACTTCGGTATTAATGCCTTCAAATGTTCAACTCAAATCAAGACAGAAGTGTAAGTACTCATTCTAAACAAAGAATTTACTGATTAAATAATGTGACAAACCAAAAAATCTCTTTAAAAATCAAAGTTCTGAATGAAAGGTCTGAATAATCCATTCAGGTAAGGACCTAACAACAGCTAGTTGCGACCACTGTCTTTGAATGATGTAGGAAATGAATTCTAAATCAGCGTGTTCCAATAAAGACTACACGACATTTCAATCATCAATCAATCTGTATTATCTAACAGTGAAGGAACACAGGATTTTCCACTGTTGAAATAGGCCACTTCTGAAGCATGTCACCATATTCGGTTTTCCAGTCTTCTCTTCTCTACGTGGCTACAAGGCGTCCCACGCTTTTATTTTTATGCAATCTCCACTCGACTAATTGATTGCCGGTATTGCAATAGACGTAATCTGCCCACAGCCACTTCAGCTTAATACTTAAGAGCTATGTCTGAGTTATGAAATTCCGAGCATAATTGGCAGGTTTAAGTCTTTCGTACATGCCTTTTCTTAAAATTTCGAGGTGGTTATAAGCGATCAGACCAAGATGCCCCGGAGTCTGTGATGTTTTAGATGATGACGATGATAATCTGTGATATTCTATTCGAATGGTTAAGAAAAGAAAAACAGGTGCGTTTTGCGTGGAAACGAATTTGAGTCTCCTTTGTGTCTGTTTAGGGCTTTATAGTTATCTATAGACTAATACAAATTAATAGTGGCCTCTATAAAAGGTTATACCAACTAATTTACGTACATATAGTAAATGTCGATTACAAGAACAGTTGTTACACTTGTGTATAATTTTGTAATAATTACAATGTTTTGTATAAAACTGTAGCGCACGTTCACTCGATGATTACGTCCGCTTACCGTTCCTGTAATTAAACATTTTAATCACTGTGCCATTTAGGCCGCAGTTTCATTTTGTAGATTTTATGTTGTACCTATTCTTAATATACTTAAGTAAATTCTACTCAATTACAGCTTAACCTTTAAAGATAATTCTAACAAGTCGTATACAAGTTAGTCGCATACCTACATATAAAATTTCTTAAACAAAACACTTCGTTTAAACTAAGGTAAGTTCATGCTTATAAATTTTAACAACGGGATTTATGGATTTGTCACCTTATTGGCACTGGATTGATTGTACTTGGCACATCACGAACAACCAATAGAAGGAGTCTTAGTTGTCAAATTATTGAGAAAAGAAGTGTGGGTGGCTTTGGGAGAATCTTGATTAATTTTCGAAATGAACGTTTTAAAATTGTTGAATAAGGCATAATGGTAAAAAATTGTATCCACTCCTTAAAAGTACTTAATGTATGAACTTCTTTTGAAAGAGGTCATTGTTTTGTTTTCAGACATTATCGTCTTACATTGATGATTGTGTATGATAGGTCAATGAAATGTACAAATCTATTGATGTGAGAAATAACGGAGTGGCTGGTTTAGACGTTCTTAATGAAATAGAATAGGCAAAATCGCAGTAATGAAACTTCCGCCTAACAAAAAATTTAAAATAAACCTCGGGCCTGTCACGCTTAGTTTAAATAAGCACACGCTTGCACTAATTACTGCGCATTGCTTGACGACAATTTATTTCCCATTAGTGCTCGGCCTTCGGATTTCGGTCGCCCACCTCGATGTGATGGCGATTATTTTAATTTTGCTAACCACACTTTAATTACCAGCGTTCGAGGCCGCAGCCGGATAATTATTAACAATGTATAATCCGAAATTAATACTGGCCAGTTGAGCGGCCCAATGGGGCCACTAATACAAAAGAGAACAATTTAAATCCAAACAAATTGATGGAACAGAGAGCAAAATTGTAATCACGACATGTATGAAAGTATGATGCGCCCTCCTGTTTGTCCAAAAACTGTCTGGTAAGGAAAACCTTGAACATTAAGACCACCCATTGGACATATAATTTAAACACATCTAATATTTATTTAAGTATTTATTTTTAATGGAATAAAAAATAATCATGAAATTTATATTAATATTAGGTTAGATATAATAGTTTTAGTGTACCGATTGACATATTAAAATATTTCACACTATTTTTGTAGCATCATGTATATTTTATCACGTACCTTAATATATTTTATCACGGTATTTAGTTTCGTTCAGTACGTTTATTGAGTCAACAAACTGCAACAAAATTCTTTCAGAAAAATGAATAGACAACATCTATAATCTAAATATAAAAATTGTTAAACATACTAATCACGTAACTAATCGTCAAGCATTTCTCCCAATATCTCCTTGCACCTTAATCCTTAACAAATTATGTAACAAAGCTCTCTCCGTGGTCTATTTGCACCAGTCTTTTGACCGGCCGATTCCCCTGATATCGGCTTTTGTCTAAGCAGTTTCAATTCGTACCATTGTGTCGCCTAGAGATGAGTGGACGTCGTTAGCGGTCCTCAGGCGAAGAGATAAACTCGAACAAAAGCGATTGGTGTAATCTCGGTGTGTGCGCACACTTAGCGACTGATTGTGTTAATTGTTATCTTTATTCTTATTTGTTTGTAAGAATTGAGGAACATTAATGATGTGATAAATGTTAGAGTTGGAGTATTAAAAAAAAACAGATTGGTTGAGCAACAAAGGCATTTTAAGGCAAGGCATTGCATTGTTACATGCAATGCATCTTTACACATTGTTATCATTATGTTCTCTTAGAATATAATACTAATTAAATTGTTAAAAAAAATACTGTTATTTTGAACAAAAAATACACCGAAGAAAATTATTGTTGGTTTGAAATTACTGTTAAACGTAACTTATATTTTATAATATTTTTGTTAGAAAATATAATCATAACTATAGCAGCATACATGCGCCAGCGCATTCATATAATACTTAAATATAATGTTGTATATCTTTATACCAATACTTTTAAATTAATAAAGAATAGGACCACGTGGCAAGGTACCCAGCACATGGCAATACTACGCGAAACAAGGTAGGTACTATATGCTCTTATCCAGTTACCACAGGCGACTTTCTTCAAGTTGTCAGTCAACCTGGCCGGACGGTGTCCAGAAACAAAAAGAAAAATAAGATACAAAATGATTTCCCACTTATTTTTTTCATCTAAAAAATGTTGTTTCTTACAGTTCGTTTGAACCTGATTAAGTAATTACCTAATAAATAATGGTAAAAGGATGGTAATTAATTAATATGGAATACATTTGTATAATCACACCTCTCTATCAGTGCGTTGACACGGTACTACAACACGATTTTTTTACGTTTACGTTAAAGATATGTACATATATAAATTATTTTTAAATTATTATTTTTTACATTGTAATTTGCATGATTATAATTTTTACATGTAAATACAACTTAATTACAATGGATTTTTTTACATGTGGTAGAACATATATACATATTTTATACAAATAAATATTCTGTCTATCAAATTTTATTCCATTCCATGGTAGTCGAAGTACCCATATGGAGACGTGAATGTAATCGGATACATTCGACCGGTAATTGTATCCAAATCGAGGATATTAGTCGTCGCACAAGTTCCGTCGAGAGACGACGAGAGACATTCATCGATGCTATGGAGACATATTCATTAGAACACACACTAACGTAATTGTTGCTCACATGTAGCGAATATTATGTTTTATTAGTGATATGGAGAAGTATCAGAGTAGTTTGTAGAAGAGACAGCGCTTGTATATGTAATAATGTAAATAAATTTATTTCAGGCCCGTATAGGTCCGTATAAATAGGTAGGTACGTATTTATATTTATAACGTATCGGTACAAATATACGTAAAATGATAAAATTTCTCATTTTTTAATTGATATATTTTTTGGTTTGTAAATAATTAAGTCAAGGTCTAGCAATATCAATGTCATATTTATGAGAGATTCTTTTCTTTATTTGTTACAAAATTTATATTTATTTGTTATTTGTTACGTTTAAGAGGGATTTTCGATGTCATAATTTAATAATGTCAGTACCTAACGAATTGTAGTGAATGTTTGTTATGTTATCTATGTTATGTGTAGGTTTTTCTAGTCATATCTTGAATCTGCCTCATTTTTTCTATCATCCGTGGAGGCCATACTTCAAGCACGTAATCAAGCAATATTCTTCTTAATCAACCCCACCCATTGCGGCGGGGGTCGATTCTACCAACAAAGGAATTGATTAAGTAACTATACCACGATATTACCCCGCTGTATTATTCCACTATAATAAAGAGGGCTCGGTAACCGTGTACTTAATGAGAGAAAACTCGATTAGAATTCGTATTAATCTTGTAATAACTTGGCAAGAAAGTTGGATGATTGGACTAGGATATGATCTGATAAGAGCATTAGGGCCGTTTGTTACTCGAAATTAATTAAGGTTGTTGTTAAAATTGAAATTTCTACATACCGATCTCAACCACTACCAAACAAAAAGCGACTGCTTAAAAGAAAATTGAAATTTCTAATTAAAATCACTTGAAACTAAATATGTATTTGATAAATCTATACTTGAGTGTAAAGTTTACTCGTATTTACCCCATTTTACAAAAGCTATATTTATTAAACTAGCTCTAATTAGACAAAAACTAGGCCAGAACCTTCTGGAATAAATGTCCTATACGAGAGTTAAATCCATATAAAAATCAGTCCAGTAATTACCTTGTATATAATAAGTTATTGACGTATGTAAATTCTTAGATTTTCAAAAACCGCGTCTAAATTTTAAGACTTAAATAAAATAAAATAAATTAATAATACCTAAATAATAATTAATTAATAAAAAGACAAAGACACGTTTAGAATAATGTTCAACGCTGGTCTAACAGGTTCTAAACAAATCAGACTCGTTAGTCGCGTCTTAAAACATTGTTTTAAAACGTGTCTATCTTTTGAGGTGGCATTACGTGTACGTCGTTAAGTACCGTAAAACCAAATCAGAAAATTGTATTCATGTATTCATGTAAAATTGTATTCATACATAAATACCCAAAAATTTTAACTGTTTGAAAGCATTGGTTTTAAGCAAATGAACTTAATAAACTAGAAGATTTATACAAGCATATTATATGAGACAGTTCATCGCTTGTTCTGAGGAAATATTAATTAGGGTTGGCGATAGACGGGGCGCGAACCGACGCGACACTTATTGCTGTCTCGCTGTGTCTAAGCACAGTAGAAATACGAACAGTAAGTCAACATAGACTTTATTACGGTATTTACTGCGGCATCGCCAATCGGCTCTTGTCGTTTATTTTTAATTTAAAGCCGCGGAAATCATTCCACAATAATTTATTAATGGTGGTTTGTTATGTGTTGAATTTTGCGAGTCAGTTCCACCCCTTTCACATACATTCGCGATGGTGAGCTCCACACACGCTTCATCGATTATCGAAAAAAAGTTGCATTTTTCAAAAAATATTATCAAGAAGAAGGCGGGTGACGAGAATACAGTCCACCTGGTAATAAGTGCATCATACTGTCACCCATGAGCATCCACGTTATTTCTTGTATTTTTTTTTAATGTTTGTTATCTTCTTTTATTTTTGTTATTGCCTATATTGTTTTTCTTTTGCTTATTGTGATATTTATCATCTGTGTTAGTGTATGTCGGAATAAAGTGTTGTCTATTGTCTAATTACACTGGATCTCAAAAATTCCGGGTCGCTAATAAAAACCGTGATATCTCCATAAATTATATACCTAGATCGCTCGAATAAATAATATGTAGTAAGGAGGTTACTAATGCTTGTTCTAAATCTCTAAAGAGGTTTCATTTGTACAAGTTACAGATTTAAAAAAAAAAATTCTGCATTTTGAAAAATTTCATTTTTTAAAATTAGGAAAAGAATATTTTTTCTGCTTTTGTTTCAAACGGAGCTGCCATTATAAATGGTTCCTTGGATTGATCAGAGTATTCAATGCAATATCATGTCGTTATCACCTGAAGTATGTACACGGATTATTACCATGGTACAAGAAGAAAGAATTCAGCGTAGCACTGCTAGAACAGTAGGAGTATCTTTATCAACGGACCAAAGAATACTCCAGCGATCTCAAGAGACCGGCATGAACATCAGGAGACCAGGAAATGGCAGGCCAAGGTGCACAACTACACGAGAAGACCGATTCATCGTGAGCACTATGTTAAGAAATCGACATCTCACGGCTGCTCAGGTCCGAAACAGTCTTCAAGAAATTCACCACAACAATGTGAGTTCTGCGGCGTCTTCGTGAAGCTGATATAAAGCCTTATAGACCAGCAAACGGCCCCAAACTGCTCAGAGAACATCGAGTTGCCAGGTTACGGTTTGCTCGAGAACACATCCGATGGACAGATGAAGATTGGTCCAAGGTTATGTTTTCCGATGAGTCCATGAGTCGAGATTTTGTTTATTTACGCACGACGGGAGACGAAGAGTATTTAGACGGCCAGGAGAACGGTATCATCAAGCGTGTTTTGAAGAAAAGGTGCCATTCGGTGGAGGATCAATAATGGTTTGGGCTGGGATATCTTCAGAGGATCGCACGGAGTTAGTGATCATAGAAAACGGTTCTCTGACTGCTGTCAGATACGTAGGAGAGATTTTAAATGAGCATGCTGGTCCATTCTTAGTGAATATGGGTGCAATTTCCATTCTTATGCACGATAATGCGCGACCACATACTGCTCATTTGGTCAATATGTATACTCAAGACGTCGGTATTACCTGCATGGAGTGGCCAGCTCGCAGCCCAGACTTAAATCCTATAGAACATGCATGGGACGAGCTCGGGAGATGCGTGAAACAACGCTCTCTTGCTCCCGTTACCTTACACGAGTTAAAGAATGCGCTAGTGGAAGAATGGGCAAACATAGACCAAAATCGTATTAAAAATTTGGTTTACAGCATGCCACATCGTCTTATTGAAGTGATACGGGCTCGTGGAGGAAATACAAAATATTAAATTGACAAAAAAACTTTTATTTTTTAAGATTTACTGCGAAGTGTATTTTACAGAACTTGTGTTGTTACACATTTTTTTATATATATTAATCAGTCATCTACAATATACTATAGTTTCGAAAATTAGTCTTATGTATTTAAGAAACTATCACGCCATTTATTAGCGACCCAAAATTTTTGCGATCCAGTGTATATTAGTATTTTGCAAAGGACATTTACCTAAAATCATGATCCAAAGCAGCTTGCACAATCGTATGAAGTTTCCTTACTGTTTAATTATGTTTATCGTGTCAGTCAACAATGTCAGTCGGACACTTACATGATATCTACTTATACTGAATATATATAATTAGTTTGGCGTAACAATAGCTGATTCGCAAACCAGTTTGATTAATACCAATGACGTACTTTCTCAATAGCAACAGCACATGAAGTTACTAAAGAAGTTAACAATTTAACTTTTATAAATGCAAGACATTTCATCCGCATTCGGATATTAAGGAGAAAGGAATTATATGGAAACAATATAATTCACAAGGAACGGGCATATACTTCGATAGTGACAAGGATGACATAAATACCAAGTTTGATTATTTCGTAATATTTTCGTGAGGTTTCGTTAATTTATAAATAAGTATGGGCAGAAAGTATGCATACCGCCCAAAATCATATAAAATCGCCCTCCAATCGCCCGCCATCGCACCTACTTTTAATTTTTGACCGACACCCAAGCGATTTCATTCGCCCACACTAGGCACACACCTACGTTGGGACTGTACAGTCAGATTCGCAGTTCTGTATTTCCAATTGCAATAAAACGTCTTATTGATATTAAATCAATAAGGGTGACCAATAGAATTGACTAATGACCGATATTCATATCTAAATACCAGAAGAGTAAAAGAATATAGAGTAGAGTGGTGATTCCCAACGTGGGGCAATATCACCTCCTGGTGTGGGCGAATGAAACACCCAAAGCTTGAAACAATACATTTTGTATTTATTTATTGCTTGAATTGTTATTTGATAATTGAAACCATTAAAATTAAAGCAAAATATAGAAAAATGAAAATGCATATAATATAAAAGCATAGAAATGAAATCTTAAGATAAGAAACCCGAAAATCAAGTCATTAAAGCAACAAAATAATTACTTATATAATAAGTGACATAACTATTATTACACCGTAGTCAATATTACAATACTAAGTAGGTACTAAGGATTCTGTTTATGATTCCGACTTAATTTAAGTATAAGTTAAATTTAAGTATAAGTTTGTTTTGTAAAAACATATTTTCTTTATGGGCTTTGCATTTAGCAAATGTGTGTGAAAAATATAGCAAAAACTAGAAAGTCGAATTTTGTGCAAAAAAGAGATTGAAACTTTCATGTTACTGAACTCAGAATTATCAACGGAATCCACATTCCGTTGACGATTCTGAGTTATATATGAATATAGTTTCGTATAGGTACATAAGTAATTAAAACTTACGCTGATCTTATGAATCGTACACAAACAAATCAACTAAAATAAAGAGCGCAGGACAACAACGACAAATTATAGTCAACGAACTTAATTTGCCAACTTTTTATATAAATATGAGTATTTTTGTACAACTTCCTCGGTCTCGTCTCGTGGCTATTAATATGGAGTCGTGTTTAATATCTGACATCTGTTACAAAAACTTTTATTATAAGACTAATCCATTGCACATATCCAACGCACACACGTACAACGTATTTTTCCCCACACAAACACACCCTTAGAACTCACACATAAGTGTCGGCACTTAGTTTAGCAGCCTCCTGTGAAGCGAAATTGTATGTTGCTATCTGAGCGTAGACTAAAAATAAAATAACCATCAATTACCATAAGTCAGCCACTGAAACTGAAAAAATTTGGCCGACTGGTCGCGCAATTAGGTGACACGGTGTGCCTACTAATAAAAAATTACAAACATTTGACAACTGGATGAATTATACTTCCATTGGGATAACATTAGAAAAATATAGTTAATATCAACACTACATAGACATACCACTGTACGAGTATACCTGGAAATAGATGATAATTTGGTGAAAGGATTGGGAAGCATGGGGAATAGGAAGTACCTATAATTAGAATATAGGAAGAATATATATGGGTATTCAAAAATAAGTTATTAATAAAGTCAACCTGTATTAATTATAATGTTAAAGCACATTAAAATGTTTCTGTCCTATTGATTAAGTATATGATCTAATAACAATATAACCCTAAGTTAAACGATTAGGTACAAACTAAGTTTAATAAATCGATATGTCTCGAGAATCGTTTTTCTAGCAACTGATTTTTGGATTCCATCACTACACAGAGTATTTTGACCACTGTCAAATCGGACCTACGGCTATGAAGTAGCGGCCCAGTGCTTGAGTTCTCAGCGCTCATTTTTTCAAAACTGTACAAGTAGCATATGGTCATAAAGATATCGTTTTTGAGGCAATACTGTTGTATCATAGCGTACGTTATGATGTGTGTTTGTCGCCTGATAATTTGAATACGTTCTAAAGGCTCGCGCACATTACAGCCGCGTCGCGCAGTAGCGCGTCGCACTGCAAAACTGCGACAACGCATATTACAGACGCGGCGGGCCGCAACTTAACGCAATAATCATCGCACGGCCAATGACTCTCCAATTTTGTCCGTTAACTGCAGCCGTTCATTAACTGCTCACATTAAGACGCGCCGCATCCTAGCGCTCAACATCGACGCATAAATATGGCAGTCAAGCGATCTGCCAGTGCGCTGCGCTGCGGCCCGTCTCAAGTGTGCGATGGTTTATACAAAATGTATGACAATGATTCAGGAGGATTTTTGCAATGTTGCACGGTGCGGTGCGGCCCGCCATTATATGTGCGAGCCTTAATAGATACTTACTACAAGGCGCCACCTACCGCCCGCCGGCGCCCACTCTCATCTGCTAGTTCTTAATTAAGTTAGCTTATATAACGAAAGATGGTCTCATTTAGATAACACCGTAACTTTAGTCTAACACAAGCCCAACTTAGTCTACTTAGCGCGTTCGTTCTTAATGCTTTGCAACTTGTTTCATATCGTTTTCCAAGTTAATTAGCTAAGTTCGGTTTTATGATGGCAAGTACAGATGTGTTGTCACAAGTAATTTAGCAAGTGATGTAAAGAGATATTAACAAAGTTCTAAAGTTTTTGTCATTTTCTTGTGCTATATGTTTGTGTTTCTTAATCTTAAGTTAAAGTCAAGTTATACATGTCACAGAATCTTCTCTAAGTAACGATACCTCTATTTCATCTTCAGACCACCAAACCTTACCACTTAAAGGTCCACCTAAGAAATCACTTTAGAGATAAGGCTACCTACCGGCTGTATTTCTAATTACTTGTACTTTGTATTACTCTGTATGTTTTTGGTGTACACAAAAGTGTGTGAATCCATCTATCTATATATCCGTAAACAGGAGTCATAATTGACATTCCCACAACAGACAAAACAACTAATAAAAAATAGTTACTAATTACTTGATCGTAATTCATTTAATTATTTATTATCAGAAATATTTTATTATCAAAATAACATCTATCCTTGCTATTAGTTTTTATACAATACGTAAATCCTATAACAGATATTTTATAACTCATTTTAAATAAATATTTTATGATAGGTTGATCGCTATTAGAATTATGACTTATGACAAATATACATATCGTTCGTACTCATCTCACACTCCCCTCACGAGGGGTGGAGTTCCTCTCCTGATCTGTGCGCCCATCTACGGAAATTGCTTCGCTGCCCGCTACTGTGGGCTGGTCACTGAAGTGGCTTCGCAGTTGTGTTGCCCTTAGTCAAGTCTTCTTTCTTCACGCCACCCACGCGATCAAACCCACCGGGTGGTTTCCGCTTGCGGAAAGCCCAGTGAGCGACCTGGCACGGGCAGCGACTTAGGTGTCAAGTCTGGTGTTCAGCTGTGAAGTCGCACCCTATCTGGGTGCGACCAGATCTCGTGAAAAGGCCTTAATATCTGGTGGGCGCGCGTGCAGCGACGCCAGTCCGTGGCAAGGCGGCCGATGAACTCATCCAGGCTCTTGATGCTCAAGGCCCTCGCGATAGTGGCGTTCTTCACACACCAGTATGTGCCTCCTATGGTATGGAGGGTTGACGATTGCTGTGCTCGCAGCAGATTCCTGTTAGTTTCGCTGGCCAGGGCGTATCATGCCGACGCAGCGTATGTGCGGCGGGATCTCACGTAAGTTTTATAGATTCCAAGGTTCATGGAATATACATATAACATAGACAAATCCTATAATATAGGTCTACGTGCTACGCTGCTACGCCGTAGTCGTAGCACGTAGATAAATATAGGCCGCAAATTAAACTAATTCGTTAGGCAATTTGTCCCTTACTGCAATATAATTAAGGAACAGTATGATTTCTTCATGAAACTCTTGAACTGCAGTTGATATTCACAGACGCACTGTTTACACGGTATTGTGGCGAGTTCTACCACAAAAATTATTCAGCTTGAAAAATATTTGTGGTGGTGAACTATAGGCTACCCTGTCGCTCTTGTGTTGTTGTATTGCTACTAGTTAGTGATCTCTACCACTGAGACAATTGACCTTTTACCTTTTAGTGTTTACGACGGACGGATTGATTTTACTCAAAATTAGGCTTCATTTTTATTTACTAATCGTATTTGATGTAATGGAAAGAGAATTAATTAATCGGAAGTAATACAGTATCGACTACAATATTTGTCAGCTAACGGAAACTCGCGGTATAAATAATGTTTAATTCAGCGTATCAATGTGTTAATTGCAGTGTATGGTCTCGAGTCATTTCGAGTATATCACTAAGATTTCTTACCGTCTGTTCCATTTCTAATATCCCCGACCCCCCTTTCTCTCACTACCCCTTACTCGTCTCGCCCCGTATGTATGACATCGGCTAATTACTTATGTAAACGCAATACCCGTTGTTGCTCGAGCGTGGAGAGGCCATAAGTGATTCTGTGACGACCGCGATAGTTAGATGTTTAGATGTAAATACATTGATGCTGTATGCGGTTGAAGCATGGTACAGTGTGTCAGCTTTCTGTAAAACGTCTTTAGCAATGAGGTTTTAGTTTATAGATAATGTATTAATTGCGTTCTTAAAGTTTACAAACTTTCAGAGTCAACGGTCAATCAGTATGTTACTTAAACGGTCAAAGCTTGGGATAGCATTTGGTATAAATGGTTTGAAAAATAAGAAGTCAAATATACTTACCTACGTACCTAATGTAAAATATACTTACCTACCTACCTAATGTAAAATATACTTACCTACGTACCTAATGTAAAATATACTTACCTACGTACCTAATGGAAAATATACTTACCTACGTACCTAATGTAAAATAAGATTATCATGGTGTGCTTGAAGGTTAGAGGTTAGAGGTTTAGAGGTATCAATATGAAAAATCTCACACGAAAACCGATGTATCAAAAATTGGTATCCTTTATTGTGACAAATTTTTAACATACTATTTTAATGATGATTAGCACTTTATATTGATTAAATTTTGATGATTTTAATACTTCACTAACAAATACACAAGAAGCGGTTTATTTTAGGAATTAACCGTATTGCTATAATGTTGCGTTCGGAAGTGTAATTAGAACTTATGCCTTTCTCCTTCGGAAATGTTGAGAAAAGTCTTGATATATCCTGAATGTAGTCATCCAGATGTATTTTAATCTTTAGTATTGACTTTTTATGGAAGTGTTTATACAGAGTCAAACGACCTAACTGCATGCTAAAATGATTTGTTATTGCATGCCATTTGCTGACTGCTAGTTGTGTTTGAAAGTACACAACCATAGATTCGTTTCGTTTCGAACGGATAAAAAATAACAAAATGGTTCCAATACTTTTTAAGCGCTTGTTAGTTATGAAACCGTATATAGGACATATTAAGTTATTGAAGCCAGACGTGGTAATGACACTAATATTCGTATAATAGCAACGAAAGCCTCATTGCAACATAATTCCATAGAAATTATACCCTTCGACGGTAATTCTTACCCCTTCAACGACATCTGTCCAGCGACTGATGACTTTTGCGGTGAGAAACGGAGTATAATTGCTAACTTCGGTTAGGTATAATTAAACATTCAAATTTTATGAGCATATTGCGTTTTCTGAGTTAATCATATTTTATATCACCTTATAATAATCCCAGCTGGAAGTTTATTGTAAAATAAACTATAAAGTGGGTTTATTCATTTAAATTAAATATTTTAGGTTACACATATACATACATCGTCTACAAAATTATACTTGAGTTAAAATAATGTTACATTATTTATGTGCACAATTAAAGGCGAAATTAACATTTACAGTGTTGGTGACTATTTACAACACACCTACATTCAGTTAATTAAAATTAGCTCTCGAATTGTTTAATATTTTAGTTTAAGGGCGCTTTGCTGACTAGTTTCCACGAACTAGTCAAAACTGTCTAAAAATGTAATAATCTAAATTGAAATCTCGTTATTAGAAAATTGTAATCTAATAATACACAATATTTCAATATAATTATGTATCTCCAATATACTACGTACTTTCTCGTTTTTCAATATCAATAGGTACCTAGAAAATAATTTTACCAAACAATATCTTTTGGATGTCAATATTGATATAATTAATCCTGATTGGCATTGCATGCAGTAATGACTTTTAGACTTTTAGTTTTTACTTAGAGTCCCGACAATCTAATAGGTCCGATTTGACAGTTGTCAAAATACTCTGCGTAGGGATTGTAACCAAAAAATCGGTTGCTACAAAAACCGATTCTCGAGACATATCGATGTATTATACTTAGAATTTGTAATCGTTTAGTTTAATTTAGGGTTATATTGTCATTAGATCATATAATCCATGGAACAGAAACATTTTAATGTGCCTTAATGCTATAATTAATAAAGGTTGACTTTACTGATGACTTTTTTTTCCACAACATACTTATAATATAAAATCGAACCACTTTTTCGATGATGATAACAAGGTCTCATAATTTTTATGTATTAAGAATAAAATTAGTAATAAATATCTGTGTTCGGTTCAGTGAGGTAAATAGGTAAAACATATCGCTTCATAATTAAAATAAATTTATTCACTTTCGTACTTTCGTCACTGGATGAACTGACATCATCATCATCATCTTCGTCGTTTACCCTTATAATGATTTCATTTTCAATTATATTATCGAAATTGACATCTCTTGTAAAGTCGTCCATTTTTTTTAATCCTTTCTACCACTTTGACCCAATCATCCTTTGTGACATGTGCACATGTTTCTTTTAGAAGACAAAAGCATTTTCATGGTGGTAAATGATGGTTTTGTATATAGATGTAGTAAAATAACGTGTGGCATAGACTGTAAAATAGACAAACTATAGATCTGATCCTGGCACTTTTTAAATTGAAAATAACCCTTGACTATAAAATAAATTCGTATTTATTGGCAACACATTTTTCAAACTTTTCAGTTCTTTTTTTTTTGACTTCGTCCTAATCGTCCTTTGCGTTCTAATAGTTTTTTTTTTATGCCCCATTTTCCTGTGCCAATGTTCGTCGATGACGTATCTTTGTTTTCCAGGTTTATTTTCTTTTACTATTATAATTTTAGTAGTTCCACTTTTAATAAGCTTTTTTAATTTCTTAATTTCTTTTCTTTTGCAGCAACGCCATGTTATCCGTCTTTTTGTGTGCTTGAGTTGCGATTGGACCATTGGACTATCGATCGATTTGGACTGAATGATACGGACTATTGTCCATAATTATTATGCACTGTTCTGGGAGACGGAGACTAGGGTCATAGCGGAATAAAAAGTTCGATCTGTCCCCGTCGGGGATAGACGTGTGGGGACAGACCGCACTAATCCGATTTTTGGACTAGTCTTTGTCGTGTGGTGTCAACTGGCTTTAAAATATCACGACTTCGTTTCTTTCCTTAGATGTAGTAAAATGCGAATAAATAAGTTATAGTAAAGTCTCTACCACAAGCTCTGAGGAACTACACCACTTCTTTCTAAAGAGTGGATTCGCCAACCCGCTTGGGCAATCATGCACAAGACAATGTGCATGAGGAGGCCCATATCCAGCAGTGTATACTGCTGGCATACGGTTGCGGTTAATGCATGCTTAAGCATGTTATGTAAACTTTTTGGCTACATATGCTTAGAGTAAGCATTCTCTAACATTATTTATAAGAGGTACAAAACAATTGGCACTCGTGTGAACCCAACACGTGTTGAACGCGAACAAAGAAAGTAACGTGTCAATTAAATGTATTTGCTCTTTTTTCCTCCGTAACGAAGCGTAATGCAATTATTCGTAATAACAGGATGAGACTACGCGACAAAGCCACACCGTCGACGCCCCGTAATAACTCAGACAATTAAAATGTCATTACCTCACCAGTTTTTACACCTAACCAACGTTGCTTTAATTATGTTGGATAAAAAACGAAGAAAAAATCTGGAAATTAACCAAGAAAGTTACATTGAAAAAATTACGTCCGAATTAAATACGGCATGATCGGTGCGTTATTATACCCTGGCCTCGATTCAGAATAGATGTTTATTGTCAATAAAAGGTACAACAAAATTTGCTTCAGTCAAAATTAAAGTACATTGCTCTTTATTATGAGTGGTGATAGCCTACGGATGTCGATTTTCGATTCAGATTCGTGAGTTCAAATCCTCGGCCTGTACCACTAAGTTACAGATTTTAAGTACTTAAGTACGGATTTAAAAAAATAAGGTCACTAACTCGGCGGTGAGGGAAAAAATTCGGGAATTAAAAAAAAACTAAACTAATTCGCTGTGGGCCCGCGTGATGGATTACGGCCCGAAATCCCCCAGTAATCTACCAGGGGAGGGCTGTGCCCTGCAGTGGTACGTTAGAGGCTGATATCGCTCCTGTTTATATATTTTACATTCAATTCTTCAATGTACATATTTAGCTTATGTTCGATGCGACAAAATTATAGAGTTATTACAAATACCAAATGCTGGTAGTTGATGAAACTGCATGCAATTCTCGTCGTGGACTACCCGCCTCTTCAGTCAGCTCGTTACCATGGTTGGTGCAACCCAACCGAAACGTCGAGTAAAATAAATAAGGTAAACATATGGTACGCGTTGAGACCCGTTTGAATAGACAAAAAATATAGACTGTTTCTCAATTGATACTCAGGTATAATACGAATAATTCATATTAGGTACGCCAAAATAATAAAACTAAAATTTTATTGAAGTCCGCAATATATATAACACACAAAAAAATGTAAACATTAGAAAAATATAAGATCAAACATAGTTACATACATCTCACGAATAAAACGGAACACCTCGTGATTCCATTGTAAGCAAAAAAGAAATTTAATCATGAGAAACAATAATAACGACTTCTAAGAAATTAGACTTGGTGTAAGTACAGGAGCCACGCAACTTATGCTCGCTTACTTTTTAAATGCACCTCGCTTCAAATTCGGTTTCAAATACTACTGGCTAAGGTTTAAAAACGCCTGCTTCTAGCACAGTGATTTCACTATTGTTAACTATGTATGACTATCAATTATGTCCATAGAGTATGAGAGTGCTTTGTGATTGAGCAGTAGCTCTCGTTCGGTCACTCCGGCTATTGAAAATTAAAGAACCGATATAATTTGTTGCTAGTGATGCGAAAGTTCAAGTGAAGATAATTTCTTTAATCGACTCTTTGACAAATAACTAAATTAGAACTTAAAAAAAATATATTACGGCCCGTAACCCCCCAGTGATTTATTAGGGGAGGCCTGTGCCCCGTAGTGGGACGTTATAGAATGATACAAAAAAAAAGTATGTTGTAAGATAACTTACATACAATCGTTATTAATACTTTCTTATATAAATAAGCTTATGTGCATTAAAATTATAAATGTCTACATATTTTATAGAAATGAACTAAAAACACTATAATTAATCATAAATACGAACTGGTAATTATTCAGCAATGTAATAGAATTTCTGACACCTGGTGCCTCATGATACAAATTCTGAAAGGTCATAAATGCCATTCAGTCGTTATATGTGGGGATTGGTTTCATTCAATATCAAATTAAAGAGATATAAACAATAAAGATAAAAATGGAATTACGAAATCCACGTTTTTAAATATCGAATAATTTAGGTACTTTCCAATGATTAACTTAGTAGTCATGGTTCAACAAATATGACAAAACATCTCGAATCATATCACATCACTATCCACCGGTCGGCATTAACACGTCACTCGTAGAGATGATAATAGCCCAGGAGCCGTGCCCCAGTTAATTGCTTTAATAACTTCCTGTGTCAAAATAACAAAAGAGCGATGCGGTATTAACAAAACGAATGACGGCGGCGAGGTAGCCGGCTCCTGGACTACGTTCCAATTGTGACACAACGGATAAGGAGTTTTAAGTGTTTAGTTGTTTTATTTTTGATACAAATATGGTGTTATCTGGGACCTTATTATCGATTTTATTTCCCGTAAGTGCTTGAGTTGCGCTCTATCGATTTGGTCGGAATGATACGGACCATTATCCATAATTATTATGCACTGTTCTGGCTAGTAAAATGTTTAAAAATAAAATATTTTTTAAAATGTTTTACCTTAAAAATCTATGTTAGAGTAGGTATGTTTTTATTTAAACAAAAACATGAATCCACGAAATGTTAAGTTCAAGCGGGCACCACCTTAACACGAGGGGTCTAGTAAAGTGGACGATGATCGACGACTTCAAACAAACCTCTTTTCCCCAGTCTTGGCTGACCCCATGAACGAAATTCTTCCTGCTTGTGGCGCGCGCTTTAGAAAACTGACCTAAATCAACAAGTCCCATACCGACAATAAATAAAAAACTGGGCTGCGGTGAATTCACACAATGTTTTTCTGTGACAAATTAAAAACTATGGTAGGTAATAACGTCACAAGTAAGGACAGTATTAATTTTGTAGACTTTTATATTTATTGGTTTTAACAAAGCAAAAATAAGACTTTCGATTTCGACTTCAAACATTGTTGCTTAGGCGACTAGAATATCTAACATATTTATCCCAATGGTAGTGGTACTATAGTTTATTTTCATTGTCGGTCCTCTAATGCGAACACGACACTGGTACAATTAAATTTGAATCATTATTGTGGCTACATAACTTACTTACCTTACAACCAATATAGGTAAGTACTAAGAAGTAACTGAACTCAAACAAAAACGTATATTTAAAAAAAAACAGAGAATGGAAAAGTCAAACATACTCGTAATTAATTGTTCTACATATATTGAGTGAGTGTTGGTCAATTGAGAATTGTATCACAAACATGAGAACAGTATTGGACAAAACAATAATATTATACAACAATTTGTATGCAAAACTCATGTTTAATATTCTACAAGATATCTCAAGAGATTGCAGTAAAAACATCGGTCATTCAATTTATATATTATTTTTTATTTAGATTGTATGTTTCAATGATATTTTTAAATATTAACTTACAGTGTTGCATAATGATACTAAATTATAAGTAGTGGACAAATGAAACAAATTAAGGAAATAAAAATATAACGAGTTGTTTAAGGGACAGGAGAAGAGCGATATGAGTGACTTCGTTGTATCATGTTACTCCATTTAACGGGTACATGATAAATATAGGTTAGTTTAGCTTTGTGTAAAAATGCAACCAAAGGAGCACACAGGAGGGTGAACTAGTCGACCGAGTCTTAGTCCAACAGGCTATTATTACAAAAGTGAAAAATTCAATGCTATGAAAATAGAGGTGATAGCTTAAACATTGGATCTAACGTCGTAGTCAAGATCCCTTTAGATCCCTAATCAAATATTACTTAACTTTGTTCCTGGGGACAAGCTATAGTGCTATAATGTAGCAACAAAACTTAAGAGGGTCACCAGCGTAGACTGGTGATCCTCTTAATTTTGAGATCCCTGTGTATTCCGTCAACTTTTAAACTAGGATACTCACAACTCATATGACAAACCGAAAATAGCAGCAGTGTCCAAAATATTACTACATTTCCCGACACCTGAATTGAGCCACCCGGCTCGACCGGTATCACATTCAGGGAATGGCCAACAAGAAGCCCAGATATGAATTCCATAGAGCATTTATGGGACGAGCTTAAGAGGCTTGTTTAAGCTCACCACCCAGCTCCGTACACCTTGCACGAGCTGAAAACTACCATCGAGGAATAATGGGAGAACATTCCACAACACGTTATAGGGACGTTGATTGATTTCATGCCAAACCGCATGACGACTGTCATAAACGCCCTTGGTGGCAATACAAGTTACTGAATAAACGATTGTTTTTAGGTAAACAGTTGTTTCCTTAAAAGTCCAATACAAGTCTTCCCCATGAGAAAGCCAGACACACGACTTGTTACACTTAAATTCAATATTTTCAGTACTCTGAATTCAAATTTGGAACAATGGCATACTGAAATGATGGTAAATATGTCAGCTTTAAAACTGCATAAAAACTTTTTCTTTGATCTACCATTATTTTTATATTTCAGACCTTTATACATAAAAATTGCAGGATGACTTGATTCAGGTATCCGGTAATGTATTATATTCCTAAAACTTTAGAGCAACCAACACGAACTACCATGATATAAAAGAAGTACGAATTGCTGTGTAGTTTGATCACATGTATATATCGCTATAATCATATATCGATAAGTAGATGCAGCCGATAGCTGAAGCTTGTATTTGAGAGCTAAAGTGAAATGATTTATTTATGGAAACAAAGCGGTAGACGAGCTTACAGTCTTTATTTATAAAGTTTCTAATAATACTAAGCTTTAAGTACGCTCCGCTAATTACTTAGACCATACACAAAACAGTAACTTGAAGGAAGAAGGGTGTGCGTCAGCTCACAACATACAATCAGGAGGCCCCCCGTCACGGCATCGTGGTCCTTGCAACAATTATAATTACAGTTTCCTTTCATCATGCCACGCCGATTTGCTCAGTTGCAAAACTAAATTTGTTTGTCGGTTTATTATGAAAAGTTGTACAGTCAGAATGTATGACTGTGTAGTCAGAGTCGTCAAATAAATACAGTCGTACACTCAGAATTAATACGCAGAGAGTAAAATATGATTTTATAAGAGGTTATGTATCCATGGCGATCAAGGATAGGGCTCCCTCCAAAACGTTCCAAAACGTACAGAAAATAGGGAAGTCTACGAAATCGACTGGCGTGTGCTTTATACTCTGGAAATAATTATACTTTGCTCCTGGCTGAGCGCCTTCTGCGCTCGCCCTAATCTAAACAAGTCCGGTGACTCTTGAAAGGCCAATAGGGCCACAAGAATTTAGTCCTTCCGAAAAAAAACAAAAAAAAACTGGAAATAATGTCATATACATTAATATAAAACGTTATAAAATACATTAAAGAAAATATATTACATATGTGTATCAAAAATATATAATATGTACCTCATACGAGCCGTATGCTACAAGTTGTAATTAACGTAACATCTTCTATCGGCATATATGTACTTACATTCAGTACTCACATTACCATAACCGTATAGCCTTTTTAATCGCACGTGTGTCGACCTTGTCCTCGGCAAATGAAAGCCCTAATTACATTTAGTCTAGCCCAATGTGAGGCCACACGTGGTAACAATTAGTGCTTGTCGAAAACGAATGAAAAGAATCAAACGTAATATTCGAAATGGGACAGATGGGGTTTTGTATATGCAACTAGTATTGGCCCGCGGCGTTGGCGGTATAGAGACTGAATTCGATATCAGGCTTCATAACGCCCCATTGCAGGACACAGGCTTCCCCTAGATTCTAGAATTACATACATATATTTGATACATATATTTATTTATTTATAAACATTGGTATAATGATGTTACAAGCAAACATAGTCAGTTTTGCCGAATGGCGTATAAATATTAAAATAATTTTGCTAAAACATCATGATTGTTATATTATATAATAAATTTAGATAAACTGACATAATAAATTTAGATTACATAACTTATAAGCAATTTCATAATGGACAATATGAAGTCAGCGACAGAGAAAATTATATATACAATACATAAATGTAGTTTCAATAGTAAATCACTTCGAAGTTTGGGACCTTAATCCAGGGCCACCGTTTCGTGAGCGGGTTTCCTCACGAATGTTTTCTTCACCGCTGGCTAGTGATTCACTTTTAAAAATTATAATGAATATTGATTACATATGTGTAATCGATAATGATCACATTCCAGCTATATTTCCGAAATTATTGGAACGAAGTTATTTTACGCGGCTTGCGGTAGGTGTGATTCGAGAGAAAATGTAACGTCACGTAAGATTTTTACCCCCTCCATACGCCTTTCTCTTTCTCGCCTTTCTCTCGCTTGGACACGGTATGGTCGCGATTCTCGTAATCGTGTCAGTTGGTATACACATACAGTTTAAAAAAATGCGTGGGTACTTCATTCCTGACGGGGGTCCCCTGATTGCACATTTTTTTTTATAGATACACACCAAAAACCTTCCGGAGTAAATACTGTATACAGAAGAGGAAATTGTATTGTATAATAGGTGCAGTAGCTTTCGAGATTATTGTTACCAAACATAGAGACAGTGTCTTTATATATTATTATATAGGTGTACCTATACAGTGAAATACCTATATATGTATGTCCGTAAAGTTTAAATGAAATAAAATTAAGATGATACAAAAATAAAACAAAAATGTGTTCTTAATATTTACATATACATATTATGTAGGTATCGCATGAAAAATCATACTTAACTGGAATAATAAAATCAAACAGGTTTCATTTAAAAAACGCTAATATAATTAAACTTCATTATTTAATCGCTTATTATAAGTTATAACATAACTAACGGAAAAAATGAAATTATTGTAAGCAATTGTTACAAAACATACATACAGATATCTAGATACGTAAGTAGTATAATTATTATGCTGCGATGATAAGTTGTGTGTGAAATTACAACGGACGTTTCATACAATAAGTGTTAATTGCACATTACAAAAACTTACGGATGCTATCTACTTAAGTTATAATATAACTTAACAGACACTTAACGCCAATTATGTTAACCAAGACAGTTTTACTTAATATTTTTCTCTACTTTTGTTATATTGAACTTTATGCCAACGTAATAAGAAGTTTTATAGCCGAGTGAACTGTGTTAGACGGATAAAATGTATTTGTAAATTGAACTAGAGTAAGGGGAAGGCGAATTCCTTGATAGATTACAATAGAATTTTAATGTTTACAGCGTGTAATGCATTTTTAATTTGTTTGTTTTGTCTAGTTTGAATTTTATTGTATTTAATTGTAGCTATTTGTATTCTGGGACGGTTTAAACGCACGCGCCCTTTTTTGTTTTGGTAATTTTCGTATTTTAATTCAAATTACAGTTAATGTTGTTCGTGATAAATGTTGCCGTCTTTTATTGTAAAACTTTTTATTTGTATATCATAAAATGTAATTTATTAAGCTAAAACTTTAAAGAGCAACATAGTTGATACAATGTAATTTTCTTAAAATACAAAGCAAACCTTGTCAAAGTTAAATGTTGTTCACTTAAACACGACAGTGCCATCGAATTGTCATTCAGTTATTTCTTCTTTTCCCCAACGTCGTTTGCCAGGACGACAGTTTTTAACACCTGACTTTATTTAATAACATTGTTCACATTTACAATGTTTACAATTGTTATTGTAATTTGTAAAATTAACTACTTATAAAAATATAACAGTGCAAGTCTATATACTCGTAGAATATGAAAAATGCAGAATACTTTATTTTTATTCATTTAATTAAACATCATTGCACAAGTATTTGACATGTTCAAATGGCGTAATCTTACTTACGACATTCTCCGCCAGTCGATCATCTAATCAATCAGAAATCGAACTCGGTTGCAGTTATAGTTTAAATATACATTATTATGTACTACAATACATATGTATTGTATAAAATTGTACTTTTATATTTTGATATTAAGTATTATTATTTTTCTCTTCATTTTAATTAGGGGCTTTTAGACTGTTGCATATGTCAGCACCATCGTACCCTAAAAGTTACAATTTCACTATCTATCTGTGTATCTTACTTATCTATTTTAATTTATCTATGACTCTGATAGCGACTCGCGAATTCGCACAGAATGTTTGCAGCTTTCGATGTTGGCTCGGACAGAGAGATTAAGTATTTGTGTCGAAAAAAATATATTTTCTTCAGTATTTAGACATTGTGACAAATGCCATTTTTAGACTTTAAAATTCTTGAATTACGGAAGATATCTTGCAATTAACATGCAATCGTATACAATAAGGTCTTTATCTGCATTTTTAAGCTCACTAAAATTTCAGAAAACCGCATGTAAATTAATCACAGTTTGACACAAAAAGTAAGTAAATGAAGTATTTATTAAAACTCACAGGCAGTGAAGACTCGACCTCTTGGAAGGTTTAATTGTGGCTTTACATTGACTACAAAACGGCTAATTGTAGCTTCAAGTGCTTATTGTAACAGCTTGTTCCTACATGGATTTAAAGCAAGTTGAAGAGGCATTTGATTAGTTTTGAACTGGATTATCGCTATACTATTTAATATAATCGTATTTTATACGTACTAATATTATCGTAGAATGTTATTATTTTCATATGTAATACGTATATTACTATGTAGGTATATATAAAGAAAAACTGCACGCGCGTTCTAATTTTTTGTTTGATCTGGTGGTTCTAGTCGGAGATTTGTATATGTTAATTATGTATATGGCTAATGAAGTTTAAATAAATATACTAGATTATAATTTTGAACTGACCATAGACCATATTAAAGTTTTAGACTGGACCATCCTTAGACCAGATTATAGCTTTGGACTGGACCACCACTAGACCATATTAAAGTATTAGACCGAACAATCACTAGATCAGATTAATTTTTTTGACTGGACCATCAGATTATAGTTTTGGAATGGACCACCTCTAAACCATAATAAAGGTTTGGATTGAACCAATATTGGACCAGCCAGTATAGTTCGAAATATACTTTTATCATGAGAAATGAGAAGCCTGTGTCGGCAGTTTTGAGATTTTTTGACAAGAGGCTTTTTCTGAAGTTATTGTAAACTAGCTTATAGTGAAAAATAGCCACGACGAGTACTTATGGATTATAATTCTTTAGTATTCTACTTAGAATTGTAGGGTTCTTTAAGAACTATATAGATATATAGTAACGCAATGAAAAAATAATCTTGACCATAATGCAACACAAATCTCGGTCTTGTATTTACTCTGGTCATACATGTATGCCACAAAACTTTGAATGGCATGAGAACTGACTGGTAAATGAATCATAACTCTATTAATACCTATTTTAGTTGTCTTTAACAATAACACTTAACAAACATACAATAAAAATAATTAAATATCAATACAAATAAATAATTAATATTCTAGTTGTCGTTTCTAGTTTTATTTGAATTCTATATCCTCGTGTAGCGTTGTACTCGATTCCAGCAAGTTGGTGCCCTCAGGTGAATTGTGCGAGACCACAACAAGGCATTATGTTGGTGTAAATGACTAGTGTACAATTAGCTTAACAATAAAATAAATAGGTAGACGCCGTATTGAGGTGATTGTAGTGATAATTTTGGTGTCAGTAACAGTTTGCGGTACACAAAATAATCAATAGTTTACGTATGTAATTAGTATGCAGCAGGATTGGCCGGAGATTTAATTCTTAATGTAATGATTCTGTGAGTTATCGATGCATAAGTGAATGCAGTGTCAAACTTCTAGGGACATTTATGACATTAAAAGGACATTTTAATGGGTTCCAGTTTCTCAGATTTTAGTGACATCTTAAAAAAAACACATAATTATTTAATGATTTATCTTAAAAATAAGACGTGACGGTATGTTTATATTTAAAAAAATCTTGATACAACTGATCCATAAGTACCTACGTTTGGGATGGGGAGGCTGCACGCTGAAATCCCATAGCCGCTGAGGGTACTTAACTGGCCTACGTATGTACGGTTTCGCTAGTGAGTGAGATATGCCAGACAGAGCCCATCCCATCCTATCTTTCTATTTCCCTAACCAGCGCATCCGGGGACGTGTCGTGTCAACGTATACCCTTTCTTTCAATAAAAAAATATTAGTCAGTCATTAAAGTATTTCCAAAATAGTATACATAACATTCTACGTAAATTATGTCAGAATGTATGTTACATGACCTGAAAATAACCTGAGGGTTATTTTCAGAATTTCTAATCATAAAAAAATATTTACTATCAAAACAAGTGACATTTCATTTAAAGTTTATCTAGGTGTTGAAATTACTTGAACATAAAAAACCACGAAAAGTTTTTAAACACGAATAAAATTTAAAATAGAAACTGAAAAATAACTTCCTACGTAGGTACCTACGTATTTAATTTAAAAATACCTACTCGTCTACCCACTTATCAATTTTTTCATAAAAAACAAATTACAGCATCATCATTCTTTTTATAAGTGTCAAATTAACCCTACAGTATATTGTTACGAGACAAAAAGATAATTGTGTTGCGGTTTTAATTGTACTCTATAATTAGAGTAATTAGTGTTATTTTCGAGTGTGGTCTCGGCAGCAGGCTCGAGTGGTGACGTTCCCTTTGTTAAGGCAAATAATAACATGATTTTTATTAAAAACGAGAACATTTGGCAACTACAAGTAATTGTAGCCTGCGGTAATAAGTATTTGTTATTACAACGCCTACTTGGGGGAAAGGATTTCTCATATTATCTTTGCAATTTTTATGTGTTTAACGGACAGAAGTCACTCGCAAGGATGTGTCATTAATTAGGGTCATTAAATTAAAACTAGTAAATTATTACAATTTATTTTTTTGATCGAGAAGATTGGTAGATGGTTACTGTTATCTATGGACATCTGCGATAGATATCAATTGCAGATACAATCACGAATGCTAGCAACCCACAACTAGTATCGACTTCTTAGTGTTGGACGTACTAGTAGGTAGCACATCTGCCTCAGGCGATCCCGAGGCAGATGTGGCCCGCCCTTTGCTAATAGTGATTTCAATTTCTACTTGAATTATATTTAATATTTAATTAGTACTTAAAGCGACAATTCCGTAATATTTTCTTTATATTTTGAACAAGCTATAAACAAATTCAAATCTATTTATTGTTTTAATAATATTAAATTGACAATATTTAAAAAACGATTGTTGCTTGGTTGATGAATTTGTTTATGAAAATTATAGTGGATGTAACATTTGAATAATGGTTGATTGAGACTGTCAATAGACTGAATGATTTCTTTTTAAAGACTATTAACTAATAATTATAATTCATTAATATATTGTTTGTATTGACATATATATTAAATTAGTTTAGTATTGACATATAAGTGAATAATAATTGCTAAGTTTTGTAATGGTTTTGAATTGGCTAATAATACATAAATTAAATTTTACACGCCTGTTAAACCAGGGCATCGTGGGAAGTACTTATATTGTTACATCTAATGTTGTTAGCTATGCTCTTGCAAAATAAAGGATTTGATTGGATTTGATTAGATAACAAGGTGAATAAAGCAGCAATACAAAACTGTACCGGACATAATGATATAACAAATAAACGTACTTTATGTGCCTTAGAAAACTTCCTTTCACATTTAAGGTAACACCTCACTGCCGAGTGATAAGTAGAAAACACCCCATCATTTCACAAAATAAATGTTACTTACACCTATCCCTATCTAACCCCAAATCGCGGAGGCGGGTCTTAATGATCGATAATGAGGGTTTTTATTATTTTACAGTTGTGAAATAATTTTTATGCCTCTTTATACCTAGATAAACATCGAAACTCGCTTCACACCTCGATCTGATAATCGAATTAATGCTCTCATAACATTTCACGCTGTTTTATTGCTTTTTGTGTGCTTAATACCGGGTTTTGACTCGTAATTTGGGCCTATCAGTTGATCCGATTGAATCGATCTGTGCTTGAATTGTTGCAGTGATACGGAAGTGGCGTAATTTATGCGAAATTTCAGATTATGCACCTTATGAAATTAAAGGGTTAAGGCAGATTAAAAAACATCTGATTTATTTTGTTTATAAATTTTGATGTGTAATGTTGAATTACTGCTTTGTAATACCTTTAATTTAAAATGATTTGTAAAATGCATGTTTTTATACAGAATAACGTTGAGTAAGATCGTAAATGGTTTTGCCTAATCTGCTCCTTAACCATCGCTACACACTTTCAATAGAAGGATTCGTTCGATTACCTTGTAATTTTCTTTGTTATATAGGATGTTTATTTCTGATCCACTTATCATCGAGTTGACTATCTGTTAGTCTGACACCTTCTTTCTATTATAAAAATTCTGATCATACTAGAAAATTTTTTTTTCGGTTAATTTCTTCCAGTTCCAGTTACCGGCATTTGTAAAATGAAGAGATTAACATTTTTTTTGCAATAATTGGCTTGGATGTACAACATAATAATCACATTATAAGAATAAAAAGGTTGTCACTTAGTGTAATTCTCGTACATTTGATCTATTTCCACGTTCCTGATCACTTGTAGAGTCCTTCAATAGTTACCTGGAAAGGGAATGACTAGTCTGTAATAAAATTCCCTGCAGATACCTACCATAACGAAACAATCAGTAGTGGCGATCAAACGATCGCTGCAGCTGATAACACGCCCCGCGCCCAAACAACGCAAGTATTAAACTTATTATAATGAACGACTCTTTAATTCATACTGTTTATCTTTTGTGTTATAACGACCGTTCAATGCTGATGTTTCTTAATAACATGTAATTCCATGTCTCGATTTCCGAAATGTGTTCGACATCGCCTAATTCGAGCAACGTTTTCATATTACGTGAATTATTTATGCGTTCCACTTTAAAAAACTAAAACAATGAGAACCGAAAGTATCACGTAAATCTTGATTATATCGCTATTAATAAAGATCAATTTGTTAGTGTAACAACACAGAAAACATTAGTTCGATGTCGGCTGCGATTAAAACGGAATTTAATACAAAAATCCTGATAGGTTCGAAAGAAAAATGACAGATATAAGGCGTTGAAAAGCGGCGCGCACGCCCCACTCGGCGAATTCTAAAATTATCGTATTTACACGAGCTATCGGGAGCGCGTAATTAATACAATCTTTGTTAGAGAGTAATTTGCCAGAGCTAATGCCGGCGTGTGTAATCTTCAAAGGGGATTTAGAAACACGCGTTCTATTCTATTTTAGTCGTGTTCTGAAACAGAGAAATATTTACAATCTCTCTGGAACACTTCGGCGCATCCGACGGCCGTTACGCGCGAACGCATCGATACTGACTCAGTCGCAAGATTTGATTGGATCGGTCGGGATGAAGATGGCTCATTAATATTGATGGTTGCTTGCATTCCTGAACTCACTTTGACTCAAATGTTAGTTATACGTGTTTGTTTAAAGCGTAATTTGCAACTGCACTTATCTAGTGTTTAAATTTGCGGATACTTTATGCTATTTATGGTTCCGATCGCGAGTTATTACCTGTTATAAACGATGTACAATCGTTCTAAATTTACATAGGAATACAATAAATTGGGAACAAACACGGTATTACTCAGTCGGGACTGGTTATGACTCCTCAATTTGTCACTTTTACTACCGTGTCGTGGGCAACGGCGGAGACGCTTAAATCATAATCACACTACGAAACAATTTGCTTCAGAATCATCCAAATAATTTTTCTTCGCGCTTTCTTCGTCATTTCTATTTCTACTCAAAGTAATTAAAAACGAAAATAAACGCTTGGAATCGTAAAAAATATCTAGGGCTATAAATGAGTGCGCTGATGAACGGAGAAGCAATAAAACTGATTCGAATCACAGAAATAAATCCATGAGTGTTCCAGAGTATAGGTGAGAGGATACAGTTTATTGTAATGCTTCTTTGGTATTCGTGCCAAAGTGTATGTGTTACTAAGAGAATGTCAATAGATTGGTAATAAAAAAAGTCAAATCGCCACGTGCACCGACGATGGAAATCAATACTTTATGGCACTTCCAATAACACTATTGGAATTCACAATATATAAAGCAGTGAGCGATGAAGAAATAAACAGTGTATTTAATTCAGTCTACGGTTTTAGTGCACGGGAGATTGCTAACACTGATTTACTGCTGAATAAAGCAACTTTGCATCTATTTGTATGGTACCCTCTAGACACCGGTACATTACATTAAATTATCCAAACTCTATGAACTAGTTATGAATCAACCGCGTTGTCTTTGATTGTTAGTAAAGTAGCCGAGCGATTGTGAGGGTCGTCCGTATCACTATTTCCAAAGCATTGCAATAAAAAATTGGTCCAGATTCCACATCGAAAATAAGACGTTTTTTGGTCGCTTGCCAAGTTCATTATGAGCGTTCATGAAATTTCACATTTGAATTATTTTACTGCCTGACTTATGGCCGTTACTTAAATATTTGGTAAACAGGAAAAATATGGCGCTGATCGATCAAATTTAATGCGATGCACTGAAATAACACTAGTAAGTGGATCGAGCCATTATGTAGCGAGATCAGAGAACAATCTTAACGATTCTGTGTTAAAATGCGGAAAATGTACCACGTCTAAAGGTAGTAAGCTCATAAAAGTTTTACGTCTAATTATCATTAAGCATAGATCACAGCGAACATAATTCCTCGAAAGCATTATAATGCTTTATTTATACAGGATTGTGGGCGAGAACTAGTTGACAATGAAGTGATGATTGATCACATCGAGTTCGGTCGAAAGTGGTAAAATTTGGTGCGGTACATTACGTAACGATTGCACGACAATACATAATTCCAGCGTGCAATATGCAAGCCAACAATAGAACAGAACATTATGAATCATCTGCGCCTGATCCCCGCCGAAGATTATCGAACTAGAGCGCCAACACTTGCGGGATGCATTAAAACGCACGTGAACCTAATTTACGCTTGCAAATAATCTCCTCGACGTGGCCAACTTTAACAAAGTAGTAGTTGATGCATCAAACGATATGACATTTGTGGCTAATAAGTTTGAGACATTAAAATATCTCGTCAGTCGTCCTTAACGTAACAAAACTGACGGTGAAAACCAATGCACGCTAACTAGAACTGCCTTATTTATAGTTTGCCATCTGTCAGATCGTAACCGTCCCGATTTCAATTTTCAAACACCATTCTAATTGGATTGTATTTTTGTTTAAAGTGCTCCTAATAAGCTGACTGGAAACACACATTGTTACAGCCGTAACAAACACATTGACGTGTGTTTACGCGTTCGCAATTAGACCACTCATTGATATATAGGTAGTGTATAGTTTACAACGGTGTGCGTTCGATTGAGAAGTAACACGAGGTCTGGAACTGATTAGCGGTTGTGCATGTGTTAGTTAATACGTAGTTATGAATAGATTCGTGTGTGTTGTTGCGCATTAAGTATGCTTTGGATTTTATTATTTAATGATTCATCTTAGGGATATAGAAATAGTCGGGAATGCTTGCGCTGTTCGCGTTGAAAAGCCAGTAATAATAGAATATTGGCGCATCTGCCTCACTGTATATGTTTTAATGTTATTACTCCTCTGCCATATGATATTTAGTTTCAGGTTATTTTAAGAGTGTTTTATGTTTTTAATTGCGATCCGTGGATTATTTTTACGCCGTCACCTAAAAGTTTTTACAGCTGTTTTTGTTTCGGCGATCCGACCGATGACAGAATTAAGATCGTGTTTATGTGAATAATTCCAAGGTTTGAAATTAAAAATTAGGTGAAATAAATAAGATTCTTTGGACATTAATTTCGCATAATTTATATTAGAATTAACTTTTTATATTGTCCGCGTTGTCGTAAAGAATACATAGGTCGTATATTGGGTTTTAGCTTTTATTTTAGACGTCGCGTGGGTCTTGGTGGGTACTTAAATACATTTATTTAAAGTTACAACTAAACAGTGTTACCGTAGGCATCATAACTCGCTAGTCAGCGCTCATTTACACAACCAAGTTGCGCTTTATTATGCTTACTATACAATGGAATGACCGTTTCGTAACACCATCACGAAAGCACCTAAATCTGAAATTAACGTGTATATAAAAACCAATTTTGAAAGACTTGTACGCCCCCTCACCATTATTCTTAGAAAGGGACTATTACGGGTAATTGAAAGTAAAATCAGAGGTCTTGGTTTGTTGGTCATTATGCCCAAGCGCGGCCTAAAGCAGTGCCATTAATGTCGATCATTAAATATGAATTATAAATATAAAAGAAAGCACAAGAAAAGCAATCAGTGCGTCCATTATTAGATTAAATATCTCGCGGTTCCGTGAAGTTGCTCATTGAGTTTGTTTGTGTGTGTAAAGTATAAAATCCATTCTGTACCTAATAGGCATTGCTCATTGCCAGCAGCTATTCGAACTTATTTTAATGTATGTAGGTACGCAATTACTAATAACAGCCATGGAAACTTAATGCAGATTTGGTATTATGACAAAGCGTATTTGCTTTTTATTATTTTTTTAATTTCATTTATTACTAAATTGGTATCTAATTATTAATCAGGAACACCGAACTGCGCTCTAAAACCCGTATTAATGATGTTGGTGCTGAAATGGGACTGGGCTGGACGCGTCGGACGCTTGCATGCAGAAAGCTGGGCGAAAATTGTTACCGAATGGATGCCACAGGATAGACATTGATGTAGAGGAAGACCGAGGAGGAGATGGCGGGATTTACTCGTAGATGCATACCGCAGGACGTGACGGAGCGTGGCGTTGAGAGAGCGGTCTGGCATTAAAGAGGGAATGCATTTGCCTAACAGTGGAACACAAATATAGGCTAATTAAAAAAATAGGCCTCTCCTAATTGCATAGGCATAGGCAATAGACATAGGCTGATGGTATGGTCAACATTATAAAGAGCACGAATTATACTTATGATATGAAAAATAGATTAAGTTATTAATTGGGCAATTTGATCGAAATAGATAAATTTGCGTTGAATAATCAATCTATAAAACTGTACGAACGATTATTGAACTGTATAAAATATAGGTTTGACGACTTATTTTCAATTTGATAATTGTCCGATACGCAATTTCGTCCAAGCTACGACAAGAAGCCAATACTAAATATGTCGAAAATTAAAATTGACCAATACCAAATTTGACCAAAAGAAAATTTGTTCAATGTGGTCATACCTATTATGTTTGAAAAATTTGGGTTACTTTTTATAACGGTCTGAAGCACTTGTGGATTCTAAATACCATTAATGTTCAGCGACTACCAGCCACTAATGATACTAGCAACGTCGTGCAATTGTGAAGTCATGATTTTGACAACTGGCCATACCACTGAGTAATGTTTTTTCAGTTATCACTAGTGAACTACGAATCAATACGAATCAATCAATTACGAATTTTATAGTTGCACCGTAACGTCGTGGAACTCGCTGCGGCATTGTGACGCACGTATATTGACTTAGTATTTAAGATTTTAAATATGATTAAGTTTTTTTTTTTATGGACGAAGGCGGCACACGAGCATACAGTCCACTTGATGGTAAGTAGATACTGTCGCCCATAGACATCCGCGAAACATGCCAACATTAGTTCAAAATGACAAACGTTGGCACGCCCTCGGATGCGCTGCCTACCTTTGGAGACATAGGAATGGATTTGGCGAAAGGGATAAGAAAATGGGGAGGGATAGGATGGGAATGGGCTCTGGCACATCTCACTCACTACCGAAACACGTACGTACATTGGGGAAATAAGATAAAGTGGAGAATGCAGTACATTTCAAGGTAGTCTTCTGTGAGAGAGGGGTAACGTGGCCAGTCGAGCGCGCCCAGCGGCTGTTGTATTGCAGCGTGCACTCTCCCCCTCATAGAAAATTCAAATTCAAGTAAATTCAAATTGGTAAGTATGACCTAATTTGTATCTAAAAAAGAATTACTAAGACGTAATCTTTGATTCTATCGCCTTTTCCTCCGCACACCATATTTTATTTTTCATTTATTTAAATATACTAAAGACAATACATTTCTGTTGCCTACTATATGCCCGTAAACGTAGAAAGATTGTGCAGGCACTTCACATTCGTATATACACTGAATTAATAAAATATGAATATAAATTTTTGGTTTGTTATTAGATCTTATTTTAAAACTTATAGTATTGTACAGTTGTATAAATTTTTATTTCATTATGCGTCACTAATAAATACAATTCACATCAGTCAGAAAAATCCACACAAGAGGCTCCATCAACACCCCTTCCTAACACCTACACCATTAGGCAACCTAGCCAAATATATGCTGCAGGTTAAATGCTGCAGGTAGGCATACCTACAGCATATATTTCACTAGCTTGCGGTGAATTAAAACACAGCGAGGAAACCTGTATGCTAGGAAATTGAAAAAAAAGGATATGTGTAATATTTATCAATCCACACTGGGCCCACGTAGTGAGTCATGACCCGAAAACTCTCGTGATTGCTAGGAAAGGGCTATACCCTGCAGTGGGGTAGGAATTAAAGGCTGCAGTTAAATACTCGATAAATGTAATGTAATTAAACCATAAAATCCGTTTATGATTCTAAGTTATTTGACATATCATGTTACGTATATTGTGTAAAAATAAAAAAAATGAGCATAGTATATAGTGAATGTGTTCATACAAATTAATATTCATACAATTTTGGTGAACGTAGTAAGTATAATAGTGTAAAATAAAATTACTAGAGTTTGTAAAGGTTTTTTTTTGACAATGAAAAAAATAAAAATACTTCCCGTTGTGATTAATACAAAAGCAATTAATCTTTCAAGAACACAAGACGTCACTTCAGAGAAAAATAGAATTGTATTTAAAAAGTGTGTCAATGTTGATTACATAAAAAAAGAAAAACCAGTTTAGTTTCTATGATACTTGAAAATAGGTGTCGTAAATTATGTTTTATTTTTTTAACTGACTCTTCTCCCTGACTTTTCCCGGAAGAAATGATATTTTTTGGAATTCCCTACGATTGGAGGGGGACGGTGCACGCTGCAATCCAAACAGAATTGACTCCACTCTCACAGAAGAGTACTTTGAAATGTACTGCATTTCCCACTATATCCTATTTCCCAATGTACGTAGTGTTTCAGTTGTGAGTGAGATATGTCAAAGTCCATTCTCATCCCATCCTATTTCTCCCCATTTTCCCAATCCGTTCTCTAAACCAATTCCTAAATCTCAAAAGGTAGGCAGCGCATCCGGCGGCGTGCCAGTGTTTGTCATGCTGGACTAACGTTGCCATGTATCGCGGATGTCTATGGACGACAGTATCCACTAACTATCAGGTGGACTTACATTCAACTGTCATCTTTTTACTATAAAAAATATATACCATACCATCTGCCTATATTTCTCCACTACTGAAAATAGTCTTCTCTCAAGGCTCGCTGCTATACATAATCTTTCAATCTTCATATCAAGCGACCGGCTTCCTTCTTCAATGATAAATTCCCTGTATTCCCTGAACAAAGGACGATGAGAAAAAATGTATGGATATTGTCTCAATTCACCAACAAAGATAAAATTAATGACATTATTATGTAATGACAATTAATGATAATAGCCTAGGCCTGGGGGGTATTTATACTCGACTCACATTCGTGTTATGGTGAATTGAAATTTCTACTTAAGTACGGATTTGTTAAAAAATGATACTAACTTGGCGGTGAGGAAACATATCGTGAGGACACTCGCATGCTCCAGAAAAAAATATTCGGAGTATGTGATCGACCAATCAGCACTGAGCCCACATGGTGGATTACCGCAAGTGATTTACTAGGGATGGGTTGTGCCCTGCAGTGGGACGTTATAAGCTGATACAAGTACATGTAAAATTTGTTACGATCTACCATAATCGATATAAGCAACTGTAGCTGCGATGAGGTCTTATTGTTAAAAAAATATTATTTTAACTAATAAAAGATAAGAATATAAAAGCGGTTCATATCGTAGTTCGCCAACGGTTTTCATATCAATTGCCATAATATTAGTGTAGGTGTATCTCAAGTGTGTTGGTACTTATGTGTTTATTTTTTAGGACACGTTTCTTCAACGTCCTTTATTACGTATACAGGGTGTGTCTAAACTGAACCTTTCCCGAAACCCGAAACCATAGATTCCGTTCATGGTTCTAAGTTATTTGCCATATCATGTTACGTATTTTTTGTAACAATAAAAATTTTTGAGCATAGTATTTAGCAAATTTGTTCATACAAATTAATATTCATATAATTTTGGTAAAATATTGAAAAATAGGGTTCGTAAATTTTCATGTCAATGAACTCAGAATCAAGGCCATGGTTTCAGGCTTTGGGAAAGGTTCAGATACACAATGTATACAGTTGCGTGTTATCAACTATATACAGCGAGCAGTATACAGTTGATAAGAAGCTAATGTACGAAAAAACATTAAGTTCTTTGACAACCGCTAAACTTAATTCGTAGTGTGTAAAAGGACTTGGGTTCGATTCCCGTTCGGACAGTCATGGCTTTTAAGAAAAGTGTTGGTTCGCGTCTTCGTATGCTTTTTATATGTAGGTATCTCTGGACTCGCAACTCACGGAGTCTTCTAACTTTTTTCTAGATTATATTTTTTTTAATAGAAAGAGATGGCTGATGAGCAGACAGCCTACCTGACGGTAAGTGGATACTGTCGCCTATGGACATCTGTGATTAATGGACGCCTATGGACATCAATCCAGAACGACAAACGTTGGCACGCTCACTGATGCGCTGACGACATTTTTGGAGATTTAGGGGCTTCCTCACCACATCCTGATACTTTATCAGAAAGTCAGTTATACTTTCAGTAAGTCAATATTTGCTTGATTTAATCGACAGATGATTAATAGATAATTTATCTATCACATTGTTAACAGTTACTTTATTACCTCCTGATACTTTATCAGAAGATAATGAGAAAGATCCATTGGAATGGATTTAGAGAAAGGGTTTGAAAAATGAGGATGAGAATGGGCATAATCACGTTCGTACACTGGGGGAACAGGATAAAGTGAGAAATGCAGTACATTTTACGGTAGTGTTCTGTGAGTGTGGGGTAACACGCCAGTCGAGTGAGTTCAGCTGTGTTTCTCCTCCTAACGTATAATAACGTACAATGACGTGTTGACAATCGTTTAATTTATTTTAAATCTTAATCATCTATTTTTAAACCGTTTTATATACTAGCGACCCGCCCTGGCTTCGCCTATACAGCATTAGATTAGCTTCCTAAAAGTGAAATAATCAGTCCAGAAGTTTTGGAGTTTACCTCTTACATGGAAACAAGAAAATCGTTCCCCCTTTTCTCTCTTTATAACTGTAGTCTGACCTGTTTTCGGGCTAACAAAAGATCAACCTATAGGTACCCACGAACGCCTTAATTAATTAATTAGTAATAAGAGCGGTAAATTAATGGTTCACTGAGTACATTTTGCTGTTGCCGACTACGTATACTATAACAGTTGAGCTTCAATTTGACATATTTTCTAAAACATAATGGAGAGATTTTCGCTTGCTACTTGGAAATTTATATTTAAAACTTTGTCACTGTTTGTTCTTTCAAACGAATCAAACGTGAAATTGCTCAACATTTTCATTGGCCCACCGTACATATATGTAGGTATGCCATTGGGACCAACGTAAGTATTAAAAATCAACGTAATCAAACATATCCAATATAATACAAATAATGAAACTGTAGAATTAGCGTATCTGCACATTGTATATATTTACCAAAAACTGATTGGGGGCGATGAAGGAAGAGTATCTATCAGAATACAAAATGACAATTTCGAAAATTTTATCTCCAAAACTACTTAACAGATTTTCATGAGCTTAATTAAGCATAACTTGGTGCTTCGAATAGGCTTTGTTTCATCGAAATCGGCTGACGGGAAGAAAAGATATCCCAATTTAGATTTTAATAACTAAAATTCCACGCGTACGAATTCGCGGGCACAGCTAGTATCCAATATATTATCACTTTTTTCCAGTATCATAAATTCGTTGCGCACTGATCTGGGTCCTTTAGATACAGTAATTAGTATTATGAGATTAGGTCACATTTTAGTTAATATAGTAATAACCCTTACTGAGCCCTAGCAACGCAATCTCACTTACCTTTAGTAACTGGGAAACTAACTGGGAGATGAATAGACAATTCACCCTGTAATAAATGGATACCGCCGCCCATTGACATCCGCTATACATGTCAACATCAAGCAAAAATTACGAATGTTGACAGGTTTCCGGCAATGACACTTAGGTATCTGATATTCCCTATTTCTCACCTTTTCAATGGTTTTTCTGAAACCTGTGTTAAATCTCTAAAGGTATTTTTGAGAGAATGAAAAACTTTGCTAATGAACGAAACGGACCAGTTTCTTTGCTCTATCCTCGTTCATTCTATTAAGGTCATCAATTAATTAGTCATTCGGTTTTGGCTGTTTATTAATTAGTAACTTTACTGCATTGAAATTAAGAGATCTATTAAATGATTTTGAAGCTATTAATTGTTTACTATCTATATTATGTTTGATAAAAATTGGATTTTTCCGAAATTTAGAATTTTTGCCGAGTCTATTTTCACAGTCCTTTTTCACATTATATATTTAACAACAGTACCTACTTGTGACCCCCTGGTATTCATCAGTATGTTAGTATCGGTATCGGTATGCCCCTTATTAGCAAGAACCTCAAGCAAATTTATGGTTTATGAAATAATACCGATCAAGACAAATCAAAAATACATGTACGAGGCCCTAATAAATAGGCATAATCTCTCACCCTGCCTGTGTTCATCATCCTTTTGTTTTTCTAATAAAACATTTCCATTCACAAAACAAACATACAGGGCCTGTATTGTCTCCCACACGTCTCCGATAACTCTCCATGTGATAATTTATTAATTTCGCCTTCGCTTTGTTTGTTGCCTAAGACACGGTAACGCAGTAAGCTGACATAGATAAAAGTGTCAGCTGCTTACACTCACATGCGTATATATTGTACAGTACAAATTTGTTCCGAGATGACACTTCATTGACAGTTCTACACGTCATATTCTTGACTCGAATAAAATATCCGACTTTAGCATCCCCTCGATGAGATAACTGACTCCCTGATAAAAAATCCGACTATATTCGTAATCGGTCTTGGTATTGTACCGCTGCGTGCCATGATACTAAGGAATTCGCCATATATATTATTTTTCTTGCGTAATAATTAATAATAACAATATAAGTTGCTACAATTTACACAGTGTCTGTTTTTGATAATTCTATGGTTTCAAAAGTATTCATGAACACTGAAAGGATTGACTGAAAAGATGTGCAATTCTTAATAAAAAATCAAACATTTCAGGAACATGTCTTCAGGAAAGCCATTTTGTTTCTTTGTAACTTTATAATAAAAAAATAGCAGGTATATTTTTTTTTCACTACAATGCCATTGACAACCATCATGATCAAATCGGGGATCAATTTTTTAATAACGTCTGTTAGTATACTGTTCATATCTATATTGTGGCATGATCAATGTTCGTTCTCCCCCAAACGCCAGTGATAAGACTTTGTTTCCGTGATTACTCTTTGTTAATCATACTTTCTTAATTAAGGAAAAAGTTGGAGCTAATTTAGGACGATGGAGCGATAAGAAACGCCAAGTTTGATGCTTGGTGCTAATGAGTTTGAAATAGCAGCGCCGGAAAATTATTATGATTATTCGGTAGGAGAAAACGTAAGTTATCGATTAGTACCAACCTTAGAAATAATTTATCGATTCATGGTGACAGAATTTAAATTTTTAGGGGGTCAGTTATATTGTGATAGTAAACCGCTGGCGTAGCAATACCTAGTTTTAAAAAAAGAACGACAATTATTCGACTTTTAGTCGGTCAATTAATTTATTGAACGAACATAATTTGTTACTGAACACTCCTGAAATTATTTTATTAGAAAATACAAAAAATATTTACAATTACAAAGATATTTCGTCCTAGAATACACGATATAGTTCTAAAACCTTACGTCTTTTCGTACAGTAAACAATATCACTAAGTGAACGTGAAACTATTGCCCGACGAAAAATTCACACTGCGCGATATGCAAAAACAATCGTAGCTACAAATCGTTAATAGATTCTTGCATCACAAACCGCATAAGGGCCTCAGTTTCACAAGGCGTCTGAATCCCACCTAGCCGGGGGGCTATTCTCCTATCAATCTCGCAGATGATAGCCCGCTATCTCAAGCTAGGAACACGAGATGCATAATGCTCGCAGATAGCTGTCTCAGGCACGAAGCCTCCAAGCTTCGCAATTTATTGTTTCACGATCTCGGGCCAGCTCATTATTAAAACGGTTTGATACGTTCAGAGGTGTTGCTGACGCCTCAGGCTGGTGTGCACCAATTACTTGCTCTGAACAGTGCTCCGACGTGGCTGTTTGACTTGAAAAACGCCTTTCTTGACTTTTAGTGCCGCTTTGTCTTCTAGATATCTCCGTTCAGTTGGCTATTTGTGTTGAGTATGCTATGATTAACTATCCAATACCATTGTTAATGATTTAAATAGTATATATATCCAACACATATCATATACTACCGTAGATATATACTACCATAAGGTAGCTTATGTGCCTAAGCTGATAATTAAAATTCGACAAATTGTTAAAATAAGCCGTCCCGAAAACAGCACGTTATAGTTGAAAAGTGTTTTAGTATTTGGACAATCGAGCCTCGAACAAAACAAACTCATTTGCAACAGAACAAACCGTAATTACAATATTATAGAAAAAACATGTTTTTTTGAAATACACGTAAAGAAAATTGATGTTCTATTTACTACAATAACTCACCCACAACCGTAAATAAGTTTGTAATAAGACAATTTTGGTTACCCTTGGGTAATAATTACTAAAGGGTTTTCCTTATTTTCAGAAGAAGATAGCTGTTACTCTTTATAACAGCATATGGATACTATATTTTAGAACCTATCCATTGTTTCACAAATTAATAACTTGATAGATTGAAAACTTTCGAAGTAGATATTCAAAGCATTCCAATACTATTCAGTGATTTTTAAGTAAACAATGCCATTAAACATGACACGCTTTAATAAGTAATAACCATTTTTTATTGAACCTAAAACATCTAGTCATTAGTCGTCAATATTAATGACTCACTAAAAGACAAATTATTGTTTTCTAATAAACAATAAAGGAGTACTGCTCCAATCGACCGAACGCCATTACCATAACATCATTACCGTCGTTGAACGTCGAACTAAAACAATTTTCTCCAACTTCAACAAACAAAATCGATTGGTTTAATTGCCGTCTGATCAATAACTAATTGCGTTCACCACACGTAGAACGATAAAGAATAATTATTGGATGCCGGCCAAATAAATCGATCGACATCAAAACGCGAGGTTAATCCATCATTTAGATATTACGGCCCGATTGAAGCTTACCGTTTTTAATTCCCCGAAATTACATTCCCCGTAAAGGAAAGGCGCCTAAACACGTACACGTAATTACCATGTCGTAAATTGCCGAACACTAGTAGAGGGGGGTGATCAACGTACACTCATAAAATAATCCAAAACAGTATAAAAACTCCAAACATAGGTCTAATATTCGTCTCAAACTTACAGTTATAAGGCTTATACGCTATAAAAAAAGGGATTTACAGACATGAAATAGAGCTGAATGTAGATACAGACTATTTCTGCCTTGACCGCGAAATATTTTGTTTTCTAGATTATTTTATTAATATTTTGGCCTGTGTACCTACGTGTACTTATTTTGATTTCTTGATGTTTATATTAGTATAAACCCAATCGAATTTTTTACGCCTAATATTCGTGTGAGAAGATAATGTTTTATGCAGCAGTAAGCATGTAGTCTAACCAATGAAACGTGATACAATGGTCTATGGGGAACATTTTAAATATTATTTTGAATATGTAATGTACAATAAACGAATCTTTATTCAGTTATTGTTTCTTTTGTGTAAATATATTATACTACTGAGTGTGTAAATGTAAGGATTTCATTAAAAAAGGTAAACTTATTGAAAAAGTATTATTGTGAAACTTAAATAGCCTGAGAAATTATAAAATATTATGATCATTTGGTCCTGAATGTAATGATAGCTACCAGCACAAGATTTTTTCAAGAAAACACATTTGGTGGTTGGAGTGGCACCGTGGTAAACGATTGTCGTCTTTGGTAATGAATCGTGTCGAATGGTATGAATGCTTGTTTCGCGATCCCCGTTCAGATACACTACTGTCTGTAATATATATTGTATGAAAGGCCACCTCAGACCGACCTGTCGTGTTATTCCTGTAATCACTTTCATTCTACGCGACACTAATTAAAATTTAGTTTCAGGCCATTAGTCTCCATCGCGTTTCTTCAAGTTTCATTTTTCCCGGTAATTATAGAGGACTGGTGCGAGGCTAAATGGGCACGGTAATGATAAATAACATTGTATTGAAGGTAGCCATGAATTTTGTATTCAAATTAGTGGGACTAATAGGTGCGAGGTGTGGATTTAAATGTAGTTTGCGCATTGCGGTTTTATTAATGATTTGTAATTACAAAAGGCTTTATTATTGAATAGAAAGTAGAAAGGCAGTCGGCCTATCTAATGATAAGTGAGTTACCACCTGAAGTGAGTTTATAATTATACACGTCTTAGATGGGTTTCTTAGTTAAAAATAAGATAATTATATTTAACTGTGTCGGTCACAATTATTTCAATTGTTGATGCTTAATTAGGTATTGGTTTCCACGGCAATATTTTCTTACTAAACCGCTTTTTTAATAAACTAATATTTACATTTTTTTATTATTTTCCTGAGTTATATATTTATGTAAGGTACTGCCTTTTATTTAGGTACCTTATTTAACAAATATATTGCTAGTATTAATATCTAAATACAGATTACACTGACATTTAAAACAGTATTTAATAGATTGTCGGGATTTAATAGGTCATATTGCTGTTTCGCTTAGAGCGGGTAGTACCATCATTAGGTACATCGCCCCAAGGTTGGCTAGGAGAAAATGATTTACATCATTAAGTCCGCCTTGTGTTAAATCAATAAAGTATACAATAACAATATACCTACATATGTCGGAGATAGACTCAAGATGTCGCTAGCTGTCGTGTTTGAGTCATTATTTTACTATCTTGTAAAATCATAATTGAATGGCTAATAGTAAATAGTTTGTGAATTATTTGGTTAACTTGAGACGATTATAATTAAAGTTTAAAATTAGTAAATACGCCTTACGCTAGAGGGCACTTGTGTCGAAGGAAACAGAGGGCGCCGAGGTGATATCCGAGTGGCGCTCAAACTTCTGTCAACCCCATTTCATTCTCGGTCTTTAGTAGCTCTATAAAAGCCGAAGGTAGGAAGCAGACACTCTCTTTTTACCAACGGGTCGCCATCAAGTGAACATCATACCATCATTGGTAGCGATAGAAGTGTACTGCGTGTGTACCTATAACTAATTACTATGAGTTATTATATCCAGTCATTAAAATTACTGATCTTTAGTGTCCCATGTTAATGTTGGTATAGATTATACTTACAAGTGAGCCTCTTGATTGTACTAACTATTATTATGTTTTGACTTGAGGAGGAACGGCCCGGTCAACAAGGGGTGATGTGGAGGCTGACCCGGAGATCGGAAGGTCTCCGTTAAAATTCTTTGCTAGAAATGTTTGCTAACTATCGATCGAAGAAACTCACTAGTAACAGTTAAAATAAACAGAGTGAGATATCGCCCCCCCCCCACCCCCCGCTTTTTCTCCATCTGCGACACATATATTGTATATTTAAATAAAAAATAACATCCAGGAAATAAAAAAATCGGTCAGTCTCGCGTTTAGATTCGAGGGTCGAGTTTATTTAAACGACTTACAGTAACCCTATTACTGTATCCCATTGTTAATAAAATTATTTGAACAACCATGGAAATCCATTACCATGTGATTAGAAAACGACCAAAATTGGAAACTGGTTTGAGGCGTTTCAAACTCGTGACTGGTGAGATTTTACCGGTAATAAGGCTGTGCACACACTGCGCGCCGAGTTATTAATTAACAGGTCGACAGCAAACAGAGAGCGGCTACCGGGCTGCGCTCGGTACACACTGACTGCTGTTTACACTGCTTCTTACACAGTGGAGAGGGTATAGTGGGTCAGTCTTGTAAGAAGCTCGTGATGATACTTCTTCGTGTCGAGTGGTGAGCTTTGAAATTTGATAAACGGTAGTGACAATTTTTATGCAGGTATCTGCATAAAAATTGTTTTTAAACGATTGAAATATGTGAGAAAGCACTGGTGTTCGCTCGTGACTTCGCCGACGCTAACGTAAGTTTAGCGTATATAAGTATGTATATAGTGAAATGGTAAGCTCTAATTATTTGCTTAAATGAAACTAGCTGTTGCCCACGGCTTCCCTCGCGTAGGTTTGTTTAATTGTGATGCCATACAAAATATAACACCCGTGTATTTTACCCCTGACATATTCTTGAAAATCAGTAAAACAGGTTTTCTTGTTCGTACAATATTTATACTAATTTTCAAGTTAATAAGACCACTACATATGTATACTTTTCCATGTAAATTTTGACACCCCTTTACGGGTTGAATTTCGAGAAATCCCTTTTTATAAGTCTTTACTTCATAAAAGAACACTAGTGTACAAATTTCATGTTTCGAGCTTCAGCAGTTTCGGTTCAGCGTTGATGAGTCAGTCAGTCAGGGCATTTCAGTCAGGATACGTCAGAGTCGATTGGGTTACAATTATCATGACATCTCTCATTAGACATTATCTCATTAGAGGAAATGCGGTATATTATAAGACGGTTTTCTGTGAGAAAAAACCTCGAAAACAACTCAACCAATTGGGCATCATCTAGCGGCTGTGGGGTTGCGTCATGCACCCTTCTCCTGTAATGTACTTACTATTTAATGAATAAATTTTGGTATTTTGTTATGTAATCTCACCGTCTTAAAAATAGTTTTATGTTTTTTTGTGGATGTATGGATATGTATGTGTGAATCGTAGCGTGTTGTAGGTATGTCGAAATAAATGATCCTCTTTTTTCTTCCCTTCTTTCTTTCAAATTGCACATATCTAGATAATTAATATCTAATAATAAATAAATAACGACACAATTAATGGCCCACACTGGGATTCCCTGTGCTGTGGGTCCAGAGACACATAGAAAGACGAACACATCACTTGCAACAACCAGACCCCGAACAAACACCTGTCTTTAAACAAATGATTGTCCGACCGGGAATCGAACCCAGGACCTATTGCATAGCAGGCCCGGCCTGCTGCGCACTACTAACTGGGCCAATTGGTCGTCAGATGTAAGTAATCTCTGGCTGTTTTTAAATAAATGAATAAATTATGTTTTGGGTGAGCATCGTAAGCAGCAACTGTTTAAATCTGTGCTACTGTACCATATGAGGGCGGTGCGAAGAATCTCATTACCGTGATTCTCAGAAAACTAAAAGTGAGAAACGAACTAAGGACAAGGCTGACTATCCATAGTGTTCTCATTCTTAGTTATTATCACGTGACACACATGTTTAACATCATACCCTTCTAAGAAAGGTGGATTCAGCTTATAATGTGAGAATCGTGCAATGGTCATTTAGTCGTGTCATTTTGTTGAGATTTTTTTTTCCTTTTTCACTTTTTTTTTTATAGACAAGTGGGCGGACAAGCAAGCGGTCCTACGTGATGGTAAGTGTTACCGCCGCCCATGGACACCTGCAACACCAGGGGGGTATGCGGGCGCGCATACCCCCTATTTACCGCTATTCCTATTCACAGTTTGGCACAATATAAGTTGTCAATTATTTTATTTAGTGGGTCTCATTGAACTATTAGTGAAAAGTGAAAAGTGAACTATTATTTAGTAAAGAATAGTGTATTTGACTCGTTTTAGATAATTATACATATTACCAGCAGTGGCTGGTTTTAGAATGGTATTTCCCCAACTCTTACCGTGGGGTGTCGTAAAAGGCGACTAAAGGATGACAAAGCCGCTGCTGCTTTGAGGAACTATACCACTTCTAGTGGTATTTTACTTTCTCAGTTTCTCAGTTCAGTTGCGCTCGAGAAGCCGAAGAGATAACATCCGAAAGTGAACGCAGCCGCCACTGAAGATGTCAACCGCAGTTGTTGACGAAACGTTTGGAAGAAAGAGAAGAGATTCCAGAAGACCTCGGCCAAGTAGCCCGGAAGATTCAATTAATGTGTTTTAAATTTTCCATATGAAATTTAAACTTAAGTAGTTAAATGCCACTAAATATGGCTTCATATAAGCAGCTTGAAAAGTATGTAGACATATCTTAGAACCAGAACAAATCTTACTTAAAACAAGAACATGTTCGCTCGAACATTGAACTAAAACTGCCTGAAAATATGTATAGAAATCGCTAACATAAAAGTGGCGTTGTTTAGTGTTATAAAAAAAAGAACAACATATGGTTATTAATTAAAACCACATACCGAACGCAGTTCGAAAGAAACCTTGTAAATCAGTGAAAATCTCGTAGCTCGTGTTGACAGCTCAAACATTTACTCGTGGGGTTCTTCATTTGTTTACTCACACACTGACATATAAGTAATACGGCACGTGTAGATTAAAGGTGTCACAACACAACAATCGATTACAACTTCATTCGATTACGTATCGAGTTTTGTATCGAGTCGTTTGGGCGGGCGGCGTCGAGGCGTGCGCGGGCGCCGACTACGGATCTGTATTGGCGGCGCACGCGTCGGGACGGCGTAAAGTTAAATGTTGTAAGCACCTTGTTACTGAAAGGGCGCGTGGCACCGAAATACTTGTCATTCGCTATTCATTTTTTATCACGCGTTTCATTGATACGTTTGTTCACTGTTATATAAGATCATAGCCAATCGGCTACGTTTTTCTATTGAACCGAAATATATCTCTTGCTAATAAAATCTTAGATTAAAAGATAAAAGTTGTAAAATATATGTTGAAATTGTGCGTTCAGTAACACGTAAAACTTAAAACTTAGTTAAAACTCAATCACTCGATTGAATTTCTTGTTAACAGCGAATTAGGGCACTTATTGGATGCATTTTGGAATACGAATGGATACTGAAACGTCAAGTTCAACAAGTTGTATTCAAGTATAAGCGGAACTACAGCAGTACACCTAAGTCTAACTGTACATATTATTATAATAAAATCCTAATTAAGGCGTGAAATATTAAAAAAAAAATGTCATTAGCAGAGTAAAGTATGAATAACAGCCTAGAACTACAAATTTTGGAAATTAACATTTCTGTTCGTCTTTCTGTGTGAACGTGCATCATGTAAAAACCACAGAATGGATTTTAATGATACTTGGCTTAACGTATAGCTTATCTGTCTGCTTTAACATTGAGGATGGGTACATTTTATTCTGATTTTTATTATAAAGTTCACTTGGGAGGATTGATCATCATTAAGTCCGCATGTATATTCTCAGTCGTTACATAATAAAATAAATATTGGATGGAGGGATGGACAGTGATAGCCAATGTACTGGGTCAACTTATAACGCGCTTTCTACCCGAATCGTTATTCTGCCTTGGTTAGAATAAATTTGATGACATTGGAGAAAAATGCAAAAAACATTGATAAAATTTTCATTTTTTTTTATGGACGAAGGCGGTCTACGAGCATACAGTTCACCTGATGGTAAGTGGATACTGTCGCCGATAGACATCCACGATACATGCCAACATTAGTCCAAAATGACAAACGTCGGCACGCCCCCGGATGCGCTGCCTACCTTTGGAGATATAGGAATGAATTTGGAGAATGGTTTGAGAAAATGGGGAGGGATAGGATGGGAATGAGCTCCAGCACATCTCACTTACTACCGAAACACGTACGTACATTGGGGAAATAAGATAAAGTAGGAAATGCAGTAACATTTCAAGGCAATCTTCTGAAATTTAAAATGAATCTAGAAATTTTGACTTTTGGATAAAATAAATAAATAAGCGTTGTTTCTTTTTAATTTCCGAATATAATGACACTTATAATTTAATAAAAAGTGTTACAGGAGTGCGAACGTAGCCGCGGGTATTGTCAGGTATTTTATAAACAAGAATACAACGCTGAACTGTTCCGCATAATAGTAACAGATGACTCTATTCCTATTTTTTATCGAGACGCGGATTCATAATGAGTTGTCTGCTATTTTAAACAACACTTAGGATAAGAATACGCGCGTATTATTGGCCTTCTCCCGACCTTGGTTGTTTAATCGAAAGTGTTGACACCATGGTCGTGATTTATGCATTTCATAAAGTTCATTTTAAAAATATTATTGCAATATTTAATGGCGTTTCGTATCGTCATTGTTTTATTGATACAAAAATAAACGGATCATAATTTTTGAATTATGTTCAGTTGAGATTTGAGTGAAATTTTAAAATGGTTATTTTATGAATAGTGTGATGATTACGTCATACATTGCTGTTACTGCATCACCAAGAAACTATTTCAGAATTTTTTATTGTAATCTTTAGTAAAATCATTTAATAGTTACAATTCTTAAAGATATTTATACTTATCGGAAATATTAACAAGCAAATAGCACACACAAAGGTCCAAAAGCTAAATAATTACTATTTACCTTTTTTTTTTAAATTGAAGCACTGTAACTATATAAAACGATATATTTATGTGTAATCTAACACACCAACAAAAATAGGAACTACGTGCCATTTCAGGGGATCTTTGAATTATTTAGGAAATCTAGCAGAAAATAAATCACTATTTCTCATTACCTATCTCAATTTATTTCATAGTAACTACAATGAAAGTTTTTTTGCCAACAATACATAACAATTATTGATTTTATTCTCAGTTCCATACAATCTAGAACGCCGTATAATGCCCGAAGTTTAGATCGACGAAAAAGGTACGCGAAGATAGATTAAGCTGATACCATAGGTAGCTGAAGACTGGTATCACAACCAAGTGAATTGATAGATAGATAGTTAAACTCTTTATTGTATATAAACACATTTGCAAAAACACAATTTAAATAACTAACACGAAAAGTACAACAGGCGGCCTTATCGCTAAACAATTTCAAATAAAGGTAATACAAAATTATACCTGTGCGACACACCTCCTTTTTATTTACAATAAATAATTTTATTTCAATAAAAACTTTTGCTACATTATAATCTCCGCATATCATTTTCAACCAGAAGTCGTTTTACAATGAAATATTTATTGTTCTTCCCACTACCAATTGCTCAATTATTTTGAAGAAAGTGACTCAAGGTTTGGGTGGTGAGGGGAATATAATGAACGAGTTGACGTCAGCAACTTCCAGCTTGAATAAATTAGAAAATTTAGCGGACTGGTGACTCAGTGCCCAAGTTTTAAAACATCATGATAACGTAAATAAAACGTAAGAGCCCATTCACATTGGCACATTCCGACAAATCTTTCCAATAATAGCGTAACGTAGTAACAATTGCATAATACGATACTTGTGGATGCAATGCAAAGCAACCAGCCCTTTCAGTATCCACTACTGGACATGGGCGTCCTAATGCATATTTTCCTGTGGATGAGGGATATATGGCCATAAACCGCCACGCTGCCCGAGCGGGTTAGCGAGTCCACTCTTTTAGAGATGGTCAGCGCTTGTGATTGCGGCTTTTTTATCCTCTTTGGAAAAGATGGGGTGTTGCTGGCCGACACCACACGGCGCTCCAATTGCAGAAAGAAAACACTTGTAGATGATATTATAGTAATAGGATATTTAACTTGTATTACATAAGTATATAATTAAATTACTAAAGATACTAGAAATTAATTCCTGTATTCATAATTAAAAATAACCAAGCTATTGGATCATAAGTTGGAAAAGGACAGCGGTACTGCGTTAATGATGTCAAAATGACTATATATTTTTAAGCTCACAGTTTAACCCCACTTTCAAATTCTTTTTAATATGGATTTAGTTTCTTGTTAATAGGCCCCGAAACATTAATTTGAAATACAGTCAATAAGTACGAATAAGTAAGTGAGTCAATAAGTAAGTCAATGATACGAATAAGTACATGACGTGACTGTAGTGTAATTTGCGCCGTCTAGCAACCGATTGACGCTTGAAATTGTCGTATCGTATAATGTAAATCACCTTTAAAATGAAAATATGTCTAATGTTTGTGCTTTTCATCACTTTTATCACTTTTCATTATTACTGATGTTTTCAGAATAGGATTATTTAAGAGCTTCGTGAATAATGTTTCGTTGTAAATATACGGTTGACTGCAACATTTTCACAGTAAAATAATAAAGGAATCACAGTGGTTGTATGAGAAGAGCCGAGGATCATATGTGATGAAGAGCTTTAGGAAAGACTTATAGTCTGCAGTGGAGAGACATAGGCTGATGGTATGGTGTAGGTACATAAGTAGTTATGTTAATTCTTAAGTACTATTAGTGGTACGGCTATAGGTGACCGAGGGCCCTGGTGAAAACTAGTGGGAAAAGGGCCCCCGAAACTAAATGGGAGTAACATGGTGGAAGCTTCAGCGTTAACCGGTGCTCATCTGAGCTGTGACGCCTCAGTGCGCTACACGGTTTTATCCTATGTCAGCTACGCCACTGGATACTATACCTATGTCATCGGCTTGAATCGTCTCCTTGAAAATTTCATCTATATTGTATTCACATCTCTGCAAATAAATTATTATTAGTTATATTATATATATCCCTTGAGCTCATATGTATAGAGTTCGGATATAGTTGTCTAATGTTATCAATTAACAATAGAACTTTATTATTTATAGACGCAGGGTAGACGCAGAGTAGACGCAGGGTAGACGCAGAGTAGACGCAGGGTAGACGCTACGAGTCCTTGAATGGAAACCACGTACTGTGAAGTGCAGTGTGGGACGCTCTCTGGCCAGGTCGACCGACGGCTTGAAGAAGTTTGCCAGTAGAGGCTGGATGAGAATCGTGTGTAGTGGTAAATCTATGACACGGTATCTATAGGCTGATTTCACGGTACCTATTACAATATTATCAATTAAAACTAAATTATTCTTATATAATAAAGAATCACTTCATAATAAAGCAAGTATAAGAATAAAACTTCCAAAGAAGCCCTCACCTTCAATTAGCAAGAGCATTAATTAGAGCACACTAATAAAGCTGATGGTCGTAATTAACCTAATTATATCGGGTGACGGAGGTCGGCCTTAATTGCTCCAATTATTGCACAGCCAAATCTGACTGTGACTTAATTTTGTTGTATCGAGAGCCCAGGGTTCTCCAAATAGATCCTGGGTCAAGGTCATTGCTGAATCTGCAAGTATGACTTTGACATAGTTTCAAGTAGCTAGAGATTTTATGTATCTATATGTTATTAATATACAACTTGCGTATTTTTTAATGATATTTCCCTTATTCTTTTTGTGTCTTTTTATTTTCTTTATTCCTTCTTTGATGCCACCACCGTTATTATATCTTTCCTGTCCTGAAGATTGGCTGGAAGACAACGCCATGCAGCATTGATCCCGCCCATTGTACTTGGTGCAATGAAGTGTTAAATAAATATAATAGTAAATAAATAATCTATTGATTTTTATTACGTGTCTTATGTTTAAATGTACTAATGTATGTTTTTGTACCAATTTAAAAACATGAAGTTAATGATTTGAAAACATGAACATGAATTATTTTGTTTTTGATAGGCTTAATTTGAAGAATTCATCAATTCATACAAAGAACAAAGAAAAAAAGGCGTTGGATTTATAATTGTAATGTTTAGGTTTCAACTAAATAAAACTAATATATTTATTTATATATATATCAGTGTAACACTTAAATATCAATATTTTAAATCTTTCTATTATACTAATAGCCAATATACAAGTTGCAGCATTTCACAAATAGACGAAATGAAATAATATATAAAAGATAATTTAGAGAAATATTGTAAATGGCACGTGTAATTAATATTTTTTTAAGAATATATTATACAAAAAATTTATTATAATTCAGTTTTTATTAATTACATTACATCCAAACTTTTTTTTATTACTGAAAGATGTGATGGATTTATTTCTGACTTCCTGTCTTCTGTGTTTGTCTTCGCATTACGAAACCTGTAACAAAATATTCATCAGTTAAAAACAAGATTTGATAAAATTTACGAGATCAGAATTTAGACACTTATGCGTAGACATTATTTTAAATACCCAATATCTCTATTTTTATTACTACCTACACCCCACCCCGTTTTTACAAAAGTGCCTAATGCACATTTCAAATAATTTTATTGGACAGTCTCTTGGTGCAACTAAAAAGAGATAAATAATTGTTATCTGTCTCATTTGCTCTACACAAATAAACTTAATACCAAGACAAAGACAGTAAATTGTGATTTAGTGTGGGTCAATTAGAGTTTTAATCACGACAATAGTGTGCGATATAACGCGTTAAGTACCGTCAGTCGCGTTCCGATGGACCACAGAGTTACGAATGTAGTGGCCACGCCGTTTATTTTTTAGATTTAATTATTTCACTTCACAAGTTTTAATTAATTCCACTCTAGCTATTTATCTATTCTTATTCGAACCCATAATTCTGTTATAATTTTATTTATTAGTGTAGATATTAATAGTATAACGATATCTATTAAACTAAAATACAAATCTTTTTACAGGATTGAAACGGTCTCCAGCTTGGTATAATGCTGCAAGTTTAGTGTAGGCTGACCTGAGCACCAATTTTCAGTTTTACACAGTTATAAGTAGCCGTTCTACACATAAATGGCAGGAGATTATTTTTATTAACCTATTGCTTGATAGGTTAAACAATCTTGTATTTCCGATGGGCTGAATGCCAAATGAGTTTAATATCTTTCTGCACACATACGAGAAACCTATGTACAATAACGTATATGGTACAAGATCATGGAAATACATACTACAGCTATAGTAATAAATGAAAAAAATCCTAATCAAAGTGTTACGTTTCTCATAGTTTAAGAAAACAATGCAATAATGGTTTTTTTTTATATATAAAATTTCTTTAAACCGAGTTATTAATAATTAGTTTATGATACAACAATTAAATAAGGAAATACTTAGTTTTCTTAGTTATTATTTCTTAGGTTTGATTTTTAATATTTTTAATATTTAGTTACGTAGATTATTTGATAAACGAACAAGACTGATGACTCAAAATCAGCATCGTAGTTCACGCTGCGACATATGCTGAGTGGTGGCGACTGCTACAACATTTATATACCTTTCTTTTCACTTTCCACTGAATTTGTTATGTCTAGTACCTATTGTTGTTATCAATAAAATGATTTTCTTTATTAACATATAATGTAAGTAGGATTGGTATATATTTTGTGTCAAAAACTAAAACCTATTTGAGGTGATCGACACAGCCCAGTAAAATGTGTGTAAATAATGACATTGTTTACATATTTTTCGCTTTCTATATCTATGGTACTTTCGAAATGCGGGCGTCCACCTAATTGTTGTGAATTAATTGTTACATCCATTTAAAACCACAAGCGAACCATTGTGTTCATACAATTGTCGCTTTAATTCATTCACACTGATTGGAGCTCGTCTCTTATTGAACCAATGCTGGTCCAATGTGGTTAATTGGCGGCTTTTATTATATGGGCCGAAGACAGTGCCTTGGGTCTGAATAATTTACTTACAAGTCTATCAAATGTGTATGTCTGCCTGTATGTCTGCCAGTTTGTTTATAAAGACAGTTATAAATGGTGAACGAGCGATGAAAAAGGTAAGTAGGTATCTAATCACTGAATATCTTATCTGTATACTTACATATATATACATACTTATTTTGAATGTTAACCTGCACTTTTGAATGTTGAATGTTATTCTGTTTAGATATAGGTAAGTTTAAAATCAGTACCGTCCTCTCAAGGACGGGGAGGCAATGCTGCGTTTTACAGCTACTTGGCACGACCATTTCACCAAGTTACCTGGCTAATGCACGACTAAAGTGACTATGTTTTGTCTATGGCCTGTAACACATCGCAAGAATGGGCGCGCGTTCGTAATTCCTCATAGCACGCCAGGACTATCTTGTATTAACGAGAACAGCTTTTCAGTACATTTAGAAAAGACCCTCGTGTGATTGTGATTGCCGCGTGTGATTGTGATTGAGTAAATATCCGTGAGATTGTGATCAATGAGAGATCTATATCGTTATCGTTTAACTGTTATCGTTTAATATAACCAGTGGGCGAAACTTTGATTATAACTTTAGGGTTTAAGAAATCTTATATTGGTACACTTGATTTAATGGATTAGAAATTAAGAATTATTGGAACAGTACGGTATCTACTATTGAAACTCTGTGACATTTTGTGAGTCTGTATTGAAGCCGGTAGAGCAAGAATAATTTCTGATGAGTTTAATAACCCTATATATTAACATCTATTCCCTTTCAAACGAAATATTCCATGTCATTTATCGCAGGCAAAATAGAATAACAAGGCAGTTTATCGTTACTCTAATTCAGAAATAGAAATCTAAATAAATGAGAGTAATCAACATCAAAAGATTATTATTTTTCTCCAACTATTAGCGTGTATTAAGGCGAATAACTCATAAATTAGATTAGAGGCCGTACGTCCTCAATTTGTGTCTCTTAGCAATCGTTATATATTTATATTTCAGACCATTTATCATTGAAATGTTAAATAACAACCTTGGTCTGTGCTCACCTTTAAGATAAAAGATATGTTTACGAAAATAACAATGATTTTTAATTATCTGTGTTCTAAAAACCTGTTCATTTAAGTCATTACATATCTTCAATAAATTATTCATTTAAATATTATAGATAAACCCAGGGCTATTGTTATAATTTTATGAATAATCTTTTTACACCTTTATCAAAATCAAAATTATCAAAATTGGATCAGAATAGATCCATATATATTAATATGTAATTGAGACTGAAATTATAAATGTTTTATTTTATAATTATAATTATAATTTTATAATTGAATTTATAAATACAACTACAACTAAACAATAATTGGAATAAATCAGTAGGCACCAGCCCCAAACTCATTAATTTAAATCCTATTTTTAAACTCTCAATAAAACTTCTCGAATGCAATACATCAAGTAGCATTTTCAATTTCACACGCAGAAGCACGTCTGCGTCACATCTCACCGCGTGATGTGTGGAAACGCGAAATAAAAGCAATTCTTTTTAATTAACTCACGTCCAGGATTGAGTCGAGTGGCTCGAAATAGACACACCAACGAGCATCGACTGATTTACGCATGGCGACTGTTTCACAACGCATCCGAATAACTTATAATTAACATTTGGTATTTATTTGATTGTTTTTACTCAAGCGGATTAAAGTGACGCGGTGCGCTCGCGGAATCTCTGAACATGACTTTTGAATTTCCAAATGCAAGCGAGTCATTAAATTATATTTTAGATGTAGCTAAATCCAGGTTAAAGATATAAAAATGTCATCATAGTATTTTGGATTTTTATTCATAGACTGATCAACCAATTTGCATTTTAATCGTCCATCGGGCTTTAATGATTGACTCAGTCACAATGCTTCATAATAATTTCAAAATAGCTCATAAGTACTAAAGCTACGTTAGTGACCGCGTCACGAAGTCGCACTTTCCACTAAAGGCGTGTGACTGACAAAACGAAATCAAGCGTAACTAATGAAAGATCGCGGGTTGATTAAACAGCCGCTGTCATCGGCGCACCGGTCACGCACTCACAGTACACTAACACTGCCAAGACCATTAATTGACCGTTTCATCGCAGTTATGTTTCATTAATATACAATTCTAAATTAAGCATCGATACAAACACCCAGCAAATATCGCGACGAGTGACTGGAGTTAAGCGCGTTTAATTATACCCCTATTAATGTCACACCTCGACTTTATCCGTGCTATCTCTACATCGACAAATTCCAATAACAAAAAACATGCTTCAATAAATTTACCATGATAATATTTGAAATATCACTCCACAATCAGACCGTCCCAAAACTTTATTCACCATTAATTTCTCGACATAATTGGTGACGCTTTTTAGCATAAAATTCCAATATCGTGCGTCCTATTCGTTTAATCGAGAACATTATTGTTCCAATATTTTTTTGCTATTGAAATCCGGTTGATCGTTTCGGTCTTTCTTTGTAACATCATAGAGACATATTGGTCAACATTTGGACAAGCGGCAACGTTATAACATTATGATATAATGTCACAATTTATGTAGAGATTAAAAAAACGATACATATATCGGATGTCGTTATTCTTCACACCTACTGTAGATGGTATCGATTTCTCTCAAATCGATCGATTCTCGGGTTACCACCGCTAGTTAACATGACACGTAATTTAAAGTGAAATATTCCACATCAACACGACAGTTCGAATTTAATCTTGTATCGAGACCTCTTTAACTGCATCATAGACCTTAAAATTCTGTCACCTCTCGCATTACTAATGGAATACTAATAGCCACAGTATCGCATCATATTACTGTTAATTTTTTTTTTCGTGTGTGGCTGCTATAAAAATCTTCGTTTGCATAAATATAACATCTAATTTGATATCATAAGTAACATATTAATTAGACAGGCTTTCTTAACCTCAAATTCTTTGCATGATCCCTAATCTCAGATTAAAAAAAATAAACGGTAATCTTAGATACGGGATCTGATCGGTGCTGTTTTACATGAAATCGTAATTAAAAATGTTTGTATCATTTAATGCTTTCGAAATGTTTCCGATATGGTTATGAACGACCAACAACGTTGACAACGTGCGTCGTTAATTAACTTAATTGTAGAATTAATGAGGATTTTATCTTTATTGTACCGGACGACGCGAATCTCAATGAAATTCTTCGTGTCGTTAAAACGCCTCGCATAAATTTGATAATTGAAGATATTTATGAATTTATTTATCAGAATACAGGTTCCATTTTTATAAAATCCGAATGAATTGCGTGTCAATATATTAATGATCAAAAATATGAGTATAATAAATGTCTGGACAAAGCATACATCATTAATTAGTCGAATTCAAACAGCCAGAAATACTCGATCAGTGCAGGCTAATTACAAACGCGTGTCGGCCATATTGGAATCCGATAAAATAACAATTAAGGCAGCATTAATGGATGATACAATGGAGTCCCGCGCGCTTGCGCCCGCGTCTCTCTGATAAATTACCTCTCCTGCGGGACGCTAACGGCGTGTGTTTGATTTATAACATTATTTTGAATAATAAAAAAAAACAAAAAGAATTGTTTATTCAAGCGTAATCGATCCGAAAGATCGCTCGGAATGTTCGGGCTCTCTAATTACGAGGAGAATCGTCTATTGTGTTCGAATTTTGAAAGAGATTGCTTGTTTGTTTCATAGATTATGATTCATAGAAACACGCATTGACATTTGAATAAAAATTATTGTATCATATGTACTAGTACTTGTCACTTCGCTGTTATGATTGCTTACTACTGGTTTGATATTATTAGTGGTATATTTCATTGACGACGAAACGAGAATCAATTAAGTTTCCAAGATAAATTAACAAAGAAATAACCATAACATATATCGAAAGCCATGTTGGTATTTTTGATATTAAACTGATTGTTAATAAACAATTATAATTGAAGTTTGGGTTGCATATTTTCAAATCTCACTGGAGGCGAACCTGTATCAACTTTAAAAAGGGTACAAGCTCAATTTTACGATCAACATAAATGCCACATAAAAAAAGGATAAGAAGTTTTAATTTCTTTCGCCTCAAATGAGTCGGTGTTAATTTTAACTCATATAAAGAATATATTTATACACGCTTCACTCTAATTCCTTGTGTCATTATAAGGAATTTTATGTTTTTGTCCGCATAGCTGGCGATCGTAAATAATATCCATTGATGTTTGTTGGTTTTACATTAATGCGCTTCATATAGATTAAATTCTAATTTATTTTACGGCCATTTATAGAAATATCCGAGGTGACAGAGGATTACGTTTTATTTTGTGAGTGTAAATGATTGTGACATTTGTTGTGTTGGCAGGTATTGAATGTGAAGTGCATACGTGCCTATAATTTAAAATATATTTTCATAAAAATGGGAGTACATTGGATAAAATTACTAAGATGCATTTCACACCTTCTGTTCTTGCGGTATATTGCGGCATTCTTGTTTTATGAAGAAAATTTTGGAGCAAACATCGTGATCAGGACATAAAAATTTCAAATTTCGAATTTCGGAAAATCGCTTTTCAACTAATTGTGGAACTAACTTCAGGGCGCATTCTTTATCCTATTGAAATTAAATTAGGTACAAAAATATTTTCAGTCTACTCGTATATCTCATAGATGAGTAAAATCTACGACTACGACTGTATACTACGACTGTGCAGAACTTGCGAAACTACCTTTTGGGACACATATGATAACTCCAAAACTTGCGAAACTGACTTTAACTTTAGATTAAACTAAAAAATCAGATTTTCAAATGTAACGTTCAAATGAACGTTTGCTCTTAAAAGTATTTCTTTTTGTAGAAAACCTCTTTTACCTACTATTCACGTTGGGTTTTATTTACTATTCGATTAGTATTTAGAAAATGGTGAACACGAGTACGAATACTTGATAATTCGGAACACCCCTAATATACAGACAATATGTTATCGGATATGGATTATGAATCTCTAAATAAAACGTTTGTCTAATATAAAACGTATGGAAAATAACGAAGATTTCATTTTGACTGGTGCGTGGCTATCAATCGTTTTTTATCCAGGTATGTGATCTTTGTTCTTGTTTTAACTAAATTATTTATTGAAAATATAATATTAACGTAAAACACAATACACTAAGGAAATATTCATATAAAAGCTGCCTTCTCACGGAAACGGGCAACAACAATCAAAACACCATCGATGTCAGCGAAGTGGATGCATAATAATTATTTACACGGCTTTATAGTGGGATGCATTAGGTGCCTTACTGTTATCTCAATGTTTACGAAATAAATACACCAATAAAGATAAGCTAAAATAAACCTTAATTACTGACAAATTGGTGGTCTCGAGGAAAATTATGGTATGGCGTTAGACACATTAAAACTTTTATCTTTACGCGAGTTCGTAGTTATAAAATTCTTTTAATTATTCCTTTTATATTAACTTTTATCAGTTAATGTATAAATTTGCATAGGATTCATGTTTCGTCCGAAAATCAACAAATTGCATCGTTCTGTTGAACGACCACTTTGCCATTTAATAAGATGCAAAAAGTAATTTATTGCTGCAGATAAAGGAATTCCTTATGGCCTTTAAGTAATTATTTAGTGTACGATTAACAGAAAAAATACTCAGATTGCTAATTTGAAATATGATATTATTAGATGAAGATTTTTTTACTTAGAATAGAGTTCAAGTTACAAACTAAGTTGCATTTTGGTTTCGTAATTGACCGCTGAGAAGAATCTTTTCCTCCCCATTATACTTCCTATCCCATCTCCTCTAAGGAGGAATGGAGATTGTAATATGATGAAGAAAACACCCGAAAATACCTTTTATTCTTCTCTCCTTTCCAACCCTATTTACTAATTCACTCCTAAATCTCCATATGTGGGGACACTTATAATCAGATGGACTGTCTGCTGGTATGCATTCTTTCGATAAAAAAATGTTTATCGACGGTAGATAGGTAATATTTAAAACTTAAGTACATAATTTTCGTATTAGGTAAATACGATAAATAATCAAGTCGATAATTGAATAAGTTACAAAGAAATGAAATGTCTGTGTATTCAAACTTTCGTCCTTAGTACAAGGAACCCGTATTGCCTGCCACATACCGTTAACATCACAATGTACATCACAATGTACCCATAGTAGGTACTTATTACAAATCCATATAAACAATTTCAATCTGAATTTTCTGTTTCGTTTCGGCTTTTATGAGTTTTATGAGTGTTTTTATTCGAAAATATGTAAGACCAATTTGTTAAATTGTATATAAAATAGATACACTACACACATAAAATATGTTGTACTTTTCGTTATTTTTATCAATATAAATGAGAATAATTCTCTTGCTGGTTTTTATAGTTTTCTTACAAATAACACTTTTGCAAGCTATAAATCCATCTAATGTATCTAATTAAGTGCTACGGGTAGCACCTACGTAAATTGCAATAATAAACTTTACTAAGCTATCAGGCTATGGTACGTAATACACACCTTCTTGAGTCTTGACCAAGCAAAGCCGTATCCATATATTTACTTTATCTTGTTTAATACACTTAAATACAAATTAATACAACCTCAGGACCGGACCTTAATGGCAGTTCGGACTGTTTATTTTACACCTCAGATGGGACATGCGAGTATCTTTTTAATTTTTATACTGGTTGAGGCTTTACAGCTTTTAGCGCCTTCTCAAATGAGAAGGTTTTAGAAATTTCTCGGAATTAGTCGCTAATAGATTTTGGATGAGCTCGAATTTTATAAGTGTCAAATTCTGTACTAGTCAAGCTCGTAAAAACTAGATTTTGACTTTATATTCAATAGCAATAAATATCTTTATTGGACCTAAATAACCATAACTTCAAATTTGGTCCTACTAAATGATATTTTTGCGAAATTATTGACCGATAAGCAAGTAGTCCTGAAAGATTTTTAGTAGTAACTGATTCTTATACTACTTTTTTAATTGCTATCTATTTTATCCTATACTAGCGACCCGCCCTCGCTTCGCTTCGGTTTATAAGTTTTATTTTTCAATTTTTTTCAAAATTTCAATTTCAATTTCATATTATAGCAATTTCATATAAAAATTTCAATTCAAATAAATTTCAAAATAATATATAGCCTATATTAGACACAGATAATGTAGTTTCCTATTTGTGAAAGAATTTTTGAAATCGGTTCAGTAGTTCCAGAGATTACCCCCAACATGCAAACACACAATTTTACCTCTTTATTATATTAGTATAGACTAGTTCAGCAGTGAAGAAAAACATCCCGAGGAAAGCCCCGTGTCCGAGAATGAAAAAAAAATCCGGGGCATGTGTAATATTTACCAATCCATACTGAGTTCACGTAGTGGATAACAACCCAAAATCCTCTTTTGGTTACAAGAGAAGGCTTATGCCATTTAGTGGGACGTTATAAGTTACCTATATATTAATTGTAGAGCTCTGGTAATCCGTTAATTACATCAAAATATGATGCAATAAAACAGGAATATTTGCAACAAATTATAAGTAGTTAATTAAATTGGTAAATTAAAATCGGCTTAAGATTTCTAAGCAAACCCCTAAACTTATTGAACTTTACTGCACCAAACGAAAGCTTTGAACATAAATTCTCTTTTTAATTTCAAAGTAGACTGCCAATTACAATAACACAGCTCTTGTATTAATTAAAATTCTATTCATTTGCAGTATAAAGCATGTTTATATTTGCAAACATATTCTACTCAATTAATTTATGCAGATATCAAGATTTTGCAACTATAGTTTTAACGTATATACTCTTTAAGGATACAATGTCAACATTAATATAGTGAGAATAATGTCAAAGCGCTTCATTGGTCGATAAAAATGTTGGGCCACACGCAGCAGGTCATTAGACACCTCCCGAAGGAAAATAAATTAAAGAATAAATTAGACGAGAAATCTCGACCAACAACCTTATTATGAAAGAACAACCTTCAAATATATCAACAACCACACGATACTTTGAATCCAATCTGCTTTCGTAAACACTAATTGTATAGAAACTGGGATGACGAAGCAATGGAATGAACGTAAGATTTTTAAAACGTTTCGAGGAAGCGAAATAGGGATGCAAAGCTGGGATCAATTAAATGCCATAAGATACAAGCACTATAAGTCAGTGTGAAGGCGAAATCCAAGAAGTAATGACTGAGGTCCTAGTTTATGGTGTAAAAGAAACGGTATGTCTCGTTTTACTCTCATCCAATTTGCTTTACAGTGTTTTAATTTAAGACGTGATTGTAAATTGTAATTAAAGGGACGTCGTTGACGGAAGTTGTATCGTTTTGGTTGAATGTAAGTTGAGGTTTTTGCTTTGGAGTTTAATAGAGATTATTTCACGTTATTTGATACTAAGATACTTTAGTTATTGTAGTTTAGATTATTAGCGTAGTATGTCTTAAACACATAAAAGTCCATTGTTGTCTGCTGACTGTGAATGAAGGATTGACAGATTCGTCTGTCAATAACGACAACATTTTCCCACACCAGTCTCACCGTGAACACCGTTCATATAACTGAACTGATATATCGGTTATACAAAATAAATAAAAATCGAGATTAACCCGATTTGATAATAATTAATTTCATACTAATTTCGTGCAATTACAATTTAATTACAATTTATTTAAGGACACGATAGTTACTCATAAGTAGTACTTATCCACAAAAAAGTACCGTAGCTACTCATCAAACTATCGAAAGAAAAGTATCGATACCTCAAGGTGTATCGATACTTTTTCCGTGTCCCTAATTATAATCGATATATGATTGTTAATAATTTTATGCTTGAAATATGTTTAACATAACTCGGTCCGTAACATTGAGTTTCTACTTAAACACGAATTTTCAAAATTATCACTACCTTTGGCGGTGTACCCACCAATTCGCACTGGATCAGTATGGTGGGTGGATTATGGGCTTAAACCCCCTAGTAATTAAGTGCCCTGTAGTGGGACGTTATTGGTTAATAAGGATAATAAAATTTTACTGACGTATTCCTTGAATATCATTTCTCGTTAATAATTCCAACTGGCGCTCGAAACAATTAAAAGTATATTTAGTATGCGTAAAGTGACTTCTCTATCCGCTCACCTGCTTTTGTCATCAATAAAAACACTTTATTATCGCTATTGCCATAAACCAATGATTCTGATGCAAGTCAGCTTGAAAGAAAATAAAATCTGTCCAACTCGTAATCGGTGCACTAAAATAAAACTCTTTATTGTTTACATGTCACTTAATTAGGGCTTTTAGGACGTGCGAGGAAAAGTATTGCAATGCTCATAAAACGTAACCTTCACGGGCAGTGACCCTGCAAAGAGTTGAACAATTGAATTTGATATTTTTTTTTAATTTTAAAACAAATTAAACTCACTTCCCTATTTTAAAATTATCATGTGAAGTTATAACTACACAATAAAATACATATATGCAGTGAACTAATAGATAATCACCCGTGGTGACGTAAGTGGTCACCCGATGCTCGAGATTAAGCCGGGTGAGAATAAAAATATTTCGGTTACAGAACTGCATTAAAGTACAACAACATCTAAATTAATAACGATCTAAAAATAAAATTGAAGTACAAAAAATCAAACAGAAAACAATTATAAGTATCCGCAATAAAAATAGAAACAAATAAAGACAGTGCTCACTTCGTGTCCAAACAAATTCGTGTTTTGAACTGTATGTTTTTAATCCCCTGTTAATTTACGACAGGTCGCTTGCGGTACACGCAACTATAAATCAAGATGAATTACAACAATGATCCGATCAGGCTTTTGATGTTCAATCCAGCATTTATTGCTTTGTAGTTAGTACAAAGTCGCGCTGTCGTCTACTTTGTGGAAATTGGGTCAGTGTATGCTTTTAGGCGTCGATCACATGGTGTCAGTTAATCGCCGCGACTCGCGACCAGGCGACTAGAGTCTATGAAATGGAACGAGGTACAAGTAAACAACGGTAAATTTAAAAAAAAAGATTATTCACACGTATTAATCACATTGCACCTAAATAGCGGATTAAATGCCTTAAGACATTATTTACCAGTCAACCACCAGATGAAACAGAAAATATAACGCAGGTGCAGTTTTAGTTTAAATGGACTATACTATAAAGTATAAAGACCGTAAAGTAGGTACATATACATACAATGTCAAAACATAATATAGTAAAAAGCTTGAAAGCGGGTGCGTGGGGTTGATGGAAAGTGTTAAAACATGGTCTGTGACCAGCCGACGAATCGCGCGACCGAGAGGTCAACCGCTCGCGGTCTCGTTTTTATAAAGACGGGAGTAATTTTTTTAATGTTGATGTATGAAGTATGACATTACGAATGACTCCTCTATGGTTTTATCGATTGATTGGAAAGTGGGTACCTACCACTTTCCGAATTTCTTCACTTTCTCGATTTGACGCTAATGAATCAATATCGTTTTGTCACTCACGCTAAAGGCTGCTACTAACTCAGCCGTTTTTTGAGATGAATTCGCTTCCACTATTGCTTTCAATGTGTTATCGACTTTAATCTCCGGTCGTCAATGAGGCTTGTTATTGAGGTAGAAATTTCTAGAACGGAAACGAATAAACCAAAAATGCACCGTGCGTTCGTTTGCGGTGTTTACTCCGTACAGATCGTTGATATTGCGTGTCGTCTGTGCTGCGTTGCTGTTACGACGGAACTCATTAGCTTATCAATGGTCCTAAACACAACGATATCTAAGCAAAAAGTCGTTTGACGAAAAAACAAAATAAAACTGATTTGAAAAAAGAATGTCATAGCTTTAAATTGAAATGAATTTGGATTCATAATTCGAACCCAAAGTCAAAGTGGCCAACATGAACAAATGGCAATTTCATAGGTAAAACTCTAATATTAAAATATAACTGAAGTTTTCAGTACCCAATAGATAAAAGGATTTGGTGATCAAAGTGTCTAAAGAAATAAACAATGAACGAGGGGTCAAACACAGCTGAAAATTAATTATTGTGAGACTTTATACCTAAACTAGATATTAATCCTATTCATTATATTCGCTATCTTCTCGCAATACAAACAAAAGCCATTAACATTTACATTTATCAAACTAAAATTAAGCCTAGATCTAATCTTATTAGAAAGTACTCATAATGCAGGCGGCACTATACTAGCGAATTGACATCTCATTAATTATTCCGAAGTGTCGTTAACCGACCGAGTTGTATCGGCCATTGCTGTAAACAACGGTCCTAATATTCGAAGAACAATACAATTGGGAACTACTAATGAGTCAGAATGTGACGCAATACACGCCAGACTTGTCAATGATCTAGTTGCGATTTAGAAAGGCGAATAAATATTTACACAAACGTTAATGGTCGATATAATTAAATCGTTCAACAAATCATTTTCTTCTAAAGTTAACGCAACAGCTAAGCAGGTAGATGAGGTTTCGTAACGTGCAATGCCCAAACCTCATACTTTATTTATTTTATTTTAGAATACTAGATAACATAAAACTATGTTAGAAATATTTATCGATTTAAACGACTTGAATATTTTATCACATAATATAGTCAATAAATTGGGAAGGGAATAGTGCACGCTGTAATGCCACAGCCGTTGTCCGCACTCGGCTGGCCAAGTTGCCTCTCTCTCACGGAAGACTCCGTAAATGCACTGCATTTCCCACTTTATTATATTTTCCCAATATACGTAATGTGTTTCGGTAGTAAGTGAGATAATTCCAGAGTGCATTCCCATCCCATCCTACTCTATGTCTACCCATTTTCCCAACCCTTTCTCCAAATCAATTACTACATTCCACAAGGTAGGTAGCGTATCTAGTACCATCGTTTGTCATTCTTTTTTTTTATAGTGAAGTAGGCGGACGAGCAAGCGGTCCCACGTGATGGTAAGTGTTACCGCCGCCCATGGACACATGCGACACCAGGACTCTGGACTGATGTTTGAATGTATCGTGGATGTCAATGGATGACAGTATTCACTTACCACCAGGTGGACTGTATGCTCGTCTGCCGCCTTTGCTTTTAAATAAAATAAATAAAAAATACGTTACATAATAAAGAAATCACTCAATTTCGGTTATTCAGCATTATGAAAATCTTCAGTTGCGATTCTACATTATTATCGAAAATTTGAAATATTTTCATAAGTATAATTTTCACGCATCTATTGTTATTTTATTACATTATTTGTTTTCATTGTTATTTGTTGTTTTTGTTATTTTATTATAACAATTTTAATTGAACTAGAAAAAATATAGAATATTAAAAAAGCATAAAAAGCCAGCGTAAGGACAAGGTACAATTAGTTGAGAAAGTGCCTAATTCAAGAACAGTATAATACTTGCCGACATCGGAGAAGGAGATAGACCTTAGTGAAAATGGATGATAGGATGATATGGGTATTAAAAGAAGAACCCAGTGATTCTATGCTTCATTAACCAACCTTTTTATAGAAAGTATAATAATCCAAGCTGCAAATATTTGTGGGGTTACGTCATCAGTACGTGTTTTACCGCTAACAAACATACATTAATATGGAAAGCTCGCCTCTGCCAATGTGCCAGCCAACGCTGCCCCCACGAAGATGGCTATTGTCTTTTCAAAACGTGACTCTAAATGTTAATTGGGCGATTAAAAACAGAATGCGGGTCATTTCGACCATTCCACGGCAGCCCTTTTGAATATGTATATTAAAATTATTAGATAAAGTGAGCACTTAATTTGTACGTTAGGTTTCTAATGAGGTTATGCGCTTTCTTGTCACAGATGGGCGCTGTGGTTTGAATGCGCAAGCGCTGAGCCGGATGCGTAAAATGGGTTTTATTGTGTGCGTAACTGTGAGCATCCGATGCAGAATTTTATATTAGCGCCCTTGTGAACTGATATTATCTAGATCGTGTTTGCCGGATAGCAAAATAACCTACTGATGGATAATAAATTTCCATGATGTTACAAATGGTAATGGGTGGATACTTGAGTAGTTCTTAAAAATATATTATATTTTACTCTGAAACTTTCTAGGAACATTACATCCTATAGATCAACATCAACTGCACTTCCAACGCGCTTCTATTCTATCTACGCAAAGGTAACCATTTTTAATCCTATCAAGATATGTGACCTTTGACCTACCATTTTTTTATTTAGTATTAATGACCTGGGATGGTCAAGTCGCAATGTAATGGTCAACATTATTAGGTAAACCAAAATCATTAGACTCACTTAAGTAGGAAAATCCAACAAGCATGAAGAAATACAAGATTATGTTACAAGAAAAAAAATCTTTACTTTGTTCATATTTGCATTTCCATCACTTAAGAGCAGTACTTTAAACCAATAAAGGTTTTATGATTTATATTAATTAGATGGCCAATATTTCTTATAACTTACTTATAGTTTTTAATATTCCAATAAGTGCCCGCCCGGCTACTCAAAATTCTCATAGAAGTTCTGTGTTCTGCCCTCGATTTTTTTTGATTTCACTGAAAATTCTTTATAATCTCAATTGGAGAAATGTCGGAATCGAAAAGAAAAAAGGTTTAAGGGGTTGTTGACCATAAAACAAATATTTGCGTTGCGTTATTTAAGTGAAATACGAAGACGTTTTATGTCGAAATGAACAATGACTAACGCCCAAAAAATCTTTTCCGAGTAAAACAAGACATTAGCAAACAAAATAATAAAACGCGAATGCCGTCCAGAATTGACAATTAGACATTCACCGCGCGTTTGGAATTCCGTAAATGTGGAGAAAAACAATACCTTAAGGTGTTGTATAAAATGAGTACATCGGGCCATCTGTCAGTGGTGGCGCACGGGACGCAGCATATTTTTTAATTATACAGAGGCATACGTTGAATAGCAAGCGTTCAATCGTTCATTCGTTCTTTCGGTCGCGCGAATGTCCTGCGGGCGATGCGGCTGGCATTCTGAGCGCGCCTGCGCCGGTAACGCCATGATCAAGATTTCATGACCGCGATCTACAAACAGGTGCTCGACACTTCGTGGTGCGGACGTGTGATTTTTATAAAAATTGCTAATTCTATTTTCAAATTTCTTATTGTTTATGTTCTTTCTTCCCTGGTATTGAGTTCAAAGGTCGGAAAATTTAGCTTTTACCTATTGGAACCTATCCCTTTTCTAAAGAAAAAAAATTACTAATTGTTAGTAAACTAATTTAAATAATTTTAGAAGTCACTCAATTTACTTAATAAGTAGGAATAATAATGAATAATACCAGTTAATAATACCTTTTAAATGTAGATGTAGGTATTTTCTAAATGAATACTCGCAATTAGACATCAATAATTCAACGAGACGAGTCTATTGTATGTACATACGAAGAAATAGCAGAAATGTAATCCACTTATACACTACAATTTATAATTCAGCTCATGGCAACATCGGAGCGCTAATACATGTGCTTAGCGGTACAGTTAAAGAGGACTCCAGTGCCAAATATGCACGCTATAACAATTTACTATCCGTATACGGAGTATAAAGCAGGACCGAAAGGTCTAGGCAAAAAGAGCCTCACTACCAACGGTTATAATGTTTTATCTTTCTTTAATTCTAGAGGAGACATGTACGCCTATCTAAATAGTATCATTTGCTGAGGTTCTTCAAGGATTAATAAAGAGAAAATGTTTGGGGATTAAATTGGCTTATTTTGTTTTTATATTTTTTCTTTAATTTGTAGTTTTTTAGCTACTAACATTTGTAGAAAACTAAAAAAAAAATTAAAACGCCATTAACATAAGTAATCTTAAGTACCTAAACGTACATGGAGCGATAAATTTAGAAATAGCGTTATATATGTTGCTTCAGTTTTCAGTTGGACTATGATGCTCTCTTCTAACAGAGAGACTGGCCTATGCGCTTCTTTGTATTTCAGATTAATGATGCATAACATGAGACGACACGACAGCGACACGGCATACGTGTTCTGGGTAAGGAGTTCTGACGTTACATCTAACAGTAGAGTTATTTTTAAGTTTTCTCGTTAACCAGACACTAGGGTGTCGGTATCCTTTACATTACCATTATCCGGTTTTGAAAATTTCGCTAGTTATAACAATCAGGTTTCCTCAGCGGCATCTTACAACGAAGCGGTACTTTTATTCCGTCTAAGATACCCATCGCAAACGTGAGTGTTGTTCGTAACAACACGGGATACATCTATGAATGTCTTTATTACTGTGTTTTTAGTCATTTGTAAGATTTTCTCATAATGATTGTCCCGAAAACGAGTGTTTATGCCGTCAAACGCTTTTGTCTAATCGCTAACATGAGTCGAGTCGAGTGTTCACGTGTTTACCCGACTTGTTATTTAACCGCCACAAATATAACTTATTCCACAAAATGAATAATGTCGCCTAATTTTTCTACCAAGTAAAATAAATCTAGTCCATGAAGTTAAACATGTTTGAATAAGCATTGAAATAATAAAATTGAGATATACCCACTAATGTAAATCAATACTAGGGGAGTAATAACTCAAACCCCAAAATCAAGAAAGTTTAATTTTAATATTTGTTAAATCGTTCTTTTCGTTGCTTTGTCAATAATAATCCTCAATAAAACATTTATCATCTTCTCCGAACATGAACTTACTATTCTGTTATTAACATAAGTCACTCGATCTTTGGCTTCTTCAACATAATAGGACATTACACGGTGTACACGGGATGCATCCTTTCTCCGATCATTAGTATGTGCCTTCTTATCAATAGAAGGTGTTTTATCGTACATTAATCAAACGATATCCGTCCCATCGGTTGGATAATTTTTATCTTTTTTATTAATAATACCTGGTGTGATCTCCCATTGTGCGATAGTCGACGGGAAACGTATTGTTGTAAAATTGTAGATACCTTCGTTTATCAAACAATCGCTTGTAGGCATTTTGAAGTATCTTGGTACATGTTAACTGAGACCTTCTGTATTATTTTCCTCTGAAATATAAGGTAGCATTCCCTATAATTTTCCTACAAATATTTTTTTAAGATCAATTTAAAGTAAAGTACCTACTTTAACTCGATTAACTCGTTAGCTCGATTGCGCAAAAACGAGTTAAAAACTACATATAAATGCTGGTTTTTAAATGATGTCATTAACAACGTCAGTCACTAGTTGAATCTACTTATATCTTTCCTTAGTTAGAAACCATTTTGGTAGATTTTCTTAGTCTATTAAAATTATCTGTCACCAAAATATCGAACGCGATAAAGTCCCCAGTACAGGTATAAACCACGACGAAATTACAGATGATTGCCAAAACTATTACAGTATTTAAAAGGAAACTGAACATGGCGTACAACATGTCTATATCAATTTGTTAGTCGCGTATCAATAATTCATAGCACAACAATGTTATGTACATCACCAACCGTTACTTGGAAACCTTACACCGTTCATTAGTAGTTTTAACGCGATTTGCTTTGGCAAAACCGCTGGGCTACATAACGCTGGACACTGAAACAAAGTCGAGAGAAGTGACATTGAAAATGTCTCGGTCACTCACAGTTCACAAACTAGACAACTATTAACACTTAATTCACAAATTGGTATTTTTGACGATATCATCTATAGATTTCAATTTTCAATTTATTTATTTACTACAAATCTTTCGCAAATACAGATACATTTTCAAAAATCTCGTATAAACTATAAGGTGGCGAAGTAACGTTTATTGTTACAGCCATATTCTATTCAAGCCTGTGTTGCAGGTTACAGCTTGTTGGTTGCAGCTTACAAGATAAACAGGTAGCATTGAATTTTGTAATAAATAAGAAGGAAAATATTTTAATTTTAATTATAGAATAGTGTTGAATATTCAATTATTTATGTTTGAATATACCAGTATTGTATTGTATTTATGTGTATGCATTCATGTCTCTCTGTCATTTTGTGGGTGTGAGAGTGAGTATATGTGTGTGAGATGGTGTGTATTGAAGCGTGTGAGCGTGTATGCACCATCATAAGTACAAGCAATAAACCTTTTGTATCATGAAGGGGTTTGCGAGTCATAATTCATAATATTATCCTATTCATAATAATCTATTTCTATGTTTTGTGTTTAATTTGTAAGCGAATAATGAAGGTGTATGACTAAGTGATAACAAAGCCGATACCACAAGCTCTGAGTTACATAACCTTTAAAAGAGTGGACTCGCCAACCCGCTTGACCCGCGTGGTGTCAAGTGATGAGGACAACCATGTTCACCACTGGACGATACCATCACCGGCCCGGTGATGGTATGGTGACGAAGTTGATACACTTGGTTATCGATAAACGCTTCCTTCTGATTTTTCTCTATATCCTTGTACTGCCAGTACACCATTCGTATATCGTTCGTGTATTGACGATTTAATTACATTTTGATCCGGCTACCATTCTATATCGCGATGTGGGTGTCCGATATAGGTATGCTAATATGAATCAAGCATGAACGCACCGCGAGGTGTCACGTCGGCGAGCCTTTACATTACCATGACGAATGAATTTTATCAATGAATAAATAATGAGTACTTATAACCGTACGATTGACGTTTTATTTAAATTTGTTTATGGAAACTTAGTTAATTGTGATTCGGAGCGCGATATTTTGAGTGTTCGTCACTTTTTAAAATTCGCGAACATCTCTTTGTTTTGCCATAAGTGACATTATCTGAGAAAAATTACCTTAATATCTGCTTCTAGTTTCCCTAGTAATTTTTTTAAAAACTTGTCATATTTTTTAAATTAATGACACGTTAGAGCATGTTTATAATAGTAAACTGAATCCTAAGACAACGAGATTTGGAATTAGAGAGAGAGAATTAGCCAAAGTAAATAACACTATATATCGAGACTAAGATGTTTGGTTCAGATAATGTTTTTGTTATTACTTTGGTTTTAATAAAGTGTGCAATAAAAATTAAGTTCTGGCACTAAAGGCCAAGGTTAAATAATAACTTATTTATTTTCTAAAACAACTTACAAACTAGTTTACCCCTCAAATTCAAAGACAACAACAGTGTTTACTATAAATCTAATGGCTATCTGAAAAGATTAAGAGCCAGTGCTAGGACATACTACGAGTATATTAATTTAAAACATAATGCATGGGCCGGTTCTAATAGATCTATATACTCGTATTGAAATTTGGTGTGACGAGGACACACCTAATTTCAATGTTGTTTTTTTTAAAACTACATGGTGGCTTAAGAGCACACAATCCACCTACCGGTAAGTAGATATTGTGGCCCACGGATATCCACGACACATACCGATAAAAGTTGGTACTTACGTCCCCGGAACCTACACCACCTTTGGATATTTAGGAATGGATTTAAACAAAGGGTTGGGAAAACAGGGAGGGACAGGATAAGATGGGATGAGAATGGACTCTGGCATATCTCACTCATTACCGAAACACGTACGTACATTGAGGGAACAGAGAATATTATAGAATAAAGTCGAGTGCGCCCAGTGGGTGTTGGATTACAGCGTGCACAGCGCTCCTCCGAAACGCCTCCCACGTGTCCAAAAAAAATAAGCAGGTAGAGTATCATCACTGCTCTTGGGGTATCTATTTTCAATTCGTGAGGTGATGAGCTCAACCACTTAGACTTGGCTCGACCACTGAATTTATGATTAAACACGAATTTTTCAGTTTGGGGCATGAATCCATTAATTTGTAGCAGCTCCGTCATGGGTTGTGGCCCGAAAGTCTGTTGTAATTTCTAGAGGAAGCTTATATCGTGCAGTCGTACGTTATGGCGCCATATTGTAGGTAAGAATGCATGTTGAAGGACTCAAAAAGATTTTTCTATCATTTGTATAGCAATTATCTATCTTTAAAAAAGCAGAGGAACATCGTTATCTAAGATTTTAGTTTTCATGTCATACTTGCACAGGTAAGTAAATAATTTAATAAGTTTTACGAATACAGGGAATGGAACCGATCGGTTGTACTGCCATCAACATTGTAAATACACAATGTTTCTAATTCAAACGCTCAATAAATGATAGTTTAAACACCAACATTTGTCTTCAATTGCAATGCATCCTTAATAAACCATAACCCTGCAATTCGTGGGGCGTTCCGGCACCAGACTTTAGAATTTTCGCATCGAAAATATATTTTCCACACACGTTATTGTTCATGTAAGCAGCCGTCTACAGGCTACATTTAAGTTAATTATAGGATTACAGTGGGTTGCATTTAAAGCGGTATTTTGGTAATATAATAGTCAGATGGCACGCTCGATAAGTGCCAACTCGATACTTGGAAAGGCTCGCTCATTCCGCATTCGGGTCGCAAACGAAACGTACTCGTTCGCGGGGAACAAACGAATATAATAATTATGAGCCGAATGGATTGGGCCGAATTAACGGTTGCTTTGTTAGGAGATTATTTTTTCGACACGTACCGGGCAAAGGGTCAAATCCGATTTTTAGATGCGTATCGGGATAATCGTGACTTATTCAACACAGAAAATGTTCCAGTGAATACAATGATAATAATATACTCGTAACTATACACATGTGTTATTATATATTTCTATTCGTTACGCTTCGTTTTTTTAAATTAAAGGTTCTTTGGTGACAAAACTTTTATGCTAGGTAGCCTTAACGTTGGCAATGGACAGGCGGCCTACCAAATGATAAGTGGTAACCGCTGCCCGTGGGTATTCGCAACAACAGGTTTCTTAATAATATTTTTTTATTGCCAGTTACAATGACTCATAGTAATTACAAAAACAAAAATAAAAAGAGAAATTACAAAAATTAGAATGTAATCAGTTCATCGGAGACTTCAATAAAAACTTAAAAACATCTTTCTTCAATAAAATATTTTTAGAGAGTAAGTTAGTAACTAAAAGAGTTTTAAAAAAATATCATTCTTTTGTTTCAAGAATTCAATATTGAATTGAATGATGAATGAATGACAATTGACAAGTTGCCGTAATCTTTAGTAACAGTATATAAAGTACGAAATGAACGTCGTTGAATAAAATGAAACTTCCGATGAAATGATACAGTTCAATAATAGTTGTTATTGTAACCGAGTATAAAATTGTAACTTCACGTTCATATTGTCCTTTTCCATGTTTACTTACAGATTTGTTAAAGATACATATCCGATTGATGGATGGTTTGCAGCCGTTTCATGTTAAACTCGTGATTTGCTGTTCGATGAATATGTAATAAAGTTAGGGGTTAAGAGAAGTCGATGCTAATGTACCTTAATGTAAACCTTAAAACAGTTGGATTAACATGTATTTGTATGAATATAACTATGATTAAAAATATTCAGTAGTTTTTACCTGATGCTCTAATAAATAGAGAAACATTGAAATAAGAATTCTAAAACCACTGTTTGGATTCTGTGTTTCTTCTAAAAATACTCCCATTTTTTTAAATAACTCAATGTATTGGTCGTGTGGTGTGTGGTAACGGTGACAAAGTTCCGTTCCTCAGGGCTTTTTCATTGCTTCACACCACTTAGTAAAATTAGTTAAATAGTGGACTCGCCGACTCCCTTGGACAGCGCAACGTTTTGAGGCCCATACATCCATCACGTATAAGACAATATGCGTGAGAAGCCTCGATCCAGCAGTGGGCGAGAAAAGGGGATGGTTACGGGGACGGTAAACTCAATGTACATACTATTTTACCTTTTTACTGTTTTAGTAGGTATATGTATGTATACCTTCTATAGATTTTTTAAATTAATTAATACTAAAGTTATATTCTACAGTCAAATTTATTAATCGGATTATTGGAATTAATTGCATAGGTACATGCTTTATTATTTTTATTTACTCCATGAAAGAAAAGTCTATTAATTTTTCTCATTATTTTATTGAAAAATATAATGGAATATTGAATATTAAACTCACATTAATCAGTACAATAATTGAAATATAATTAAATGTCAATTAATTAACACGCTCATGCTCTATTTGTATGTAAAGGGCATTTATGTGTCTAATTTAGAGACATCTATTACTGGCTCTTATTATATTATAAAAGTAACGACGTTATTAAATTAACACGACGTTACATATGCTTATTCATAGCAAAGATTGATTAATCTTTGCTATGAATAAGCATATGTAACGTCGCACAATGTTTCGGATCAGTATTTCAGATCAGAGCATCCTGAAATTCATACTATGTGACAAATAGCCGTCAGATCTGCACCACACAGAAGATCTGCTACGACAGAAGATTCATGACTCGTTAATTTAATCAGTCACTGATGCCGTTCACTTTGCAACTATTAAAACGCCCACGAAAATACTGCAATAATGATTTTAAAACTTCCCACTCATACTCGTAATGAGTATAAAATTAAATCTTGAGTGCTGTATGATATGGGTAATTCAATCCAGGCATGTTCAGAAATGTTCCCATACCCTTCACTGATCTCACTACTCTGTCAGTGCTGCAACTTTCTTATTAACGTGCGTTGATTTGACGGCATTAATTTCGCAATATTTAAGAGATATGCAAAGAAAATACTTTTGGAAGTATTCAAATTTTTTATCTGATGGTGGTGTAGAAAATGAAATTAATTTCCTTGAAATGAGTAAGCAGAAAGTTTCCTCTATCTTGAATGGAAAGGAAATATTGCATTCTACAGTCTTGTATTTAATAATTTAAAATATAAAATGACAATAAATAATTCGTGTCCATTTTTATTTATGGTGGTTAATATGCCTGCACACATTTGGTATAAATTTCCCCTCAGTGATATAGGTATTCAACATACCGGCTGCAGTACCTCGCTGTATTGCGAGACTGATATATTGCGCGAGATAGGCCAGTATCTGGACTTATGATAGCATGTTATGATAATATTGTATCCATTTTTTGCTATAGCACTAAGAGCACAGCACTGTTCACTATTAACAGCACCGATTATAGATTTCCATCAAATGCTTTTCCAACTTCACTGCGGAGTTTTAAAGTGCATTTATTTTTAAAGATATTTTCAAATTTGGATGACAATACTTGTGAACCTGAGTTCAACCTGAACTGACAATACACTTGAAGTTGGAAAAGCATTTGAAGGAAATCTCTAAATAGTGCTGTGCTGTTACCGCTATAGCAAAAAATTGATATAATAATATCATGCTTTTTTAATACTGCATATATCACACAATATGATCTAAAATGAAACATATACACCTATACATTGATTCCTTTATGACATATTTGTCGAAGTACTGCATTTTTTGTGAAGAGTGATTTTAATGATGAGTATATAATTCATTAAAAGGTTTTATTTTTGGCGGTTAATTCAACTTCATGCTTCATTCATTCAAATTCAACTTCATTTAAGTTTTGCTTCACCAGTTACTGTTCACCAGTTTTGTAGGGCATGGAGGCATTGTAGGGGGAGAGTGCATGCTGCATTCCCACAGCCGCTGGGCGCACTCGACTGGGCACGTTACCCCTCTCTCATAGAAGACTACCTTGAAATGTACTGCATTTCCTACTTTATCGTATTTCCCCAATGTAGGTACGTGTTTCTGTAGTGAGTGAGATATGCCAGAGCCCATTCCCATTCCATCCTATCCCTCCCTATTTTCCCACTCCATTCCTTAATCTGAAAAGGTAGGCAGCGCATCTGGGGGCGTGCCAACGTTTGTCATTCTGGACTGATGTGGGCATGTATCGCAGATGTCTATGGACGACAGTATCCACTTATCATCAGGTGGACTGTATGATCGTCTACCGCCCTTTTCTATATAAAAAAAGAAAAGGCAACCGCACTATGTTCGGTCCAACCGATTAACGTGACAAACCGAAAAAGAATTATAGTACGGATGCATTATCACAGTGAACGTAATACTATTTACGTGTTCTTCCATTGCAAGTTTCAATTGCTTCCACAATGTAAATACAGCAACAATAGCGCTTTCCGCTACAATATCTTGCACGAAACGATTAAGTGTAATTGTCTTGCAATTAGGACGAGCCGTGAGGGCAGCGCTGCAGCGTAATATCTGCATTCGCTAATTATGAGTTCAAGCGATAATTATTGCTTTAGGTCGACTTCGTGGCTGGTACGAATTACAAGTACGCGGATCATTCAGGCACTTTAATAAGGAACTAAAGGTATGTTTTGTGGTCCAGATTAAAGAATGGTGAGGTTATTAATTATTCATTTTCCGTTTTGCGTCTTACAAAACTATACTACATATAACTTTGTAAATCTCAATGATTGACGATTGACAGTACCATCTGCATGCAAAGAATCGCGACATCAAACGCAAACTCTATGAGTTTAAAGATGTAGTAAGTTCTAGATAATTCGTTGTAGAGAATTAGGTGCCATCCTCTCATTGGATTGAATATTCTTTGGTTGATTCTTGTGTTGTTCAAAGCACAAATGAAACATAAATTTCATTGTAGGTATGAAAAGTACTTTCGTACAAGTAAATTGATTTAAAAAAGCAAAGTCATTGTTGTTGTAGAATCTCTAAATGATAGACAACACAGTTATTACACTCAAAGATATCTACAATTGCAAGAGCCAACGATGGTTCGCTGAGACTCCACAATGAACGATAAAAGGAATAACTTAAGCATCCTTACAAGCTTACTTAACAAGCTGCTTAGATCTTGTACTTGTGCGGTAAAAATAATTACAAATGCAACTTTTGTTTATAATTCTCGTAACATCTCGACGTTTTTACTGCTGAAATACGACACCTGTAATAAATTTCAATTTCAGTGCATAAAAAGTGGCACAGCACATACTTTTAGAAAGGAGTACACAATTAAAATGCACCTAAGAGAATAAACTGACGGTTTAACTAGCAGACGACGCCAAATTGCTTTTTCCTCATACATTTAGTATGCCGCTCAGTTGTTTTTGTTGGAAATTTTTGACCTCAACGTTATAAAATGAGTCATTTTACAGCCGTTATTTAGCCATAAAAATTTTGTAGACGTCGCTTCTAAAAACCTATTTTGCAAATTAGCGTGACTATTGGATATATAATGAGAAAAAAGGCAAAGTAATTATATTACCTCCTTATACAAGTTTAACATTCATTATTTTTTATATAAACACAAAAAAAGCCCTGATGGCTTTATTTGTGTTTAGTTTTTGTATTGTAAATGAGGCTCCACTGCTGGTTATAGGCCTGTACCAAGGCTTGCAGAAGATACACGATCTTCTATCTTCTGCTTTCCTCATCCAATCACCTCCCGGTATGCGGTCTTAATTCACGGGCTCGTTTATCCCATCAGTTGTCGTTCCTGCGGCATAGATATCTACAATAAAAGTTTTTACATATAACGCTTTAAATAGGTATAACCTTTTAAAATATTTTAAATTTATGTAAAAGTTTTTAAGTTGCTGCTTTTCATTGTTGATCAAAGAGCGAATTGTACTTACGTTTTGATGTGGTACATATATTCTCGTCGTAATTATATTGTCACTGGCAGAATGTGCTAATTGCACCATTGCCATGTATGAAAAACAAAATGTCCGCTGTCAAAATATATAATCACAATACGGTTTGGAATGAAGTTTACTAGTTAAAAATATAATTAATTTCTCTATTGACAAAAACGAAATTACTTTCCGAACAACCCCAATAGCAGTCGTTTTTGTAACTAGTTTTCGTTTCCTATAGAAATTGTCTAGGAAACGAAAAAACACAAATGTGGAAAAAAGTGAATTCGAATATGCCTTATTTTGTAGCTCCTCTTGTATGTTGTAGATAATATCGCAGTAATTTATGTAAAAAATTATAAAACATGTGTCGATAAGAATCCTTTAACACGTACAACGACTACGTTCAAGATACTGTAATTACATTAAAACACTTAATGAGAACCAAGTGGGTGGGGTCACTTATACAGCAGTAAACAAAATTATTTCTACCCACGCCGCAATTAGTTCGGCTAGAATTATATCGGACGTTTCCTCCAAACCACGATAATACAGTAAGCTAACTTAATTTACATGCACGATGCAGATCACGCACACATGTGCAGACACCCAAACGCGTGTCGGTGATTTCAAAGTACAAGTGTGCATTCGCGACAGTGAGTGGTCATTTCGTTGAGTAGGATGTTTTTGAAACAATTGATAGTTTATATACAGTGCATTGATATAGCACTGTCTATTGTTTTGCACATTTGTATCTATATAGGTACTATAGATAGATGGCAGGTATCAGTAGGAGATTTCGCTAGTATTTGAAAAAAAAAATCCAATGACATTATTTTTTTTATTCATATATGGCAATAGTGCAATTAATTCTGCCAGTGTCAAGTTTTCGTGGTAATAAACAATTTCAAAGTCCAAAACGCACCCCATCAATGTCCAGTCCCGTCGAAGTAAGTCAGGAGTCGCTCAGTAAAAAGATAGTAGGTTTACTGAGGACAGAAGAGGACTCCTTGGAAGCACACGAAACAAGCAGTCCCACGCTTTTATTTGATTATTACAGATCCCGCTTGAAGTTTAATAAACTGTCACAATTTTATATTAATATATTAACTCAACTTCACTTCTCGAGTTCCCTACAAAAAGTCTGACATATCAGTTGTACCTATGTATAAAAGTAGAATTATTTTTTGAAATTTTGGATCCTCTACCAACTTAAACGAAACCATAGACTCAAACTATTTTTGTGTCAAATTTTATTTCAATTCGTTATATTTTTCCGAAATTCGAAAGAATCCGCTATACTTATTTATTCGTAGATCTGTTCGAATTCTCTCTAATGTAATTGTTGAAAAAGTGGTATAGCGATTTGCGATTTAAATTTGTCATTTAATTTAAAAAAAAAAGAATTCCCTGACGCAATTTTGCGAATATTTTTTGCTCGATAAATTTAAATTTAGTTTTATATTTTAGAACTCTGCACAGCGCTTGCGTTGCAACTGGATACCAGTAACAATTTCCAGAGCAGTACCTATGTTGGCTTACTGATGAAATCTCTATTGTGCCCAAACTGAATTAAAAACCTTGCACGCCAAGTAAATGTGAATAATTACGTATTTAATAACGCTTTTGTTCTCCGATGGCCGACGAGGAAATTCTAGTAATTCAATTGTGTGACTGTTTAAATCGACGTGAACGCAACTTGCCGTTTGCTTTCTAGAGCATCTTTTTGTTTGGATTTTTAGAGTTCCGTGGCATTAAAAAAGAACTGAAATAAAAAAAAATATAATAAATAATAACGTGAGAGAAAAAATTCTCAAAATTTGTGAGTTAATGCATCATTATTCCCGGGTCTTAATATATATATATTTTTTTATGTACCAAGGCGGCAGACGAGCATACAGTCCAGTCTACCTGATGGTAAGTGGATACTGTCGCCCATAGACATCCGTGATACATGCCAACATTAGTCCAAAATGAGAAACGTTGGCATGCCCCCGGATGTGCTGCCTACCTTTGGAGATATAGGAATGGATTTGGAGAAAGGGTTGAGAAAATGGGGAGGGATAGGATGGGATTGGAATGGGCTCTGGCACATCTCACTCACTACCGAAACACGTACGTACATTGGGGAAATACGATAAAATGGGAAATGCAGTACATTTCAAGGTAGTCTTCTGTGAGAGAGGGGTAACGTGGCCAGTCGAGCGCGCCCAGCGGCTGTTGGATTGCAGCGTGCACTCTCCCCCTCAAAATGTGTATAAATATGATTTATTTATTAAAAATATTATTTTTATGTTACAGAAAGCAGATAGAGCACTTATATATAACTAACATCTAAGACATCGTTAGGGCCCACCTACGAAATATTGCTAATTAGACTCATTGGATCGGATCACTTGGCTCTAGTCGTAAAGAGACTCTTTAGTGTTTAGCTTTTATATACAGTAAATATAATAAAACAGTAACAAAACCGTGTCTAATATTTAGTAACAAAACAATTAATATTTTCCGAAAAAAGTATTGGCAAAAAGTAGAACCCAAGACAATATTTTTTGTAATGTTTGTACGCCTGTCTCTCTGAACGCGCATCGCGGAAAAACTACTAGACGGATGTTAATGAAACTTGGCATAGTTATAGTTTATGTGCCGGGTTAATATTAAGATACTTTCCAGATCAATCATAAAGTTCCCATGCGAGTCAACTACACCATCTTTAAAATAGTGGAGTCGCCAACTCCAGCTGGCCAGCGTTGCGTTTTACCGTCATACATCCCTCCCTCATGCACAAGAATACAATGTGCATTAGGAAGCCCAGGTCTAGCAGTGGATACTTAAAGGGCCGGTTGCATTGCATGAGAGTCAAGCTGACTGTGGTCTACATCTACCATCTACGCGCTCAAAGTTGAAGTTTTATTGATTAATCAAATTACTGAATAATACCCGGATTACACAATTGCTAACAGCCTAACTTAATTTAAAATGAAATATAAATTTATAAATATATACCTAGAGTAATGTATATAAGTATATACGCTTTTAAATTTTTGCGTTTAGTCTACACATTAATATATTAAATGGTTCTAAAATGACAGCTTAATTTCGCTGAATATAATATTACTACGCATTAGGTGTATAAGACTCGTTTTTACAAGTAAGTGATTTATTTGTAAAAAAAATAAACATGTACGTACAAATATGTGATGGGTGGATACACTGGTGAGTGTCTAATAATATGGTGAGGACAAAAGCGTTCATAAAAATTGCTGCTAATAAGTTCCTAATAATATATGAGAGATTCCTAAGAACAATATTGAACATAATAATATAACTAATCATGTACCGTGACCTTTACACTGAACCTTAACCTTTGGGCACAGTTCACACTTGCCTATTTGTTCGTTATACATGTCATGATTTGTAAGATGCAAACGGAGCGCAAACTTCGCTCCAGTTGCCACGATGTAAATACGTTTTAAACAATTTAGAAAAAAAAAACTGAGCAATTTAATTTAAAAGCTAAAAATGACAATCGATATATTTTTAAAAACGTATAATATCGAATTTATAAAGGTAAATCTAGTTTAATTTGAGTTCAAAGATACAAAAATAGCTTGAACATAGTTGTGGCAATGACTGGACGAGAAAAGATTATTTAGTCTTAAGAAAGACCTATCCAAGAGTCACATTCTAACAGAGTAACATTATTAACATTAGGTCTTAAGATTTAAAGTTGTGAATATTAGACATTATGGAGTCATCGTTATCATTATCGTTATCGTTATCATCAGCTCAACCCTTTACACTCACTGCTGGTTGTGGGAAAATATATAGGTATTAGATAAATTTAAATGTTGTTCTTCTGCAATCGGGCAGCCGGTGATATTTGGGAGACCGCTGAATGTGTTCTGATATTCATATATCTTTAGATTTTTATAAATATCGAGCTTGATTTTCATGGCTTAGGATTGAGCTTAGGATCATGGATAATTAATAATTTTTTTGATAATTAACTTAGTTTCTTATTATGTGGCATATTGTTTAAAATACATTTAAATATAGAATAATACTTACTTTCAATAAAGGAACTGAAAATATGCCAACTGAGAGTCCAGTACACAACACACTTACTATGAAGTCTTACTATGCCGATCTCTTCCATTAGGACAATAGCAGTTTTTACACACCTATGACTTTATGCTCGTCTGCCGCCTTCGTCCATAAAAAAATGGCATATACCAAGGAGGAGCCCGGATTAATTGAAAATTAAAGGATTAAAGAAAGAAGAGGAATTTGTAAATGCTAATATTATCATGGTGTGAGTACATAATCATATAATGGTATCTTTATAATGTGAGTTTAAAGACGAATATTGTTGCAAAATTGTACCTAATAATGAAATAAAATTCCAAATATTTATAATGAATTTCAGCGCGGCTGATAATTTTAAAAACTTCTATAAATCAAATTTATTACTGAGAGGGGGTATAGTTAATCTAGCTCAGGAAATTAAACGGGGAATTAACATAATTAATACGGTTCGAGTGAAACGGTGCAGAAAACTGATCGCCTTTATAACGGTCCTTTAAGGGAGTTTTGCGTTTAAATTTGGTGATGAACAGCGTCTTAAATTCGATTTGAGAAAGCTATTACCACTTTTTTTCTATGAGGAATTGTAAATTTATTTTCGGTAATAGTCAACGTCTTTTATTAAAGAAAATATTTTACGTTAAATAAATTACGTTAATGAATGAAATCTCAACTTTTGGGGTGCATTATGGAATAAGGAAAGTCATTCATCTCACTACAATCTCGTATCGTTGAATAAGGTAGACAGTGCAATGGGAGAATGGGAACTCCCTATTTCCCTTCCTCCTCAGGGAAAAATGGAAATTATAAAAAGTATAGCGAGGAAAACTTCTGATTCTTTTTCCAAATCCATGCCGAAATTTGCAATGGCAGCCGGCACGGCCGTGAGCGCGCCAACGTTTTCCATTCCGTGTCGCGAACACAGGTGTCAGTTTCTAATTACCAAATACCTTCATAATTTCCACCTTCTTACTATATAAAAATAGTCATATACCATACACTGCTGGCTATCGGCCTCTCCCAAGGCTCGCCACAGCACATGATCCTCAGCTCTTTTCATCCAACCATCACCGGCATTTTTTTTAAGTCGTCCATCAACCTGGTCGGAGGGCACTGCGCTTCTCGTTTAGAACTTTTAGAAATTATTAAATTATTTAGGTAATCGTACCATTTTAACATGTATAGATGTGAGATAACAAATAAATATTATCTAGGTCAAATATCTAAATTTCATTTTAGATCAATTTGAATTATTATGTATCTCTTTAGATTTTTTAAAGTAGCTGCAGTTTATTTACATAAAGAGTGTTCTAACCTAAATGCAAAATATAGACTTTCCGTCTTCAATTAAAGTCTTATCTCTATTAGGAAATTAAAAACATAATTTCAAACCATTAGGACTTCATTAGAGATTTATTAATAACTTAACGCTACATACTTTGATTAATATCGCCACGCGTCAGCAATAAAAATACTTACCCCTTTTTGTATTAAAGGCTTGTTCGAATTAATCAAATCATTCTAAAGATTCCTATCGATGCCAGAGTGTATCTTTAAAATTAGAGCAGGAGGGAACATCAATTGTTTTCTCTCGCCCACGAGCGCATGCCGGACTTGTTGTTATTTTTTTATTGTACAGTATAGATAGATATAACGGATTGTAATCATCTCATTGTGTGAGCTAAGATCTATCTGTTGAAGGTACAGGTGGGAAGTGAAGTTCCGGACTTATAAATAAAGTTACTCATAACACAGAAGACAGCGAATAGAGTGATAAACAAATATAAAGTTTATTTTAAGTTATGTAATTGATGCAGTGTTATAATTATTGGCAGTCAAGTCGCGAATTGGCGTTCTAAACCCTTATAAGTAAACCTACAGTAAAACATAGGTGCCTCAATGTGTCTCAATTTCCTCACCAGAAAGCGCAAATCGACGATGTCATATGTGAGACGCTATGATAGCTGTCATTTCATAGAGTCTCCAGATCACTAGCAATCACCTTGCTGCAACGTTGTGTGTTTTATTCAACAGATACCAAGTAATCGTTTTATTTTAATGTAAAAATGTTATATTTTCTGGTTTTCATAAACCACCCAATTACATAAAGCTAGATTACTGGACACAAAATATGAAACACAATATAGATAATTGCGTCAATTATGCTTACTTGTTTTCCAAATTAGATGATGATTACATTATAACTTTAGAAATTCTGCAGCAGTCACGAATAAAAATAAGCAATTTAAATATAATCTGCAATAAAATCGACAGCAACAATAGTTGCGTAAACACTTGGGTGTGCAATTCACAAACCATTCATTTGACAACTGACATTAGTGTAATAACGTGACGTCACCCCAGTTGTCACAAAGTCATCACCGAAGCCCCGCACTTTCCTCCTCCTGTACCCGCTATACGATACGATAAAACAACATGTGTTTCTTCACCTAACGAATCTTCTATAGCATAATGAGTACAACAATGTAAAGTGGGGCCGTATTTACATAATGTCAACTAAGTAGGTGTAGGTGTGTCACTATAGGAACACACTCAAATGTCATTAATCGAACGCCGTAGGAATTCTATTGTTGTTGGTCGTGTGTATTTTTTAACTGATGTTGGGCTTGTGATTGTATCTGTGATTATGACAGGTTGGTGAGAAGAAACTCCTTGTTCCTGTACAAGCGTTGGATAAATAGAGATGTTTTAAAATAAATAAATATTAATTTGTGGAATATTTTAATTAGAAGTTGTAACTTTGTGTGGTAGAAGATATAAATGTGCTAGAATAAAAAATGAATTTCGAAATTGCGTTTATTGATAAGTCGCGAATGGAATCCACTGTAATTTGATCTATACTTAACGGTACCTATAATAAAAGATGTGTACAATAATTATAATAAAAACAGATTTAAAATTCATAATGTAAAAAGAAAGCGTCTCGTTAATGTCTAAGACATTCGAACAGCCACTCGACGATACGGATACAAAATTAGTAAATAAATTATACTTAGAGTAATAATTTTTAGAAGCGAATGTCAAAGAGTAAGAAGATCGTATATGAATACAATGGCAGAGGATCGCCGGTATCGACGCCCCGCGGTGCGCCCGCGTATACGCCACACAAAATGAGATAAAAACTTAAATAAAAATCCTTATGTAAATTAAATTTGTAGATCTCCAGGCTTAAAGATAACAAATAAATTTATAAAGCGACAAAATGAAATTTACTTCACGCTATTGAATTTAGACTTTATCAGGCACAATGGCTTCGTAGTCGTAATCAGAGTAAAATGAATGTATATTTTTTCACTTTGAGTAGTCCTCGTCAATAACTAGTATAGCTTTGTAGTATTTAGAATCAGGATCTTAATTTTACGTATATTTAAATAGAAGAGTGGTGCACAGGACTTTAGATGCTAATATACATAATTAGTACCTATAATATAAGCACAGTTCAAATTGGTGGATACTATGCACTGTTTTGTTTTTACTCTCGTTGTTTTCTTGTCCTCCACCGTTGAGCTAATGATAATTTTAAAAATCCATACTTATATAGAAACTGTGGTACAGACCGAGGATTTGAACTTACTACTATATGAATAAAAGTCGAGAACAGAAAACCATAAGGCTATCTATATCACAATTATATAATGAATAGGTATAATATTATGTAAGTAACATTTTTGTTAATACCAAATATCCATGCTAATACCATGATATCCAAATATCCATGATAATAACGTCACATATTCAACGCAGCTTTCAAAAATTTTTGAAAACTTGATTTGGTGAATCTAGTCCAGTTAATAAAATTGAAAATAAAAATGTAATAAACATGGAAAAAAATAAAATAAAGTAAATATACAGCGTCCATGTCCAATTGTATAATAGAACAAACTGATTTACCGTCTAATAAACGACTTTAATTTATTGCTACGAAAGAACCCACATGGTGGTCATTCTAATATACAAAGTGCCAAAGGTTTTTTATTTAATGTACACCGATTGATAGACTGATCAATTTGGCCTTGTGGTGTCGGCCGGTTTTAGAAACGTACCACCCTATCTCTTCCCGTGGCTATCGTAAAAGGCGACTAAGGGATAACAAAGCCGCCACCAACAAGCCCTAAGGAATTAAACCACCTCTAAAAGAGTGGATTCCCCAACCCACTTGTCCATCGTGGAGTTCTAAGGCCACACATCCCTGATGCATAAGATAATGCGTACGAGAAGTCCCATTTCGATAAATTTCGTGTACGATAAAACGGCTGGTTGCGAGTTATAAACGTATATTCCTTTATTTGATTGTAATGGATAGCGATCGATGGATAATACCAAAAAGTAATTTTAGTTAACAGAGGAATAGAATTAGCTAAATGAACAACGTTATTTTAATAGACGAATCTGATTAACATTGATCTCTTTTTAATTCTTTATGAGTGAAAGATGTTTATATCAAAAAAATCTTATATTAATGTAGATGTCACGCAGAACAACCGTTAAATTACCGCTTATAAACGGACAATAAATAAAGATTTTTCTGATATTTCTATTGATTAGAAACAAAAACTGGATTTAAATACTCTCAGAAAGATGATAATTATAATATCGATTGTCTATTAAGTCACAATTTATGGTTAAATAGTTAAAAAACCAATTATTTATGCGAGGAATTTGTAATTATCTGTTAAGCATTGATTTATTTATAATGACATTTGTAATTTATAGCTTTTAACACTTGGAAGGTTTAATGAGTTAATATGTTATAAGTGTAAGATAAGAAAAATAACGGTCTCCATTCACTTAAAAGTTAGTTTATTATATACTTGCTATCTACTCTGGCTTTACTCAGGTAGCATAATGAGCAATGTAACGTCCATATGCTTATTAGTTACCTAAAAATTCAAAATTTAAGACTCAAAATCGGGCCAGTATGACATTATTTGTGAAAAGGGATCTTATTGTTGATTATAATTTCCCAGATAAAGGGATAGAAGGGACAAAATAAAAAAATGCTTAAAATTAAAAAATATTTCAATTAAGTTACTTTTTTAAGTATTAAGTGGTTGAAAACGATCATACAGTCCACCCGTAAGTGGTATGTCGCCCATGGACACTAGCGGTATATGGCAAAATTAGTCCAGAATGACAAACTTTGTTAATGTAGGAATGGATCTTGAGAAGGGGTTCGCAAAATGGGAAGGGATAACGTTTAAATCAGGGTAGCTTTTTAATAATTTACGTTAATGAAAAACTAATATTAATCATGTTTATTTCTTTGCTGAACACTTAAAATGTATATTTTTTATAAACTGTTAACATAAACTGTTTCTATAAATTGTACAAGTGTCTTTGTCTTCTCTGCCGCCGTATCTCATGAATAAAAATGATCGTATGATTGTCGGCACGACGAAACGCCACGCTAATTAGCAGTGACTGAATATGACTTTATTTTATTTTCATTGCGGTTACTAGTAAATATTTTGAATTATATAAAATAGTTAAATATAAATTAAATAATGGCTTATAAATTAATTAATAATTTTGTTATACTTTATATACTACGAAACTTCGAAGAGTTCTTAATCATAATTTAATGCCAAAAAACATGGTAACAATAAGATGGAAATTTTTGGTAGTTCAGCATGCTCCACATGAAATTGACATGTAAAATTTAAATATCACATGCGTTAATTAATATACGAAAGTAAACTAAATTGTAATGTCAATCAGAATACGACATATAGTGTGGTTACAAATCTCGTTTTATTTACTAAGTAGAATCCAACTTGTGACAAAAATTACAACAATGACAATTAGAATTTAGGTACCTCGAATACTGTTCACGATTAATGTAATTTTTATTATCCTCTCTTTTTTTTATTTCTATATTAGAAACTATTTTTATTAAATTATAATTTATTGTGAATACAATATTTGTTCATTAGGTACATCATTATTTTATTATATTTTTGTAGTTCATATTGTATTGTACACAAGAAGCCATTTTGTTATTTTTGTTTTAAATTCAGTACCTTCCAATAATTTTATTTCATCATTAAGATTGTTAAACTATATTATACATATTTTGTAGACGTTTCTTTTATATATAAGCGCGACATCGAGGTTGATACAGGATGTTCACGTATTGGGTTCTTGGCTTATTTACCATAAATAAATTAAATAATTTTTTTTCACGGAAAAAGTCAATCCATGACTCCAATATTGGTGCCTATTGAGTGTAAATCAACCAAAGGATATATATACCAAACGTAGAATGAATATTGTCATATAGTTAAACAATAGTCGTGTACTCTGTACAATGTTAACTATACGAATCGATCCGTCTCCACGTCTAGATGTATTTCGATATTTTATCAAAACATGTTACAGTTTCAATGGAGTTTTAACGTGATTATTATGTTTATTAGATCAATAAATATGCTTTAACTGTCAATATTTCGCATACAAAATGTTTATAGCCGGTAAACTTTAGAATGTATTTAAATTATTAAAAGAAATATGTAAATAAACATATCTACTAATATAACGTGTTACACGTGTATCATCTCGAGAAGTAATTCAATATATGAGATTGCGAAATTGCTTTTTCGAATGTCGGAAGAAATGAGAACTTCATAAGTACTTACTATGAATCCACTCACAAATTCCATTACTTCCTGATTGTTAATTTGAATTCGTTCTATTATCAATTCGTTCTTACATCTAGTAAGATTTTTATTCTTTATGAAATACATACATACCAGTACATTGGTGTTATTAAGGCAGCCAGCGTGGCGCGTTCCTTACGACTGGATGTCCCATTCACAGCTCCCAGGGGTACCTACGGAAAACGGAGAGGATTGTGAAAGTTCTGTCGACCAAAAGTATCCAACAGCTTTACTTGCATTAATCAAAACACAACCGCAAACAGTTTCGACTACTTTTGAGTGAACTCTCACTGAATTTTCTAAGTGATCTATTTATCATCACTCCGAAACACATTAAGTATTGTTTAATGGGAGTTAATTTTAAGTGATAGTTAAAATGCGATAAATTATTAATACGAATAGAATCGCAAATAGTTCTGATTACTTCTGAGTGTACATACTCTGACTCTGACTCGTCTGAGTGATCGATTAATCCTCACTCTGAAACACAACATTATTTAGCGGTGCGTTTTGTTTGTTTAGTTTGAAATTTTGAAATGAAACTAAAAAATCGATATAAAACAAACCAATCGAGCTAGGACTCCGATTGTTGCAACACATATTTGTCATTTTCTTCTTTTAGCATTTTATATCTATCTACAAGCGCTATTATTCTCTTAACCAAAATCATTAGAGGTCCGCTTGTAGAGACCTACATTTTCATTCAGTCATTCGTTCAATGATTAAGAATTAATACATGAGTAATGCATTATAGTGTGACAACAGTGGCTATAGAAGACGCATCTATTTTGAGTCTCTTGACGTATTTATTTTATTAAGCCTTTTCTATCTGTAAGTAGTTGGACCACCGAGCGTGTGCTGCGTCCCGCTTTCGGTGTTAAAATGTTATGATAAGCTAAACAGCTTAAGAAAATGCTAAAATAGTGACTACATGATTATTATTACCATTTATCTCAACGATATATTTTTTTTATATATATTTAAATCCATGTTTAGATGTCTAGTGATAAGTATATTTGATACAACTATTAATTATGATCAGGCACGCACAGGTTTTGATAATTTACGGTTAAACATTTTCTATGCTTTTGAAAGTAATTTAGTGTGTTTATTTATCCTTTTTTAATTAAATGTATTTAATTTATTATTAAATGAAAGCTCTTATTTAATGAATGGTATGTATCGTTTAAAATAGTTACAATTTGTAATTTCACACTCTATTTATAATTGTATTTTTAATAAACCATATCTATATTCTATAAGTTTTTATAAAGAGAAGCAGAATGTTCAGAATGAACGAATCGCCCTAGGCGTCCACTTATTCGATTGTTTTCAATAGCGCGCAAGTTATTACGAGCCTCTCCACTTTCGACTACCACTGACCACTCTATAAATAATTAAACTGTGATTGACGATGGAGACACTCCTTGAAACAGCTATCGGCGCCTGTTCATACGTGTTCAAATTATGTTATCAAAGTCATACGTCGATATCTACCTATAACGTCCCAATGCAGGGTACAGGGCTCCTTTAGCAAACCATTATGGAGTTTTGGACGATAATTCACCACGCGGGCCTAGCACGGATCGGTGGATACACACACGGATTGGTGCTGAATTAAATAGGACAAGAAAGAGACCGCAAAATCTTATTTTCTTTAATTCTCAAGCATGCGGTGTTCCACGATGTTATCCATCACGGTCGAGCTAGTAATATTTAAAAAAAATCCTCACTGAAGTTGACACAGTGGTACGGGCCGAGAATATGAACTCACGACTTCAAAAATGAGAGTCAAGCATAGATACCCCAAGGCTATTTACTACTTACCGCTCTAAAACTAATTATTACCATATCATTCAATCAGCCTGTGTCTCTTCACTGCTGGATATAGGCCTCTTCCAAGGACCGCCACCACACACGGTCTTCCGATCTTCTCATCCAACCACTACTGGTGAACTTCTTCAAGTCATCGGTCCACCCGAGGGTGGGCGTTCCACACTATGCTTTCCGGTACGTGGCTTCCATTCGAGGACTCGTCTATCCTATCGGTTATCGGCCCTGTGGCAAATCGGCCCTGTGGCCCTGTGGCTATTGAAACTATCAACTTCAAATTGAAACTATACGACATAGACTAAACTCATACTATGTTTTTTTTAAGGACGAAGGCGGCAGACTAACATACAGTCCACCTGATGGTAAGTGGATATTGTACTGTATTAGTCCAAAATGACACACATTGGCCCGCCCCTGGATCCGCTATCTACCTTTGGAGATATAGGAATGGATTTTGGAGAAAGGGTTAGGAAAATGGGGAGGGAAAGGATGGGATGGGAATGGCCTCTGGCATATCTCACTCACTACTGAAACACGTACCTACGTACATTGGGGATATAGGATAAAGCGGTAAATGCAGTACAATTCATGGTAGTATTCTGTGAGCATTTTGTATGTAGTTGAATTCGAACAAGGTTCTCGATTGTTTGCTTATCATTATTCGGTAATTCACTATGACTTTTCGCTCAGGTGTTTTTGATAAGTCAAGTAACAGTAATTGAACGTTGTTACGCCTATAGTTTATTAAATGGATGGAAATTTACGACACTCGATGAATGAATAAGTGGTTAAAATTAAATATGAACGCCATGTATTTAAGTCTGTCGGTTATTATAACGTGACCAATATGCATGTTGATAAACGTGGGTATTATGCGACAGATTGCAGTGTGACAGCACCCTAAGATACAAATGTGATGTGTAATTGTGTAATGTGATTGTGCATTGAAAACTTTTTAGGATATTATCGAAAAAATCGAATTTCAATATTTTTGATTTAAAAAAATGCCGCCATGTCTTGTTCAAAAGTGACCTGTTGAATTCAAAGCACTAATTAGGTTTAAAGTTATTATGTGAATATGGGATATAAAAAAAATGTGAACAAAAAAAAGAAACCAACAAATAAACAAACTAGAGGCTGCATTTCTAATTGATTCAAATAATAACTTGGGTCTATATATACCTACCTAAGTTAAGTTCGTAGATGGGTCAAATCGGTTCGTAGTTTTAAAACCACGAAATTGTTAAACATTGCACAAAATTTAAAAACAAATAACTTTAACACAAACGATTTGTTGCTTTGATAATATTGATCATCGAATAACATTGAACTATATGATCTGGACAGTTACATGCTCGACAAATTTTATCTAAAAAAAATTCTGAATTTTTTAAAATTACTCTGTACTTATACAAAGTTTTCTACGGACATTCATCTGAACTAAATTATATTATGATTATTATAAAACGTAAGGAAAATAATTTAATCTACCTTTTCGACTAGCGAATATCATCGGCGTTTTTTCTTTCTTGACGAAACTAGTGCGCGCGCGCATGTCAAAACAAAAATACGTGATTGAATATTAATTGTGATATAGTAAAAGTACTAAGTAAACGTATTACTCAGTGCTATTATTATACAATACAATATAATGTTTAAGTTAATATAACACATGGGATAACAAGTCCTTCTATTTTCGAAAGATAGCTTTATTATAAAAATAGGCCCCACATATGGACCAGCATGAAGAGAGAATTGGCCTTAAAATAAGTAACAATAAATACAGTGAAAAGTAACCGTTAAAAACAACAGGTTGTGATAAAAAACAATCATTACGCATAAGGCACGAGCGCATCTGCTCGCCGTATTTGCATAGCCGCTGATTGGGAAGCAAGATTAATTCCTATAATATTTTTTGTCTCGTTCCTCATTTGGGCGCAATCAGGCCGATGAAGAAAAAAATGATCATTATCATACTTCAGCCCTTAAGCTATTTTTTCAGACAAACAAAGGGGTGCTTGTTTGTTATTGGGTTAGGGGCGATAATGTAATGCAATTACTTTTTTTGGTTAAAAAAATTGAGAAAATCATTATTCAAATCCGCCAGCTGAGCAAGCGGGGAATAGTGATTTGGAATTCATTTTTGGTATAATATTAATATCGACCCCATTTTGAATCTTAAAGACTGTAATGAATAAACCTCATAAACTGCAAACGCTTCCCACAATCCCCATGTAGCGAAAATTCATACAGTGAGTTATCACTCCATCTAGCAACAGTAACAACCCTTCATTGCAAGGGCATCATTAGGCGAAATAAGACCATTAGCAATCCTTTCTCTTAGCATCCATGAAAGGGTTAAATCGGCCCTTCTGGCACAATGGCTTTATTCTATTACGGACCGCTTACACGCGCGATGTAATAAATATGAATGTTGAACACCGTGGATTATGCTCCTATGCCCGGGGGTCAAAATATTTGAATATGCGCCAGTACAATTTGTATGGGTTAATTGGCAGTTGGGAGACGCTTTATGAAGTTCTGTGTGGTTTTGCATGATATTAATGAACTTGTAACTCATTGTCACAATGAAGCAGAGACACATGAGATATACTTTTCGATTGGATCATCACGTAGTTTTATTTTTGTTAGAAGAAAAGTAGGTACCTAGAGACATCTAGCTAGGTGAATGTATGCGTAGGTAAATATACTTTTACTATTAGAGGATAAAAATATGCGCTCTTATCAAGTATGTTTGTCCAAACAAAATTAAGTACAGAGCGGGAACACATGAAATCTACATTTTGAGTGCTCTCGAAAATTTCCAGCGCACTGTGAAAGTCCAACTGGTTCACAATAATTATTCACAGAGAATCAACGTTCGCGAATAGCTAATTACAAAGGACTGAATAGGGGCTTTGCTTAGTGAAAAGAGAGAAAAAAAAACAATTATTAACGATACAGTGGCCGCCCGAGTGGCCCGGTGCGCGCGCTGTCACATCTGTTCTATAGCTACCCTCGAGGATTAAAGTGATAATTATTCGTAGTGATAATTATTGGATTTAAGCTTATAATAATAGTTCATTGTGTGTCACATGGCGGTGTTTTGGCCGATGAAAAATCGATATTTGTGATCATTCAAACGATAATTTATTACTATTTATTAGTATCGAAGTTGGACATGTACAGTTGGATGGTCTGTCCAAGATTTTCTGCTTTGTACGTAATAAACGGTACGATGCACTGATTGATAGGCCATAAAAAGCCGACGGATTTTTCCAAATGCTACCCAGTTGAGCTGCATGCGGTCTTTCGGCTTCCTTGCTGAAATTTGACTTGCTTAAGAGGAAATCACAAGATAAATAATCTACCTCACATGCCTAAACATAATCGTCAATAACTTCGAATGGAATACCTTCACTATCTACCAGTCCCGGAAGAACGTACTCATTGATTCATTTCGAGACCAACGCTAAGTGATGTTGCGTTCACATCGTTCAACATCCAGTTCAATTCTTCTAACGATTCTGATATAAGGACTGTCATTGTCGAAACTAAAAAACGAGATATAGCATACCATCAGCCTGTGTCTGTCAACTGTTGGATATAGGCCTCACCCAAGGACCGCCACCACACACAGTCTTCAGCTCTTCTCATCTAGCGACTTTTTTCATGTGGTCAGTCCGTCTTGTCTCATGTCAGTCCATTGTCAGTCCTATACCGTTAGAGAATACGCTTCGGCACCATACGTCATTATGGGCAGGATGCATTGATTGAAGACCTTTGCCTTCAAAGATTGTGGTATGGGCGACGAGAAGACGTGACGCATTTTCCCAAATGCTGTCTAGCAGAGCTGAATGCATCTATCGATTTCTCGACTGAAGTTGGACTTCTCTGATGAGCTTATGAAGTTGGTCTGGACTGTATTGACTGTCCAAGATAGACATATTCATCTACAATTTCTAGTGACGCCCCCTCGACGCTGACAGGTCCAGGGTCGTCGTTTTCATTGAACATGACATGACACCAACCGATGACTTCAAGAAATTTGTCGGCAATGGGTGGATGAGTGGTGCATTAGATGGTGGATTATGTCTGGCGGTTGGCTTTGGGAGAGACCTATAATATCAAGCAGTAGAGAGACATAAGTTAACGGTATCAAAATGGTATGTTACTGATTTAAATTACGATTTAATAAGTTAACGGTATGAGGATACGAAGTTATTTTTCAGAAAATTATTTAGGTTTTTATATTAGATTGTATCATCAGATCATGCAAACTCTGACTGGTAGAATAAGAACAGAAATTAGTCAGATCAGAAACTAGGCTGACGGTATCTAAACGGGGATCGAAAAACTTAAAGAAATATTGATGTGTTATATCTTAACTCTGCAATAAGTACAAAGCTACCAATGTTACCGATTATATTAAGGGACGGGATGGGAGGGAATGGGATGCTTAAACGATTTTATCTCAAGAAATACGATACGTTTCACAGCAGTGTTATGTTAGCTAGAATTTTACCAGTTGGACGCGCTTAGATCGACTAGCACACATGTTCGTTGTTAATTTTAACAATATATTCTTCTAACTAAGCACACATACCTACTCTAAAGTCCAAGCGAATGAAGTCGCGTGTATTGCTAGTGTGAACATAAATAAGGCGTTCTTAATAAAAGCGCATAGAAAAAAACTCAAGAGCCATCATCTGAAATGATTTTTTTCGTGTGAAAAGCGTAAAATGATTCTAAACAAACACAAGTAGAAACATTCAATTTGAATGGAGAAGTAAAGCTGGCAATCGAGGCGTTTACAATCGCATAAAACGTTGCTGTAGCATTTGAACCCACCCTAACCTATTGGCATATGGGCCCACGTGCCGAAAGGGTTAAGTTAACCCTTTGTTTCTGTGATGAAAAAAAAAGAATAAAGGCAAACAAATTTCAATGATGGTATCGTTTTCAATGTGCACTCTAATTACTGTGATTCCACTAATTGTTGTTGAGGACCTCAATGCTCTTTGTTTTTTGAACTCTGCTTTGACTATGTTTTCGCATGCCATATTGAAATTGAAGTGTCTTTGTTGTCGCAGGATTGCTGTGTATTCCAAAGATAGCTTCATTTATGTATGTCACTTAGTAAGTACTATTCTGATGTCCGTTAATTTTAAAAAGTGGCTACTATTCTTTTTGTTTATAGTAATTTAGCCAGCTATTGTTTTTAAAATATATTAACAGTCTGATGTTTTAGTACCTGTCGTTTAGTGGCAAATACTTAATCATTTAAAAACACTATCTAGTGTATATTATAAAGACAGTTCTTTGCTATAAGATATAGCAAAAATATTTACACATATGAACACTTCAAGTTTTATCACATTTAGAAATTAGGAGTTTTGACACAAAATCTACGAAGGAAGAATAAAATGGTAAGAATATACTTATATCTACGGTCATTAAAATACAAGACGGCTATTTATTTAATATTCTCCATTGAGAAATCCTGAGAATCTATTGAGAAAAATCCTGATATAGGCCCTTATTGCCTATATAAGGATTTTTTCTGTCTTGTGCCCAGAAACATACATAATATACAAGGAGGAACACAAGCTATCCAGACGGAAAAAAAATGTCTTTAATGAAATGTTTATTCTACTAGGAATCGAAACCAAAATCATTTGCACGGCAGGGGTCCTATAAACTAGGTTAATCGCTCATCAAATACTTGTATGTCTTCCTAGTTTATAAGTAATACGAACATAGATAGTCATAGTTTGAAAACCATGGCTAGTATTGCATCATGGTTTTTATACATTTTCAATTGCTACTTGAAACACGTTCATATAAACTATTTTATGGTGGTATTTTGCATTCACGACTGCGTTCAAGTTTTGCATCATAGTCTAAAGTAGATATCGAAAATACGTTTGGTATTGGCAGTTTAAGCTTTTTATTACTATGTTCTACAAAAACTCTATTTAATGCCGTATTATCAAAACATAAAGGTTTAAAATCGGGGACCAGTAGTAGAAGGGGGTTTAAGTGTTTTAGCATTCATATCGTAGTTTAATTACACATTCATATGCAAATGAGTGAGCGAATGCCGCAAAGATTCGTTCATACATTTTACCAGCAAGCATGCATTCATGCGTGCTTCGGTACACGTTGGCACTGCAATTAGCAAGTATGAATGGGAAGTTTTTGCTTGAAATTGCCAGATTTGAATGCTGATAAATGCAAAGCTTTTTTCGTATCGATGCGTATAGATAGATATGTTTTTAAGTTTTTGTAATTTTAAAAAGGAATTAATGCTTTTCAATGACTTTGAAAAATGTCGTTTCAAGGTATGTTTTTTTTATTATTGTAACTCACGATTTTTCACATTTTTTACTATTTTTTACATTGGCTATATTTTACATTTTAGTCAAAAATGTAGCTTCCATTATTATTTAAAGCTTTAATTAAAGCGTAAACTAATATTCATAAAGCGTAAAGAAATGTTAAAAAAAAATACTCTTATCAAGTTTTTAATTTCTTCTCTAATTTCTTGTACTTTTTTTTATCTCGTAATCAGTTTTAATTTGTTTGAACTTTTTAAACATCGACGCGATAGTGTTAAATGTAGACGAGTGCTCGATCGACGTCAAAGATGTAAATGCTGTGCTTTGAACAATAAAATAAATCTTTTTTTAAGGGTCTTACCTGATCTGGGGTCCTAAACAAGCCTTCGAGCCTTCGTTTCGTGCTTAATTAAAAAACAAAATCAATTTTATTAATTGGAAGTGTTAAAAACGGGCGGAAGAGGCGTTCGGGGCCGTATCTTGCTCGTATCTCTTCTTTAATCCGACACTCAATGTGTTATTTTTACTCTTCTCAGCGGATTTCGAATAAATTTTATCGCTTGGGACTAATTTGGTTACAAATTTATTTGGTTGTGGGATCGTTAACAAGGGAAGTACATCCACATGGCTATCTGGACCGCACTCTTTAGTGCCCAGACACGGCCGTTATAACAATATATCGACACTTGGAATTTGATAAAATGAAGATGACACTTCACTTAGGATTAAATAATATTGTTTTTTAAAATAATACAGAGAGGTTTCGTAGCATTTGTTCCGACGAATAAAAATTTTATTGTTACGACTGTTGCGATTACGCTTTTAAAAAATGCGGAGGGACATTGATAATGTCGCATATATATATATATATATATATATATATATTTGTACATTTTAATAACTGTGTCACGGTCCTTGAGCGTATGGACAATAAAGCGTAACGTACACACAATTAATGTTATCGTAATAATAAATAAATAAACAAAAATAAAAGCAATAGTTTCATCTGTTTTTGTTGTATATCGAATTATAAAGGGTCGCTTACACTTACGATTTTCTTCACTAAGGCGTCGTGTGCCACAAGTGCCACGTGTGCCATACGACACCTTCCTGAAGTTTCTTGTTGTTGGCGGTTGAGCGAGTCCATGAGGTCCATCGCAAACATTAGTGGTACGACTGTATTTAGTAATGAATTTGATAATAAATACGACACAAGTTGGTGAATTATTCCCTAAAATTACAGTATACATTTCACTACTAAACTCCCAATTATAACCGATTATTTTCTTTATACAAATGACTAATTTCTTTATACAAACTCTAGTTTAAATGACTCTAGTGTTTACACTATGTCATTACGTAAATCTACAATAACAATTTCTTTATTTTACTTACACTTTGTTGTTTTAACAAAGGGCGGACTTAATGTTATTTATAGCAGTTTCTCACAGCCAACCTTGGGGCTATATAGTGATGGTATTGGTAGGGAAGTGAAATATCATTATATAGAAAAAGGACAAAATTAAACATTATGTTTAAACCCCCGACGATTAAAAAATTCTAATTACCTTTGAAAGGGTTAAAATTAAAATATAAACCAGTCAGCAGTCTTGTTGACAATCTACAATAGTTTAATACAACCTATCACCGACGTCGCGCGTAACGAAGGTTTATGGAATGTAAAAGAAATAAGATCTTTCAAGATACAGTTAAACGTTTACAAAAACCGCTTCAAAATCGGTCCAGTCGTTTCAGAGAAAAGTGGTAACAAAATAAACATTATAAAACAAAAAAATATCTTGATAATTGTTTGTAATAATTACGTAAATAAAGGGGAAAAAAATATAATTTTGTATAGAATGAATGACCTTTATTTCTATCATTTATTTATTTCTATATAATAGTTGATAATCAAACTTCATCTTTGTTTCTTACTTAAAATTTATGATAATGGTAAAGGTTCTGTCAGCCATACCGTCATATAACGATCAGACTGTAGCCGTGTCTATGGTCCGGTTATCATATGAAGAGCGCTGGCAGTTCTGTATTTAATTCATTTTATGTAAATACAGTTTCTTTCTTAAGTCATAACATATCATTATGAAATAAAAAAAAAAATCTTAAAGAACTATCGAATTGTAAAATGATTTTTACTACACATAATTAATAATAGATTTATGTTAAGATTTATGTCAGCTGTCATAGCTCTTACTATAATAACAGGACCATAACCACATAACTATAGTTACTGCGCCTTAAGTAGGTATGTAACTGTGTACAAAACAAGGTTGAATTTTATGTGTTTACACAGCAATGTAATTCGCGCTGCAAGTAATGATAAAGTCATTGACTGGACGGAATGCGTGTAAACTCTTCATTGCATTCCGCGCGTTCGTTCTGATAATGTACACTGAATTTCTAAGCAGCCTTTAAAATTAATAGCAGCATGCTATGCGGGAAATGTGAGTTTGCGCTGAGATTTCACTTTGATTTGTCTTAATATGGGGGACTTACAATAAAACAGTACAATAATGTTATTGCACAATATTATTAAATGGCGTGTTGCACCCAAATGCTAACTGTTTTTACACGTAATAAAATTAACGGCCCATATCAATCAATGTTTTGCAGTGAGCAACTCCAAACATTTGTCAGACATGACAAAGATTTGACTGCCATTTTAGTGTTATTACTTGCGTTGTGACGAAACGTAAAAGATGAAAGACAATCTAAAATACGTCGCTGGCCGAAAGATTGTTACAAGAAAGGACAACGCAAACTCAATAAAAACTTTCTCAAAGACCTGACAAATAATTTCTGAAGGTAAATTCAAAAATTATTTAAAAATAGATAATGTAAAATTTCTATATTGCTCAATATTACAAAGAAAAATTGTGCAATTAATTGTAAACCAGTTCAATCAATGCTCGATTTAAAATTTAAAAAATGCACAATATAATTGATCGTTCATGGGGCCTTCAGGACACTTACCTCGTTAAGATTTATACGGTATACAGCAACTGTTACCATTCCAGAAAACATGCTTAGTGTTCACGTAACAGGAACAATCTGATATGGGTCAATTAAGTAGATTGACTATTATACAACTCATAACAGATAGATAAGTATATTATGTGACATTATCTGAGAAAATGGATGAGAAATGGAATGTCGGTTTATTAGTCGGTTTATTATTAGTGAAACTTTAAGAGATTTCTTTGTTAATTACTTTATTTTTTTATGGAAAGAAGGCAGTAAAGTGCGTACAGTCCACCGGGTGGTAAATGGGTCTGTGATCTGACGACATCCACGATACATGCCAACGTCAGTCCAGAATGACAAACGTTGGTTGCCTCCGGGTACAATGTCTACCTTTGGCTTGGGAAAATTGGGAGGGATTCGATAGGTTGGTATGGGAATTTGCTCTGGCATATCTCATTCACTGCCGAAACAGGTACGGACAATAGAGGAATAGGATAAAGTCCGTTAACGTGGCCACTTGAGTGCGTCCAACGGCTGTGGGATTGCAGCGCGCACAGATGTTGGAACTGATTAAGAATCAACAACGAAATTTTAAGTGTGAATTTTGTACTAAATTTTATAATACCTTTGCTCAGATAATAAAATGTTAGCTCAGTTAATACATATAAATGTTAGCTTATTTTTAGCTAATAAATAATGATATTATTGTAACTATCTAGAGAATGATGATTAGTGTTTTAAATTTCTATTATTTAAAAAGTATTATAACATTTTTCTATATGGCATCGAAACCGGTCCGAAAACAAGAGCGACGTAGACGAAATCTATTGTAAAGGCGAACAATAGTGTGGACACGTCGTAAAATGAAACAATGCGGAGATAGTCCGCTCCATCGACACACAACACTAACTGGAAAGGCCAAGACTAGAATAAAACATAATTCCCTAGAAAAGTTTATCATTATCCTTAATCTCTAACTTTAACGCAAGGACATTATATGTAGTTAAACATTAACATACATACGTACGATTTCTCGAATTCAATCCCTAAAGGGGTGAAACGAAGTGTCAAATGTTCAATGACAATTTAGTGTCAAATTTTAATGTTCTAACCCCTAGTTTACATGCAGCCCACTTCTTTGGCAGTGAGCAGGGAAGTAGGCAGCGCAAGCATGTATACATGTTCCTCTCGCTGATACTGGTCATCCGATAGGAATGGCTCACCCCATTACCGTCGTCCTCGGGACGTCCTCGACGACCCTGACGACCCAACAACCCTCCCAATGCGGTTCTCACACTACACTCACATACTACATACGTATACCGTCCCGAGACGAGGACGTCGCCTTCGGTATACCGTCAACTCACACTGGCCTTCAGTCAACACTTTTATTAGGTATGGGCACGAGCCTGAGCGCTTCTCACCGACTCGCGATCCCACGACAAAATTGTGACTTTTTCACCTTAATATACGAGTATAGTAACAGTCATAATTACCAAAAAATAGCTTAAAAATTCTGAGCTAAATGGTCATATTGGCTAATTATGCCTTTTTAACATAGGATTAATATTTATGAAAAAATTTTTTCGTTAAAATGAAATAATACAACGTATTTTATTTATTCATTCATAATAATTGAATTAATTTATTTTTGCTATCATATATGTCATTTGTATATCTAAGTATCCCACTTCATTAATAATGTAGAAAATACTTTTTATATTCATTGTCTTATAAAACGTTAAAAAATATTTAAATTTGTTTCCCTCGAAATTTGTTTTCCACTAGTTGTGCCCTTTTTCCTTAAGGCGGCAGACTTGGCGTCCGTAGATAAGTACTTACTACGTTCTATTGCGATGAATTACTATCATCCACCATCGCTTCTTACGATGACATCTTTTTGCTGTTTTATTTACATATTTTTGCATCTTTTTGTACAGACGCTGCAGCAATTTCTACGTCCTCCATTGGCGGAGGTTGATCATGAAAGAGTATGGGGTGGCAATGTAAACACTCATTAGGAAGTAAATAGGGTAGCGCGAGGAGGAGCGGCAGTGGCTGAATGTAAATGAGGTATAAACGAGGTATATGGCAGCGTGATATTTTTTTTCATTCAGTTCACTTCGCCGGTATATACATTGTTATAATCTCAAGTACGTCTCGAGAATTTAGTGTATCTACATTTATTTTTGGACTGACTATACAAATAAACATATTTTTTCTTATGTCTAATACCACACGACAATTACACGTAATTGACATCACTAGACAATTAAATGTAATTAAATGGTATTGAAATCCACGACAGCAAAGCCGCTGGCAACAGCTAGTACACATACAAGACGAAATTTTGACAGCCCCATGATTCGGACGAGAAGTATATTGTCTATTGTATATTGTCTGAAGTTTTACCACGTTACTAAAAAACTGAAGGAGTTTGGTAGGAATATATGGCATTGTGTCATATCCAGTAGGCAATGTTTTAGGTATAAGTTGTTCAGAATAAACAGATCACGCGGTATCAGAGTGTGGGCCGCCGGTTAACACGGCGCAGCCGCGGATTGTAACTCTTCGTGCCACATCGGCACAGGAGTGTACTCTGTGGAGGCCTAAGAAATGTTCAAAAATATATTTTCCTGAGGGAGACTGGAGTTTAAACTATACTCGTGAAATCCTCGGTTCACACCCCGGATAATAACAATAAATTCGCGTGTTCGCATATTAGACGAAAAGAAATGTGATAAATAACATCACATAATGGCACTGGGCTTTCTGTATGGTTATTGTTGGAAATATCCTTTAGATTTTGATTGGATGTGAAGACTTATGCTTTGCATTGGAATGTTTTAAGTGGTCTAATATCGATATTTTGAGTACATAAATTACATCATTAACACGATTTAGATTATATCGAGATGTAATATTATCGATTTGTGTATCTCTGTTGAACGAATACTTAGTATCTCTTGAATTCGTAAAGAAATAAATAATTTTTTCCTGGATGAATGAACGTCTCTCACGGACTACCTTGCCAAATAACCTATCGACCTAGTAGTCGAGAGGTTTTGTTTTGACATTACGGTATGATATTTCCCTGAATAACTTCAGGCATAGAAGGAAGTTCAGAAATTAACTGCCAGTCTGTTCTGTATAAAATTTTGTTGCAGAAATACAACTTTCCAAGGTGAGGTAGAGGTCCAAGGTAGCTCGCAGAATTAGCAACCTGAAATTGAAATGAAATATCTGGGTAGGACCGACAACCGATAGGGTAGATGTCCCGAGGGATATAGCGTAGGACGCCCTCCATCCAGATGGGCTGTCGACATTTTGAAGAAGTTTGCCGGTAGTAGCTGGATGAGAATAGAGGGTGACCGTGTGCAGTAGCGAACCATGGGAGAGATCTGTATGCAGTAGTGAAGAAATATAGACTGGTGGTATAGGATCAGGCCGTATATTGCGTATGCAAAAAATTGGTGCATTCTGTCGACAGACAGTCACATGACATTTATCCCGAAAATTAATTATGCATCAATTTTGCGTTGTCTTGGGTCAAAATGTAATTTATGATAATTCTATCAGTCACTATCGCTTTCCTTACGGGAGAATTATTTAACAGGTTCAAATCCGTCCCATGCATATGCGAAGTGCAAAACTCTGTAGCGAGGGGCTGCGTGATATACTGCGCGGGGGCACCCGGTCTCCCAACACCGCGACACGTGGGCTGGCGCATCTAGCCATCTATCACAAATGGATATTTTAATAGATTTCTAAATCGTTTCTTAATTCGATTCCGAAGTTGACGAAATTTGTGTTAGTGTAATTAGTGGGGAAAGTAGGTTTGCTATTCATAATTAATTTTGACATATTGATGAATACCGCCATCGGACACTTTGCCACATCAAGTGGACTTTCTATTCAGGTAGTAAATCTGGCTTATTAAGTTTTAGTTTTAATTGTTAACTTAATTATAAAAAAATGTATCCAAATGTATATTTAAACTATTTATTTATTTTTAGAGAGAAGGCAGCCAAGAAAACAATTCGTTTGATGGTAAGCAGATAATGTAGCCCATGGACATCTGCAATACACACAAATATTAGTCAAAAATGTCGAATTCTACCTAATATAGGTACTTATTTGGAGCATTTATTGAAAAAAGGATTGAAAACAATAAGGGCTATGGAATATACAGGGATAAGTGGATGGGATTAAACAGATTGGGATGACAAGTTAAACGTGCTTTACAAATCTCACTCATTCTCCTTTTCCTTTACATTGACAGTATTCTCGTTTTCTATGACAGTGGAATAACTAAGACAGTCGGTACCCACTCAGACAACTGTGGAATTGTAACATCATTCGCACTCGTTTGTGAATCTACAATGGGTTTTCTTCATATTTACTCACACTCTTTGGATGTCAAGGTCTGACAAACCTTGCACGTGTTTGTCAGAAACTACCGTACCCAAGTCTTTTATCGGTCACTGCTGGACGGGACTCCCGGGATATATTGTTTTAAAACGCCATGCACTCCAAACCGATTGGCGAGTGCATTCTTCTAGAGATGGTGTAGTACCTCAAGGCTTGTGGAAGCGGCTTGTTATCCCTTTGTTGTCTTATGACATCCCCGGGAAGAGATGAGGTGATGCTATTCTAAAGCTGACCGATATTACACAGCGGTAGGCAAAAAGTAGGTATAAATAGATAAGTATGAATAGGTAGGTATAAATATAAGTTACGCATGTTGTATACCGTGCAGTTCTTTGAACCACAACGAAATAAACTTAGCCTTTTTTTCACGTATCTTAATTTGATTTTATCTGTTTATCTGTAGAGCTATGCATCATATTAAATGGTAGGTGTTTTCTGTTCAACTCGGATGTTTAAATTAACAAGCGTGTTAAATCAACGTTCAATCATTGGACGATGTCGACTCTGAGTTAGTAAGTTCTGTTGCTGGGGCCACAAAGTGAGGTATATTGTTGCGTAAGAGGGCAAAAGATTTCATTATTTTCCCATATGTCGAATATATGAACATCATCTGTGAAAAAGGCCCTTATTGTTGGTTCTAATTTTCCAGATATTGAGACTTTTTTATAGCAAAAAGGCGGCAGACGAGCATACAGTCCACCTGATGGTAAGTGGATACTGTGGACCATAGAACTTAAGTGTGAATTTAGTGAAATCTATAGAAAAACGTATTTTTTTTTTATTTCTTGATCTTAAATATCAGATATTAGAGATATTATTATAGTTTTTATTTAAATATAATCTTGAAACCCGATAGGGGTAATAAGGTACCTGTGTTTCGATAACACAAACATAGGTAACAGAAATGCCCTTTCTTAATTCAGTTTATATAATTAGTAGACTTTGTAGTGTAGTTTTCTCCACCATGAATATTAATTATCATACAAGCTAAACTAAGTCTTAACTGTTGTATTTATATTTTTTATAGTAGTGAGTGTTGGTACACGTAAAAAACTTTGTACACGTAATAAACACGTAAAACACTCCTTCTTATTTTTCATTTTCTTCAGATTCCTCACTAGAAACAAGATAGACACGCGCTCATGAATTGCAAAAACTAAATGAGATGAATTGCTTATTTTAATTAGGGGAGTCATCTCTTTCCTCGCACTTTTAAAATAAAACAGTTTTAAAATAGTGCTTATAGGTATCTAACAAATCTGACTGTTTTAGTGTTAATCATTGCTTATTAAAGCTTTCTCTCAGTTGTCGAACGCTCATTTAGTGGCCCCAATAAAAATGTTCACGCTCCGTTCACGTCGCGTTAAAATATGACGTCATTCAATCGAGTTTTTATCTATGAATTCATTTGACCCAGGGTCTCCCGCCCACGAAGCCTGACGTGGATTTTATATAACCGTTTGATATGATTACAGCTGAGAATTATAGTTATTTTAATCCCCTTTTCAATGTTGTCATTAAGTATTTAATAAAGTAAAGAAGGCAAGTACTTCATTCTAAATACTTTCTATTTTGCTCTACCTATCTTCAATATTAGATGTTTATTTCTCTACAAAGACGTTTTAATAAAATAGATTTTTTTATTATAGAAATGTATATTAATCAAATGGCAGGGACAGAAGGTCTGCCAGCCTTCGTTAGTAACTATAATCTATAACTGTTTAGACTTTTGCGTTTTGTGCATATTTTATATTCCAAATCGGGTCTGAACGCGTATAATAAAGGTATTTGTTTACCTTTTATTCCAACTCGACGTTTCAGCACGGGGTACACGTGGTTTAAGAAATGTAAACCTTGTGATTTACCGTGGAATACGTCCGCGGACATTGTTGCAGCCTTTCCGAATGTGAAGATCAAATGTGGGTAGTTGATAAAATTGTTGGCAACTCCCATTCTGGACTACTCGCCTCTTTAATCAACTTGTGACCACGGCTAGTGTAAGCCGTGCCGAAACGTCGAGTGGTAATAAAAGGTACACAAATACCTTCATTATACGCGTTTAGTCCCGATTTTCAATATAAAATAGCTGTAATCTATTAAGATTTTCATGTTTTTCACACCATGTTTATCTATTATAATAGATAATACATATGACACTTAAAATCGTTTGTTTACTTGTTTTATTTTATTGGGCGTTTGGGCAGGCTTACAACGACCACGAAAACGAACCGTCTGGAGAAGCCGATAGTTCACATTGAGAATAGTCCTCTTCGGTGAGCTCGTAATCATGGTTGGTGCAATTCAATGTAAAGTACACCATACAAAGATATCTCACAGAAGACTACAGTGAATTGAACTGCAATTCCCACTTTATCCTATTCCCTCAGTGTACGTACGTGTTTCGGCAGTGAGTGAGATATATATAAAAAAATACAGATATTCTCTACAAACAAGTGATAAAATGTTGTGTTATTTGGCTAATAACATTTTTAAAATGTGTTTATGGAAATGAGAACTTGTGTACTTACCCCATGCTGAATCCTGGTATTCTGAAATATGTTGAAGTTTCCCTTCCACAAACAGAAGATGATAATAATATAAAGAAAGAAAGAAGGTAAATGTTTTAGTTGACACAACATGACAGACAGACAACGTCAACAACAAACAAAAGAAGTAGTTCATAAATGCTATAATACCTTACTTAGTCAACCGTTGTCTGTGTGTCACGACCACAAAAAGATAATAATGTAAGATAATCCATAATGTAAAAGGTATGAATAAGTCAGAAATCATAATTTGTAGAAAGAGTTATTTGTAATTATTTATTCACATTTGCTCACGTATGTTGATTAGGTATACCATGTGGATTTAACTCGTAAATCTATCAAATGATAACCGAAACATGTGCGCGAGAGTGGCCTTTCGTTTAACAACCCTAGTCATGAAGAGGAATTATTATTGATCACTCTCTTTATAGCTCTGATAACTTAGTGGTACTTATTCTGCACTCACATTCATTAAGTTCAAACCCTCAGGTCTCAGGCTGGCTGTATTGCTTAGTTTCCACTTACTAGGTATATACTTCTCCTTGCGTGCCGTCTTCTAACGAAGGTTGGCAATCGTCATGTCTATTTGTACTTTAGAAACTGTCTCGTGGAATAGCGACCGAGTACCCTTGAAGTACTACGGGCATATTTCTTGCCTTGTATAATGAGTTGGACGAGCTCATATTTTCAGTTTCTCATAAAGTCCCCTACTTTTCCCATGTACCTAAAGTTTGACAGTACATAAATAAAGGTTATTTTTATTTTATTTTTAACAACCTCCATGAACTGTTATCTTTTAAACTGGTTCCTGGTTTTGGTAAAGAAGCAGTAACATTTTTATCTACTGGTCTCGAACTTGTACCTATTTATACTCGTAGCATAATATTTTGCCGGCTACAAAGACTTGTAAAGTGTAGACTGAGTGAAAACTATTGTAAAGTACACTTTACCTATGTAGGCATTTACCAAACACGCATAAACCACCCAGATATAATGAGATATAATCAAGATGGAAATCCGTGTATATTTAAAGTCACGTGTGCCACATTCGGACGGCTGACCCCAGGTCGGACTCTCGCCCGTCGTATCATAATTACCAGTGAAATAACCTGATTGTGATCACACGCACACATATAAACGCTTTTGTATTTGTCAGGGCTGTGGTTCACAAAGTTTAGAAGCTTGAGTACTGCTTAAACTTGTAAGTGATATTTGTGTTTCATTTACTTTTACTTCAGAACCTACTTACATGTTAGTTGTCACCACTTTTAACAATTCCAATTATTACTACCGGGTACAGAACTAGTGGTAACAATTACGAATTTGCAGTCCAAAAGAAATGTTGATTTTTAGTGACTATTATTGTGACTATTATGTTTGTTTTAAATAATTACGAGAAAAATTATGAAAGTAAAGGCTTGCCCAAGAACGAACTAGGATTTGAATCCAGGATTTAATTTTTCTATCGTACATTATTCTCATTGTTTGAGTATTGGCTGGCAACGTAGAAGTACATAAGGCAAAACTACTGTCTTTGCGAAATCGTTACACTCATTTGTCATATTCATTTCAGATTCATACAAGTTTGAGAAGCGCGGAAACACGCCAATGTCTGTACAAACCAAATGTTGTTGTGCTAAGGCACCCCGACGTTTCACATACCGACATAACTTCACCATTTTGTCTAACCGACTGTTAAATAGCCGACTCAAAATATAGTGGAGATAAGATACAGTAATGTATCTTTGAATGATCAACTAATAATGTTCATCACGCATACAAATACAGTTTTTACAGTGTTGACCTGCGGCCTTACACAGCTTATCGCAACAACTTATTCTTTTTCAACTTTAAATTCTTACTCGTTTTTGAGTAGCATCTTATTTGCATATTATATTATCAAAAATGCAACTCAATAGTACCTAATTCCTTTTAGTTGTGAAATTTGAAATAGAAAACTGTCGTTCATAGACATCTGTGATACATGCCAAAACATCAGTCCTGAATGACAAACGTTGGCATGCCCGGCCCTGGATGCGCTGCCTACCTTTGCAGATTAAGGAATGGGTTGGGAAAATGTGGAGGGAGAGTATGGGATGGGAATGGGCTCTGGCATATCTGACTCACTACCGAAACACGTACGTACACTGGGGAAATGCGATAAAGTAGGAAATGCAGTACATTTCAAAGTAATCTTCTGTGAGAGAGGGGTAACGTGGCCAGTCGAGTGCGCCCAGCGGGTGTGGGAATGCAGCATGCATTCTCCTCCTACCTATAAAAATTTACCCTTATGATAAAAAAACCCCTAAAGTGTGTCACTTGGAAAATCGACTTGAATAACATTGGAATTACGAAAAAACTTGGCTACTTTTGGAATACACAATAACTATTACGTCGAAAAGTAGGTGATATTCGGCTATGGAGAGCAGCGATGCATTCTAGTTGTGTGTTACTGAATATTTCCGAAAAAGCGCTATGTTAAACTACCACCATAAAAGTTTGTTGTGCTCAAACCGTCGATACATCAATCAAACAAACAAACACGTATCATTTAAGAATCGTTCCTTTTTTTCGCTTCAATTAGATCTTTTGTGGTGTTCGTACAAAAACGGCATAACTTTGAAATGAAATTAAATGCGTCGTTTAACATCGGTCTTAAGTTTGGTTTGGTGCTATTGTTGTTTATACCATTGTTGTAATATTGTTAAGTGAATCTATTTGAATGACTTCTTTTCTCAACCTATAGTCTGAGCCGAATTTTGTAATCATTAAAGGAAATAGTTAATCGAAAGTAAGTACGGTTGTAACGCCATAGATCACGTTGTAATCTTTGTTCTTTGTATTAATAAAAATATCGTGAAAGTATTCATTTTCGACTTCATTCGGGATCGATTCTAATTGCATAAATAATCAAAATCAAATAAAATTTCATATTAGTTCCTACGTTTTACTTATTCCTTAAACAAACTGATGACTTATTACATAAATCATTTATTTGTGTAACTTGACGTTCGATTCATTGTACCTACATTTTATCATTTATCTAAAACCGCTGCAAATCTTGATGGCCATATAATTATCATGTGTAATTTTTGTATGCATTACAAAATGACTTCCATTCAACCGTTGATTTCTTTGATTCCCCCGAAGTCAAATGTCGACCAATCTAATTGATCATTCAACGTGGCGCGGTGCTAAATCGGAAATATTTAAAACCGGACACTTAATCAATTTACGAAGATCACCAAGCAACACTCAATCACTCTTTTTCGATGTAGATTAAGTTACATATCAGACGCGACTTTTGGTACATTAGAAAATAACGCAACTTGTTATATCACCTATACTAGTTTTATATAATAGCTTTTGATATGGAATATTGCTGAGAACTATACATTAAACTTTTTTTTTCTTAATAGGATTTTGGATTGGTAAGTATTGTAGATCTACCAATTTTAATTTGCTCGACATTTCGGCCGGGTTGCTCAAAAGCTCAACCATGCTGACTGTAATAGTTAGTATACTAGTAGTGTGCCAGTAGATAGTAAGTAATATACACCTAATATATCTACTACTAATAGGAATATAAGAAGAAATGATGAAAATATTACTGATTTTTTAAAAGGAAATATACATATTTGAATAAATGAAATAAATATTCGTCGCTAAATATATATTTACAATAAAATATAAATACATATATAGTACATACCTATATATAAATATAATATTTAAATTGTATTTAGTATAAAATTTTAACAATATACCATTTTAATTATATTTTACCTAACTTACCATCTACATGATGGCTTCTCATCACTCATCCTGACAATTCGTCAGCACAGCCGGGAGTTTGGTAAAGGGCAATCTTTAGCCGATTGGGTGCGCCCTTATCTCTCGTTTATGGTCCGATCTTAAAAAAGATTTATGATAACGCACGAAGCCCACAAACACTTTAAAATAAATGACAAGAAGTCACTTCCAATTGTGATGGAAATACTTTCTGCAGTAAAATTAAACGATAACCCTGTCGTTTAGGGAGATTTAAATGGCTTAGTCGCTTTTATTGGGTCTGCCTACGTTTAGTTTAGCCGGTTTGTGATCTTGTACTATTTTATGTTCCCCACCTGAGTTGCATGATTTCTTTATTACGTTTAAGTGCGTAGGACAACATAAATATATCTTATTTCTTTTGAGTACTTCTATTTACTATGGCTTAATTTATGGATGGAAAACAAAACATTTCATGATTGAATAAAATGTAAACCTATAATTTATAACAGACTTAAAAACTATCTATTGTACAGTCACGCTAATGTATTCAAAACTATGAAATTCTAGTTTTTGTAATTAACACATAAGGTGCCCATTGGTACCTATAAGTTGACCTGTTGCTGACTGTACAATGACTGTACGGAATATATTCTGTATAAATTTTTAGTTTAAATATGTGCAAAATGTTGTACAAATTTAACCTAAAAGCCACGAGTATGTTAGCGGTATTATCTAGCAGGATTGTTAGGCTGATGCGTTGCACATCATGTCCTACCTTATGATCGCATATGCTGTCGAACAGGCGCTTTAAAAGGTTCTTAAAAATTAAATATACATTAGGATCCCAATATTATTAGAAGTCGAATGCAATAAAAATGTATTCGGGGTCAATATTCCTGCATTTAATGGTCTTGTGCTTCTTTGGTTTCTCATTATTCGCAGCTACGCCTACTGTTCCTTGGGTTCCGTGAGGTGGAATGAAGTCAGTGTCCTGACGCTAATTGTTATCTATATGAAGCTATCAAATACACTTTATTTTTAATATAAACATGGAGTAAGAGAAAGAAAACAGAAAACGTAAGCAAACAAAAAGGAACTTAGATTATAAGAAGCATATATACCTATATGACTAATTCCACGGCTCGACCCACAAAATTTTGTCATATTAGGACGAAATTCCAATAATATTTTTATACATTACTGGAATCTAATTTCTCATTTTTATGTTGTGGTGGTACGTACAGTCGTGTAAAAAATGGTTTTTCAAATTAAAATTTTTCAATTCATATGTCTATTTTGGATGTTATTTTGTCATTGTCCCTAAAATTACAAAATAATATAATTATCAACTATTCCGTGAAAGAAGTGAAGCCAATGAAAACGTTCTGGCTCTAACCATACATTTCATTACCTTCACTAGGACATAAAACTGATGTAGATAAGCCAATAACCTGGCAACAAGGTCACGTTAGTTGGTATATAGCAGAATAAGTACGCTTATTCGAGCAAGAATCAGCTGACCAAAAAGTGTTAACAACATATCAGAGAGTTAAACAAAGTATTAATGTAGTTGCAATTGCAGTACCTAAACAACGATCGTAAGAACATACAAATTAATTTAAAGCAAATGAGATACCTTCCGAGTATTTTTCTAGTTTCTCTTCAAGTAAATATCCATATCGATATGTTTGCAAAGTAAAGTGTCGTTGAATTAGTATAATCACCCAATTTCGCCCACAAGTGTTACTGCACAGAGACCGTGTAAATACAAATTATCATTTTTATTAACAAACAATCCTGTGCTTTACCGTTAGCTGGTTATCGGACAATTTCATAATCGATTTTCATAATGTCGCTGATTTAGGAAGTAACTAGAAGTGCCATGAATTTCAATAAATATCCTATCATATACCTACATCTCCTTCTCGAGTAGACCTTAAGAACTGTCGCGCGATTTTAATATCATTGAGATTTCATATTTTACACTACGACACGGTAAAATAAATCATTCTCACGCACGTTGCCAAAAAGCAAATTAACTGATGCTGGTACGTTAAGTATCGGTATCGCGAATGTCCATTTACCACAAGGTTAACACATTTTATGCTCGGCTGCCACATTTTTCTCCAAAAATAGGACAAAGATAAACTAATTTTCTATTCCAGTGTTTAACAGTCTCTTCCAGTACCTGATTCCACGTTTTAAGTGTTTAAGAATTGTTTTGTAGTGTCTAGCGTACTGCCCCGGGAGGTCCGGGCGTGCAAATCGTATTACCATCTAACATTGTATGCAAACCGCTGTAGTAAATACTGTGATTTCATTCCTAATTACAAATTCACGCGATCACTTACTGGTCTTCATTTTATTTTTTGTTTGTTATTAGTTATTAGACAAGAGAATGAGACTTCAATGAGACGGTAACTATAAAAATAAATAAGGATAGGACAAACAAAAATAGGAGGAATCATTGCGTTATAACTGTCAAGAATTAAAAAATCCTAAGCGAACCTTCTATACGAGGACCTGCTTGCATGCAGTTAAGTAAACGCCGTTATTACCAAGTTAGTTTTATAATTAGTTAGTACTAACTAACTAATTAAGTTAGTCATACCTGCGAAGAAATATGGAACAACAAATTAAATGCATTACTTAACAACTCGAGCAACAAACTACGTATAACGTACACCTCCTCTCCATTAAGATAGCAATTATGCTAATTTAAAAGATACATTCTAAACATTAAATGTAAGAACGGTGGGATAGTTGGACTAGATTCTTACTACCTTATTAGAACGAAGATCAGCTTCTAGTACCATCGGTGGGGGATAGGTCATCGACAACTGGACCGTGGAAAAGTTACGGTTCATAAGTAAATTATTAATTGAATTAATTAGTGCCTTAGATTGATTAATTAGTTTTTAAGGATATTGTGAATGAATAGGTCTTAATGTGTATGACTAGGGGGAATGCTGTTGACAGCGCACCCGTATTCCTCCCCAGTGCTGCACGTGTCCGTGAATAGTATTATAGTCTCTAACCACCGCATGGGTCGCATATTTCATCTACCTTCCGATAGAAAGGTATATAAGAAGGAAGGAATGTAGAAGGAAGGAAGGTTCCTATAGCAATTTTTCCTATAGGACAGGACTTTCTGTAAAAATATTCTATAAAAAGCACTTATTCATCAAAAACCCCTAATTATTATTAGGTACTCTATAGCAAGTGTTAAAACACCTTCAATTAATAAAAGTCCACTGATATATCACAAGGGAATTACCATGGAATTAAGATAATCATCGAAGGATGGCTTATCTACACTGAATGTTATCTGAGGCACACACATCGCCATTCAAATTATTTTATGCCCACATTGAAGAGGCAGAGCGTCTGGTTATCATATGAAATAATAATAACATTACAATATTTTGTACATTAAGTGCGTTCGGGGTGTGGTGTCTCGGATAAGTGAGAGGACAGCTTATGCGTTCCTCGAGATATGGGGTTGCAGTGTTAAGAATGTCTAGAACAGAATTAAAATCAAAAGTAGTATAACATTTTCCGAAATGTAGTGCATTGATTTATAGAGTACAAAAAGTGAAAAGAAGAATGTATAGCTCTTAATTTAATCTTAATAAACTTAATTAAATCTTAATTTAATTTAAAAACATTTTAATTAGTTACATCAAGAAGATTTTTTTCAAAAAGATTCTTTGTAACTTTCTAATCTGTTTACAGTTCTAACTGTTAGATAAGGACAAGAGATTTCAAAGATTTCAAGCACTCATTTAGTTTAAAAGGCGGTGAGTGTTTTTCAATAACTTCGGACTTTATTAATGTTTATTTTTACTTTATCAAGGTCGGGAATTTCAATTGGCGAAATTATATTTTTGCGGAATGAGCAATAAATGATTTTTAAATGAAATGTTTCTCTGTAACCTTATTGTTACTAATGATATCGCTTTGAAATTTAAGGATTTATGAATTAAAAAAAAATAAAGTTACATAAATTTGTCTCCGACAGCAATTGATATTTTCATCATTGATATACGGTACACCCAAGTTACGATTTATCCATAATAACCTAAATGAGAAAAAAAAACCTTCAATAATAAAATATGAACATTAAAAAAAATCTATTAAATATAAAAATATTAAAGAGCAGGCGCTCTAATAGATTTCTAGTCTTCCAAAAATCGATCCGTAGGCGTCACTAACGATTTTCCAAAATGTAATTTCGAAGCTAAGCAAGCTGTTGAGAGTACCACGTGACAACCGCGTTATTTTTTTTATTTCATTTTATCCCTCGCCCGTAGGTACAGCCAACTGCACATCAAGGTATACAAGAACATTTTATTTTAGTCCTTATTGCTATGGCATTATAAGTTTTGCTTACAATTCCCCGGACAAGGACAATTTGTTTTATTAACGACACTTAAAAGCCACTTATTAAAAATGTAGGCGGGAATTATTACTCGTACAGAAACATTTTATTGTTGAAACGAATGGTTTGGCGTGGTTAATTTAAACAAAAAAATGTATTCTCTTATTATTTTAATAAAATTGTGAGCGGACAGGCAAATTGAAAACTGAATTTACTTGTTACTGCGTAACTTAGTTACTGCTAATATATTACACTGTACCATCAACTTGATGGGAATAGACGGATCCTTGAATGATTCCCCTCAAAAGACTTTCTAATCGACTAGAGTATGAAGAGCGTAATAGCTGAATAGACAACAAAAAATTTAAAAGAAACCCAAATAGTAGATGCCAATCGAAGAGACTGATATTTCACTATTTTCCGTAAGTTTTAGAAAAATGTTTAAGCCAAAGTTTTTTTTATGACGGCAGACGAGCTGACAGGCCACATGATGGAAAGTGGTCACCGCCGCTCATACACCTGCAACACCTTAGTCAAGGCTAGTCACCTTTTACCGAGTCGTGATGAACCTTCGCAATAGCTAGATTTTTTCAAATCTCACTAATAAATCTGCCACTTTTGAAGAAAAGTGCCATAATTGAAAAACTGTCTATTAAAAGTTTCTCTGTCAGAAACTGTTTATCGATATAAAAGGAGAATAATTATATTAATTTATATGCTATACGGCAATTGAAGATAACAAAGCAATTTCCAAAAGTAACATTATCGTCTAATCTTTTCTATAAAATAAATTAATTATGAACAACTAATCAGATCTTCATTTGACCTCTCGTTGACACTAACGGTTGTCGTTCCCATCTTGCTGCAATTAAAACAATCGAACTTCGACCGATCTCCAATCAAATCAGCATTCCTGTCAATTATTCGCATTCATGTTAAAGATACAGTGTGAATGACCCCTAACTGTGCCGCTCGTGAAATCTATAGGTACCTACATATTGTTTTATTTGTATTAAAATTGTATTGTTTACTTGTGCCGGCGACTTCGTGCGCATAGATGTCAGAGTAGGTATGTGTGGTCGACTTGATTCCCGTGGGAACTTTAATGATCTGGATTAATTGATCTGGTTTTTTAATGATCTAAATTTTAACCCTGGTCATAAGCTGTAACAATGCCGAGTTTCATTCAATAATCCGGTGGTAGGTCCATTTGACTTTCACGAAAATTACTTATAAACTATTCCAGGATTTTTAAAAAAAAAAAGAGCACGCAGTCCTTCGTTGTATGTAACAGCAAATGGCTATCAACATCCATGAACACCTGCAAAATCAAGGAGTATACATCCCTCGTGGAAAATTTCATTTCACATCTAACGGATTCGCAATGCAAAGAGGTTTGAAGATCACACAATGTGTGACATCTCCTTGTCCAGAAAATTCGGTTGTAACACTTCGGTACCGGGAGGTGTGGTTGTAATTTATTGCGTTTAATTCCTTACTTTTGTAACTACGAGAGAGATAGGTATATTCCTATTTACCTACTCTGTCTCTCAAAAACAAAAGGACCTCAGTAAAGAAACAAACTAAAGAGATTAGAACTACACTCTAAGGATTATTGAAAACATATTATAAAAAAACTGAGGTAAACAGCTATTTATAAACATATAAACACAATCGTCTAAATAATCTTTCTCATTAAAGTATTAGGTAGTTTAGTTTTAGTCTACGTACAAGAGGTCACAACTCACTAATTGCAATTTAAACATCAATTCAAAAACGTATAAAACCGTTTTGAATTCTGGCGAAATAAACGAAGGTCTGACAGTCGAGTGTGTTGTCATTTGAAAAAGCGAAACAATTCGAGCGAGATCGTAAAAATGCCGAAACACAGCTCACCAACAATGAGGAGTCTGAGATATTTATTGACCGATGTTATTGGTCGCTTGAAGAAATTAAACGTGAACATATATCACGGTGACTGACGGACAGTGAGTGCGCAAGTATGACACAGGTTTCTTCTTGTCGAAAGTACATAAAATTACACAATAATAGGAAATATACACCCAAAATTAAACGATAAATTTTATAGGCAAAACAAAGATTTTAAGAATAATATCGACCAATATTTTTAAAAATATTTGGTTTTGTTACAAATTTCATGTATAGCATCGTCTAAGTTATTATTCAGATAGTTCATAACAGAAGTTGGTTCTTTGAATTTTCACGAATATAATATGTGAACCAGACAACCAATAATAATCAAAAAGAGTTTTAACCGGTGACATAATATGATCAAGAGGGCCAAATTTTTTATGTATTAGCATATATAAACAACATGTTTTTTTATCTTAATTCTAGTACCTACGTGCACAGGTAAAACAATAATAAAAATATATTCGATCTTTGAAATAAATAAATACATATCACAAATTACTATTTAAAACCATGGATGACACAACACAAACACTTACCTTGAGATATACTCGTATTTACAGATCACAGGAAAACAAACATATCTTTCAAAAATCTCCATAACAATAAACAGAACCAATAACCAATAACGTAAAAAGGTTGACACTAATACATATTAATATATTTCGGACTAATTTTAATGCAGTGAAGCGCAACTATAATATTTACAAAGTGAACAGTGCAGTTGAGAAATATCAAGATAACAATAAATTAGAAGTTAAAAGGGCTTTACAAGATGGTGAATATAAGATGGTAGGATTGTAACCGGCTCGAAACGACTCGGATTTGAGTCCATCGTGTCAAGTCATCGCTCGTTAATCTATATTAAAATAAACTTCATTGTTTCTCTTTATTAACAAAATTCAATTAAAGACTTAACTCTTCGAACAATAAAATATAATCTGTTTTTATAGTGCCAGCATATGGAACCTTCTCTCAGCATAACAAATTATATAAGCTGTTTTGCATTCTATTGCAGTTGTTTTTATTGAGACATGGTTCGAATTACATTTACATCGTGATTATCTTAACTATAGCACTTAAGCGGTGTTAAAATAAAAAAATGTGTTTTGATGCATATTTTTAAGCGTATTGATTTCAATTAGGCACTAAACATTTAGATCAGTGAGCTTCTAAATACTAGAGTGGCAACGTCTTACAAACTGTTCTCAGAAATATGTAACCACTTGCGACTTCAAAAGACGTAGCTTTGAAACCGATAAATATTCCAAAGTAAACTATGTTTGTCTCGTTTCTTCTACACAACTTCTTCGTTTAAACTAATCACGTCGAAATGAAACAAGACATTGTTATCGGAAAAAATGGCGAGAGTTGCCAGTGGTCAGAAATAATTTCCCCAGAATTAATGAATTACTTGGGTATAAAGGCTCTTATTAACAGGTATTATTAACAGATTGTAATGAAACTTTCAATAGATCATATAGATCTAATGAAATTGACAAGGATTACAGGTAGGAAGAAAAAATATTTATATGCGTTAACGAAAATATTATATTTTAAGACTATTTACATTGTGTAAAATTATTATTGTTTAAAATGGAATAATATTTTTTTTGTTTATGACAATCATTTTAAAAAAATATATTTCAATTGTAAATTAATTAAATTGTAAATATATTATTTTAAACCTCAAAAGTTATTATATTGATCAAACACCACTGTGTAACATGAGTTTGTTATATAATTGCCTTTTACTCTCTTTTTTGTTATTTAAAGTAAACATTTTACTTTCGTGGTATAATCTTATTTTGATATATTTGTGAATAATCGCGTTGATCAACAAAAGAGAATGATCCATTTGTAATGACGACACATGTTCCGCTGAATGAATTGCAAATTCTCTGATCGACAAATTGGTTTGAATTTTTTCAAGTGTTTTCGTAGCTAAATACATAGGACCATAATTAGGGTTCAAAGACTTTCCACCAGACATGGCAATAGCCAATCTAATCACGGCTTCACATGATATGCAAATGTCAAAAACCTGTTGCGTTGGATAATATAGACCTACATTGCTCTAGATGGTAACCAGTCGGTTTCTTTACGTAACAGTCTTATATTTTTTATCCACTCCTCCCTGCGCTTCTGATCTTTAGGTACCCTGGAAAACAAATAAGAGATCATTCTACCTACTACTGACTATTTTATGATGATTACAGATTATGATAAAAAACATAAATTACTATTAATACTTTTGACTTACAGTCATTCATCATTTACAAACCTCCCAACGGTGTGGGAAAATCAAAATAGTTTTTACTGGCAACATTGATGGCAAACACAATGCGTGATAAATATACTTCGTTTTGTAATGTTATTTTGGAAAATCTGAACAAAATTGTGCAAACTTACTTGTGAAAAGTAACACCACTTGCTTTATCATCCTTTTCGGACCGTGACATACAAATTTTAACGCCACATTTCACCATTTTGGTAACTTTATCGTTAGGCCGCAGATACGTTCACGCTCACCGACGTCAAGCTAGCAACTGAAGTCAGATATGCCTGCAGGCATCTACGAAGTGGTAACGTTAACTAATGAATACTGCTAATCTAGTCATATGTACATCAATGATTTAGATCCATATCTTATAATGCGAAATATAATAATTTATAAAATGTACCATTGCCATAATGCGTTTGGGTAAAAATAGTGATTGAATCAATGAAAGTCTCAAGTTTATCGACAATATAATATGTAGATATTATAAAACATTCCTAATTGTTAAAAAAGGTACGTGTGTACACTTTTCAATTCCCAAATTCAATAACATAACTAGCCATTATTTGAAACAATATTCACAGCGGTAAAGCTCCGAGTTAATCAGAACGCTAAAGATTGTGTCGGAAGACAAGAAATAAAAAAATAAAAAAAAACAATCATAAATACAATAGCGCAAGTCATAGAGTTTCCAGCGTCGGCTCAATAGATTGTGCCGATAGTCCAGCCTGGGTGTTTGCCAGTTCAATTATCATTACGAGTGGAGATTCAGTCGAGTCACCGTGTTGTGGTTGACCCGCATTAAATCGGTTAATTCAAACTATTTATCAACTCTATTCGTTATGCATAGGATCAGATTTTGAAATTGTTTGATGATGCTGAGGCATTCGGTTCCTATTGTGTGCCACTACCCCGCCTGGCTTAGTACGATGGGTGTGTACTATGGTAATCACGATTCAATGTATACGTAATACAATTATTAAAAAGAGCGCGGGACGAATGTCCAAAACTAAAGTATAAACAAGGCAACACAATCAGACAATTGTTCAACGTATGAATAGGCCCACAATACACGACTGACACAAATGAGCACCTAATTGGAACGTTGCACAACTAAAACCGTGCACAGTAAATCGTGTGATGGATTGAATTCTCACACGGGGAGTTAATTTACTTACCTACTAGTACTTTTATGAGTCACACGAAAACAAAGTAAGCTTATATCAAAAAAATTACACGAGTCTACTTTTCTTGAGCTCTGTTTACCTCATTACGTGCATTGAGTTTTATTATTTTTGTTTCCTGTTTCTTCTTCAGCCTACCAACAATGCGTCTATGAGACCGTGCAGGAGTGTAGTTTATTCTATATATCACCATTACTTACTTCCTATCTTATTATCAATTACTTCATAAATTCTTGAAATGTTTTTAATTTTCTAGTAATACTATTATTACTAGATCAATATTATTATTTTTTTGTATGAAATAAAAAAATATTATTTAATATTTGTTTTACAATTGTTAGCAATGTAAAACAATGTATTTGTTACATTTGAGTAAAAAGGCTTTGCTTTATGATTTTGATTATAAGGTAATTTCTGTCCATAACAAGAGCATCTATGAATTACAGAGAAAATGAAAATGACACAAAGGATTTTTGGTTAAAATGAAGTTAAATAATAGTTTAGAGTTGTATAAAGACAAAGCCACATAAAATAATCCTTGAAACTTACGAGCACACTTAAGATTATCTATTACGGTTCAACAAATGAACCCGCGTTAATTCCCTCATGTGAAACAATCCAATCGACTTCTGACTTGCCAGACAATAGCGGTCGAGGGCCTGAACACCATAGTAGCGATTGCTGATAATACCGAATTCTATTTGGTGACATTTTGAAGTGTGTCACTCAGCCATCTTGTAGCATCGTGTCGTGACGCCCGAAGTGGCGACTTCGTGATCCAAATTAATTAAACAGAGACACAAAACTAAAGCTATCACGATTGGTTTCGAATGTGAGGATAATGTGGATGTTCTGCTGCTGGTTTAAGAAAATTACTCATTACCTTTGACTTCTATTCACCGAGATTGAAAACAGGAGGTACATTTATGTTATATAGAGTGTTATGCGTTAGAAGAGTAAATAAAGGGTTGGATAGTGAATCTAGTAGGATAATGCTGAGCTATAGTGGATGCCACCATTAATCTCATGTATTTATAATAAGTTTCCTGTGTTTCAGTATTAAATTAAAGAATAAGTTGTAAATTATAAATTTCTGTCTATGACTGTGAATGAACAGCTTATGGGTTATACTCGTGTTATTTCCTATTTATTAAAAGAGTGTAAAGCCTTCAAAACATACGAGACGTGTCCATACAACTCGACTCTCATAAAGCCCGACACCGGCCCACCGCTGAGTGGCATGAAACTCCACACGCTAACCGTCACATTTCAAAATACAATATGCTAATTAACATTGTCTTTTTTTGATTTGCGCTACGACCTCTCAGAAACGTATGCAAATTCACGACGGGCCTTTAATTACGCTCAGAACACGACTGACGACGACGGTGTTAAAGATGCAGTTTTGAGAATTGTCCTGCGCGTGCGGGGATTTAAATGGTAAGCGGATTAAAGCGAGAGTGACTATGAAAATGTTTATTACTATGCGGTTATTAGGGTTGCCTCTAGGTTATTTTCACAGTTATTGGTATTTTATTATTATGTTGTTTTTACTATGGCAACATTTGAAACATGCATCAGAACAGAGCAAAATAGTTAATAATGTTAATTTATTTATAAAACTATTTATTTAGCTATTAATTTTAACTACATAAAATTGATTTTAATTTTAAAATAGTATTAAAATCTCTGAGCAGGTCAGGTTCACGGCCACCTATACTTAAAATTTCTCAGAACTTGACTGTCGAACTAACTTCAATCATTCAAATCAATGAATGCACGTGTCCTGGACCACTGAATGTGTCTCCAATCAACAATGGGAAGCGACATTAATTCTATCCATCACACTCCTAAAAAGGGTTGAAGTTCATTAAAGGACGCATTCCTCAAGTATTATTCTTTGAAAACTGGCAATAAAAATAATAACAAGGCGGCCACCCTGCCAAGTGCTATCAGCCCCATCTGTTGTCGCTGCGGACAAACTCGCCTAATGAACGATGATAAATCATATTCGAGAGGCGGCTCACGGCCTCGTCCATATTATTCTTACGGTGATTATTGCACGTTACCATCTGTTTGTTTTGCTTACACTGCTGCGTTGACTAAAGTCACTCTTTACTCGTGTACGGTTAAAATATCTATGGAGAGTATATAAAGTGTGTTTGTAGAAACAGGTAAGGCATTTACGAGCAAAATTGTGAGGTGTCTCGCCCCCTGTCCCTGCCCGCACACCATTGTGCTTACTAATGATTTTATGCAAATGCAGCCTCTTTAGATCGAAGTCTTAGCGCGATCTCGGACCGTCAGGTACCAAGCTCATTATTAACAATTTGAAATATGACGGGAATTTTTAACCGTTTTTAAAAAGAAATAAAATTTCTAAGATAATAATAGCATAAAGTTTTTATAAATTAAACTAGCGTAATGGCTGTAGTGAATACAAAAGTACATAGAATGGCTTTTAGTCATGCTAAAATAAATTTTCCTCTAGGTATTAGTTTGTCCGTTGAATTTTAATTCATACTAATGAAATAAAGGAGGTAAAAATATATTGCAACTAGGAATTTGGTAATTCCCTAAACCCAAAATTACTACGGAAATAATGTATACATTAAAATGTACGGATTAAAATGTATACAACGGAAAAATTCAAAACATGTATTTTTTTTAATTTTGCGTAATTATACTTTAGCGCTGTTTGGGACGCCCAGCAGCCAGGTGGACTGGCGACTTGCAGAAGATCTCCGGTAGAACCGAAGATAGTGTTAGTAGACGGGTCTTGGAACAGGCCTACATAGTGGAAAAACATAGGCTGAGGCTGATATTATGGTATGATATATTTCAAGAAGATTCTTTAAAAATGTTATGTAAACAGGTTATTGACGATTTATCGAAATGTACTGCATTTTCTATTTTATCATATTTCCCCAATGTATGTACGTGTGTTCGGTAATGAGTGAGATATTCCAGAGGCCATTCCTATCCCATCCTATCTTATCCCTCCCCTCCCCATTTTCCCAGCCCATTCCTTAATCTGCAAAGATAGGCAGCGCATCCGGGGGTGTACCAACGTTTGTCATTTTGGACTGATGTTGGCAAGTATCGCGGATGTCTATGGTCGACAGTATCCACATACCATCAGGTGGTCATCTGACGCCATTTTTCTATAACATTATCGTTTATTTGTATGGCCGATTTTTCGATCGAGTCTCATGAACCGTAGTCACGGCGAGACTTGATGTAAAGAAATGAAGAGATAAACAGATATAGGTACTTAACTTAAAATTACATACAGTTACATCGAGAGTAACATTTTTGCCATATTACGTCATTTTATTTATTTTATATTATATTGTACACACAATACAATATATTTATACGTGATTAATTATATAAGAGCTTATGTCATTTGGAGATCTCTTCCAGCAAACCCGTGAAATAGAGACTTTCGTCGAAACAGAACAAGCGTACATAAATAAAAAATATCATTCTCTTTATAGGAAACAGTCATAAAAAAAAATCAGTCTCCAGTTCCCACGTGCTTACATAGAACAATGGAGTTAATGTGCACACAACCTTAATTGCTATAATTGTCAACCATTGACAGAATGATTTATTAACAAACAGACAGTAGCTTAAATATTTCGCTAATGTGTACCTTTCAGCGAGACCGTGAGAAAATTTGGACTGTGGTTTAGAATTAATGAACTAAGTAATTTGTAATGACTAACGGCTAGTTAGTTAAAATAATTTGCTAATGTCAATGCAATTAGGAATATTATAGAACAAAAATGTACATTTATTTTCTTCTTTCTTTATTAAAATAAGTATAATACTTACAAATAACTATTAACCGATAACGACATTTGCTAAGTAATTGATATTAATTCCTTCAATCCTAAGCTACGCCTGTATGAGATTACGTTAAGTAAAGAAGTGGGATTTGAAACGAGGGTCATGCTTCTCGTATCCCACACATCCCAACTATTTGCAGGTTTATTCGATACTTTTGGGTTTTCAGTTCATACTACTTAATTTCAAGAGTATTCGTTGTGCATCCAGTATATAAAGTTACAATTCTAGATGCTCACTTTTTACAAAGTATTCACATATGTACCATGTTTATACTTACTGCTGAATATGGGCCATTCCCGAGGCTCACTACCACACGCGATCTTCGGGTCTTTAGATCCAGCCACTACCGGCGAACTTTTTCAAGACCTCGATCCCGGTTGGAAGGCGGCCCGCATTACGTGGCCTCTATTCGAGGACTCGTCTATCAAGTCGATTCATCGGTTACATCACCGATGGCATAGACGCGTAGTGGACGGGAGTCTCCAATACTATATTGAATTTTTCTATACCCGACAATAATACGATATTATATTTTTACCGTAGACCTCGGTTAAAAAATCTCCACGGCGCTTTTCCTTTTGGTCCTAAAGTGCAGTGTAACAAACGCAGAATCGATATTATGTGCAACACAAAGATATGTAAAACATCTTTTATCCGGCGACAGCGACGTTTCCTTGAACCCTTCTTATACAATAAAATTAATGGACAGTTGCGGATTCATCACTTGACTAGATATCAAACGAAAAATAAAAACAAAAACTGTCTATTAAACCATGATTATAATGACACCGAATCCTTACTTATTCTTAACAACCTGTACTGAATATATTTAGCATCTGTGACTCTTATTCACACACACACAAATACATCAACTCACACTCAATTACTTACATTATTGACTCTATGGTAATTTTTTCTAAAATCGGATATCTAAAACCACACTCCCACACATTCATATACAGTCACACATTCTTACATAAAACACACACGACGTACATATTATACACAATAGTTACCACCTGAATAAACTGTTTTCTCAAATAACTGTAACTTACAGTATTAAGAATAGATGTAAGGGAAGGCGCTGACAGCTGTCAAACAAATTATTCTAGTACAGATGTCAGCACACATTGTCCTTATGAACACTACCTATGTAAATTTGATGTTTTTGTAAAGTGATATAAGTGATAATTACCGTATGGAAAATATATAAATGTCTTAATAAATAAAATTATTATTATTATTATAGAGGTCACAGAGGACGAGAGGGTAGGCCTGTGACCAGCGCTGGCGCACATTCAGAGGTTATTAAAAATCCGTGATATTTATGCTTATTTCCGTATCCTTGCACAAAACGTTATACAAATATGACGCAACAAGAAAGTTGAAATGACTAATACGTCATGTAATACTCGATTCGAGTTAAGAACGGTGTGACTAATGACCTTCTGGGAATTTAGTATCACTTTGTGATCGCATCTTATTAATTGGCATCAAATTCGTTGGCGCGGACCATTCCTCACAGTCGATACAACTGCTTTAGATGCTTATGAACAATGCAGTATACTTATATTATACTAAATTAGGTGTTTGTTGATTATTATTTTTTAAATTAAAATAAATGCTAAAGTGTTGACTACAAACAAGGTCACATTTGGCTTCTTAATATGTATTTATAGTAATGTGTATCTTAACTGTAAGACCAGGGGATGACGGGGTCGACATATCCTTGTAGGACAAATGCCCCTAAATAAAAACGATAAAAAAAGTCCTATTGCTTTTTAAATATCTTTTTTTTATAATAAGAAGGTGGCAGACAAGCATACATTCCATCTGGTGGGTAAGTGGATACTATCGCCCATGGACATCAGTGATATATGCCAAGATCCGTCCAGAATGACAAACGATGGCATGCCCTCGAATGTGCTTTTGAACAACCATTTTGAACTATTTTTTATAGAAGAAGACATGATGTGGGTCACATGGTGGTAAGTGGTAACGCCCAGCCATGGACACTTGCAACATTAGGGGGCATGCGGGTACACAGCCGATCGTGCAGAATCCTGTTCCCAGCATTAATATAATTATGACTATTCTATCTATAGCTCTGCAACCTTGATTAGATCTTGGCTTGGTCGAGTATCCTCTTCCATTCGGTTTATCCATCTAACTATCTGAGTTTGGGTCTTCCCTCGAGCTCTCCGTGCCTCCAGTTAGCTATACGAAAGTTTTGTGCAACTAATATTAATTAATTAACATACGACTAATATAATTCCTTCGTAAATTTGGACCGAGGACTTGAAGAAGTTCGTCGCTATTTGGCTGGATGACAAGAGCGGAGGAGCCTTGGGAGAGGCCTATATAAACCAGCAGTGGAGAGACAGGCTGATGGTATGGTACGGTATGACTGTAGATTTATATGAATTTTTTTTTGGTTGATAGGTATAAATAAGTAATACAAGTGGATTACTTATACTGCAACACATTTTCTATAACGCAACATTGTAAAATTATCCATTAATGTCATTAACATTAATAATTTGTCTAAGATTTATAAGTTTAATTTTAAGATTTTAATTTTGATCACATTTAAATTAAGCATGTTATATTTGCCTTAAAATGTAAAAACACGTAGCTATAAATTGTGATCTATAATAAATACCTGTCAATAAATAAGTTTCGCTAATTGGTATATTGGCAGTCCTGAAATAAAAAAACTAAAGACATCGTATTCTAAACTACGGAAAATTTACAAATCGTTCTTATAACTTGACTCGAGTTGTAAATATGCTTGGTATTTCCCGCTAATTCCTATCTCCGTTCGTGTCGATGGTATTAAGTTTCGTTTCCATTGTGTGTCTTTATATTAATTAGCTGTGTTAACTCCCGAGGCTTGATCATTTTGCCTTATTTGACTTATATGGCGTCTTGCGATTTCGTGATCGTGTTAGGCCCGTGTAAAGGCATTGCTGTTGTTGTCGTTTCAATTAATTTTGCTTTATATTTAAGTGTTTAATTAAAGATAACTAAGATTGTAATACGTGTTGGAGCATTCTGACCTTTATAGTCGCTTAGAGTACATTTATAAGTTACGAAATATGTATATGTACCTCGAGGGAAATTAAGAGATATTTCATTTAGATAATTTCTTTATTCTTAATAATGAACATAGATCTTTATTCATACCTAGGACCTATATCAAAAAGATATACACTAATAGGTATGTTCGCATTACAATTAATAAAGCTCCAGTCACCGGGATTACCCACGAAAAAACAAAACACCAACACCGATCAATTAGCATTTCCAACACCATTTACAATCGAATAAAAAATCGATATAAAAACAATCGAATACAATAATACTTGTATCGAACAACGGTTAATGCTTCAAGCAGTCCACATTAGTCAGAGCCAAACAAAGATTCACAATTCCAAATCTTTTAATTGGCATTAAGTATGACGACAGACAGTGACTTGCCTAATCCGTCTTCTAATGATATAAATATAGAGCTGTTTATTAGATGTGTGGGGAACATTTTGGTGTGTTAATTTTAAAAATGAAATTATCTTTACAAAGTATTATAACACCATTTTATCGTTGTCGGCATAAACAAAAAATGTTATGTGCCTATTTACAGTACTAATCTGAGATAATGATTGTTCTTCTTCAGCACATAATTTTTAATTTCAATATTTATGTCGCATAATACTACAATAATTGCAGTAAAAAGCACGAACATAATTTTAATTAAATATTTGTTATTGCAATGTATATACGGTATAGATGACTACATTTTATAGAACTGCTTTTTTACTGCACTTTTTGATTACATTTTTCATGATTCATCGATATGGAATTGACCTGTATGAAAATACATATATGTCTTATACATACCACTCATTCTGACATATTGATCATCAGAGTCACCATTTGCGATTGTATACACATATACAGATGTTAACATATCCATCGTGTAGTTTTCACCAATTCGTGCCGAGCCCATATGGTGGATTGTGGTTTGAAACATCTTCGCGATTACAAAGGAGGGACAGTAAGACCTTATATCAGTGATCTGAGTGTAAGTTTTTACTTTTGTAAACACAAGTATTGGGTCTACGTCAAGTATTTTCTCTGTATCTATAGAGAATCAAGCAGCAGCTACAGCGGACATATTATGAGAATTCAAATAAGTATCTATACATACAAAATAAAACAGTTGACGCAGACGCGATAGAATAGACAGCGTTTGGAAACAAAAGAAACTTACACCTAGGCCTTACCACACTTACAACTTATATTGGATGCTAATATCTGTACTAATGTTAATATTATATGACATCGGTATTAGTTACTCTATGTGATTCCGAGCGTGTATTCCATTCTAATCTGTCACGTCTAGGAGGTCGGCCGGTGTAAAGTTCATCAATGCTGAATTCAATTATCGATTACACCATTGTGTTCCGCTCTTTCGATTTATATTTAAATACCAGACGTTTACGAGAAATGTATTGTGAAATTAGGTATCTATTTGACGAAAGACCGCCCGCTTGGTTGTACTTACTCTTGTTATTTCTGCGTAAAATATTAGAAAGTTAAACGCGTTAGGTCAAGTACTCTATTAAAGACCTAGTGGAATATTTACCTTGTTGTTAAGCGATGAAGAAATCGTAAATTTAACGCCCGCAGAGAGAATTATGTTTTATGTATTAATAAACGCATGTTTCGTATGTACTTCATAATTTTTACTTAAAAAAAAGTGAGCAAGCTATGTAGCTAAGCACAGCTTCAAAAAATTAAAGATGTCTAGGGCATGTGTATCTAAGGCAATCTACACTGGCTTGTATGGTAAATTATGGGCCAAAATTCCTTTGTGAAAACAAGGGAATGCCTATGCCTTGCAGTGGAACGTTGTAGATTGATACCAAATCAATAAAAACATGTTATTTGTTAGAATATGTTAAACATCAGCGTCGCTATTGTAACTTTTTAGATTTTATAACGAGTTACAATAAGAGTATAAATAGAATGATTTAAATTTTATATCTTTGTTTCTTTTAACTATTCGGTTTCAGAAAAGTAAAAAATCCGTATCCGGTATCCTGCCGGATAGTGAATATTTAGTCGGATAGGCCAGATACCGGATAGTCAACAGATATGCGATGCGTTGTTTGACTGTGAAATGTTTTTAGGTTTTTTTATTGTTTGCCCGTTTTAGATTGTTTTAGTAACGCTAAAAAAAATTCAGCCTCTCTCTTATAAAAGCTGAGTGGACAATATCTTATTGAAAATTTTCTCTTTGAAATCTTATTTGAAATGCACGGCCCTATGCAGATGTACACTAGTTGACGAAAATAAGTTCAGACTCATTTTTGTCAATATGGAAAATATTTTGGCATATGGAACGTAGCGTGCGATGACCTCCAGCTAGGTAGACTGGTGACTTGAAGAAAGTCGCTGGTAATGGTTGAATGAGAAGAGCAGAAAACCAATGCAGAGACACAGGCTAATGGTATGGTATGGAACATTTTGTTCACAAAGTTCGTTTGTGAAAGTTTCCACTCAAATTAGTTCAATAACACCTATTTCTTTAAAAACAAATTGTATGCAAATATAATCAGTTGACATAAAGCATGAGCTTAACTGTTGCAATTACAGAATACAATAGAATGATATCGTACAAGTAATTACATGTACACGATTATGTTAAATTGCAAATGATTTATATGATTATGAGTCGCTTTGACAGCGGCCGATATTGTCCTGTCAGGCTTTGCAAGTACAATATTTGACAATAGATCGCTCTAATTTCGTGTATACGCCCTCGTACATCATTGACTGAAAAAATAATGTCTAACAAAATATTATTCAAAATCCCGCAGGTGTTTTATTTTAGTCTAGAACGTTCGTCAAAAGAATCATCATTCATCATTCTCAGCTTTTTTTATATAGGCCACTGCAAGGAGTGTCTCCTCTCTTTTACGCTTTTTACATCTGTCTTGTGTAACTCGCTTCCAGGTTTTGTTTGCGATATTGTTTATGTTATCGACCCACTTGGCTCCTAAACGGCCTACACTTCTTGTTCCAGCTTTTGGGCCACCACTTAGTTAGGGTTTTACTCTATCTGTTATCACCACAAGAGAATATACGAACGACACTAATAAATTACCTGTTTTTATGTTCGTTTTCATAACTCTGTTTCATATAGGCGTAATGTTATAATCGGAGTTAAACTCTCACTGTGATAACTTGAGAAGTCTCGACGGCGAAAGTGGACGTGACTCATCTCTGATTTTCGCGAGTCTCAACTAACCAGTAAATTCACCAAGTAGTTCCACCAAACAGCTCGACTAACTGGCAGTACTTACATTGATTGATTTATTTCGTACCTATATGGTGCGAAAATCTTAGAAAGCAACACTTAAGTATGGGCTTATTTAAGTATCAATGATCCTTCATCCTCGCCACTGTTAAATAGAGTAACTAAACAAACAATAAAGGCCACGAACGGACTAGAACATTTGTCAAGAAAAAAACCTTATCACTACTTAGCCACCGTAACACACAGAAGCTCTCCAATTAAGTAGGAGTGTTGTCTCATAAACAAAAATGTATCGGTCCACCGAAGCGACAATTTTCTTGGTGGTCTCCGGGCCAGCTTGTAATCTGTCATCTGAACTGTCAAATTACTAACGGGCGAGCGACCGATCGGCTACCGAACTTGTTGTAGATAACACAGCTGCAGTGAGACAAAGATTAGAGTGGATAGATGGACAAGTACTTTTATGTTGCGTCTGTTACCTCACAGAGGACAAATTTCCATTGGGTTGTATTTGAACGAACAGCGATCAAATACTAAATGAGCAACAAGTCATAATCGACAAAACAAACTATTTATGGAATAAACTACATATTTTAAATTACAAAAGAATGTCGCCATAACGTTGACCTTTAAATTTGCTTCGCGTTCAGTATTTTCTGCTACTATATTTTCTCATTATCATCTATAAGACGGAAAAGTTAATAAAAAATAGTTCGTAATTGTCATACAAAATGATAATTACATTTTTATGATTAAGTTAGTCCATTTAGTCAAAGAATATTATTACATTGTTGAAGTTCTTATTTACCAAAAACAATGTGAGCTCTTTTGAGTTACTGTTCCGTAACTCAAAAGAGTGCTGCCCATCTATGGAGTAAGAGTCAATAAGAATTAGAGAGATGGCTCCGCAATATAAATATGAGGATAACATGACATAACATGCGTATTGGAATACTGAATCTCAAAATGTTGAAATACTTGGAACATCATAAGTCGCTTGACTACTCGGGTAGACAGATTTCGCCTGTCTGTTAGGCAGTGACATATATTTCCCGTCACATATTCTATGACAGTGCACAAAATAAAATGAATGACTGTAGGCGTACCCTCACGGAGACACCTGATTGCTCTTTTTGTCTTTTTTACATGGAATGTTAATTAATTTTTACTGTCAACTGTAGTCAAACAAAATTTAATGATTAATTGGGTTTTTTAAACTTATGGGTACCTGCTTTACCCGCATATGTTATCAGTGATATTTCCAAATAAAAAAATTATAAAATTTGTTTCAACAATGACATCATTATACCTACATGGAATTCCTAGAATGATTAGCAGTATATATCTAAGTACAATAGAACATAACATTGTTTTTTGATTATGAAGTATTTTAAAGCATATCGTAGCTTAAAATACCAGAAGGTATTAGAACTCTCATTCGTGAGGATTTAAACTCCCGTCGAACAGTTCAAAGTTTATTCAAGTACAGATTTTTTTAACTATCACTAGGTGGTACAGGAGACCACCGAGAGGAAATCCGCATGTACAAAAATAAAGACCAATAACCAATTAATTTAATGACCAATCGACATTGGGCCCGCGTAGTGGAATATAGCTCGAAACCCCCTCCCTATTGATTTACTATGGGAGGCCTGTGCCCTGCAGTGGGACGTAATAGGCCGATATCGAAGGTATTAGACACGTAGGTCAGTCAATAGTTTGCTGATATATACTACATTATACATCCATAATATATTTTTGTTAAGTCAATTTGAAATATATTATGTTCTATACGTATGTATTAGAGTTAGACAACGAAATAGCCCAATAGGTAGTTCCGCTGACTATTCCCCGAAAGGTTCTGGGTTCGATACCCAGTTGATGAAATATTTGTTTAAAGACTAATGGTTTTTTTTTAATCTGGGTATTACGTATCCATTTTAGTAAATGTTTTGACTCCCACCTGTACACATAAATATCAAATAAGAAGAGTTTAAAAAGAAAACAATGTCTGCTTATACATATACTTATTACGTAAATAAATGAAGAATAATTTGAAGTAATTGTCGTTGCGATGGGATCCGATGTCGCAGTTTAAACAATACATTGAAACAAATGACCAAGTCATACAAGGAATCATTGG